>CAMRHE010000433.1:0-732500 GCA_947044405.1 Leptodactylus fallax
GTATACTGCACGCAGCGCCAGGTTACAGTTCTTATAGAACAACACCCTATGTGCTGCAGGATGCTATGGTTGTACATTATGGGTATACATCCCTGTATGGGGGAAATATCTCATCGCACATACTATACCCAGGACATTCTCCTCCCATCACACGTGTCACACACAGGACATTCTCCTCCCATCACACGTGTCACACACAGGACATTCTCCTCCCATCACACGTGTCACACACACAGGACATTCTCCTCCCATCACACGTGTCACACAGACAGGACATTCTCCTCCCATCACACGTGTCACACACAGGACATTCTCCCCTCCCATCACACGTGTCACACACAGGACATTCTCCTCCCATCACACGTGTCACACCCAGGACATTCTCCTCCCATCACACGTGTCACACCCAGGACATTCTCCTCCCATCACACGTGTCACACCCAGGACATTCTCCTCCCATCACACGTGTCACACCCAGGACATTCTCCTCCCATCACACGTGTCACACATAGGACATTCTCCTCCCATCACACGTGTCACACACAGGACATTCTCCGCCCATCACACGTGTCACACCCAGGACATTCTCCTCCCATCACACGTGTCACACACAGGACATTCTCCTCCCATCACACGTGTCACACACAGGACATTCTCCTCCCATCACACGTGTCACACACAGGACATTCTCCTCCCATCGCACGTGTCACACACAGGACATTCTCCTCCCATCGCACGTGTCACACACAGGACATTCTCCCTCCCATCGCACGTGTCACACACAGGACATTCTTCTCCCATCGCACGTGTCACACCCAGGACATTCTCCTCCCATCACACGTGTCACACCCAGGACATTCTCCTCCCATCACACGTGTCACACCCAGGACATTCTCCTCCCATCACACGTGTCACACCCAGGACATTCTCCTCCCATCACACGTGTCACACCCAGGACATTCTCCTCCCATCACACGTGTCACACACAGGACATTCTCCTCCCATCACACGTGTCACACACAGGACATTCTCCGCCCATCACACGTGTCACACCCAGGACATTCTCCTCCCATCACACGTGTCACACACAGGACATTCTCCTCCCATCACACGTGTCACACACAGGACATTCTCCTCCCCATCGCACGTGTCACACACAGGACATTCTCCTCCCATCACACGTGTCACACACAGGACATTCTCCCTCCCATCGCACGTGTCACACACAGGACATTCTCCCTCCCATCGCACGTGTCACACACAGGACATTCTCCTCCCCATCGCACGTGTCACACACAGGACATTCTCCTCCCATCGCACGTGTCACACACAGGACATTCTCCTCCCATCGCACGTGTCACACACAGGACATTCTCCCTCCCATCGCACGTGTCACACACAGGACATTCTCCTCCCATCACACGTGTCACACACAGGACATTCTCCTCCCATCACACGTGTCACACACAGGACATTCTCCTCCCATCACACGTGTCACACACAGGACATTCTCCTCCCATCACACGTGTCACACACAGGACATTCTCCTCTCATCACACATATTATACACAGGACATTCTAATCCCATCACGTCATACACAGGACATTCTCCTCCCCATCACACATACTATACCCAGGACAATCTCCTCCCGTCACACGTGTCACACACAGGACATTCTCCTCCCATCACACGTGTCACACACAGGACATTCTCCTCCCATCACACGTGTCACACACAGGACATTCTCCTCCCATCACACGTGTCACACACAGGACATTCTCCTCCCCATCACACGTGTCACACACAGGACATTCTCCCTCCCCATCACACGTGTCACACACAGGACATTCTCCTCCCATCACACGTGTCACACACAGGACATTCTCCTCCCATCACACGTGTCACACACAGGACATTCTCCTCCCATCACACGTGTCACACACAGGACATTCTCCTCCCATCACACGTGTCACACACAGGACATTCTCCTCCCATCACACGTGTCACACACAGGACATTCTCCTCCCATCGCACGTGTCACACACAGGACATTCTCCGCCCATCACACGTGTCACACCCAGGACATTCTCCTCCCATCACACGTGTCACACACAGGACATTCTCCTCCCATCACACGTGTCACACACAGGACATTCTCCTCCCATCACACGTGTCACACACAGGACATTCTCCTCCCATCACACGTGTCATACACAGGACATTCTCCTCCCATCACACGTGTCATACATATAAATCTCTTACTAAATCATACCAGCGCCTTCTGATTCCATCACATTACCACATATAGGACATTCTTAGATCTGCCATACGCAGGTTTTTACCACTTTACCACAGTTTTAGGACCGTCCATAACTTAGGATCAGTCTCCGCACTTGTTCAGTTCACATTAAATTTCCAATTTCTCTGGAATTAAATTCTTTTTGGCAGCGATTCCCTTCCTGTTATCTCTCCAGAACAACAAACTTATAATTCCAGCATTCCTCTGCACTCCGTATCTATATAAAGGCAGGAGCAGAGAGGATTTTGGCCACCTACACGGACCCCAGGACGGCAGATAGTGAGCGGAGTGTATGGATGACACGGATGGATTATGACCATGTCCATAACAAGTCTAACAGTGAAAAGTGTCTGTCCCATAACACAATATCATCTAACCTGGAACCAAAGTCTGAGCTGGATCATTTCTTAATATTTTCTTGATTTCCCTGACACAGAGCTCCAAATCCTCTGCATAGATGTAAAACTAATTGATGAAATTCAGTCTTTCTGCGGCCACCACTAGAGAGCGCTGTGTCTTATTCTGACCATTCACCAGGGCTTCATATCTACCTGTAACTACAACTCTCAGCATCCTCAGTGACTGTACAAATGATGAGTAGTATTATTGTGCTCGGCAGCAGTCGCTGCGCATTTCTAATATGAAAAGGACAAATATCGCTTAAATATGATTTTAAGAAGTGGTGAATAAGCAAACCCATGGACGTCTTCCAGACACCGCTCCCTCTCGCTTGCTCCTTGACTTGTGTGATTTACTTTTACACCCTTTAAAGTGTAATCAGAGCAGATTTTGGGCGCCATTCAATCGGCTTCGCAGGAAAGCCGCAATATTTGAGAGCGCTGTTAATACCCAGAATGAGTGTTCTGCCCTGCACACGTATGGAGCGGCACTCCTGCCCTCACAAGCTATTCATTGTCCTTGGTCGGAGAGCCTGCACCTGACATAAGGCAGAGAGATTTAGCACAGGAAATAACAAGTTTAGGTTAGTCTCGGCCCTGCAATCCTTTCATAACAGGTCAGGCACACGCTGGTATAACCGGACCCTTCTGGTAGGAGCAAAGCGGGCGCCACTGACTGCAACGTGCCCTGTACATCATGTACGGAAACTTCCAGAAATTACAGAAAATAGTGATGGCTACAGAGCTGCAAGGACGACTAATGGCCATAGAGACATCCGGAAAGTATCAGACTTGTAAGATAACTATAAATCCTACATTCACATTTAAATTTTTGTAGTGTATATACAGATATAAAATATAAAACGATGACAAACTGTATAGATATATACACACACACCCTGTACATACATGTTATATCTGTACTGATCCTGAGTTACATCCTGTATTATACTCCAGAGCTGCGCTCACTATTCTGCTGGTGCAGTCACTGTGTACATACATTACATTACTTATCCTGTACTGATCCTGAGTTACATCCTGTATTATACTCCAGAGCTGCACTCACTATTCTGCTGGTACAGTCACTGTGTACATACATTACATTACTTATCCTGTACTGATCCTGAGTTATATCCTGTATTATACTGCAGAGCTGCACTCACTATTCTGCTGGTACAGTCACTGTGTACATACATTACATTACTTATCCTGTACTGATCCTGAGTTATATCCTGTATTATACTCCAGAGCTGCGCTCACTATTCTGCTGGTACAGTCACTGTGTACATACATTACATTACTTATCCTGTACTGATCCTGAGTTACATCCTGTATTATACTCCAGAGCTGCGCTCACTATTCTGCTGGTGCAGTTACTGTGTACATACATTACATTACTTATCCTGTACTGATCCTGAGTTACATCCTGTATTATACTCCACAGCTGCGCTCACTATTCTGCTGGTGCAGTCACTGTGTACATACATTACTTATCCTGTACTGATCCTGAGTTACATCCTGTATTATATTCCAGAGCTGAGCTCACTATTCTGCTGGTGCAGTCACTGTGTACATACATTACATTACTTATCCTGTACTGTCCTGAGTTACATCCTGTATTATACTCCAGAGCTGCGCTCACTATTCTGCTGGTGCAGTCACTGTGTACATACATTACATTACTTATCCTGTACTGATCCTGAGTTACATCCTGTATTATACTCCAGAGCTGCGCTCACTATTCTGCTGGTACAGTCACTGTGTACATACATTACATTACTTATCCTGTACTGATCCTGAGTTACATCCTGTATTATACTCCAGAGCTGCACTCACTATTCTGCAGTCACTGTGTACATACATTACATTACTTATCCTGTACTGATCCTGAGTTACATCCTGTATTATACTCCAGAGCTGCGCTCACTACTCTGCTAGTACAGTCACTGTGTACATACATTACATTACTTATCCTGTACTGATCCTGAGTTACATCCTGTATTATACTCCAGAGCTGTGCTCACTATTCTGCTGGTACAGTCACTGTGTACATACATTACTTATCCTGTACTGATCCTGAGTTACATCCTGTATTATATTCCAGAGCTGCACTCACTATTCTGCTGGGGCAGTCACTGTGTACATACATTACATTACTTATCCTGTACTGATCCTGAGTTACATCCTGGATTATACACCATAGCTGCACTCACTATTCTGCTGGTACAGTCACTGTGTACATACATTACATTACTTATCCTGTACTGATCCTGGTTCAGAACCAGATAATAAGTAGTGATGGATTTTAGTGGCTTCTTGTGATTCTTTATTTGTCCTGTGGTGGCGCTGTAGTGTAAGCAAATGAGCATTTGTCCATCCATCAGTTTAGTTCAGGTTCTGGGATGTTGGTCCCTTTAATTTAACCTTCTTTTCAGTACATAAAAAAAAAAAAAAAAAGTTGGCATCACTTCCCGCCCACAGAGCTGACAATCTAATCCATGTAGGTTAATCATATGTAATCCTATAGCATTCAGGATGTAGCATGTGACCTGTACTGTGTCTAGTGACCGTCTGTCACCTGTGAATGACCAATGTATGACCTCTGACCCCCCGCCAGTACAGGGTAGTCACGGTTAGGAGTCCGCAGGTTCACACTACAGTCATCCCTGTGGCATGTCCTCTGCGGGATCAGGGGTGTCACATCCAGACGAGGCTTCTGTTCTGTATTAGGGGCTCGGAGGGGCAGAGACAGGACCATATATGTTACTATGTGACGGCCGCGGTGACGCAGGACAAGACGCCAGGAAATTCTCCACATGTACAGTAGCTGCAGATGTAGCAGAGCTCAGATAATTGAATCACAACATTCCACTTAATCAAAGGAAGTTACTAAAAAAAGATCTGCGCCGGAAAAGCCGCATTAACCCCCGAGCTGCCGGCTGCAGACACCACATGGTTTGGACTGAGAATTGTTGAAAAAATTTTACCTAGATTTTTAGCCCTTTGGGTTTTTCACACCAGACATTATTATTTCCCTTTTAAGGTCAATTAGGGAAAAAAAATGTTACAAATACGCGGAGGGTGGAGCTTGCGGTCTACAAACCGCACCAACCCGCAATGTGACTACACAAGATGTCTGACCGCTGTGGTGTAATTGCTGCAGAAATAAAATGTGGCAAAAATTTGGCTTAAAGGGGTCGTCCAGGACCTTTGATAGGGAATCAATATCAAATTGACGGTGATCCCCTCCTGAGCCCCCCATCAGCTGGAGCTGCAGTATACGGGAACTATACAGGGCCATACACTAAGGACAAGGGATAAATCTGGAAGTCAACTCCACACCCGCGGGAACTATTTAATGAACCATCCCTTTAAGAGGCTGCTGAGGTGAGGCACGATGAAATAACACAAGCTTATTGTTGCGTTTCCTCTGCTCTCGCTAGGTGGGGTCTTTGTTCCCTTTCCGCTTACTAATAACAATCTGAGGTCAATGTTGTTCTCCCTGACACTGGGTCACCCACCGCGCACCGGACCCCAGCCCATAGCAAATAAAGGGACAGGGACGCAATTACCACCAATCACCACTAGTCAGAATCATCAGATCAGAAACATGAGAAACGTATAGTGAAGGTCCATTACAATATGCAATCAATAACCTTCAGAGCTGAAATCTCACAGCATTCCCTAATGCAGAAAAAAGCTTATGGCTCATAAGCCACAGAAATTCAGGTAAACAATAACAGTATCTGGCAACAGGCATGCTGACTGCTCCTAACAGCAACTCATTACACCACCAGCAGAATAGTGAGCGCAGCTCTGGGGTTTAATACAGGATGTAACTAAGGATCAGTACAGGATAAGTAATGTAATGTATGTACATAGTGACTGCACCAGCAGAATAGTGAGCGCAGCTCTGGAGTATAATACAGGATGTAACTCAGGATCAGTACAGGATAAGTAATGTAATGTATGTACACAGTGACTGTACCAGCAGAATAGTGAGCGCAGCTCTGGAGTATAATACAGGATGTAACTCAGGATCAGTACAGGATAAGTAATGTAATGTATGTACACAGTGACTGTACCAGCAGAATAGTGAGCGCAGCTCTGGAGTATAATACAGGATGTAACTAAGGATCAGGATAGTAATGTAATGTATGTACACAATGACTGCAGCAGCAGAATAGTGAGCACAGCTCTGGATAGTATAATACAGGATGTAACTCAGGATCAGTACAGGATAAGTAATGTAATGTATGTACACAGTGACTGTACCAGCAGAATAGTGAGCGCAGCTCTGGAGTATAATACAGGATGTAACTCAGGATCAGTACAGGATAAGTAATGTAATGTATGTACACAGTGACTGTACCAGCAGAATAGTGAGCGCAGCTCTGGAGTATAATACAGGATGTAACTCAGGATCAGTACAGGATAAGTAATGTAATGTATGTACACAGGGACTGTACCAGCAGAATAGTGAGCGCAGCTCTGGAGTATAATACAGGATGTAACTCAGGATCAGTACAGGATAAGTAATGTAATGTATGTACACAGTGACTGTACCAGCAGAATAGTGAGCGCAGCTCTGGAGTATAATACAGTGATAGCATTAATAGTGAGTGATTTCACCTTGGTCTTCTCAGCAGTAAGGAAGGAGTTAAAGGTGAGGTCACTCTCCAACCAGCAATGGGCAAGCAGCATTATCAAGATTGTCAGATTCTTCATGCCGCGCGCTCACTTTCCGATCTTTCACAGGGGAGGAAAAGTCCATTTAGATTGTGACAATACGAACTTCCTGCCGGGTCTCACAGTAGGGAAACAACCCAAGGAGAGGAAAGGAACCTTACAGGAGAGGCTGTGGAGAGACGTGGCTGCGGCGTCCACTCAGCATCTACACTATAACGGCGGCCATTGCTGTGTCCATAATGGACTAATCTCAATGTATCTGCCCTGGGATCTTCGGTTAACATGAGTTTACCTCGCTGTAATCTGAGCCACATTTACCAAATGTATCATAATTGTAACCCTTCTGTCCTGAGATGTTACTTTAGTTTTTACGCCACTCCCTATTGGAGTAACATGGTGACAAGTTTTGTGACTTTTTAAGTAACATTTGATAAATCTTCCCTACATTAGCTCGCCAAGTTAACCACACCCACATTCTCACTCATTTTTTAAAAGTGGAGTGGGCGGCGTAAAAAATGCAAAATTTTGCAATTCTTGTTATTCATTTTTTTTCCCAGCAAATAAGCCCAAAAAGTTCAATATGTTGTAACTTTTTTGATAGTAAAATTCTCATCTTCTCTGGTTTCAGTGAATGGCCACACTCTTACATTCAATAGCTGAAAACCTGCCCCAATCTAGTCCTGCTCACAGCGCTGTAGGTTTTGTTACAATGTACCAGTGCAGGCGCTCCTCTGTGTAGATCTCTCTCTGCTGTCCTGAACTCCAGCCTATGCCACACAATGGGGCCAGTGTCCCAAAAATAGAATTTGTCGCAAAATTATATTAAAATATTCCAAAATTTAATTCAGAAAGTCGCAGTAAGGCTATGTTCACACCTCAGCATAAATTCAAGGCCACTACTACTCGTCTGCTGCGGATGTGCTGCTTGATGTGCAGCAGATTGGCCCAAGGATCAGCCCCATTGCTATTCACTGCAGAATCTGTAGCTTGTAGAACCTCATTCACATGCACAGGTTGCAGACTGCAGATTCATCAGCTCTTCCATTAGAGGTGAGACCCCTTCTATCAGGCCCCGTCAGATACTTGTCGCAGAAGAGCAGGGGTTAAATCATTAGCGCAGTCAGATGAACAGGCCATAAAGGGCGATGTGGAGGGAACGTGCAGCGGCGGCTCCTTCCAGGCCTTGTTTGGAAGTGCATGAGCTGGATCTGTAAACAGAACATTCCCCGGATTGCCAGGTTTTCCCCTTTCTCTTGCACATTCCTTCATCTTTTCAGTCATTACAGAGATTTATTGCCCCGTTCTCCGTCACCCCCCTCCATCAACCCAGAAACTGTCATCATGACCACAGCAATAACAGAAGTGTAACTTACAGCTCTTTGCTCCTAATGATAAATCACCTACTATGTGCCATTTATAATACTAGTGTCTTCTTATGTGTGAAATAAGACCCTGGGGCCCCTCTGGTACCAGGGCCCAGGTGAGACTACTACTTTCCTTTAAGAGAGCTAACACAAAACCTTTCAGGCTGCAACGTCACTGAGCATAACTAGGAGGAGAAGTTAGCTACTTTGTCTGTCACTGATATCATTCCTCCTCCATCCCTGATATCATTCCTCCTCCATCACTGACATCATTCTTCCTCCATCACTGACATCATTCCTCCTCCATCCCTGATATCATTCCTCCTCCACCACTGATATCATTCCTCCTCCATCCCTGATAACATTCCTCCTCCATCCCTGATATCATTCCTCCTCCATCACTGACATCATTCCTCCTCCATCACTGACATCATTCCTCCTCCATCCCTGATATCATTCCTCCTCCACCACTGATATCATTCCTCCTCCATCCCTGATAACATTCCTCCTCCACCACTGATATCATTCCTCCTCCATCCCTGATATCATTCCTCCTCCACCCCTGATAACATTCCTCCTCCATCCCTGATATCATTCCTCCTCCATCACTGATATCATTCCTCCTCCATCCCTGATATCATTCCTCCTCCACCACTGATATCATTCCTCCTCCATCCCTGATATCATTCCTCCTCCACCACTGATATCATTCCTCCTCCATCCCTGATATCATTCCTCCTCCATCACTGATATCATTCCTCCTCCATCCCTGATATCATTCCTCCTCCACCACTGAACATCCCCCCACCCGACACCCCCCCCCCCCGCACCCCCCCCCACCCCGGAAAACCCCCCCCCCCCCCTGATATCATTCCTCCTCCATCCCTGATATCATTCCTCCTCCATCCCTGACATCATTCCTCCTCCATCCTTGACATCATTCCTCCTCCATCCCTGATATCATTCCTCCTCCATCACTGATATCATTCCTCCTCCATCACTGATATCATTCTTCCTCCATCACTAATATCATTGGTCTTTACTTCCCAGCATGCCTTGTTTTACAGCTTACTAAAAATCACAATGCCTTATGGGGTCTGTACAACAACATGGACACTACAATTAACTGCCAGAGATATCTTAGCTGTGGAGGGAATGTCACCTGGGTGACTGGGTGGCAGAAAAATCAGTCTCAGGAGAGCTAATATGGCTGACAACAGTTAATCACGCAGAAGAAATTCTGGGTGCAGCTGCTATACATAAAGACTTCCACAAGTGAACTTTGGTTACTCAAGGAGGTCATCCTGCCTTTTCTTTTTCCCAGCAGGGGGCGTTGTCATCTGTTTCCAGTAAAGGTGACCTTACTCATTACACCCCTATGACCTTGTTACTCAGGTGACTGAATCATCAATCACTGAACTGGCAGGAACTGCCTACAAGCTGTGTAAGGTATTATCACAGGGGTGTAAGTGTGAGCGATAACCCGACCGAACTCAGGAAATTCACAATTGTTAGTAACGTTTCCACTGCAAACAAAAAATACAAATCGAAAAATTAAAATCTACACACAAAGTTGAGTAACTTTCCTTCACTCTTTTGTGCTCATTTTGAGTTATTTTTATTCCATAAACATCCAGAGCAGCATTCATAAATCTGCCTGGGAAGACGCAGAGGTTCAGACATGTGACCTAACAAGCTACATTACAGCGATCACCTGAACTCCCACAATGCACTGCTCTCTTTGGAGGACAATATCTTAATTCTGGATTTAACTTTAGATCTGAATGGAGAAGAAAATGAGGATTTAGTCAATGTTTTGTGTAGATTTTCACTGTGGAATGTTGTCATTTGTTGTCAAAATTGGAATTTTTATGACCATCGACCAAAATATCCTGAGAATTTATGAAGTGACTTCTAGAGCATGGAATTGACTTTTTTACTGGTTAGAATAATTCGTCACACTGGTTACCAGTACAAGTGTTTATATGGTCAGTGTCGCCCAGATTGGCATCTGTAACCCTCACCAGATCATCAAGGATCGGTGCTGATCTCCCTGTAGTCATCACAGGAGAAACAGTGACATCTAGTGGAGAAAAGCAGAACTGCAGCATCAAACATCTGCCCAACAAAGAAACTTGTAAAAATGATTCTTTTAGGTGAAAGTGTCCACTTTTATACTCCATTGTAGGTCAAAGATAGACAACGACTGGCCGGGGGTTATACCGATCTCCAGATGTCTGGGAACCAGAGAACACTGTGCACCACGAATCTCCAAATGGGGAAACTGAAAGAACTGAACTATGATGATAGCATATATCCTGTACCCCAAGTGCAGTGGCGTAACTAGGAATGACTGGGCCCCAAGACGAGGAGGATACAAACATAAAAAACAATGTTACTTATCTTTCCCTGGCTCCAGCGTACTCCCTGCTACTTCGGTCCTTTTTCAGTGTTGGACCAGATGTTACGAGCCAGGCATGCGTTGCGATGCATAATGACATCGGCCTGGCCCACTGGTGACGTCTGGGATATCACCAAGTAGGCCCAAAGCCTGATGGAGCACAGGAGAGGTAAGTAATAGTGTTTTTTGTGTTCCCTCACCTCCCCTGGGCCTCCAATCATTATACTCTGATTGTGGGGTTCGCTGATCCGCGGCCTTACTTAATGATCCCTGCTCCTGCACACAGCCACCTCCGCCTCCACAGAATAGAAAAAAAAAAAAAAAAAACACCACACACACACACACACGCCAGGGGCCCACCGGGCCCCCTAATGTCCTGGGCCCTGTGGCAGCAGCTCCCGCTGCTACCCCAGTATTTATGCCACTGTCCAATCGTCCTTATCCTATACCCCAAGTGTCAGCCTGTCACTATCCTGTACCCCAAGTGTCAGACTGTCCTTATACTGTACCCCGAGTGTCAGCCTGTCATTATCCTGTACCCCCAGTGTCAGCCTGTCATTATCCCGTACCCCGAGTGTCAGCCTGTCATTATCCCGTACCCCGAGTGTCAGCCTGTCATTATCCCGTACCCCCAGTGTCAGCCTGTCATTATCCCGTACCCCCAGTGTCAGCCTGTCATTATCCCGTATCCCGAGTGTCAGCCTGTCATTATCCCGTACCCCAAGTGTCAGCCTGTCATTATCCTGTACCCCAAGTGTCAGCCTGTCATTATCCTGTACCCCAAGTGTCAGCCTGTCATTATCCTGTACCCCAAGTGTCAGCCTGTCATTATCCTGTACCCCCAGTGTCAGCCTGTCATTATCCTGTACCCCCAGTGTCAGCCTGTCATTATCCTGTACCCCGAGTGTCAGCCTGTCATTATCCTGTACCCCGAGTGTCAGCCTGTCATTATCCTGTACCCCAAGTATCAGTCTGTCATTATCCTGTACCCCGAGTGTCAGCCTGTCATTATCCTGTACCCCCAGTGTCAGCCTGTCATTATCCTGTACCCCCAGTGTCAGCCTGTCATTATCCTGTACCCCAAGTGTCAGCCTGTCATTATCCTGTACCCCAAGTGTCAGCCTGTCATTATCCTGTACCCCCAGTGTCAGCCTGTCATTACCCTGTACCCCGAGTGTCAGCCTGTCATTATCCTGTACCCCCAGTGTCGGCCTGTCATTATCCTGTACCCCCAGTGTCAGCCTGTCATTACCCTGTACCCCAAGTGTCAGCCTGTCATTATCCTGTACCCCGAGTGTCAGCCTGTCATTATCCTGTACCCCAAGTGTCAGCCTGTCATTATCCTGTACCCCGAGTGTCAGCCTGTCATTATCCTGTACCCCAAATATCAGCCTGTCATTATTCTGTACCCCCAGTGTCATTATCCCGTACCCCGAGTGTCAGCCTGTCATTATCCTGTACCCCCCAGTGTCAGCCTGTCATTATCCTGTACCCCAAGTGTCAGCCTGTCATTATCCTGTACCCCGAGTGTCAGCCTGTCATTATCCTGTACCCCAAGTGTTAGCCTGTCATTATCCTGTACCCCGAGTGTCAGCCTGTCATTATCCCGTACCCCGAGTGTCAGCCTGTCATTATCCCGTATCCCGAGTGTCAGCCTGTCATTATCCCGTACCCCGAGTGTCAGCCTGTCATTATCCCGTACCCCAAGTGTCAGCCTGTCATTATCCTGTACCCCGAGTGTCAGCCTGTCATTATCCCGTACCCCCAGTGTCAGCCTGTCATTATCCTGTACCCCAAGTGTCAGCCTGTCATTATCCTGTACCTCCAGTGTCAGCCTGTCCTTATCCTGTACCCCAAGTATCAGCCTGTCATTATCCTGTACCCCGAGTGTCAGCCTGTCATTATCCTGTACCCCAAGTGTCAGCCTGTCATTGTCCTGTACCCCGAGTGTCAGCCTGTCATTATCCTGTACCCCGAGTGTCAGCCTGTCATTATCCTGTACCCCGAGTGTCAGCCTGTCATTATCCTGTACCCCAAGTGTCAGCCTGTCATTATCCTGTACCCCCAGTGTCAGCCTGTCATTATCCTGTACCCCAAGTGTCAGCCTGTCATTATCCTGTACCCCCAGTGTCAGCCTGTCATTATCCTGTACCCCCAGTGTCAGCCTGTCATTATCCTGTACCCCAAGTGTCAGCCTGTCATTATCCTGTACCCCGAGTGTCAGCCTGTCATTATCCTGTACCCCAAATATCAGCCTGTCATTATTCTGTACCCCACCCCCCCCACAACCCCCCGAGTGTCAGCCTGTCATTATCCTGTACCCCCAGTGTCAGCCTGTCATTATCCTGTACCCCAAGTGTCAGCCTGTCATTATCCTGTACCCCCGAGTGTCAGCCTGTCATTATCCTGTACCCCAAGTGTCAGCCTGTCATTATCCTGTACCCCAAGTGTCAGCCTGTCATTATCCTGTACCCCCAGTGTCAGCCTGTCATTACCCTGTACCCCGAGTGTCAGCCTGTCATTATCCTGTACCCCAAATATCAGCCTGTCATTATTCTGTACCCCCAGTGTCATTATCCCGTACCCCGAGTGTCAGCCTGTCATTATCCTGTACCCCCAGTGTCAGCCTGTCATTATCCTGTACCCCAAGTGTCAGCCTGTCATTATCCTGTACCCCGAGTGTCAGCCTGTCATTATCCTGTACCCCGAGTGTCAGCCTGTCATTATCCTGTACCCCCGAGTGTCAGCCTGTCATTATCCCGTACCCCGAGTGTCAGCCTGTCATTATCCTGTACCCCAAGTATCAGTCTGTCATTATCCTGTACCCCGAGTGTCAGCCTGTCATTATCCTGTACCCCCCAGTGTCAGCCTGTCATTATCCTGTACCCCAAGTGTCAGCCTGTCATTATCCCGTACCCCAAGTGTCAGCCTGTCATTATCCCGTACCCCAAGTGTCAGCCTGTCATTATCCTGTACCCCCAGTGTCAGCCTGTCATTACCCTGTACCCCGAGTGTCAGCCTGTCATTATCCTGTACCCCCAGTGTCGGCCTGTCATTATCCTGTACCCCCAGTGTCAGCCTGTCATTATCCTGTACCCCAAGTGTCAGCCTGTCATTATCCTGTACCCCAAGTGTCAGCCTGTCATTATCCTGTACCCCGAGTGTCAGCCTGTCATTATCCTGTACCCCAAGTGTCAGCCTGTCATTATCCTGTACCCCGAGTGTCAGCCTGTCATTATCCTGTACCCCGAGTGTCAGCCTGTCATTATCCTGTACCCCAAGTGTCAGCCTGTCATTACCCTGTACCCCCGAGTGTCAGCCTGTCATTATCCTGTACCCCCAGTGTCGGCCTGTCATTATCCTGTACCCCCAGTGTCGGCCTGTCATTATCCTGTACCCCCAGTGTCGGCCTGTCATTATCCTGTACCCCCAGTGTCAGCCTGTCATTATCCTGTACCCCAAGTGTCAGCCTGTCATTATCCTGTACCCCGAGTGTCAGCCTGTCATTATCCTGTACCCCAAGTGTCAGCCTGTCATTATCCTGTACCCCGAGTGTCAGCCTGTCATTATCCTGTACCCCGAGTGTCAGCCTGTCATTATCCTGTACCCCAAGTGTCAGCCTGTCATTATCCTGTACCCCAAGTGTCAGCCTGTCATTATCCTGTACCCCCAGTGTCAGCCTGTCATTATCCTGTACCCCAAGTGTCAGCCTGTCATTATCCTGTACCCCAAGTGTCAGCCTGTCATTATCCTGTACCCCAAGTGTCAGCCTGTCATTATCCTGTACCCCCAGTGTCAGCCTGTCATTTTCCTGTCCCCCCAGTGTCAGCCTGTCATTATCCTGTACCCCCAGTGTCAGCCTGTCATTATCCTGTACCCCAAGTGTCAGCCTGTCATTATCCTGTACCCCCAGTGTCAGCCTGTCATTATCCTGTACCCCGAGTGTCAGCCTGTCATTATCCTGTACCCCCAGTGTCAGCCTGTCATTATCTTGTACCCCAAGTATCAGTCTGTCATTATCCTGTACCCCGAGTGTCAGCCTGTCATTATCCTGTACCCCAAGTGTCAGCCTGTCATTATCCTGTACCCCGAGTGTCAGCCTGTCATTATCCTGTACCCCAAGTGTCAGCCTGTCATTATCCTGTACCCCCAGTGTCAGCCTGTCATTATCCTGTACCCCCAGTGTCAGCCTGTCATTATCCTGTACCCCGAGTGTCAGCGTGTCATTATCCTGTACCCCCAGTGTCAGCCTGTCATTATCCTGTACCCCCAGTGTCAGCCTGTCATTATCCTGTACCCAGAGTGTCATTACCCTGTACCCCCAGTGTCAGCCTGTCATTTTCCTGTACCCCGAGTGTCAGCCTGTCATTATCCTGTACCCCAAGTGGCAGCCTGTCATTATCCTGTACCCCCAGTGTCAGCCTGTCATTATCCTGTACCCCGAGTGTCAGCCTGTCATTATCCTGTACCCCGAGTGTCAGCCTGTCATTATCCTGTACTCCGAGTGTCAGCCTGTCATTATACTGTACCCCCAGTGTCAGCCTGTCATTCTCCTGTACCCCCAGTGTCAGCCTGTCATTATACTGTACCCCCAGTATCAGCCTGTCATTATCCTGTACCCCCAGTGTCAGCCTGTCATTATCCTGTACCCCGAGTGTCAGCCTGTCATTATCCTGTACCCCCAGTGTCAGCCTGTCATTATCCTGTACCCCCAGTGTCAGCCTGTCATTATCCTGTACCCCCAGTGTCAGCGTGTCATTATCCTGTACCCCGAGTGTCAGCCTGTCATTATCCTGTACCCCGAGTGTCAGCCTGTCATTATCCTGTACCCCCAGTGTCAGCCTGTCATTACCCTGTACCCCGAGTGTCAGCCTGTCATTATCCTGTACCCCAAATATCAGCCTGTCATTATTCTGTACCCCAAGTATCAGTCTGTCATTATCCTGTACCCCGAGTGTCAGCCTGTCATTATCCTGTACCCCCAGTGTCAGCCTGTCATTACCCTGTACCCCGAGTGTCGGCCTGTCATTTTCCTGTACCCCCAGTGTCGGCCTGTCATTATCCTGTACCCCCAGTGTCAGCCTGTCATTATCCTGTACCCCAAGTGTCAGCCTGTCATTATCCTGTACCCCGAGTGTCAGCCTGTCATTATCCTGTACCCCAAGTGTCAGCCTGTCATTATCCTGTACCCCGAGTGTCAGCTTGTCATTATCCTGTACCCCAAGTGTCAGCCTGTCATTATCCTGTACCCCAAGTGTCAGCCTGTCATTACCCTGTACCCCAAGTGTCAGCCTGTCATTACCCTGTACCCCGAGTGTCAGCCTGTCATTATCCTGTACCCCCAGTGTCGGCCTGTCATTATCCTGTACCCCCAGTGTCGGCCTGTCATTATCCTGTACCCCCAGTGTCAGCCTGTCATTATCCTGTACCCCAAGTGTCAGCCTGTCATTATTCTGTACCCAGTGAGTGTCAGCCTGTCATTATCCTGTACCCCAAGTGTCAGCCTGTCATTATCCTGTACCCCAAGTGTCAGCCTGTCATTATCCTGTACCCCGAGTGTCAGCCTGTCATTATCCTGTACCCCAAGTGTCAGCCTGTCATTATCCTGTACCCCAAGTGTCAGCCTGTCATTATCCTGTACCCCGAGTGTCAGCCTGTCATTATCCTGTACCCCGAGTGTCAGCCTGTCATTATCCTGTACCCCCAGTGTCAGCCTGTCATTATCCTGTACACCCCAGTGTCAGCCTGTCATTATCCTGTAAACCGAGTGTCAGTCTGTCATTATCCTGTACCCCCAGTGTCAGCCTGTCATTATCCCGTATCCCGAGTGTCAGCCTGTCATTATCCTGTACCCCGAGTGTCAGCCTGTCATTATCCTGTACCCCAATTGTCAGCCTGTCATTATCCTGTACCCCGAGTGTCAGCCTGTCATTATCCTGTACCCCGAGTGTCAGCCTGTCATTATCCTGTACCCCAAGTGTCAGCCTGTCATTATCCTGTACCCCCAGTGTCAGCCTGTCATTATCCTGTACCCCAAGTGTCAGCCTGTCATTATCCCGTACCCCCAGTGTCAGCCTGTCATTATCCCTTACCCCGAGTGTCAGCCTGTCATTATCCCGCACCCCGAGTGTCAGCCTGTCATTATCCTGTACCCCCAGTGTCAGCCTGTCATTATCCTGTACCCCGGAGTGTCAGCCTGTCATTATCCCGCACCCCGACGGTCAGCCTGTCATTATCCTGTACCCCGAGTATCAGCCTGTCATTATCCTGTACCCCGAGTGTGGGCCTGTCATTATCCTGTACCCCCAGTGTCGGCCTGTCATTATCCTGTACCCGAGTGTCAGCCTGCCATTATCCTGTACCCCCAGTGTCAGCCTGTCATTATCCTGTACCCCGATGGTCAGCCTGTCATTATCCTGTACCCCGAGCAGCCTGTCATTATCCTGTACCCCCAGTGTCAGCCTGTCATTATCCTGTACCCCGAGTGTCAGCCTGTCATTATCCCGTACCCCGAGTGTCAGCCTGTCATTATCCTGTACCCCGAGTATCAGCCTGTCATTATCCTGTACCCCGAGTGTCAGCCTGTCATTATCCTGTACCCCCAGTGTCGGCCTGTCATTATCCTGTACCCCGAGTGTCAGCCTGTCATTTCTCGTGTTTGTGGTCAGTTATATTTCTGCATCTCTATCACTTTTTGACACCTGAACTTTGTCTGACTGGCGGAAACACTTGTGATACGACATCTTGGCAGCTTATTCCTATCAGGTCCTGATACAAGACTTCCTGAGCTTACAAAACCCACACGGCGCCTGTTATTAGCTGCCGGGTCCCACCACTGGTGGCGCAGACGGACCGCCACTCCACAATACCTGACAGGTGACATTCCCAGGTCTTATTGACAAGGTGTCAGTCGGGTCACCTGCCGCTACTAGAACTGTGAGTTAAGATGGAATATGGCAGCCCAGACTATACCGGATGTCTCCTTCCCTGGGGTCATCCACCTGAGGGCCCTGCACTATATATCACTGGCCAGTATACGGCACTTATCTACACTTATACTGTCCTGTAGCTTTATGGGCAGTCATCGTGCCTGAAGACATTGGGGGGATGCCGACTTTGAGCTTACTGGGACTCAAACAAGAAAATCCTCGACCCAAATGGGGTCCCATCTGTGGTAAGAAAGTGCAAACAATAAGAGGACACCGACAGCAGACAGGACTGGAGGGAGGAGAGTCCTGGGGTCACCACTGGGGGCGCAGACGGACTGAAAGCTCAGAATATACAGAATGTTATTATGGGGTCACCACTGGGGGCGCAGACGGACCGAAAGCTCCGAATATACAGAATGTTATTATGGGGTCACCACTGGGGGCGCAGACGGACCGAAAGCTCCGAATATACAGAATGTTATTATGGGGTCACCACTGGGGGCGCAGACGGACCGAAAGCTCCGAATATACAGAATGTTATTATGGGGTCACCACTGGGGGCGCAGACGGACCGAAAGCTCCGAATATACAGAATGTTATTATGGGGTCACCACTGGGGGCGCAGACGGACCGAAAGCTCCGAATATACAGAATGTTATTATGGGGTCACCACTGGGGGCGCAGACGGACGGACAGCTCCGAATATACAGAATGTTATTATGGGGTCACCACTGGGGGCGCAGACGGACTGAAAGCTCCGAATATACAGAATGTTATTATGGGGTCACCACTGGGGGCGCAGACGGACTGAAAGCTCAGAATATACAGAATGTTATTATGGGGTCACCACTGGGGGTGCAGACGGACCGACAGCTCCGAATATACAGAATGTTATTATGGGGTCACCACTGGGGGCGCAGACGGACCGAAAGCTCAGAATATACAGAATGTTATTATGGGGTCACCACTGGGGGCGCAGACGGACGGAAAGCTCCGAATATACAGAATGTTATTATGGGGTCACCACTGGGGGCGCAGACGGACCGAAAGCTCCGAATATACAGAATGTTATTATGGGGTCACCACTGGGGGCGCAGACGGACCGACAGCTCCGAATATACAGAATGTTACTTATGGGGTCACCACTGGGGGCGCAGACGGACCGACAGCTCCGAATATACAGAATGTTACTATGGGGTCACCACTGGGGGTGCAGACGGATGGACAGCTCAGAATATACAGAATGTTATTATGGGGTCACCACTGGGGGTGCAGACGGACCGACAGCTCAGAATATACAGAATGTTATTATGGGGTCACCACTGGGGGCGCAGACGGACCGACAGCTCCGAATATACAGAATGTTATTATGGGGTCACCACTGGGGGTGCAGACGGACCGACAGCTCAGAATATACAGAATGTTACTATGGGGTCACCACTGGGGGCGCAGACGGACCGACAGCTCAGAATATACAGAATGTTACTATGGGGTCACCACTGGGGGTGCAGACGGACGGACAGCTCCGAATATACAGAATGTTACTATGGGGTCACCACTGGGGGCGCAGACGGACCGACAGCTCTGAATATACAGAATGTTACTATGGGGTCACCACTGGGGGCGCAGACGGACCGACAGCTCAGAATATACAGAATGTTATTATGGGGTCGCCACTGGGGGCGCAGACGGATGGACAGCTCCGAATATACAGAATGTTATTATGGGGTCACCACTGGGGGCGCAGACGGATGGACAGCTCAGAATATACAGAATGTTATTATGGGGTCACCACTGGGGGCGCAGACGGACCGACAGCTCAGAATATACAGAATGTTACTATGGGGTCACCACTGGGGGCGCAGACGGACCGACAGCTCAGAATATACAGAATGTTATTATGGGGTCACCACTGGGGGCGCAGACGGATGGACATCTCAGAATATTGTGTCATATACGACTAATACAACAACTATCCAAACAGTAAGATACTGTAGAAATCCTGAGAATGTTCCCACTGATCATTCTGATAGATTTGGTGCGTTAGTTTAGTGCTTGCTGTCAGTGAACGAACATCCTTGATACTTCCATAGGCTCATCTCCATCTATTACTTCTTACAGCTGAGAGTACATAATAATTGTATCCAGAGATTCCAGATAGATACAATGTATCAGTGCAGGATAGGAGAGAGATTTATGTGCTAAGGCTTGGTTCAGACTTTGCAGGGAGTTACCTTCCAGGAGGAGGCGCTAGAGGCAGTTTTCTTTTTTTCCAACTAAGGCTAGGTTCACACCTGCACTGGGATCTCCGTCGTTGGGGTCCACTGGGGATACATTATAAAGGGGTCCACCCAGTGACCGTCAGGTTTCCACCGTTTTTATACTGAAACCGACGGAGAGAAAAGTCCTCTGTGCTGATTGTCGGCGGTTTCTGCGGAAGAGTCACCAACAGAGCCCTCGGTGCAGATGTGAACGAAGCCTAAGAAAACTAATTTGCATCCCTCTAACTCTCAGAGGATTGTCCAGACTGGAAATAATTGTAACAAACTTGCAGCTTTGGGATATTTTAGTCTCTAGTAGAGATCAATGAACTGCTTTGTAATGAAACAACCTTGTTGCAAATTTGTCAAAAATTTTGGTTTTGTCCAAACCTGAAAGTTTTTGGGTTCAGCACCCAGGATTTCACTAAAGTTATTCATTATACTCGGGGATCTCTTCAGTCAAATATTCAGAAGCCCAGAAAAATATTATAATTAATATAAAAATAATATAATAATATCTTCTTAAACCAAGTTTGTAAGTTAAATATAATTTTTTTTTCATTGTTTTTTTAGGAATTTTTTTTTTTTTTTTTTTTTTTTAATTTCCATGTCACTATCTGTATATATACAAAAAAAAAAAAAAAAAACAAAAACAGTACTATATCCTGCAATTTCCACTCAGACCACTAAACCTAATAAAAGACTGAGATTTGCCAATTCTGTAGGGGTTTTCTTTGCAGCAGTCACCTCATATACATCACAGACAGGATTACAATAGAAGATAAGCCCTCAATAGATAACACCACTGATCCATTATTACATCACTACTGACAATAGATGATGTCATAGCTTATCTCCTCCCCCTCCCTACACTGAGCACGTCTAGAAAACTCTCCCATAGACCTCAGTGAGTCAACTCCAGTCTATTGCTGCCTATGGCCATGACTGTGCTGTAAAGCAGATCACCAAATGCTGTTAACAGAACAGAGGAGAAGCTCAGGCAAGATGGCGGCCCCCATAATCATGGACAGAAAATAGAATAAAAAGTCTAAAGTCAGAAAATATAAACAGATTAGAAAAAAAAAACGGATAGATTTCATTATCTGGAATTTAATAGATATTGGCGATACGTTCCTTTCCAGGTATTTTTGGGATTTCCTCTGCTCTGTCACTGAGCAGTAATGTGATGTAGTGTCTGGATAGGTAATATCTCTCCGCTGTGCAGCGTATGATGTAGCAGAGCTCACACAGTATGTCCTAAGCAGTCTCGGACACTCTGGGTGAGGCTCCTGTATGCTGCTGCTGTTATACTGGAGATTGTAGACAATGAATTTTAAGACTTTCCTTTAAAGGGGTTGTAAAAGATCAGAGAACATGGCTTGTTCTTAAGTAAACAGCTCCATGTCTGTCCACAGGCTGTGTCAGGTATTGCATTCTGCACCACTGAAGTAAATGCAACTGAGCTGCAATACCATGCACAGCCTGTGGACAGGTGGGGCACTGTTTTAGGTAGTAAGCAGCCATGTTTTCCTAATCCTGGTAACATCAGGCAGTTGCACTGACCTCGACAAGCGCTGCCCTCCCGGGTGATGGCCTGTTTGCAGACGCTGCAGGACTTCACCTTCTTAAAGTTCTTGATCTTGAATGTGTGACAATTCTGTCCCTCCAGATCTTCAGGCTGCGAGACGACATAACAGAAAAACTGTCAGAATATTATATTATATAATTAACCTAGATTGATAATAGATTATCAATTATTATATGTTATATTACACTCTTCATTTTACACGGTCATTCAGTTACACCAAGTTTTCTACTCCTGTCACAACCAAAGCTGCATTTACAATTCTGCTGTTGTATGCAAACACGCCCATAGCAGCTGTGCTGTATTCTGGGACATGTAGTTCGTGTTCATCACAATACCAGGGGTATACACTACATCTCCTATAATGCACTGCAGCAGGGGATGTTCATATATATTTACTGCAGCTTCTCCATATTTTTCAGAAAGAAGTTGGCGCAGCTCCTTTATATACTCGGCTTCATATATCTTAAATGAGTCCAGCTGCACAGTCTCCTAATGACCAGCAGATGGTAGCAAAGTCCGCTCCATAGAAAGCGTCTTGTTCTCAAGGATAAACAGAAGTTCAAGGGCACCAGATATGTCATAAATTACCGCTCAATGGGGCTGAACATAACCTTGATGATTCTTGCTGTCACTACACGGGCTGGGCCCCTCAGCAACATTCAGACGCGGGGCCGGCGCTGCTTACCACACCCTCAATGATTCAATATGAGGAGAAAAGTCACCAACAGTAAGAATTCCCACAAGATCAGAAATCTTACAATTGTAAGTTTCTCCTAGAAATATGTTTGACAGTCACCGTCCGACTATCCCAAAATCAAAAGTCGCCATGGAGCCATAATGTAACACCGCACCTTCGCGACTAACCCCTTATAGGTAAAAAAAAATTGGAATTACAAAATATCAGAATGAAAGAATCTGTGTCTCCAGGGAAAGTCTGGAAACGTTGCTTTTCCAAACTAAGATCTGCAAGGATACATCAGACGTCTAGGAAAGCTGGGTGAAAAACCTTGATATCACATTGGTTGTCACCCAGCTTTTCCAAAAGCCAATAAACACCTGAACAGAATATTAAACAGTTTGTCAGAAGAGGATTTATAGATCCTGAACTGTTTATTTTAGCAGAAAGGTTATAGAATCGTTTGTTACAATGTATCAGCGCAGGTAACATGTATCAGTCTGGAGTCCAGGCTGTTTAGCTCACAGAGGATTGT
Source organism: Leptodactylus fallax (assembly GCA_947044405.1). Taxonomy (NCBI): domain Eukaryota; kingdom Metazoa; phylum Chordata; class Amphibia; order Anura; family Leptodactylidae; genus Leptodactylus; species Leptodactylus fallax. The sequence goes on from CAMRHE010000433.1 coordinate 23,142, forward strand.
CTAGGCTGCATGTCCTGGTATCACCAGTGAATAGTACGAGGACCGTACTGGATATAGGAAGCAGGAGGGATTGAATCCCAAAGTACTTTATATTAGAAAGTTGCAGAGATTTTCTACGATATCAGGAAATATATCGGTGAGCGCACGCTGTCAGACCAGCAGTGCACTGGTTAATGAGGATGAGCTGACGTGCTTGTGTTTGTGCACCTGGAGCGGAGCCGGCGCTGCTTGCATTGTCCCAGTCTCTACGGTTTTTCTCAATGAAACTGCTCCAAACATGAGAAGGATTCATCAGAAAAAGCAGAAGGACAATCCCACCCCTGCCCCCTCCCCGAGCGCCCTCCCCCTCCCGCTGTCCTGTCTGCGACCACCCAAGTGATCTGGTTCTGATTTTCCTTATTAATGACATCTGGATCCCAGCTGAAATAGGAAAGACCTCGCTGGAAAAGAGCTGAAGAGGGCAGGACAACGGAGGAGACCTTCTAATCTGTTACTAGAGACGGACACTATAAACTGTTACTAGTGAATGACCCCCAATATGGTATCACAACAATGAGGGGGAAAAGTGGAGACTGTTACGTAACACGACTAGTGGTGAGAGCGGGAAAGTGCAGCAGTGGTTTACATGAGATGGATATCTACATAACGTATATCTGTAAAGCGATGCGGACTATGATGGCGCTATATAAGTAAGCAAATAAAGAATCGTATTCTGCTAATTATTACTGACTATTGGTCTCAGATTAGGCTTTTAGATTTCTTTAAAAACAATGTATAAATCTACAGAAAGAAAAAGGGGGCGCTAGAAGAAAGTTACCCCATGTCACCAGAGCGGTCTTATTAACATATTTATCAACATGTTTTCAAACTAGTAACACAAATAACACTTATAAGAGGCAAATAACTGAGGAACAACCACAGGGGCCCCTAATAATCAATCACAACATCAGGGGCCACTAAGTAGCCCATAAGAATCATGTGCAAGTATCCAAGCTCTGTTCTGAGACATAATCAATGTTAGCGCCAGATACAAGAATAGAACTACTATAATACTGCTCTCTATGTACAAGAATATAACTACTATAATACTGCTCCTATGTACAAGAATATAACTACAATAATACTACCTCCTATGTACAAGAATATAACTACTATAATACTACTCCTATGTACAAGAATATAACTACTATAATACTGCTCCTATGTACAAGAATATAACTACTATAATACTACCTCCTATGTACAAGAATATAACTACTATAATACTGCTCTCTATGTACAAGAATATAACTACTATAATACTGCTCCTATGTACAAGAATATAACTACTATAATACTACTCCTATGTACAAGAATATAACTACTATAATACTGCTCCTATGTACAAGAATATAACTACTATAATACTACCTCCTATGTACAAGAATATAACTACTATAATACTGCTCTCTATGTACAAGAATATAACTACTATAATACTGCTCCTATGTACAAGAATATAACTACAATAATACTACCTCCTATGTACAAGAATATAACTACTATAATACTACTCCTATGTACAAGAATATAACTACTATAATACTGCTCCTATGTACAAGAATATAACTACTATAATACTACTCCTATGTACAAGAATATAACTACTATAATACTGCTCCTATGTACAAGAATATAACTACTATAATACTACCTCCTATGTACAAGAATATAATTACTATAATACTGCTCCTATGTACAAGAATATAACTACTATAATACTGCTCTCTATGTACAAGAATATAACTACTATAATACTGCTCCTATGTACAAGAATATAACTACTATAATACTACTCCTATGTACAAGAATATAACTACTATAATACTGCTCCTATGTACAAGAATATAACTACTATAATACTACCTCCTATGTACAAGAATATAACTACTATAATACTGCTCTCTATGTACAAGAATATAACTACTATAATACTGCTCCTATGTACAAGAATATAACTACTATAATACTACCTCCTATGTACAAGAATATAACTACTATAATACTACTCCTATGTACAAGAATATAACTACTATAATACTGCTCCTATGTACAAGAATATATCTACTATAATACTGCTCCTATGTACAAGAATATAACTACTATAATACTGCTCCTATGTACAAGAATATATCTACTATAATACTACTCCTATGTACAAGAATATAACTACTATAATACTACCTCCTATGTACAAGAATATAACTACTATAATACTGCTCCTATGTACAAGAATATAACTACTATAATACTGCCCCCTATGTACAAGAATATAACTACTATAATACTGCTCCTATGTACAAGAATATAACTACTATAATACTGCTCCTATGTACAAGAATATAACTACTATAATACTGCTCCTATGTACAAGAATATAACTACTATAATACTGGCCCCTATGTACAAGAATATAACTACTATAATACTACTCCTATGTACAAGAATATAACTACTATAATACTACCTTCTATATACAAGAATATAACTACTATAATACTGCTCCTATGTACAAGAATATAACTACTATAATACTACCTCCTATGTACAAGAATATAACTACTATAATACTACTCCTATGTACAAGAATATAACTACTATAATACTGCCCCTATGTACAAGAATATAACTACTATAATACTACTCCTATGTACAAGAATATAACTACTATAATACTACCTCCTATGTACAAGAATATAACTACTATAATACTACTCCTATGTACAAGAATATAACTACTATAATACTACCTCCTATGTACAAGAATATAACTACTATAATACTGCTCCTATGTACAAGAATATAACTATTATAATACTGCTCCTATGTACAAGAATATAACTACTATAATACTACCTCCTATGTACAAGAATATAACTACTATAATACTACCTCCTATGTACAAGAATATAACTACTATAATACTACTCCTATGTACAAGAATATAACTACTATAATACTGCCCCTATGTACAAGAATATAACTACTATAATACTACTCCTATGTACAAGAATATAACTACTATAATACTACCTCCTATGTACAAGAATATAACTACTATAATACTACTCCTATGTACAAGAATATAACTACTATAATACTACCTCCTATGTACAAGAATATAACTACTATAATACTGCTCCTATGTACAAGAATATAACTATTATAATACTGCTCCTATGTACAAGAATATAACTACTATAATACTACCTCCTATGTACAAGAATATAACTACTATAATACTGCTCCTATGTACAAGAATATAACTACTATAATACTACCTCCTATGTACAAGAATATAACTACTATAATACTGCTCCTATGTACAAGAATATAACTACTATAATACTACCTCCTATGTACAAGAATATAACTACTATAATACTGCTCCTATGTACAAGAATATAACTATTATAATACTGCTCCTATGTACAAGAATATAACTACTATAATACTACCTCCTATGTACAAGAATATAACTACTATAATACTACTCCTATGTACAAGAATATAACTACTATAATACTACCTCCTATGTACAAGAATATAACTACTATAATACTGCCCCCTATGTACAAGAATATAACTACTATAATACTACCTCCTATGTACAATAATATAACTACTATAATACTGCTCCTATGTACAAGAATATAACTACTATAATACTACCTCCTATGTACAATAATATAACTACTATAATACTGCTGCTATGTACAATAATATAACTACTATAATACTACTCCTATGTACAAGAATATAACTACTATAATACTGCTCCTATGTACAAGAATATAACTATTATAATACTGCTCCTATGTACAAGAATATAACTACTATAATACTGCTCCTATGTACAAGAATATAACTACTATAATACTGCTCCTATGTACAAGAATATAACTACTATAATACTACCTCCTATGTACAAGAATATAACTACTATAATACTGCCCCTATGTACAAGAATATAACTACTATAATACTGCTCCTATGTACAAGAATATAACTACTATAATACTGCCCCTATGTACAAGAATATAACTACTATAATACTACTCCTATGTACAAGAATATAACTACTATAATACTACCTCCTATGTACAAGAATATAACTACTATAATACTACTCCTATGTACAAGAATATAACTACTATAATACTACCTCCTATGTACAAGAATATAACTACTATAATACTGCTCCTATGTACAAGAATATAACTACTATAATACTGCTCCTATGTACAAGAATATAACTACTATAATACTACCTCCTATGTACAAGAATATAACTACTATAATACTGCCCCCTATGTACAAGAATATAACTACTATAATACTACCTCCTATGTACAAGAATATAACTACTATAATACTACTCCTATGTACAAGAATATAACTACTATAATACTACCTCCTATGTACAAGAATATAACTACTATAATACTGCCCCCTATGTACAAGAATATAACTACTATAATACTACCTCCTATGTACAAGAATATAACTACTATAATACTGCTCCTATGTACAAGAATATAACTACTATAATACTACTCCTATGTACAAGAATATAACTACTATAATACTACCCCCTATGTACAAGAATATAACTACTATAGTACTGCTCCTATGTACAAGAATATAACTGCTCAGTCTGTGTCATAGCAGGACACTGCAGTCATAAATTCATAGGCCTAAGCTCCGTACATGAGACGTGTACTCAGAGAATATATGATATGCATTACATTTAAGAACATGATCAGAATTCCTACCTGGATGTTAAAATGAGAAATCATCAATATTGCCTGACCTATAATTCAGATGTCTGGTCAATAGAGCCATCTGATACCCCATCAGAGCAGCCATATTGTAACATAAACCATTACAATATGGCCTGTCCATCAGATTCACACCAGTATCTCCAAACTGAGGCTCCAAAGCACATTAACTATCTACTATAATACTGCCCCTATGTACAAGAATATAACTACTATAATACTACATCCTATGTACAAGAATATAACTACTATAATACTACATCCTATGTACAAGAATATAACTACTATAATACTGCTCCTATGTACAGGAATATAACTACTATAATACTACTCCTATGTACAAGAATATAACTACTATAATACTGCTCCTATGTACAAGAATATAACTACTATAATACTGTCTCCTATGTACAGGAATATAACTACTATAATACTACCTCCTATGTACAAGAATATAACTACTATAATACTGCTCCTATGTACAAGAATATAACTACAATAATACTACCTCCTATGTACAAGAATATAACTACTATAATACTACCTCCTATGTACAAGAATATAACTACTATAATACTGCCCCCTATGTACAAGAATATAACTACTATAATACTACCTCCTATGTACAGGAATATAACTACTATAATACTGCTCCTATGTACAAGAATATAACTACTATAATACTGCTCCTATGTACAAGAATATAACTACTATAATACTGCTCCTATGTACAAGAATATAACTACTATAATACTGCCCCTATGTACAAGAATATAACTACTATAATACTGCCCCTATGTACAAGAATATAACTACTATAATACTACCTCCTATGTACAAGAATATAACTACTATAATACTACTCCTATGTACAAGAATATAACTACTATAATACTGCCCCTATGTACAAGAATATAACTACTATAATACTGCCTCCTATATATAAGGATAGTGTTCCCTCCATGTAACAGTCAGGTACGATGTAAGTACTCTCCGTACAATCACTTCTATCTTTCCATTCTGACCCCTGTGGGTGTGACATTGGGAAAGTCAGATTTTGGGGATAAATGTTCTCACAAATGATTTGTTACATTTTCAGCAGAATTAGACATGAAGCCAATGAAGGAGAAGCGAAGACTCAGATCTCTAAACTGTAAGACACTGCAGAGCTCTTGGGGTGTTGGTAAGGTTTAGGGTGAGGGGAAGGACAGGCCTTTGTGCTGTGATTTTCCAGATGGCAGGGAATATGATGTATGATTGTTGAAAAAGGAACCAGGATGGAAGTTTCTTACAAGAACACAACCCTCGGTAATGCCGCCCAGCTGTTTCCTTACCACAAGGTTTTAATTCAGTTACCTTAAACCTCTGACAACATTGGCTGCAAGGCCAGAAAATGTAAAACCAAGCACATCTGTAACATAATATAATATTATAAATAATATATTCATCTTTCTAGGACAGTATTACAATATATTGTTATATGGAAACCATCAACAAGCTGCACAATCACACCCACACACACATTCCCCACAACCTAGCTCATTGACTTCTACAGGTATGGATTATTTGTATATTACTTGGGCTATCTGTATGTTCATATGCTATTGAGCTGCTTGGATTAATAATCTACACAGCCTAAAATTACACTATAACATATTCAAAGAAAAAAAAGCATCTGTTCTACTTGCTGATGGTTTCCATTTAGTAACATATTTTCTTACAGTGAATGGAAATGTGCAGGAGCACAAAATGCACTAAAAGTGACTACTGCAGCTCACTGCAACAATCTGGATCTATAGATACAGGAACATCTCAATAAATTAGAATATCTTTGTAACGTTCCTTCATTTCAGTAATTCAGTAATACAATCCATAATCAGCGTCTTCCATGATTGTGTGTCCTACTGAACCAGACTGAGGGACCATTTAAAGGCTTTGGAAACCTTGGCAGGTGACACTGAATTTACAAGACTGAACTGAACTTACAATATTCTCATTTTCTTAGATTTGGGTTTTCATTCCCTGTAATCCATAATCAACATTTACAGAAATAAAACACTTGGAATAGAAGACTCTGTGTGTAAAGAATCTAGAAAATATAGGAGGTCACTTTATTAATTTAATTACTGAAAGAAATAAACGTTTTAGAGATATTCTAATTTATTGAGATGCCCCTGTATGTGACATCCTGTGACTTACTGCCAAACAATTATCTTCTCTGGTGAGGACACCGCATGATCAACCCAGATAAGAACGAAGGACAAGGACCATGTTCACATTGCTTTATTATAATATGCTAAGTGAGGCTATAACCACCAGATGTGTTAGTAATAGTATATACCCAGCGTAACACTGCAACCCCATTACACACAGGTGTAAAAATGTAATTACCCTCTAATTATACCACTATAGACAACAAGACATTACAGTGGCCAAATATTATTGCAGGCACAATTACTTATAACTGCAACCCTAACAATACAGCTTGTCACACTTTACACTGCACTCCAGATGAATTTTAAAGACTATAACCAGTATATCACTGCCCCTATGTCCAAGAATATAACTACTATAATACTGCCTCCTATGTACAAGAATATAACTACTATAATACTGCCCCTATGTACAAGAATATAACTACTATAATACTGCTCCTATGTACAAGAATATAACTACTATAATACTGCTCCTATGTACAAGAATATAACTACTATAATACTACTCCTATGTACAAGAATATAACTACTATAATACTACCTCCTATGTACAAGAATATAACTACTATAATACTACTCCTATGTACAAGAATATAACTACTATAATACTGCTCCTATGTATAAGAATATAACTACTATAATACTACTCCTATGTACAAGAATATAACTACTATAATACTGCTCCTATGTACAAGAATATAACTACTATAATACTACCTCCTATGTACAAGAATATAACTACTATAATACTACTCCTATGTACAAGAATATAACTACTATAATACTGCCCCTATGTACAAGAATATAACTACTATAATACTACTCCTATGTACAAGAATATAACTACTATAATACTGCTCCTATGTACAAGAATATAACTACTATAATACTGCTCCTATGTACAAGAATATAACTACTATAATACTACTCCTATGTACAAGAATATAACTACTATAATACTGCTCCTATGTACAAGAATATAACTACTATAATACTACCTCCTATGTACAAGAATCTAACTACTATAATACTACTCCTATGTACAAGAATATAACTACTATAATACTACCTCCTATGTACAAGAATATAACTACTATAATACTGCTCCTATGTACAAGAATATAACTACTATAATACTACCTCCTATGTACAAGAATCTAACTACTATAATACTAATCCTATGTACAAGAATCTAACTACTATAATACTACTCCTATGTACAAGAATCTAACTACTATAATACTACCTCCTATGTACAAGAATATAACTACTATAATACTACCTCCTATGTACAAGAATATAACTACTATAATACTGCCCCTATGTACAAGAATATAACTACTATAATACTACTCCTATGTACAAGAATATAACTACTATAATACTACCTCCTATGTACAAGAATATAACTACTATAATACTGCTCCTATGTACAAGAATATAACTACTATAATACTACTCCTATGTACAAGAATATAACTACTATAATATTGCTCCTATGTACAAGAATATAACTACTATAATACTACCTCCTATGTACAAGAATCTAACTACTATAATACTACTCCTATGTACAAGAATATAACTCCTATAATACTGCCCCCTATGTACAAGAATATAACTACTATAATACTGCTCCTATGTACAAGAATATAACTACTATAATACTGCCCCTATGTACATGAATATAACTACTATAATACTGCTCCTATGTACAAGAATATAACTACTATAATACTGCTCCTATGTACAAGAATATAACTACTATAATACTACCTCCTATGTACAAGAATATAACTACTATAATACTGCCCCCTATGTACAAGAATGTAACTACTATAATACTACCTCCTATGTACAAGAATATAACTACTATAATACTGCTCCTATGTACAAGAATATAACTACTATAATACTGCTCCTATGTATACATATATCACTGCTTATGAGATAAATCTGTGCGGTTTCTTCTTCCTCCTTATTTCGGAGCCGTTACCACAACTTCTGAGTCATGATGTAAATACCGGCCTATCTGGCTATATGCAGGATTATCTCTGCTCAGGATCTCGGCCTCTGTCATGGGGGTTTCCATCTCAGATTTTATTCTTTCAGGAAGTGAAAAGATCAAGTCAATTTAGTTAGACAGTAATTATGGTCAGGATTATGAAATGTAAAAGCCATTATGGCGCAGAGAGTCACGATGGGGCGGCTGCTACAACCTCACAGCAAAGAGTTACAGATGTAGTGGTGCTGAGTGCGTGTGATCAGGGAATCTACATTATCAGTTTTGTTTACATCTAGAGGCTCTGCAGATTCTTCTGACAGCTGAGGGTTTGGTACTTTTGTAGCCAGTCTAGACAATCCTCCGTGAGCTAAACACATCAATAGCACAAATCACCGTTTGATAGTTTGCTACAATGTATCAAGTACAGAATTTATCAGCTTGGATTTCAGAAGGTTGATCTCACTGAGGATTGTCTTGACTTCATACAATTGTAACAAACCCTCAGCCGTACTAGGTTTGTACTGATTTTCATCCTCTGGACTTTCCCAGTCACTGACAGCAGACGGCCTCCAAAACCCAAACAGACAAGTGATAAAATACATTAAGGTCTTAAAGTTCATATGAACAGCTAGGTCAGCGCTCTGCATAAGGCATTGAATGAGGCGCTCACCCCATAACACGTCCATGTCTGATAGGGGCCAACAATGACAGATGACAGCGAGATGATGGATGAGTACTGTGGGGGTGGGATCACTTTAAATCCATCTCATGCGAATGCCAACATTGGAGGAGACCCTCTCAGTCTTAGCAGCTGACCCCCACCAATTTCAATTGTGACACATCAGGCACGTCATTAAAGGGATTTTCTTAACAACCTGTCTATCAGAGCCAATGTATGGTTTTGGCTATGGTGCGGGCCCAAAAGTTGAGCTGTCACCATGAACAGCGGGTCTCAGTTGTAACTTACAGATGAGACCAGGCTGCAGCACCCACAATTAAAGAGAACTCCAAAGGCGGGTGTTTAACCCCATAGGAATCAACAAGAAATATCTATGCCAGAATGGTATCAGTACAAAGTAGAACCCGTCCCGACAAAAACAAGCCCTCAGCGCCATTGATGGAAAAATCATTTTAAAAAAATATTAAAAAGTAATGCCTCACAGAAAATGGTGACAAAATAAATGATTTTTTTTGTTTTTCAACGTAAAACACGAAAAATTAAAAAACGCCATACAAGTCTGGAATTGCCATAATTGTATCCATAGAATACGAACAATGATTTTTTTTTTATGTTGAACAGTGAAGGGTGCAAAGTTTATAATGTAATTAAAAAACAACCTGTGAATATTGGAGTTTTTTTCCAACTTTTCAGAAAGGGTTAATAAATGTAGTCAATAAGATATAGACACCAGAAGAAGGGGGTCATTGAAAAATAGAAAGTGTCCCACAAAAAGCAAGTTCTCAAATAGCTGCAGGGTGTAAAAATAAATAATAAATTTATTTAATTAAAAAAGGGGGGAAAAAAGCAAAATTAACTGCGTCCTTAAGGGGTTAAAGGAATGTTTTCAATATTGATCATGTATTAGGGAATTCCCATGTAAGCGATTCCCCACTTTCCAGTCCCTGACTATGGGCGGCTGCAGCTTTGCTTTCTGCACAGATCTCCCCTCACACCTCCTGCTATCAGTATAGCGCCTGTACTTGGTGCTGCGCCAGCTCGTCGGCCCCCGTATTCGGCAGACTGGGCCATTATCACTGTGGGATTCAGCTCTCCGGCCCATCACTCCCATCAGAGCTCATTCCTCCGCTCTGGTAACAGAAACAGCAGTGACGGCCGCCTCTCACCACTCCACACTCACTGTCTAATCAGGTCAGGGGAGAGCTGGTACCAGAGGGGAGCGCTGCCAAATATCTGACAAATGGGAAAGCTGGGTGGAAACCAACATAGCCATCAATGTAGCTACCAGTGCAGATGACAAGCTTCATGGTATCTGTGAATGTAACACTTATTCAGCTTTCCTAGAGACCTGAATGGCACATTTGCTTAGCTCCGCAGGGATTTATCAACAATCAGATAATACGTTACATAGCAAAACATAGTTACCATTCAGGAATGTAAGAAAGCTGGATGCTTTACAACTGCTGTTGAGAAATTATACTGATACAAACAGACTCTGCCCAAGAATTTAAAAAAAAATTGCTGTTTTTTTCCCCACAGACAGCACCACACCTGTCCACAGGTCATATATAGTACTGCAGCCCAGTCCAGCTCCAGTGAAGTGAATAGAACTGAGCAGCAATAACACACACAACCTGTAGACATAGGTGGCGCTGTTTGTATCTGTCAAATAAGAATGATACATGGTAGGTGGGGGCCTGTGCCACAGATCTAACAATATTACACACACTGCTTGTTGCAATTGAAACCTTCATTGCTCACTTTCAGGAGATATAAATTTGTCCTGGTCATGTGATGGGTGCAAAGCTTAAGGACTTATAAAACTTAAAAGAGAATGTCACCAGCATATCACCCCAGCCCTGCAGATAGATAGGTTAGTGTCACCAGAACCAGCATATCACCCCAGCCCTGCAGATAGATAGGTTATTGTCACCTGACCCCAGCATATCACCCCAGCCCTGCAGATAGATAGGTTAGTGTCACCAGACCCCAGCATATCACCCCAGCCCTGCAGATAGATAGGTTAGTGTCACCAGACCCCAGCATATCGCCCCAGCCCTGCAGATAGATAGGTTAGTGTCACCAGACCCAGCATATCGCCCCAGCCCTGCAGATAGATAGGTTACTGTCACCAGAACCGGCATATCACCCCAGCCCTGCAGATAGATAGGTTAGTGTCACCTGACCCAGCATATCACCCCAGCCCTGCAGATAGATAGGTTAGTGTCACCAGACCCAGCATATCACCCCAGCCCTGCAGATAGATAGGTTAGTGTCACCAGACCCAGCATATCACCCCAGCCCTGCAGATAGATAGGTTAGTGTCACCAGAACCAGCATATCACCCCAGCCCTGCAGATAGATAGGTTAGTGTCACCAGAACCAGCATATCACCCCAGCCCTGCAGATAGATAGGTTAGTGTCACCAGACCCCAGCATATCACCCCAGCCCTGCAGATAGATAGGTTAGTGTCACCTGACCCAGCATATCACCCCAGCCCTGCAGATAGATAGGTTAGTGTCACCTGACCCAGCATATCACCCCAGCCCTGCAGATAGATAGGTTAGTGTCACCAGACCCAGCATATCACCCCAGCCCTGCAGATAGATAGGTTAGTGTCACCAGAAGCAGCATATCACCCCAGCCCTGCAGATAGATAGGTTAGTGTCACCAGGCCCAGCATATCACCCCAGCCCTGCAGATAGATAGGTTACTGTCACCAGACCCAGCATATCACCCCAGCCCTGCAGATAGATAGGTTAGTGTCACCAAAATGAGCATATCACCCCAGCCCTGCAGATAGATAGGTTAGTGTCACCAGAACCAGAATATCACCCAAACACTGTTTGATTCAGGTGACCCGAGATAACCCTGAGACATAAGATTAAGAAGTTGTCAAGATCACTCTAAGCCCTGAGGCATATGTATCATATTCATTCATTCCTTGTGTGAAGTACCACACATTTTGGAGATAGCAAGAATATGAGGAATCATACAGATGCATGAATGAAGGTGGTGGACTTCTTTTTTTTTTTTAACAAGTGGATTCTATTATCAGACATTTCCGAGACAAGAGCATAGCTGAGAAGGTGCTGGTGCAAGTGTCTTGTGCAGTCCATCATCTTCAACCATTTCTTCTGTAAAATAGGTGGATCCCCCCTCATTAAACTACTATGAATTTCGGTAAGACGGTTCTCAGTAGATCATCTTCATTCATTTCTTCTGTGAAGTACCACGCATTTTGAGGACAGCCCAGAGTATAGGAAATAATACAAGGAATCATCCATGTGCAATATCAATGAATGTGGTTGACTTCACTTTACAACTGGAATGTCATTACTGAACTACTACGCTTTTCAGAAACAACAGTATAGCTAAGAAGATGCTGGTGCACGTGTATTGTGAAGTCCATCATTCCATCATCTTCATTCATCTTCTACACAAGTGGATTGTAATTTTTGAAGATGGCCCATATAAAAGTAACCAGTGTCTAGAGTGTAGGTAAAACGCGATAGTATCCTCTAGGCGCTGCGGCTTATGCATTATAAATGAAGTTGATGTACTTAGCTTTTTAGCAAGCGGATGCCATTAGTGAAATACAACGCATTTCAGAGACAGTCCTTATAAATTTACAGCTGCTTAAGTCTGAAGGTGTGGCTCCGAAATGCGTTGCTTTTTATTGAAATTAATGTACTCGTGTGGATGAACTTCATTAAGTATGCACCAGCTAAGACAGCGATAAATTGTCTAGGTGCTAGTGCTTAAGTTCATCCCCATCCACATCCAAGCGTATTAAAAAGCAACGCGTTTCGGAGACTGGACTTCTTAGGGTTAATATTAAATCAAAAAGACATGCGAATCAAAATATGCGCCTTCTATCCTCTTTGATGCAAGGGTTCGATCCTCCACCGCCACAGTAACACATACAAGATGTAGATCAAAGCCCTGGAGAAAGTCGGCCATAGCAGAGGTCTCTGCGCACAATTTCCACCCTCCAAACCCTGCACAGTTTGCTCCATGAACTAACAGGACATGGCTCAGTAAAAGTGTCACTTGACATCTCCGCACACCTAGAGCTTTAATGGCGCCCCGCTGCTCGCAGCTGCCTCGCCGAGGAAGCTCATTAACCTTCCTGTGTGCGACTTCTCAACTCCTGCTACATTTCACAGCACTAAAGGGAAAAAACAAAGACCACTGGGATCACAGAAAAAACATGAGACGTCTCTAATACCGCCTCGCAAGGTTTAATAGGACGGGTCACGTGCAGGGAAGGAACTTGTGAACCAGCAAATCAAATTAGGCAATGAAGTAAAATAATCCAAGATGTTTGAAAGGGGCCCAAGAACCACAGAACTCTCCAATGATCCCCACTAGGGCAGTGAAGTGCGTAAGGAAAGAATGGAGTATACACCGGTGAGGTCATTATTGTCCCGGAGGCCAAAGCCCGCAGCTATTGTAAAGAATAAAGCCCGCGAAGAAATGTTTGTTTTCAGTAATAAAGTCAAAAATATAATTAAAATATGAACTTGACATAAAAGATATTAAAATATAATAATTATTATTATTATTGATATATTACATGTTAATAAAATATGAACATTACAATAAAAAAAATCTAAAAATAATCAATATAAATATCTAAAACAATAAAAAAACATTACAAATATATATAAAAAATAAGAAAAATTAACACTAAAGTAAAAAAATGAACATTGAAAAATTCTAATAAAATAAAAATATGAACATTTCATAAAATGTTAAAGCAAAATAAAAATATACATTATATAAAAATAAAAAAAAAATATAAAAAAAACTATATAAAAATGTGAAAAGTAACAAATATGCCCATCACATAAAAATATATTAAAAACTAAATTTAAAAAGGAACATTATATAAAAAAAAATAAATATGAATACAAAAAAAATTGGAAAAATTAAAATAAAAATATAAACATTGCCATGAATACGAAATATAAAAATAGTAAAATAATGGTTTTTAAATATTGGCCTCTTCCTCGCCCCCTGGGTTGGTTGAGATGGGCTGGAGATATCTCTAGAAGGTTTTGTATAATAAGATATAAGCTTTTGTAACTATTTTCTTGTTAAATTTGTATTGAAGTAAAATAAATAAGTAAAAAATAATAATAAAGGAGGAGCAAGATACTGTAAGTCTGGATTAAAAAAAAAAAAAAAAAAAAGTTGGCAGGCCAACCATTTAAAGGGGCTCTCTAACACTAAGATATCGTTGACCTGTCCTGAGGTCAATACCAGACCAACTGCTTGAAGAGGGTGCAGCATTCAGACAAGCATTGTCTCTTGACTGTATACTAAGCACAGCGCCATACATGTGTAGTGGCCGTGCTCAGTATTACAGCTTAGTTCTATTTGGACCACGTGACTCATGAATGTAACGCCACAGGCCTGTGAAGCAGAAGTGGTGCTAACCTCTAAACAGCATAAGAATAGGTCGTCAATGTGATAATCCCTTTAAAAATAATATATACAGTAAAAAAAATAAATAAAAAATAAACTTACAAAAAATCATATAAAAAAGTAACAAATTAATATAAACAAAAATACCATAAAATTACATAATCGTAACACAAAGAGATAGTAAATGAAAAAAAAAAAAACAACAACATTAAAAAGCAGGTAAAAAAAAAAATAAAATAAAATGGAGATTGTAAAATATTGAATTAATAAATAAATGAATGAAGTCGGGAGAGCAGAATGTGTTGCCTGCGAATCCTCTGCTGGTTGTCGCTCTTTACTCTGTTGCCCAGGGCGTGAGTCACATATTCATGGATACAGTAATAGTCTATGGAAACAGCCGCCGTCGTCTCTCCAGATGTTTTAGCTGTTTTCTGCTCAGGCTTTTTTTTCCTCCGCCATCTCGTGCCAATTCCCAGCATGATTATAGTGTAATCCCGCTATTAATGTGTATTTTTTCATTGCATTACCTGCATAGAATTAGCCAATTTGTGCTGGAGCTGGTTATAAAGAGATTTTCCACAGGGTGGGTGTTGGGATGGGGGGTTCCACGTACACCCGCCATGTGTTACTCATACACATTGTGGTAGTAATCACTTCTAGAATCTCCGAGGTTTTGGCTGCGTGGTAATGTAAAATGTGCCAAAGTATCCAATCAAATGGTAAGGATTATAAGCAGAGGGGAAGCTCCAGGGGCCCAATGCAAAATAAGGACCCCACTTGTGTAGCCTTCAAGCACTGAGAACCAGAAGTGACAGCAATATCTGCGCCATTTCCATTCTGGGAAAGCTGGGTGACAGCCAATATGACTGCCGTCAGGTTGTCACTCAGCTTTTCCACTCACCTGAATTGTAAATCTGTGTAATATACAGGGGCTTCTATAATGTAATCTATAATGGATCCCATGTCTCACCATAACTAAGCAGATATAGATTTTTCAATACCTGGGAAAGCTGGGTGATAACCCTAGTGGAGCTGTAATGGTTTTAAGGCTTCATTCACATAACCATAGTTATGTGTGAGTCCATGAAAATGGATCGGATGGCCCATGGATGGCATCTATGTGCTGCCCGCCTCAAAAATGGACCGACATAGAACCCGCTCCATATTTTGCAGTGAGTCTTACAGATGTGTGTATGGGACCTTAGAAATAAAAGGGGCGTATGCTATCTGTTATGGATATGTAACCTGTGCATGAACACAGATTTTCAAAAAAAAAAAAAAAAAAAGTATAAATAACCAAAAAGTGCAAAAAATGCATATACACCAATGCTGGGGCATGTTGGGAGTTGTAGTGCCCCAGGTTTGAAACCTATTCTATAAATCAGTATTCTGCAGTGTTATACATTGTATTGTGTATACTGTTACAGGGTTTAACCCCTGTGATGCCGCCTCCTGGGGGCTTTTTCCGGATGCAGAGAACTTTCTGTGGCTTGCGGAGCAGACATCAGGAAATCAGGTACGGTCTCCATTTCCCTGTTGATACAGAATTCTGTTTCACTTGGTGTCCGTCCAATAAAGTGTCCGGGGTAGAGGAAGAAAGTCGTCCATTACTAGATCTCTATAGGACGCTCCGTCAGTCTGCGCAGAATTCATTACAAATCCAGACTGAAGGAATAAGAACATTATACGGCCCAAAAATGATTCCAAGAACAAAGTCAGCGACCAAGACTGGCGCAAAGGAAAAGAGAAGCCGCAGCCGCCACATCATAGATTTACCAAGAGGCAGCTAAGACGCGAGGCCTGGAAACTGAAGGATTGCACTGGGCAAGTGCTACAGTATTACCTTGTATCTAAGACTAAAGCGTGCGATACCTTCTCTATGACCACTATTCACAAGGACTCGCACAGCCAGAGGTGTAACATAAAGCTCTTGGGGTCCAATGCAAAATCTGTACCGAGCCCCCATATAAAATGTATTGTTCATAGCCCTGGTTTCCTCTTATTGAGAGAAGACCTTATGGGCCCTATAACCGCACCCTCTGTAACCCCTCAAGTTACGCCCCTGCACACAGCACTACAAACCCCATCATGTTATGTTAAATTCTCCAGAAACAGTATATTGCTGACCCAGTGTATCTAAACATATGTATCTAATCCTATCATGGGTGCTGCTGTCTGCGGAGCTGCTGTATCTAAGCTTATCATGTGCAATAAATATCCTCTAAGGTAATGTGTCTAAGCCTATCACATGTGGATACTGCACTTAGATACTGTAATTTATCCCTTGTGTTTTCGTTGTTCCCCCGGTATATTTGTTATGGTAATTTAATAGTAAAATGAACAACCTCGATACATTTTATATGATAGAATTTCGCAGTCGTCTTCCGCCAGTGACCTCCATCTTGAGTGACCTCCACCTCAAGGTCCAGCTTTCCTTGAGGCAGCGGGTAAACTAATCCAATGGTCTGTAATTGTCTCGCATGTTCTCAGAGAAGGAAATCATTAACATGGGAGCAAATAACAAATAAGAACCTGCATTTACTGTTAAAGGGACAGAACTCGACATAAGTAATATGATCCGCAACCGCCATGACTCCGCCCTCTCCTAGACCGGATGACACAGCCCCATACCCAGATGTGACTGTCACAAGGATCTATATGTTCCCATAGACGCCAAGAGAATATACATAATACAAATTTCTATGATGTCCTAAGTTGTGGTCAGTAGAACCACAGGAGGGTCCATGTCCTATGGCCATTAAACAGACCCTGAAATACAGTTATATCACCTTAGAGACGTCTAAACTTTTATCCCACCGTTTATTTCTGCATTGGTTATCACATTCCCTCCTATGAATTTAAAAACCCGCCCACTAGGAGAAGTTTGGTTGTCACTTTTCCTCCCATGAATGTAAGACCCACCCACTTGGAGAAGTCTGACCTCAGCACTCAAGGTCCTAGATTTCAAGTGAGAAATTTATTTTCTTATGCCATTTATAGCTTCAGAAAAGTTGGTTGGTCCCGCCATGGGCACGGTCATGCCGCCCAGCAGTAGCCATGACCCTTGGAAGATCCTGCAAGATCACAAGAAATAGCTAAGCATTGACAGTATTAAAGAATGACACATTTATGGGCAAACTGATACAATGTATTATACCCAGCCTGGGGTTAAGGGGATGGGGCAGGTCATGTTGTGCCCTCTTAGTAGAACAGTAGGGAAATTTCTAAAGCTAAATGCACCAGAATTTTGGCTCAGATTTGAGAATTGGCAGACTGCCATGAGTCACATTTATTACATATTTCCATTTTACAAGGTGGATTTGGCTTTGTGGCAAAGAGGGTGCGATTTAATGGCATTTGGTGCAAAATTTTGGCACTGAAGCATCTCATAGGTGGAGTAAAGGTAACAAAAGTATCTAAATATGTGTCAGATCTGTCACCCAGCATCAGCCACAGTGACAAGTTTTATGGTGCTTTTGACCAGGTAGTCTATTTTAACACAGGACATCTGCCCCATTGTAGTTTTTCTCGGAGTTCTCCTTTAACACATTCCAAGGTCAGGTATGAAGAATACATAGCCAAATCCCAGAAGTCCCATCCATGTAAAGCTGAATGAGTTCCTCCGGCCGCTCGGCTGTAACTATTGGCCGCGTTCCAGGCTACGGCTTCAGCTTTCAGGTAGAGGGATATTAGCATTGCAGATAAACACAGAGGAATCCGGACGACTACCCTGACCAATAAAGGATTCCGCACACGGCACAGGGATAAATATATTTTCATGCTGCACTTACAGCACTAAGCAACTATCACATCCAGCTGAGGCACAGGAGATAGCAGCACAGCAGAGGTGCCAGGGTGAGGGCTCAGGATGGGCAGAGAACGTGGGTACATGTACATAGCGCAACACAAACCTACAATAAGACAACGGGATGGAACATTCTGCAACTCTCTCATAGAGATTAGGTTTCAATTTCTCACTATTTTTAAGATCTCTGCTTGCTGTCAGTGAAATTGAACGTTCTTGTCAATATCCATAGACAGAAGCCCTGTAGAGACCTATTACTTCTCACAGTGGAGGGTTTGCTACAATTGTATCCAGTTTGGACAATCGTCTGTGAGCTACCTGCACTGATCCAGAGAGGTATGTTGGTATATCGCTCTCACGCTAGGTCAACACTAGCACTGCCGCTCCGTTTTTCGGGTCTGTCGGAGGTCCAGAACAACGGAGAGGAGCACAGTTAAAACCGTGGTAACAGATAGAGCCCAGCGGAGTCCATTGACTATAATGGGGTCTGTCGGGGGGTCCGTTGCTTTATAGTCTGTTCAGGACTTTTTCCTCCACCAATTTTTGGTGGACACTACTATGGAGAGTCCAGCACAAATGTGAACATTGCATTACATTGGATTAGGGGAAGAACATTTTTTGGTGGCCCCTTGCATCCCAACATCAGAAAGTTGTGAGGTATCCGAAAGGTGCCCATACACAGAGGAAAGTCTGCTGAAGTCACTGATTTCGGCAGGACCGGCCAACCATCTAATGGACATGGTGGTGTGGCAGCTCTCCCAATGGCAGATGTCAGGGGAAAGTTCATTGACCATCGTGCCAGCCCATTAAATCTACCAAGTACCCCCACATTTGGAGCCAGTGCACCAGCAGAGAAGCATACCCACAGCTGGGCAGAGCCGGGTACAATGACCCACCAGGAAAACAGACCAGGAAAGAGGGAAATGGTATGTAGAGGAAAGCGACCCATGTGAACAAGGGCTGATCAGCAACAGAACACAGCTCAGACATCACCGTCTTACATCTGTTCGTACTTTAGAAACTTTTTCTGCTTTTTGGAGCCAGACGAGGCTGGACGAGAACCAAACCCTTCAGAAAACAATAGTCACCAGGAGGAGGAGATGCCACAGCTGGAGTTGGCGTGGTCGGCACCGAGTCTCCTCATAGACAGTGACAGGGATCATGTGACCTCAGTCTATTGCCCCAGGACGGAGCAGTCATTCACTAATGCCCCCTCTGTGCTGACCTTTCACCTTCCAGCATGACCACAAGGAAACCCTGAGGACTTTACAGGGAGGATATAAAGAGAAGGTCGAGAGTCCCCTGACCCCGGCAACTTGACTCCTAAGAGGACAATAAAAGGGGCCAGAGGCGTCCACAGGAGAAAGTCCATTAGTTGTGTCCTTCAGAGTCCTTACATCTCAAACACAACCCCAAGTGTGACCACTGAGGAGGGGGGAAGTGGAGGGGGGCTTCATCTTAAGTCAACTTCCAAAACAATTGCCAAGTCATCTTCTCCGAGCTGGAAAAGCACCAAGACATACATGCAAATCATTACAAACACTCGGGGCTTATTTCTGCTTTTCAGGCCCAGATCAAAAAAAAGAATTACAGAGACAGTTCCAAATTTTTGTGAAAGAAAAGTTAATTTTGTCTGTTTGCGAACATTTTGTTACACATTTTTTATGCAAACTCCAGCATGCCCTGACTCTCCTTCACGGTTTACCAGGCTCTGCTCAATCCTGTTCCTAGAGGCTGTGCCTAGTATTACAACTCAGTCCCATTCAAGTGAATGGGCCTGTGGTGCAATACCAACTACGGCCACTAACAAAAGGATGGCGCTGTTCCTGGTAAAGAACTACGGTGACATCACACTTGCCGGGGTGCCAGATGCCTTTTGGCAGCGAGAGGTATCTCAATGTGGAGGAGCGCTCAGACATATATGCAAATCATTACAAACACTCAGGGTTTATTTCCAATTTTTACGGCCCATGTCAAAAACAGTTTAAAATTTTTACTAAAATAAAAGTTAATTTTGTTTGCCAACTTTTCGATATACTTTTATTTGGTGCAGACTGCAAGGCCCAGCATGCCCGGCCTCCTCTTCTTTGTGTTCCGGGCTCTGCTCCTTACTGTTACTAGTGGCCGTGTCTGGTATTACAACCCACTCTACTCAGTCCCATTTAGAGGGGTTTTCAGGGATAAGTTAAAGACTCACCAGTGGAAAATCCCTTTAAGTGAAAGGTACTGTGCTGCAATACCAACTACAGCCACTAGCAAAAGGATGGCACTGTGCCTCGTAAATGGGAAAGGCCACACAGTCCTTTTTGTGGCACCACATCCCCTTTATAATGTGGCCCCTCTTTCTACTATCTGCCATTTGGAATAGCAGTATATATTATGTGGCGGAGGGACCGGAGGGGCCCGCCAAGGGCCCGATAGTGACTGCTACCGATATAGAAAATAACAGTCTAGTCTTGGAGCTCAGAGCTCTTGGATTTCTATAGGTTGCAGTATTATCGATGAGCATGCATGATGGGGGTTGTACTCCTTGTCACATATCCCAAATATCCCCCAAAACTTTGTGATACAAAGAGGGAAATGCTTGCAGGAGGAAGTGAAAGCAGGACGGGGTTAAATATACCGGCTGATTACAGACGTCCATATTTAACCGTACACCAGAGGCGCACAGAATAGAGGGCACAATGCCCAGAGGGGCGCGGCGCAGTGGCCCTGAATGGAGCCTGGATGGGAGTGAGGACTCTATTATTTTGTATTGTATCCTGCTCGATGTTTACAGTAAGAGAAGCAAGCCAGGGAAAAAAAGGGTTAAAGAGAAAATTTAGTAAAGAACGCGACGTCCCATTCTGACTCTCAGCCACAGCGATTACTAAGTTTAGTAACAGAAAACACATCTGGAAGCTAAAAATCTATAAAAACAATACATCTCACAGCTGAGGGTTTGTTACAATTTTATCTAGTCCTGGAAATCATCCATTTACATAGCTCATGGATTTGTTGCAATGTATTAGAGCAGTAAAAACAGTCTTTAGTGCAAAGAGGATTGTCTACACTGATACACTGTAACAAACGTTCAATTGTGTGCTTCTTCCCTTGACTGACAACAAGCAATTCACCCCTGGGAACAGCCAGGTCTTGTTGTCAGAAACACTTTCTAACAGTTTAGCTGGACATAATCTTTTCTGACACCAGATGATAGTAATGCTGGATGTAAAGAGAACACTTCCCACAATGCAAATCACCAGAGCAAGCCCTGTAATGTATGTACACAGTGACTGCACCAGCAGAATAGTGAGCGCAGCTCTGGAGTATAATACAGGATGTAACTCAGGATCAGTACAGGATAAGTAATGTAATGTATGTACACAGTGACTGCACCAGCAGAATAGTGAGCGCAGCTCTGGAGTATAATACAGGATGTAACTCAGGATCAGTACAGGATAAGTAATGTAATGTATGTACACAGTGACTGCACCAGCAGAATAGTGAGTGCAGCTCTGGAGTATAATACAGGATGTAACTCAGGATCAGTACAGGATAAGTAATGTAATGTATGTACACAGTGACTGTACCAGCAGAATAGTGAGCGTAGCTCTGGAGTATAATACAGGATGTAACTCAGGCAGTACAGGATCAGTACAGGATAAGTAATGTAATGTATGTACACAGTGACTGTACCAGCAGAATAGTGAGCGCAGCTCCGGAGTATAATACAGGATGTAACTCAGGATCAGTACAGGATAAGTAATGTAATGTATGTACACAGTGACTGTACCAGCAGAATAGTGAGTGCAGCTCTGGAGTATAATATAGGATGTAACTCAGGATCAGTACAGGATAAGTAATGTAATGTATGTACACAGTGACTGTACCAGCAGAATAGTGAGCGCAGCTCTGGAGTATAATACAGGATGTAACTCAGGATCAGTACAGGATAAGTAATGTAATGTATGTACACAGTGACTGTACCAGCAGAATAGTGAGTACAGCTCTGGAGTATAATACAGGATGTAACTCAGGATCAGTACAGGATAAGTAATGTAATGTATGTACACAGTGACTGTACCAGCAGAATAGTGAGCGCAGCTCTGGAGTATAATACAGGATGTAACTCAGGATCAGTACAGGATAAGTAATGTAATGTATGTACACAGTGACTGCACCAGCAGAATAGTGAGCGCAGCTCTGGAGTATAATACAGGATGTAACTCAGGATCAGTACAGGATAACTAATGTAATGTATGTACACAGTGACTGTACCAGCAGAATAGTGAGCGCAGCTCTGGAGTATAATACAGGATGTAACTCAGGATCAGTACAGGATAAGTAATGTAATGTATGTACACAGTGACTGCACCAGCAGAATAGTGAGTGCAGCTCTGGAGTATAATACAGGATGTACACAGTAGGGCAAATTTATTTAATCTCTTGCAAGCAGGGCCCTCAGTCCCATTGTGTGAATTGACTATTACTCTGTATCTTTTTGTCTGTACTTGAACCCTACAAATTGTAAAGTGCTGCGGAATATGTTGGCGGTATATAAATAAAATGTAATACTTATTATTAAGACTGGCATATTGTACGCCAGTCTTACTAAAGGCCCCAATTGTGGCAGGCAATGAGAGACCTATGATGAGACTGCGGCTTCTTCATAAATCTGTCAGATGTGCCGGCACCAGAATGGAAATTTACACCAGGTAGGAACATTAGCTGCTCAGAAGTCTTGAAAAGTTGGGTGGCAAATTCTGTTTGAGGTTTTGGCCACCACAGTTGCTGCTATTCAGCTTTCCTAGAAATAGATAAAACTAGGAGTTCGCTGAACCTTGAACCGCTAAAAATCAATGTCCTGAGCCTCATCAATGCTCTTCAGGTCTCAGTGCAATCCGCCTGATAAATGTACATTGCAGGTTGAGCTGGTACTTGTAGTATACGCACAACACAATGACACTACAGGCTACTCCATCTATGTACAATTGCTGAACTTTCCATCTTCTATATTGTACCACAGCTGCAGTACTGCACTAGTGCCAGACACTAGAGAACGCTCCATCTGCACAACTGGTCTATAGCTGTAAAACTGGCCACGTAGGAAACATCTGAATTAGTGGTCCGTGGATGTAAAAGTGCAGATAAACCATACAGGACACCCCATCAGTCTATAATCTATAGGGTCACCACTCCATCTGCATCATTGTTTCTAGCCGTAGACAGACACTGTAGAGCGCTCCACCTGTCTATGTCCTCTGCAGCAATACAGTGACCCGTGCAGGACAGACATTGTGGAACGCTCCGTCCGTACTACTGGCCATGGCTAGAAGACTGTGGATTCAGGCACAAGACACTACAGAATACTCCATCTGCATAGTAAAGAGAACAAGCAGAGTTTTATATATTATGCACCATTTTTCCCCATCACCTGACCACTGGGGGCGCTCTTCACATAGATGGCTGATAGCTGAGTTGGAGAATGCATTTAGTGTGTGGTTTTCATTCAGCCTTAAACCACTAACCACACATTGGATCAGAAGAGATTTACAGCCCCGGTGCAGCCGCCTGTGCCCTACACATGGGTCTTTATAACCCTCCTGCTTTATCTTCACTGTATATCATGGCCACCCGGTTTGTGTCTTCTCCCTCATGTCCAGAGCACAGCTGGGCGGCTATAGGTGCCACGTGGTGCCCAATAAACTTGTAGGTCTTAAATCCTATAATGCAGAGATATTCCTGCCATTCATTACAATACTAGGATGGTCACAGTGGTCACCTCTATGGGAACAGCAGAGGTTGGACCTAATGCATTGCTATGGCAGGCGCTCTCTCTCCTATGGTGTATGTGCTCCCCATCACTCTCATACCAATGGGGTCCATAGAAGCCTATGCCAGGACATGACATAGCGCCCCCACTATAATAACCCCACAAATTTTGCATTATAGACAATTATGGCCTCCACAGGCGCTTGCTCGGCTCTTCCTGTAACTTCCATAGATATGAATTACATGGCTAGGATGGAGGACAGGGGACCCCTATTCGTGAGATGTGTGGGGCTCCCAGAGATGGGAACAATGCCAGAAAGAGGGGATTGGGATGAAAGTAGGGATTGGAACATAAGCATTTGGAATATAGGCTGCATTCTATGGTCTCACATAAAGATGCACAGTCTGGCACTGAAATAGTTACTTTATATCAGATCCCCCGATGCTTTAATGTACTGAAGAGCAAACATATCTGGAAAGTCAAAATTTGCCCTAAATGTTGACCCTCCTGACAAAAATGGTGGAGGATGTGGATGTGGAAAACCTATAATATAATAATGTCCATAGCAGTCTCCAGGCTGTGGCTGTCAAGCTGCCATAAAACTACAACTCCCAGCAATCTTTGGCTGTCAAGGCATGCTGGGATTTATAGTTTCCCAATAGCTGGAATCACCGGTTTCCTGCAAACCTTCGTGGGTGCAACTGCTTTATATGAAGAGATTTTGTAAAATTCGGTCTTATAGGACTTGGGGTCCCGATAATAATATAAGTAGCATTGCCTTTTTTGGGGTCTATAATTTTGGAACTGCAGAACAATAGCCGAAACACGAGGGTCATAAATGCAAACTACATCAGATTTGGGGTTCAGCATCACATTGGGGGGTCCCAGGGCAGATTTAGTTTGCAATAAAATGGCAATTAGAAAGGGTCCCAAAAGGTCTGCAGACCAAGACTTGGGGATCCCATGAAATACCACAATGGGGTCCGAGAGTTTATTGGGAGGTGCAGAACAATGATACAACGACACTTGGGGACTCGGAGACTTTCAGGGATTTGGTAGGACAACAGATCCTAGATTTGCAGATTTTCAGGAATTTAGTAGGATCCGACTACAGAGCTGCTATTAAGATACCTGCAGTCCTATGCAAAACCTTAGAGAACACATGGGTAGAGCCCAATGACAAACTCGGCACTACTACATCTGTATGTATTCTATCTCTGCATGCACAATGCTTTGGTAGAAAATAAATGGAGGCTACGTACCCAGAGCATACAGGACAGACACAGCCAGGTCATTCTAGGGTCCGACCCAGGACGGGGGACACACAGGGACGCAGAGGGCATGCTGGCGAAACAATGCACAACCCTTAAGCCAAGGTGGAAGTGACACTAATCCATCTGACCCAGGCGCCCAATTCCATAGTGGTCAGGTAACGTATGGGGGTTAACTCATTCAATACCACCAACTCCTCGGACCCTTCCTCTGCCTATGGAGATGCTTCCCAGTTTTCCTGGATCCGACTCTCCCTCCTTTCTCTCTACCTCCACATCACACTATGAAGTCCCTGCCTCTTTCTCTTCGTCTCTCCAAGTTTTTCCTCATCCTCACATACATCAGCCCTCACACCTCCTAAGGAGAGGGCGGTGCGGACACAAAATCCTTCCCTCTCCCCCCAGCCGCCCCTCCTCATCTGCAGGCTGCCAGCCACAAGCAACTTTTTAGGGGAGAGAGTAAAAAAAAAAAAATGTAATTCTCTGGTATTTCCTCTACACCCTACACCTCAGCCCCCATGTCACCCCACCCCCACTTACACACCTCCTCACCCTCCTAGGGAAAAAGAAGGGTCTTTATTTGGCTTCATGTGACTGCAGACCCAGGGCTTACATATACTGGAGAGATACCTCTCGCCCCAGGAGGATGAGGAGTCGGATGCAACGCACTACGTGCAAATGTGAACGCGGGACGATGCAAAGTAGAAAATCCTGATCGGATGTTAAAGGGGTTGGCAGTCCTATGTAGACTAAAAATAATTTAAAATACTTCTGCAACTTTCTAATAAACCTTCTTGCTCTTCTGCCCCAGTTTAGTCCATGCCCCCCCTTGTTTCTGCCTTCTACCCGTGTTGTTGCATTTACAACCAATTTGTACTTTTTCTCGTTAACTTGCACCTTGCTAGAATGTTTCACTTTGTATCTAATTTAGGGGGCGTGGCTTAGGGCGGAGCATAGAAATTAGTTCATTTGATCACTTTTTGATACTTTGTAAAAGTTGCATGCACTTTCTTGCCAACTGTTCCGGACTATCCAGGAGGCTCCAGAAAACAGGGGCGACCTCCTGCAAGAGGGTGCAGAATTCTGCAGCATCCATCAGGCTCGCTGGTCTTGATACTCCCTGTGCCGGAGCAGGGTGCACCTCATTCATGGCAAGGTGCACCCTCGGCTGGGGGTTGAGCTTACACCGAAATCTATGTTAGTTCATAGTTGGCAAAGACTTTCAAGCATCATTAATGCAAGTAAACTGGCGTAAATGACCATAAATCTGATGGGGGCGGTGGCCACACCCCCTTTCTGGAAAAAGGCGCGGGCGGCCTAAAATAGAAAAAAGTCAATTCTTTGCACAAAATCCAACTTGCACAGAAATTTGTAACTTTGTGACCAGCACATTAACATGCTTACATCCCAAAAAAGGCGCATTATACACTCAAAAAGGGGGCGTGTCACAACCTAAAAGGGGTCTCGCCTGCGTGCCATTCACCTGCACAACCACCGTGAAATGCTGATAAGTATACATTGTGTGGGACTGGTTTAGCAGAGTACCAGAAAATCCTCCAGAGGGCCCAGGGTCTAACACAAAAATGGTCCACAAAAAGACACCCAAATTCTAAGGGTACCATAGTACCCTTGGTCCACTTCCAGGAAGATGTGAGATATGGTGCAAAAATCCTCAAAATGGACAGAGAGACTTCATAAAAATCCCCTGATGGCGAATGTGTCCCACATAAGAAACCATTGCACGTGTATAGCCCAATTTATTATGGAGGAATACTTGACTATAATGGCCATATATGACCTATATACATGATCTCAATAACAACAGTATGCAGTAAGCTCATGAGCTCCTCCTAGTGGTGACTGCAGGTAGAATGAATTTTATCATGTAACTATCTTTATGCAGAAGATTTGGAGCTCTGTGTCAGAGATATATTACAAAGTGAACCTATGCAGAATTTTGCGCCTAGAAACAATATAGGTAGCGATTCCTGTATAACCTCAGATTTATATACTGCACTGCATTGCCCGTTGTCTTTTGGTTTGTTGACACTCAGCAAAACTTCCCTGGAAAGTTCATCGATTTCTCTGCACTGTGTTTGTTTTGCAGAAATTCTAAGTCCAATTCATTACCCTAATGTACGAAGCAACGACCGGACTGATGGACGCTTCGCTGACCGAGAAATCCCAATAATCATCAGGTGCCCAGATAAGGAAGAGGCACGGAGGGGGCTCAGTACTCAGAAAGTAGGAGAAGGGGGTGAAACCGGAGCTCCGCAGCCACAATGCAACGTTTGCAACAGGGCCCCTACCTACCACGTGCCTTTAATGCCGGTTGCAGACGACCGTGCTGCAACCGCCCTGCCGTGATTTAAAAGCATGGGCTGCACACGGGGAACACAGGAAAAGCCCCGTGTGCCGCCTGTGCATGGGCTGTGCTTCCGCGGCTCCTTTCATTAAATGAATAGGAGCCACGGTAATACGGGCTGCAAAATAGGACAGGAATAGGACATGTCCTATCTGATGCGGCCCAGACTGTCGGCCCACACACGGGACCGTGAAAATCATGGTCGTGTACAGGCCCAAAGAAAAGAATGGGTCAGTGTGCTCTCTGTGAAATACACGGATAGCCCCCTGACCCACACCACGGTCATCTGCAACGGGCCTAAGGGTGAATTCACATGCAGTGTATTTGCAGATCTGGTGCAAAAATTTCTGTGGCTTGCAAAAATCCATCCGCCTGCCAAGACACCAAGTAGAATGGAACTTATTTTCAGTTCAGCAGAAATTTCTGCAATGAATCTGCCACTTGTGATACCAAAAAACTATAAATGGACAGATTTGTACATCTCTGAACCCGTTCTTGGTTTTGGCTCACAAATACTGCTGCAAAATACCGACTGTGTGAATGGTCTTAGGCTGTGTTCACACACTGCAGCTGCATGGAATCAAGTATTTTACAAAACCACAGCAAAACCTATGATTTCGGAAATACAGAGTAAAAACTGCACCACAGCTACATCATATTGATGTCTTCTGAGTGTATGTTTCATGCAGAGTTTTCTGAAGGCTGATTTTGAGGTGGAATCCGTCTATAAAAAAAAAAAAAAAAAAAAAAAAAAAAGACGCCTCCCATTCAGCTTAATGAGCGTCAATAGCAGTTTTCTCCCTCTAGCTGATTTTTTATGATGACCGATCTTTAGGCGAATTCAGCCTTGAAAAACCCATTGAAATCAATGGGAGGCGGGAAAAAAAACACAACATGGTTTTTTGATGCAGTCTTTAACACTGCAGTGTTAGGAATATGGTGGTGCTATGTAAATTAAGTTATTATTATTTAGTTTTTGCAAAAACTGCAAGTTTTTTTTTTTTTTTTTTTTTTTTTTTTACAGGGTTCATACAGGGTGCTGGAGCAAAAAAAAAGTTACAAAAACCACAACGAAAATGCACAATAGAAAAAAAAGCGTCAAAAAAAGTTTCCTAATTCTTGATGCAGATTTTTTCATCCTGTAAAAAACTCTGTGTGAACATATCCTTATGTAACAGAAGAGTTTTTTGTTCCTCTTAGGTACCAGGGCCCAAGTTTGCCTGCCATCGCTGTAACCCTATATGTAGACCCTTGGAGTTATTGTGAAATTGTGGAATTGGAGAATTTTAGTCTTGCAGGGTGGCAGGAGGCCAGGCTCACCATTTTTATGTTTTATTGTTTTCTTTACTATGGCTGTCTGATCAATAGATAATATAATTTTTTTTATTTATTTTTACTTTATTATATGTATGTGTATTATTGTTTATTATATTTCTTAGATCAATAATTATATATTTAATAATTAAAAGTGTCTATTATATTACTGTTATCAATAATTATATTCATTATTTATAATGATTTATTAATTATTATATTTTTGTATTTATCATCATTATTATTATTATTATTATTATTATTATTATTAATACAATTTAAATAGATTTATTTACTTATTATATTTGTGCTTTATATAAGTATTTGTAGATGTCAGATTAATGGAATTATAACGTA
Organism: Leptodactylus fallax; assembly: GCA_947044405.1. Lineage (NCBI taxonomy): Eukaryota > Metazoa > Chordata > Amphibia > Anura > Leptodactylidae > Leptodactylus > Leptodactylus fallax. The sequence continues at coordinate 53,163 of CAMRHE010000433.1, forward strand.
GATATTTTTGGCAATTTTTTTTTTTCCATTTGTGAGAATGTTCCCTATTATTAAGTCTTCTGTCTCACTTCCCTATCATTTACAACAGTCAGGCTGAGAAATTGTGCCGGGCCTTTAAGAAGGAGCTGAAAATCAATTGATCAAAGTGCCAAGTGTGGTTTTTATCCAAATTAGATACCTATAAATCCGTCTACATAATGGCTTCCAGGAGATTGATTGGTTGAGCGCTAAGAGCCCCTGAATGCTTACACAGCTGCGCTCCGTCCCAGTGTGTTTATGGTTCACGACTAACAGGACAGGAAGATTGTCCAAGAGACCGCTGGCAGCCGAGGGACCCCCGGGACGGATAACCTGCAATTAATTTGTGCAAGAAGAAATATTTGCAATTTGCGAGGGCCGAGTTTTACAAAAGGACAAATTCAACTAAATTATTTACTGACTGAGGTCAGAAAGTAATGGCGCATTTCCCCTCCAGCAAGTAAGGCCCTGCAAGACACATGGGGTCCCCTAGATTCCTAAATGGCATAATTATGCAGGTATTTAGGGGTGACGGTACACGTAGGGGGCACTGTATAGCCATCGTATGCGGCCAAACCCTGAAGTGTGTGGTTGCTCCACAGTGGTGTGGACTTTGAGATCATCTTATTAACAAGGGTCCATCCTAATACATAGCAATTGTATAGAGAACCCTTTTTAGATGTCCAGTCTGAACAGGCCTCATGTATAAAAAGATATACAGACCAATAGCAGAGAATTTCCCCTTTTACATCAGTCAGAATGCTGATTTTATCATCTGGCCTACACTGCCAAAGGTACTGGAACGTTCTCTATTAAAGGAGTTGTGTCGGATCACTGGGGGTCCAACCGCAATCTCCGGCAGCCCCATAGCAGTGAATGGAGGGCTGCTCAGGCAAGCGCCCTGGCACTATATTCACACAGAGGATACAGGGAGACTTTCAGGCCCCCCATTCTCCTGATTTCTGGGGGTCCCCTTTAAGATTTATTTGTATCCAGATCAGAATGAAACATTGTATCCTGCACATCACTTAACACAATATTCACAATGTGAACACAAAGCACACAATGTATTTTGTGGCCACAGAACTGATGTGACTCTGGCTCATGTCCTCTGGCCCCGCAGTTCTGAAGACACGGGCTCACATCCAACCTCGACAACATCTGCATGGTCTGCACGGACCTCTATTTCAAAAAGCTACTTAAGATAATTCTCTTCCTATAAGTTATAGCCCCGGTGTCTGCGCATCTAAGAAAATGACCAATGTCAATGCATCCTGTGTACATCGCTATGGGATATGTGGGTGCCATCTAATGGTAACTAACTACAAATATAGTAAACTGAAAGCATTGTCTGGATACAAAGTTAATCCTGTATATTCTGTGATACAGATACAGAAAGCTCCTGAGTCTCCAAAACTAAAACATTCAGTGAACAAAAATTTCCATCATTGCGTCCCTTTTCCTGGTCTATTAACTATCTCCATAAGGAACTTCGATCTTCACAACTACAGTATTGTGCAAATGTTTTAGGCAGGCACGGAACAAATTTTGCACAGTATGAATGCTTTCAGAAATAGAAGGGTTAACCGATGTCAAGATCAGGGCTATATCTGTGGGGGCCGGATCATCACTTCCAGGACTCCTCCTCCAAAAGGCAAAGGTCACACCAAATATTGATGGGATTTACATTTCTCTTTTCTATATTCACTTTGCATTTTGTTAATTAAAAAAAAAAAATTATCAATTAACCCTTCTATTTCTGAGCACATTCTTACTGCACAGCGTTTTTCCAAACATGCCTAAAATTTTTGCACACTATATGTTTATAACTGTTTCTGTATGTCTCAATAACTATCTTCATATGAATATATATAACCATTTCTCTCTATAACTATCTATAAAATGATCTCTATATCTCGCTCTATAACAAAATATCTCTTCAACTATCTGTATAATTATCTCTAGAACCATCTCTATATCTATAACTATCACCATGTGTCTCTATATCCATCTCTAGAACTATCTCTATAACTAATTATCTCCATTACCAAAAAAACAAATCCCCAAATGAATCCATTTACAAAGGGTAAAGGTGACCCAGATAGAAACCAGCTGACATTCCTGGTGTCATGTGACCCTTCTCTCTGCCCCCCTCGCCTATCGCCCACTCTCGCTCTCCTTCACTTCGCCTTAAGGGTCTCCAAGTACAAAACAAAAACACACAAGATCTGAGTCTCATAATCATTTATGCAAAGACAAAGCTTCCTTTATAAAGGAGCCAAGTATGGGGGGGGGGGGGGTCTACCCTAATACCATGTCTCCTCATGTACCCGCAGGATGACGTGGAGATAAAAGATCACCAATGTCTCACAAGAGCCCCTACAACTCCATCCAGGGACACCAGGATTGATCTTAAAGCGGAATTTCTGGATGCTTGTGGCAAACTTTAAATGAGACTTTTTATGGATATCTTTGAGAAATGGCTTTCTTCTTGCCACTCTTCCATAAGAGCCAGATTTGTGCAGTGTACGACTGATTGTTGTCCTATGGACAGACTCTCCCACCTCAGCTGTAGATCTCTGCAGTTCATCCAGATTGATCATGGGCCTCTTGGCTGCATCTCTGATCAGTCTTCTCCTTGTTTGAGATGAAAGTTTAGAGGGACGGCCAGGTCTTGGTAGATTTGCAGTGGTCTGATACTCCTTCCATTTCAATATGATCGCTTGCACAGTGCTCCTTGGGATGTTTAATGTTTGGGAAATCTTTTTGCATCCAAATCAGGCTTTAAACTTCTCCACAACAGTATCATGGACCTGCCTGGTGTGTTCCTTGGTCTTCATGATGCTCTCTGCGCTTTAAACACAACCCTGAGACTATCACAGAGCAGGTGCATTTATACGGAGACTTGATTACACACAGGTGGATTATATTTATCATCATCAGTCATTTAGGACAACATTGGATCATTCAGAGATCCTCACTGAACTTCTGGAGTGAGTTTGCTGCACTGAAAGTAAAGGGGCCGAATAATATTGCACGCCCCACTTTTCAGTTTTTTTATTTTTTACAAAAGTTTAAAATATCCAATAAATCTCGTTCCACTTCACAATTGTGTCCCACTTGTTGATTCTTCGCCAAAAAAATTTAAATTTTATATCTTTATGTTTGAAGCCTGAAATGTGGCAAAAGGTTGAAAAGTTCAAGGGGGCCGAATACTTTTGCAAGGCACTGTAGATAGATATGAGTAGATAGATATGGAGATAGATATGAGATAGATAGATATGAGATAGATAGATATGTGATAGATATATATGAGAGAGATAGATAGATAGATATGAGATAGATTGAGATAGATAGATATGTGATAGTTATGAGATAGATTATAGATATGAGATAGATAGATATGAGATAGATAGATAGATAGTAGATATGATAGATGATGTAGATAGATAGATAGATAGATGATAGTAGATAGATAGATAGATAGATAGATAGATGTATGAGATAGATATGAGATAGATAGATATGGGAGTAGATAGATATGAGATAGATAGATATGTGATAGATAGATAGATATGAGATAGATATATATGAGATAATAGATGATGATACATAGATATTTCTCCTGCCTGACCTCTCTATCCCGTCACAGATACATAGATATCCTACAGATCTATCTATGACCACTGTAAACTTTCAGCAATCCCAATATACAGAAATATCTGTGTCCAGAATCCTTAGAATAATGATGAGGAGGAGATTCCTTATAGTGATATTATCAGCCACCAGGATACCTTGTTATTCCAGCCTCTCCCTGTGATATTTATGGCTATGGCCCGGCCAGGCGGCACCTTTGCCCTGAGAGGTTCCTTGTCTACAGCCGCCTCACATGGAGACAGCCGCCATCAATCACTGGCCTTTATAGGATCTGGTGGTCCTGTTGGTTTGTGGCATCAGCCATGACGGTCACAGATTTGCATAACCCCCAGATCTAGAGGTCAGGGGCCCATAAAGCCCCATGTGCCCTTGTAAAGACTTATTCCCTGTGACTCCAGAGGATTCTTACTTCTTGCAGAGGTGAAATGGTTAATGTGCAACCTGTAGCAGAACAGCACTGCCTGCGCTTACAATGGCGGCCTGGCGTTTTACGGATTCCCTACTGATGTAATAGCTCCAATCCCCTCTATAAAGGTTTACAGCTGCCAGATTCATTACATTCAGTCACTGACTAAAGTCGACCTCGGGATCTCGGTGGGTTTCTGGCAAAAAAAGATTGCAGCGTCCTAATGAGATCAAAATGGACAAATAATGAAAGACATCTGGACTGATGGGGGGGGGGGGTCGCTGCTCTATGATGGGAAAAGCTGGGTGACAACCAACATGGCAAACCTAACATTCAGCATTTTTGAAAACGCAGCTTTTTCACAGTGTTTTTTCTGCAATGTTCGGATGGGATTTGCCAGCATCTGATTCTGTAAAAAGCTGTTTTGTTTCTGCAACGTGGAGCTTTAGCCCAATTCTGAAAAATTGGCAAATCCCCGTCACTGTCTAAGGCCAAGTTCACATCAACTCAGTCTCAATGTCCGCCTGAAAATCGTCAGAAATAGAAGTCCTGCACGGAGAATGTTTTTCAGTGGACGCCCCATTATAGTCATCAGGATCCATCAGACTCCACGCGTTACTGCTATTTTAGAGGAACGCCTACCGACCAATGGACAACCGACACTAGTGAGAACCTAGAATTAGTAAATCTGCCCCATAGTTTACATTCATAGCATGAAATCCTGTTGCAGGAGAGTTTTGTGTTACTGCTGCTGCCCTTAGCTCATGTCTAGACTGGATACATTGTAACAAACTCTCAGCTAGGGGAACTCCTTGGCTACTTTTGGAACTCTCATAGAAGAGAATAGAGCTGTGCAGGAGCGGCCACCTCTCCATTCACAGCAGGAAGAGATTTTACGAGAATCCTTGGGGTTAACCAGCAAGACCTCTGAGCTTCTTCTAGACAATTCTTTGTATTTACTTACAAGTAACCGGATAGTACAGATCACATAATCTGCGCATAGGCAGAGACATTATAGACTAAAACCAGTGCTCTACCGCTCAGAACATGAGGAAACGGCGATACGGTGGACGCCAAGTGCTAAGTCATTGACTGAAGCTACAATCAGATTTGGTCCAAACATAACATCCTGCACTGAGCCCTATGAAGTCACTGCTTCTTAAAGGAATTGTCCATTTTTTGGCAAATTGGCAAAGTGGGTTTCTGTAAAGTCAGCAAAGACAGTAACATCAATGGAGCAAAAATCAAATTGTAAGTCATATTGGTAAGTGACACTTCCTCTTTCTTAGCCAGTGACCTCACGTTCACCAGTCACATGGCCTTTTTGCAACCCAGGCCTATTCAAGTGGATGAGACTGAGCTGCAATACCAAGCACAGCCACTATACAATGTACAACGCTGTTCTTGGTATAATAAAGAGCTCGCTTAAGAACCATGGCCCCTTTAATTACCTGATTGACGGGGTGCCAGGAGACAGAACCCCACTGATGTCATATTGATGATCCAATGCAGCTGATTGTTTGTTACAATGTATCCAGTCTAGGACAGCATACATCACTAAGGCCCGATTCACATCTGCGGTCACGCATACAAAGCGGTTTACCTGGGAAACCCGCTGACCCCATAGACTATAATAGGGTCCGTGTGGTTTCTGCACGAAGCAAGCGGAGACAAAAGTGCCGCAAGCAGTACTTTACTCTCCGCATGTTTCATGCGGAAACTGAGCGGAAACCACACGGACCCCATTATAGTCTATGGGGTCCGCGGGTTTCCCAGGTAAACCGCTTTATATGCATATAGGTTTCCGTTCGGGGTTCCCCAGGCGGACTCCCTGAACGGAAACCCAAACGCAAATGTGAACCGGGCCTAACACAAATCTATCTCCTATCTTGACATATTGATACATTTTAATGATACAATGCAGTGATACAATGTAACAATCTCTAGCCCAGGCTGTTTAGCTCACAGAGGATTGTCTAGACTGGATACAATTGTAGCAAACCAAAGTATTAGGTCAGAACATTTTTTTACCTCTAGATGAAAACAAGAATATCCTCATTTACTGACAGCAAACAGAGATCCTGAAACACTTTAATTACGCCGTGATTAAATACCTGGACCCGTCATAAATCACCGGTATTTACTGTGACCATAAATAGAAGCAGAGTGTAAATTTTTAAACCGCCCTGACACTCCTTTCTGGTCCACTTGTCTGCGGAATGAGACTTTGCCCTTCTCAGTGACAGTCCTGGAGGTCGGGACTAGAGGTGTCAGGAGGGAGCACATAAAGCCATGATGGGGAGTGTGAATGAGGCAGTAATTAGAGCGCTCAGACAGAACTAAACAGCCAGTTACAGCAGCAGGATGGCCGCACTAAGAGCCCAGGAGCCCGCAGGGGGCTTGTCATTTAGCCTGATGGACCATTGTGCTGAGAAATGTTAACAGGACGTCCTGGGGGCCCCTATAACAAGATGCTTCCAGGTCAGGCGGAGACAGTCAGCACACCTAATGAGACGCTCTGCAGGAGAAGAAGACATGTGCCACTGCTTACCGCCAAGACCAGCGCTATCGGTGTCAGGGTCAGTGGGAATCAATGCAAAACTACAAAAGAAAGGCATCTATTCACTTACATTAGTGAAGGAGTCACAGGGCGATCCGGCCATCTGTGGTCGAATGACAGGTGTCGTAGCCAAAATTGCCCCGTAACCCTAGCCTAAAGTGGTTTACCAAGGGCTATTGTAAGGATAAGAAATCAATACAGTATTGGTGGGAGGGGGGATTTGGATTTGGAAATGATGGAGCCTCTTTACTACTTATCATACGCAGCGCCATACATTATATAGTGGCAGTGTCTGGTATTGCAGCTCAGCCTCAATCACTTGAATAGGACTAAGCTGCAAACAGGTCATGTGACTGATGAAGGTGATGTCACATGGTCTATGAAGTGCTAGCACCACTAACAATTTGATCAGCTGATCTGTGGGGGTCCCAGGTGTCTAACCCGCGCAGATCTAGTATTGATGACAGTTATCAATATTTTAGTCTCACACAACCCCTTTAAACTTAAGTAACAACTTTTCCCATGGATCCCCAATATTCCTGCAGGAAAGGATTAGGAAAATATGACTGCTTTCTTCCAGAAGCAGTGCCACACCTGTCCACAGGTCGAGTCTGGTACTGCAGCTCAGCTCCATTGAAGGGACTGGGACTGTGGATGGGACTGATGAAGGTAACCGAGTACAGCATCAGGCTATCTTCCTCATTCTCATAGACTAGGGATAGGCAACCTTCAGCACTCCAGTTGTTGTGGCGCTACAAGTCCCAGCATGCCTACCTGCTCTACTCTTCTTGGAGTATAAAAAGGATTGGAGTATGCTGGGTGTTGTAGTTTCACAACTGCTGAAGTGCTAAAGGTTGCTGATCCTTGCCATAGATATAGTGCATAACATTTAAATACGGGACATGGGATGGACCCACATTCTGTTGGGGTCCCAGCGGTGCGATCCCCTAAAGATCAGACCCTTATCTCCTATCCTGTGATCGTGGACTGCCCCTTTAAATTCAGTTAAATGCAACCAATCCATGCTGGGCTAAGGCTAGGTTCCTACCTGCGCTGGCCTCTCCGTCATTCAGGTCCACCGGGGGGACCCAAACAACAGAGCGCCGGACAGCTAGAACAGCGGTTATCCACGGACACCCACGGACCCCATAGACTACGCGGACTGAAGCGGACGGATAGAAAGTCCTCCTTGCGGGACTTTTCTCTCTGCCAATTTTCGGCGGTTTCAGCAACTGAGACACCAACGCAGACGTGGACAAAGCTTTAGTATTAATAAAATGTAGCAAGTGCTGATAATGATGGAGTTTGTGGCTACAATGTATCAACAGGACATTGCGAATTTGAATTCCAGAACACTTTACATAATTTAGTAAAAAGCTATGTGTGAATGCGGCCCAACGAGGTGGGGGAATGCGGGTGTAATATAGGAGCGCTGACAATGACATCTGCTCGGAGCTGGAGATTAATGCCTGGTTCACATGGCGGATCAGAAATCCCAGCGAGCAGACAATAACTCACATCTGCGGGACGCCATGTACTTTACGTTAATTAAATTGTCAGCTAAATGAGGGGGAAGAAAGGTAATAAATGTAGATTAAGACCGGATTAACCCATTACATCCTGCAGAAAATGCATCACAAGGTCATAAAGTAATATCACAAGGGTCCCTTTAAATGGTAGTGTATTAACCTCTAACACTCCAATGTATCATATTCAATAACATTCACTACCAAGTCCTTTTGTTTGATTTCTGTTTCTGGGAAAGTTGAGTGACAACCAATATAGCCAAAATTACAAACTAAGTACTCATCTTTCCCTGGCTCCTGAATGACAATGCTGCCAGGTTATACGGTGATACATCCCCTACTGCCATAGGGTCAATAACACTCATTGACAGGCACCTGAATATGGCACAAATTTCTTTTTGATGCCAATGCCCAAATGATGGGTCCTTTGGGGAAGAATTAAAGGGTTTTTTCGGGACTTCTATATGACCTATCCATAGGTTTGGGTGACCGCTGCGGCACCTTCACACAAAGCCAAGCACAGCGCCATACATTGTATAGTGACTGTGCTGGGGTTGCAGTTCAGCCCCATTCAGTTGAATGGGACTGAGATGCTGCTGTATCATGTAAACGATGAACATGAATTTATTGTATTAGGGAAGAAAACGCAGCGCTTATGAACTTATGATTGGTGGGGGTCCTGGGTGTCGGACCCCCTACAATCACATATTGTTCCTAAGGGCAGGTAAATCCTAGAAACCTCTTTTAAAGTTCTGCATCTTTCTAATAAACTTTATATTTTAATTTCTCAACATTTTTTTAAATCTCCACTTGTGAAAGGAACATTTGGAGGTCGAATAACCTGTACAGACCTAATACTTCTCACAGCAGAGGGTTTGTTACAATTGCATCCAGCCTGGAAAACCTTTTATTATCGATAGTTAGTTTTTTTTTTTTTTTTTTACAAACTTGTATCACTGCAGGTAAAATGTATCGGTTTGGAGTCCAGGTTGTTCAGCTTACAGAGGATTGTCTAGATAGGACGCACAATTGTAACAAACCATCAGCTGTGAGACATACAAGGTCTCATTTAATAACAGTAAGCAGAGGTATTGTAGTTCGTGAGGTTGTTTCATTGATTTATGAGTTTTATATATATTATTGGGCGCACCTGTAGCCTCCGAGCACCACTGAGCACGTGCCGAAAACAGGAAACGTTACAGCCTGGTTGGGCCCCTCGGAGGCTTAGCGGCACGCCTTGATCCCTGGCCTGGTTTTATAGGTGAGCGGCGATATTTCAGATACTAGCTAATGATCCCCATGTGAGGGCCATAAAAGAGCGGAACCTTCCCTATTATAGCCGCAGGGCTAAGCGTTGGCGCCAGGTAAATGATGGAATCCTACTACCTGCTGTGACGCCAACTTCACTAACCGTACATTGTATCTCACCTTGAGCCGCAGCCATCGTGCGACATATGACATCACTGAGAAGAAATCCCATAAATAAACCCCTACTAATAATCTTCCATTATTGATCTACATATATTCTCAGGAAAGCTGGGTGACAGCCAGTATGGTCACTATGACGGTGCAACCTATGTCTAGAACATCCAATGTTCCACACAGCACCCCATTAGCGATCTGATGGCCTCGACCAATGTGATCTGCAGATCTCAGTCCATGACGCTTGAGGAGATCTCTTCTGTTTGGATTTTAGCCCAGTACTAAAGCGTTCATTTCCTCCATGTGGTAAATCCAGAACCTCAAGCACAAAGCTGTACCTCCCACTAGGTTTGGACGACCGCCTCATCACCATCTAACAGATCTGAGCGGAAGAATCCGTGACCATAGATCTTTCCAGAAGACAATGAATGAATAAGACATGAAACTGCCATATGGAGGAAGAGATTACTAGAAAAATACCGCACTAACACTAAAGGCATCACAATAACCACAAGATGTGCAAACCTCAATCTGCTCTCTGTAAAATCAGTATCTGATTCTTATCCTGAAATACTCTGCACTGCAGAACCTAAATGTGTGCAGCAACACAGAAGTTAATGTGAGAAAATGTTTCAAAAATAACAACACAAATATAACACACCCATAACAATACTCACATAGGAGTAGTATTATAGTAGTTATATTCTTGTACATAGGAGGTAGTATTATAGTAGTTATATTCTTGTACATAGGAGGCAGTATTATAGTAGTTATATTCTTGTACATAGGAGGTAGTATTATAGTAGTTATATTCTTGTACATAGGAGGTAGTATTATAGTAGTTATATTCTTGCACATAGGAGCAGTATTATAGTAGTTATATTCTTGCACATAGGAGCAGTATTATAGTAGTTAAATTCTTGTACATAGGAGCAGTATTATAGTAGTTATATTCTTGTACATAGGAGCAGTATTATAGTAGTTATATTCTTGTACATAGGAGGTAGTATTATAGTAGTTATATTCTTGTACATTGGGATCAGTATTATAGTAGTTATATTCTTGTACATAGGAGGTAGTATTATAGTAGTTATATTCTTGTACATAGGAGGTAGTATTATAGTAGTTATATTCTTGTACATAGGAGGTAGTATTATAGTAGTTATATTCTTGTACATAGGAGCAGTATTATAGTAGTTATATTCTTGTACATAGGGGCAGTATTATAGTAGTTATATTCTTGTACATAGGAGCAGTATTATAGTAGTTATATTCTTGTACATAGGAGCAGTATTATAGTAGTTATATTCTTGTACATAGGAGCAGTATTATAGTAGTTATATTCTTGTACATAGGAGCAGTATTATAGTAGTTATATTCTTGTACATAGGAGGTAGTATTATAGTAGTTATATTCTTGTACATAGGAGGTAGTATTATAGTAGTTATATTCTTGTACATTGGGAGCAGTATTATAGTAGTTATATTCTTGTACATAGGAGGTAGTATTATAGTAGTTATATTCTTGTACATAGGAGGTAGTATTATAGTAGTTATATTCTTGTACATAGGAGGTAGTATTATAGTAGTTATATTCTTGTACATAGGAGCAGTATTATAGTAGTTATATTCTTGTACATAGGAGCAGTATTATAGTAGTTATATTCTTGTACATAGGGGCAGTATTATAGTAGTTATATTCTTGTACATAGGAGCAGTATTATAGTAGTTATATTCTTGTACATAGGGGCAGTATTATAGTAGTTATATTCTTGTACATAGGAGCAGTATTATAGTAGTTATATTCTTGTACAGTAGGAGCAGTATTATAGTAGTTATATTCTTGTACATAGGAGGCAGTATTATAGTAGTTATATTCTTGTACAGTGGGAGCAGTATTATAGTAGTTATATTCTTGTACATAGGAGCAGTATTATAGTAGTTATATTCTTGTACATAGGAGCAGTATTATAGTAGTTATATTCTTGTACATAGGAGCAGTATTATAGTAGTTATATTCTTGTACATAGGAGTAGTATTATAGTAGTTATATTCTTGTACATAGGGGCAGTATTATAGTAGTTATATTCTTGTACATAGGAGCAGTATTATAGTAGTTATATTCTTGTACATAGGGGGCAGTATTATAGTAGTTATATTCTTGTACATAGGAGCAGTATTATAGTAGTTATATTCTTGTACATAGGAGGTAGTATTATAGTAGTTATATTCTTGTACATTGGGAGCAGTATTATAGTAGTTATATTCTTGTACATAGGAGGTAGTATTATAGTAGTTATATTCTTGTACATAGGAGGTAGTATTATAGTAGTTATATTCTTGTACATAGGAGGTAGTATTATAGTAGTTATATTCTTGTACATAGGAGCAGTATTATAGTAGTTATATTCTTGTACATTGGGAGCAGTATTATAGTAGTTATATTCTTGTACATAGGAGGTAGTATTATAGTAGTTATATTCTTGTACATAGGAGGTAGTATTATAGTAGTTATATTCTTGTACAGTCATGGCCAAAAGTTTTGAGAATGATACAAATATAAATTTTTACAAAGTCTACTGCTTCAGTTTTTCTAATGGCAATTTGCATATACTCCAGAATGTTATAAAGAGTGATCAGCTTAACAGCAATTACTTGCAAAGTCAATATTTGCCTAGAAAATGAACTTTATCCCCCAAAACACATTTCAACATCATTGCAGCCCTGCCTTAAAAGGACCACCTAACATCGTTTCAGTGATTGCTCCATTAACACAGGTGTGGGTGTTGATGAGGACAGGGCTGGAGATCAATCTGTCATGATTAAGTAAGAATGACACCACTGGACACTTTAAAAGGACACTGGTGCTTGCCATCATTGTTTCTCTTCTGTTAACTATGGTTATCTCTAAAGAAACACGTGCAGTCATCATTGCACTGCACAAAAATGGCCTAACTGGGAAGAGTATTGCAGCTAGAAAGATTGCACCTCAGTCAACAATCTATCGCATCATCAAGAACTTCAAGGAGAGAGGTTCCATTGGTGCCAAAAAGGCTCCAGGGCGCCCAAGAAAGACCAGCAAGCGGCAGGACCGTCTCTTAAAAGTGTTTCAGCTGCGGGATGGGGCTACCAGCAGTGCAGAGCTTGCTGAGGAATGGCAGCAGGCAGGTGTGAGTGCATCTGCACGCACTGTGAGGCGGAGACTCTTGGAGCAAGGCCTGGTCTCAAGGAGGGCAGCAAAGAAGCCACTTCTCTCCAGAAAAAACATCAGGGACAGACTGATATTCTGCAAAAGGTACAGGGAGTGGACTGCTGAGGACTGGGGTAAAGTCATTTTCTCTGATGAATCCCCTTTTCGATTGTTTGGAACATCTGGAAAACAGCTTATTCGGAGAAGAAGAGGTGAGCGCTACCACCAGTCTTGTCTCATGCCAACTGTAAAGCATCCTGAAACCATTCATGTGTGGGGTTGCTTCTCAGCCAAGGGAATCGGCTCTCTCACAGTCTTGCCTAAAAACACAGCCATGAATAAAGAATGGTACCAGAATGTCCTCCAAGAGCAACTTCTCCCAACCGTCCAAGAGCAGTTTGGCGCTCAACAATGCCTTTTCCAGCATGATGGAGCACCTTGCCATAAAGCAAAGGTGATAACTAAATGGCTCAGGGAACAAAACAGAGAGATTTTGGGTCCATGGCCTGGAAACTCCCCAGATCTTAATCCCATTGAGAACTTGTGGTCAATCATCAAGAGACGGGTGGACAAACAAAAACCAACAAATTCAGACAAAATGAAAGCATTGATTCTGCAAGAATGGACTGCTATCAGTCAGGATTTGGTCCAGAAGTTGATTGAGAGCATGCCAGGGAGAATTGCAGAGGTCCTGAAGAAGAAGGGTCAACACTGCAAATATTGACTTGCTGCATTAACTCATTCTAACTGTCAATATAAGCTTCTGTTACTCATAATATGAATGCAATTCTATTTCTGTATGTGATAAAAACATCTGACAAACACACATAAAAACCAGAGGGCAGCAGATCATGTGAAAATAGAATATTTGTGTCATTCTCAAAACTTTTGGCCATGACTGTACATAGGAGGTAGTATTATAGTAGTTATATTCTTGTACATAGGAGCAGTATTATAGTAGTTATATTCTTGTACATAGGAGCAGTATTATAGTAGTTATATTCTTGTACATAGGAGCAGTATTATAGTAGTTATATTCTTGTACATAGGAGGCAGTATTATAGTAGTTATATTCTTGTACATAGGAATAGTATTATAGTAGTTATATTCTTGTACATAGGGGCAGTATTATAGTAGTTATATTCTTGTACATAGGAGCAGTATTATAGTAGTTATATTCTTGTACATAGGGGCAGTATTATAGTAGTTATATTCTTGTACATAGGAGCAGTATTATAGTAGTTATATTCTTGTACATAGGGGCAGTATTATAGTAGTTATATTCTTTGTACATAGGAATAGTATTATAGTAGTTATATTCTTGTACATAGGGGGCAGTATTATAGTTATATTCTTGTACACAGGAGTAGTATTATAGTAGTTATATTCTTGTACATAGGGGGCAGTATTATAGTAGTTATATTCTTGTACATAGGAACAGTATTATAGTAGTTATATTCTTGTACATAGGGGGCAGTATTATAGTAGTTATATTCTTGTACATAGGAGGCAGTATTATAGTAGTTATATTCTTGTACATAGGAGCAGTATTATAGTAGTTATATTCTTGTACATAGGAGTAGTATTATAGTAGTTATATTCTTGTACATAGGGGGCAGTATTATAGTAGTTATATTCTTGTACATAGGAGCAGTATTATAGTAGTTATATTCTTGTACATAGGGGGCAGTATTATAGTAGTTATATTCTTGTACATAGGAGGCAGTATTATAGTAGTTATATTCTTGTACATAGGGGGCAGTATTATAGTAGTTATATTCTTGTACATAGGAGGTAGTATTATAGTAGTTATATTCTTGTACATAGGAGCAGTATTATAGTAGTTATATTCTTGTACATAGGGGCAGTATTATAGTAGTTATATTCTTGTACATAGGAGTAGTATTATAGTAGTTATATTCTTGTACATAGGAGTAGTATTATAGTAGTTATATTCTTGTACATAGGAGCAGTATTATAGTAGTTATATTCTTGTACATAGGGGGCAGTATTATAGTAGTTATATTCTTGTATATAGGAGGTAGTATTATAGTAGTTATATTCTTGTACATAGGGGCAGTATTATAGTAGTTATATTCTTGTACATAGGAGCAGTATTATAGTAGTTATATTCTTGTACATAGGAGGCAGTATTATAGTAGTTATATTCTTGTACATAGGAGGTAGTATTATAGTAGTTATATTCTTGTACATAGGAGCAGTATTATAGTAGTTATATTCTTGTACATAGGAGCAGTATTATAGTAGATAGTTAATGTGCTTTGGACCTCAGTTTGGAGATACTGGTGTGAATCTGATGGACAGGCCATATTGTAATGGTTTATGTCACAATATGGCTGCTCTGGGGGTCATCATGGCTCTTTTGACCAGACATCTGAATTATAGGTCAGGCAATATTGATGATTTCTCATTTTAACATCCAGGTAGGAATTCTGATCATGTGCTGAAATGTAATGCATATCATATGTTCTCTGAGTACACGTCTGATGTACGGAGCTTAGGCCTATGAATTTATGACTGCAGTGTCCTGCTATGAACACAGACTGAGCAGCCATAATAATCCAGACTGCTACGCTCAGTGAACCCATGATGTCATCAGGGACAGCTTATCATTGGTGCAATGGAGATCTTATATTTGGGCCTCTGCTGTTCTCGGGATCTTCATAAGGCAGGTGTGTTTAGATTCACTCTCATAGAGCTGCTTAGATACTCTGCTGTATCACGGTGTAGGAGTGAGTTTAGATGAGAACTTGGTAGAAGTAGAACAAGGGGTTGGGGCGAGCACCCTATACATGACTACTCAAAAACATTGGTTGCTAAAATGTGTCCCTGACATCTATAGGAAAAGAAACATATGAGCCAAGTATAACATCAGAGGACGGAGTATATGTACGGTGTATCCTCACAGACCTCGGGTCTCCAACCTGTGGCTTTGCAGTTGTGAAACTACAACTCCCAGCATACCTTAAGCTTTATTTGCTTATTAATGTCAGGAAAGTTTGGTTTACATGAACTCCAATAACAACATCCAGAATTACCTGTACACCTCTAAATATCAGTATGATGAAAGAAAAGTCCATCCTCAGATGTAGCAGAGCTGTACAGGTTACTTCACCCATTGCCAACACATTGTGAATACTCTGAGTACAATTTATAACCAGCAGTCCTATGCAAAAACGCAGATAACCCATTGTGATATTAGCATGAGTTGTGCCAAGTGAGTCACCAGCTCTCCTACATCTGACAAGATTAGCTCTGCTACATCTCCCATAGAGGAACATCATATTACGTAAGACGGCAAACATGACCACTCACCTTGCTGCTCCGACAAAGATGAAGGGGGATGAGGCAAGTAAAAAAAAACTTCCCCCATCGGAGGAGCCACGTGAAGCATTGTGTCAACCGGGTCATTATGGACTTGGTTGTCCCACTAACACCACCACTGTTCCCAGGAACAGCAGGTCACATGAGCTCTAGTCCACTCCAAATTGCACCCAAGACACAACCACTTCAGTGCAGATTTTTGACAGCTCTATAGGACGGTGCCAACCCACAACCTTCTCATCCTCTTGATGGATCCCTCTCGAAAACCAAGAGCTGTCCCCGATTCAGCTACCCCCAGGCTCATCGCTCAAGTCCAACTTCCCCAGCCGAAGCTGAGCCTCCCTCTGCCTGCAGACCCGCAGTGCTGCCGTCTCCCCATGCACCAACAAGTGCTTGGTACTCAGCCATGCCAACTTAGTGCCAGCTCTGCATCCAGAGGAGCACAGATCCTAATGCACAGAAGGAGAGAATCTGATTGAGGACCTGAGAGAAGGAGCAGCTCTCTGCAGCGGGCACATCTGTGTGTTCTGCATCTCCCTGAGGAAACTCAGCAGCATCCAGGCACCACATCTGAGTGTGCTATGAATTTTTATAAGCACTCTCCGATATTATCTGCAGGGAGGGGCGCTACATGGCACATCAAACAGACATATTAGACAGGGGTCAAAAACCTGCACTACCTGCTTGTAAATAAACCCCCCCCCCCATCTGATAATTCAGCTCCGCGGAATAAACTGACGTTACATAAATAAAGGTTATTAACAATTGCAACAATGTAACGGATCACACAAAATGTAGCAATGGGAAAAGAGCGCCAGACATCGCATAACACTGCCAGAAGCGTAAAGGACGCAAATCATAGAAACAGTAGTCAAATCGGAGAGGTCACCGTAATAACATCAAATCTCTATTGTGTAATGAAAAGGATTGCCAAGAGATGTAATATTGCAGCCTGGCACCAAAACCAACCGTATAATGCTGCAGAGGATATACCGTATAAATATCACAAATGCCAGGTCACCCACAAGACTGTTACCAGAATAACTAAGGAAGTGTTACATGGCGGACCAATGGTAAAAGGAAGAGAAAACACAGCTCCAGAGGGGGCAGTATTATAGTAGTTATATTCTTGTACATAGGGGGCAGTAATATAGTAGTTATATTCTTGTACATAGGGAGCAGTATTATAGTAGTTATATTCTTGTACATAGGAGTAGTATTATAGTAGTTATATTCTTGTACATAGGAGCAGTATTATAGTAGTTATATTCTTGTACATAGGAGCAGTATTATAGTAGTTATATTCTTGTACATAGGAGGCAGTATTATAGTAGTTATATTCTTGTACATAGGAGCAGTATTATAGTAGTTATATTCTTGACACAGGAGAGAAAGAGTACACAGGACAAGGAGCAGTATTATAGTAGTTACATTCTTGTACATAGGGGGCAGTATTATAGTAGTTACATTCTTGTACATAGGAGCAGTATTATAGTAGTTATATTCTGTACATAGGAGCAGTATTATAGTAGTTATATTCTTGTACATAGGAGCAGTATTATAGTAGTTATATTTTTGTACATAGGAGCAGTATTATAGTAGTTATATTCTTGTACATAGGGGCAGTATTATAGTAGTTATATTCTTGTACATAGGAGGCAGTATTATAGTAGTTATATTCTTGTACATAGGAGGTAGTATTATAGTAGTTATATTCTTGTACATAGGAGGTAGTATTATAGTAGTTATATTCTTGTACATAGGAGGTAGGGAGTATTATAGTAGTTATATTCTTGTACAAGGGTAGGAGCAGTATTATAGTAGTTATATTCTTGTACATAGGAGCAGTATTATAGTAGTATATTCTGTACATAGGAGCAGTATTATAGTAGTTATATTCTTGTACATAGGAGGCAGTATTATAGTAGTTATATTCTTGTACATAGGAGCAGTATTATAGTAGTTATATTCTTGTATATAGGAGTAGTATTATAGTAGTTATATTCTTGTACATAAGGGCAGTATTATAGTAGTTATATTCTTTACATAGGATCAGTATCATAGGAGCAGTATTATAGTAGTTATATTCTTGTACATAGGGGCAGTATTATAGTAGTTATATTCTTGTACATAGGAGCAGTATTATAGTAGTATATTCTGTACATAGGAGGTAGAATAAAAGAGTAAATTCCGACAAAGGGGAAGAATAATAGAGATATCTGACAAAGAGAGATTATAGTAGTTATATTCCTGTACATAGGAGCAAAAGTAATCTGACATAGGAGGCAGTATTATAGTAGTTATATTCTTGTACATAGGGGGCAGTATTATAGTAGTTATATTCTTGTACAACAAGGGAGTATATAGTAGTATATTCTTGTACATAGGATAATTTTATTTTTATATTTTGCAGTATTATAGTAGTTATATTCTTGTACATAGGAGGCAGTATTACAGTAGTTATATTCTTGTACATTGGAGCAGTATTTATGGTCTTGTACAGTATATTGAAGGCAGTTCTAGGTATTTCCTGTATATAGGTGGCATTACTATGGTTATATCTTTCTGATATTGCAGTATTAATGTCATACTATGCTACATTGTGATTATTCTTTATGCAGTGAACTTTATCAATTTAGTTTTTCGTAACTAAACGTTCTGATCTTAGAAAATGACAACTATTAGTATTTGTGATCCAGGAATCCTGCACCATTATTATTATTTGTGGCTGTAGCTGTTTTTGCTGTCATGAGAATCATTTATATTCATTGGTTTAGACAGTTAATAAAATGTTATCAGGAAGTCTCTTTCTTGCATTGCCCTCCACATTGGGCCAGAGGTGCACATAGAGGAGATCTGTGCGGTGCACTCACAGGTGTGATGAAGTGATTGGCAGTCGGCTGCAGAGCGATAATGACAAGCTGCACATTTCATTACAGGAAAGCGCTGGATCATCAGCAACAGGGAGGAGGGAAAGTGATAAAGGGAAGAAAAATGAGGACACAGTAATAAAGCAAAGAGCAGTAACATAAAGCAGAGCCCTGTGCCTGCCACGTGGACCCCATATCTGTATGAGAGACATGGCAGACACCTCTCCTGTCCATAGATCAGAGCAGAATTCCACCCACCGTGATCATCTATCACTGTAGAAACTCTGCTTTCTGACACCTGAGCTTGCTACAATGTATCTGTTTAAGTAACATGTAATATATATGATTTGTAAAGTGCTGCAGAATATGTTAGATCTATATAAATTATTTATATATTATAAACTGTATTATTATATTTAACAGATATGCCCATAACAGTGTCATCTACAGATCCCCCCCATAACAGTGTCATCTACAGATCCCCCATAACAGCGTCATCTACAGATCCCCCATAACAGTGTCATCTACAGATCCCCCATAACAGCGTCATCTACAGATCCCCCATAACAGTGTCATCTACAGATCCCCCATAACAGCGTCATCTACAGATCCCCCATAACAGCCACCTATTAGGACCCTCTTGTTACATTGTAGCCTATAGTGATCCTCTGTAACATTCCAATCACATCATATAATGTATTCCTCCCCTCCGCCATGTTTTCCTGTGCTTGGTCCGCGGCTCTGCTTTCCTCAGCGACACCTCGTTAATTGTTAGCTCTCGGCTTGTAAAGTTCAGCGCACGCAGAGGCTCATCCTAGACCTGAGGCCCCGCACCCCTGCACCCTGGAACTGGATCGGTTTATTCAGCCACAGGTTAACCCCGTCCTAACTGTGTTTATGTATTTATAGCTAAACCACAATCACACAAGAGCGTAACAAGCGGCCACCAGCTCTGCCGCAGCAATTTATTAAAGTGAATCCATCACATTCATAATTTATCAACCTATAGAATACATCTAGCATTACAGAGATCAGAGCTCAAGTTTCCTGATACAGAGGTCCAAATGCCCTGGAAAGATAAAATCTACTGTTTACAGCCACCACTAGGGGGAGCTCACTGGGTTATTATTGAGGTCAATGTATAGACAGTATGTGTGAAGCTCATGAGCGTCCCCCTAGTGGTGACAGCAGGCAGCAGAATTTTATCATGTATGTCTATGCAGGGGATTTGGAGCTCTGTATGAGGAAAACTCTGACGGCTATAAAGAAATAATAGTAATCATTACCGAATATTGTATATAAATCTATCCTGATAAAAGATGGAGATCAGAATTTTTATGTTTTTTGACCATCATAGTCACATCTTTCCTATTGTTACATAGTTGTACGAGGTCTAGGAGTTATTTTATTAACCATTCAGGGATCTTTTTAAGTTATTGGTTATCTTGTATTTTTTATGAATATATTATATATAATATTTGTAATCAATGTTATTCCTTGTAACGTGGAGTTTATTACATAAAGTTACTCCCCAGTTCTTTTACTTTTACCCTCTTTATGTCATTTTGAGTGTTTTTACTGTTGATCATTGTAATTTTGACCTGTAGTTTATTAGTGTACCTCAATGTCCTATATTTCTGTGTTGTAACAGGCGCCATCACAGAATAGTTTTGGGGTCTTTTCTAAGGACCTGGTGACTGTATAGGACGGGGATCTTTGATAATAAAGTCATTGGAGTTCCCAAAGCGCCATCTCTTCCTGCAATTGGCGGCTCCGCACAACAACTTACAATACTGTACAGTACCTCAATCCCAAAGTAAAGCTCCACCCTTGATTAAAGGGATTTTCCTTCCAATGACACTTATCCCTGGTCTTCGAGAAGGGGGTCCATATATGCAGACGTGCACCTATTCTGCCACCGCTCCATTCACTTCTATCTGTGACCCTGGTCGCTCACGCGCATCACCACTTCATTCACATGGGCTCTCCTGATAGCCGGGGGTCCCAGGATTCAGACCCCTAATGACCACATACTTATCCCTTATCCTGTGGAGCGAATAGGACTAAGTTGCAATACCAAACATGGCCACTACACATTGTATGGCGCTGTGCATGATATTCAGTGATGAGGCTTTTTCAACCAGCTGATCTGTGGAGGTCCTGAGTGTCGGACCCACACTGATCACATATCGGTGCCTGATTTTAAGCTTAGGTCATCAGTATATAAGTCCTGGAAACCACTTTAACCATTGACACTCTGCAACTCTATACATGCAAGTACTGGATTCTTATAATCTTCAGACCAATGTTGCTGCTGATTATGAGCATCAGATTTTTACATTTTATAATATTCATAAATGCAACAAAAGGCAGACCAAAGCCATAATAAGATCTGTTAACAGCTTCCCTGCTTGTTGATGGTTTCCAGACACAATTAGATAACTTGTTCAATGCATAATGTAAAAATAAACTGGAAAACAAGTATAAATAGCAATAATGGTAAATGAGATCTAACACGGAGATGCTGACTAGTAGATTTGCTGACCGTGGGGTCAATGTTATTGTGGGTGGAGCATAATTGTAACTTGTGCAACAAATGTAGCAGTCACACATACCCAGGTGTACACCCAGACAACCTGCCAGCGGGCCTCACCTTGTCAGTCATCACGTCATCCCATGTTCGGCCCCGTCAGTCCAGGCTCCTGACCGGTGACATTTACCAGTGACATTTCCAGGCTGTGCAGCTGAAACAACACTCAGGGATTGTGCACAATGGAGGCGCTCAGCAGAGTGACCGGCAGCGTCTCATTACTCTGGATTAGCACCTTATCCCTGGCAGTGCCCAGAACTAGGCAGGAGGGATCCACAGGAACACCAGGTCAAGGTCCCCCCAGTCCAGGACAATCCTCCGCGTGCCATCGAGCACAACAACATTTCCCTGGAATGTGGAGTTGATTATTAACCGAGGATCTGGTGCTGGGATGAGGTCGTCTGTGCAGTTACCCTCAATCCTTCCCATATCTACAGCACATTATATAGTCATGCGTATATCTCCAGTGTGAGTTAAAGGGGCTTTTCACAATTAAAAGGGTTGTACAGGCTTAGAAAAACTTGTCTGCTTTCTTTAAGAAACTGCGCCATAACGGTCTACAGGTTGTGTCAGGTACTGCAGCTGTGTCCAATGAAGTGAGCCTGGGCTGTGATACCACATGCAACCTGGGAACAGGTGTGGCACTATTATCAGAAGAAAGCAGCCAAGTTCTATGCAGTGTACAGAGCTGGACGGTGCACCATACACTATATAGTGGTCAGATGGCATTACAGATGATCAGGAGCACTGACACTATACAGTGTATGGAGACATCTGCTTCTGAGTCCATGCACTGTATAGTACAGGAATAGTATGCAGTCCTGAACAGCTGATCCATACCGGGTCAGGCTGGCTCCTAAGCATAGGCCATAAAGAAAAACTCCCACAAAACCCATTTAAGCTGCCCATATACTTACAATAGCTGCAATAGCTCCCTGTTCACATGGTTACAATCTATCATTGTATGCAAACATGTATGAGCTAATCTGTCCTGGACTCTATGTGTTCACCTACAGATTGATACAAAAATGATACAATGTAACAAAGCTGTGTGAGCAGGACTGGGTCAGGACAAGGAGGTTTCCGCTCCATTCCAAGCACAAAACATACCAGAAAGTTCCTATTTCAATCCAATAATTATGTTTTATTACCCCAACCACAAAGCTATGAGCTACATACAATGAAACCTCCCCGAGGCCAGACAACCTCTTTGGTCACCCAGAAGTGATCCTCTAGCAGGGTGGTCTTCTCAAAAAAGATGAAAAAAGTGTACATGGTGAGACTGAAAATCTGTCGGGATAAGGGGGTGGTCTTCTCAAAGAGGTGGTCACTGCAAATCCTCAGCAGCAGCTGCTCAAGTCCTAGTCTGTCCTAGTCTGATACAAGGTTTCAGTTTGGAGTCTAGGCTGTTTAGCTCAAAGCATTGGGGTATTCTCATGGACATAACGATGTTAAAAATTGTAGACAATTAAAAGTCAAAATTTTTGTAAATATAAGTAAAAAAACATTTACAAAATTGCAAGATTTTCTAACCAATTTAGTGATGACATTTTTTGTCTTGATCAGTTGCCAATGGTTACAACCACAAATGCAGGAACTTTCTATGGTCTGGGACTTGTCAGAACCCAGTCATGATGTCCTTATTGTGGTCGGGTTATCTTCTCATACATGTAGTGTCCTCCTGATAACCAGCCATGATGTCCTTATTGTGGTCGGGTTATCTTCTCATACATGTAGTGTCCTCCTGATAACCAGCCATGATGTCCTTATTGTGGTCAGGTTATATTCTCATACATGTAGTGTCCTCCTGATAACCAGACATGATGTCCTTATTGTGGTCGGGTTATCTTCTCATACATGTAGTGTCCTCCTGATAACCAGCCATGATCTCCTTATTGTGGTCAGGTTATCTTCTCATACATGTAGTGTCCCCTCCTGATAACCAGCCATGATGTCCTTATTGTGGTCAGGTTATCTTCTCATACATGTAGTGTCCTCCTGATAACCAGCCATGATGTCCTTATTGTGGTCGGGTTATCTTCTCATACATGTAGTGTCCTCCTGATAACCAGCCATGATGTCCTTATTGTGGTCGGGTTATCTTCTCATACATGTAGTGTCCCCTCCTGATAACCAGCCATGATGTCCTTATTGTGGTCGGGTTATCTTCTCATACATGTAGTGTCCTCCTGATAACCAGCCATGATCTCCTTATTGTGGTCGGGTTATCTTCTCATACATGTAGTGTCCTCCTGATAACCAGCCATGATGTCCTTATTGTGGTCAGGTTATCTTCTCATACATGTAGTGTCCTCCTGATAACCAGCCATGATGTCCTTATTGTGGTCGGGTTATCTTCTCATACATGTAGTGTCCTCCTGATAACCAGCCATGATGACCTTATTGTGGTCGGGTTATCTTCTCATACATGTAGTGTCCTCCTGATAACCAGCCACGATGTCCTTATTGTGGTCGGGTTATCTTCTCATACATGTAGTGCCCTCCTGATAACCAGCCATGATGTCCTTATTGTGGTCAGGTTATCTTCTCATACATGTAGTGTCCTCCTGATAACCAGCCATGATGTCCTTATTGTGGTCAGGTTATCTTCTCATACATGTAGTGTCCCCTCCTGATAACCAGCCATGATGTCCTTATTGTGTCCGTCAAGGGTGTCTATCATATTAATAGGACCTTCAATGGCCACCCCAGATGCAGATGTGAAGATCTGAAGATACAAGTAAGTTGTAGAACTTTCCATTTACAGGGATGACATAAAATGAAAAACACCTTTTATTGTGGCAATAATATCCACAGGTTTCCCCAGGAATGACGACGCATTTCCAGTGCTCCGGAACTAGACGTCCGCTCCTATAGAGTACAGACAGCGCGCCGCTTTGTGATGTTATCATAGTAACTGGAGCCCCGGGGCTTGGAGTAACATAAGGAGGCGCAATAATAAATATCCTGATAAATGTCAGGGTGTAGCTGTGGAATGTTCCTCTAACCCCCCAGACCCAACCTGCGGGTTTCCTGCACTGTCCTGACCCTTCACTGTATTTCCACCCACGGAGGCGCGCACTCGCTGCTGTCATCTACAGAGGATTAGCGCGACATTCCTGGCCCATGGCGGCAGATTATCTCCTTCTAACAATGTTTTTCTTCCCCACGCTGTGAATTTTACAGATTTCAGAATTTACACTGCAAAAACATGACCAAACATCTGCTTGCTGTCAGTGAATGGGAACACATGCAGAGGCTGAAACCTGTACAGACCTGATACTTCTCACAGCTGAGGGGTTGCTACAATTGAAGTTTTTCTGAACACATCAGCAACACAAATTTCTCTCAAGTTCTGAAACTTTGTTACAACGTATTAGTTCAGGTAAAACAAGCAGTCTGGAGTCCACTCTGTGCACAGTGACCCATTTTTGTTGTGCTCCTTTGCAAGGCCCAGGTCATAAAGTAGCGCCCCCTAATGTACACTAGGAGGTATAACTTAAAGCTCTACGGCTGCAATGTAAAATCTATAGCAGGGCCGCAGCAGAAGGTTAATCCCTGAACTCCTAATGAAGGATGTATTCACATGACGCAGTTAAAACTGCAACTGAAAAAAGTGCATGTCGTGCAAGCCGAAAAGTGCAAGCAGATTTTTTTCTGTCCCAGTTTTGATGCAGTTTTAACTACACTGTGTGCACAGACCCTTAGCCTGAAGTGAAACATCCATAACTACGCATGTAAACGCATCAAATTACAGAGGAAAACAATGGCAGCGATTGTCATAATTATCAGGAAGGGGCAATTAGTTAATGAGGTCATGTCAACAGCCCAAGACCCCTCCAGCTGGAGGACGTACCTGTACAATCAGACCTTAGTGTGTGTCAGATCCCTCACTCATACCGATATATGTCCACCCTCTATATGACTCACAGTTACTGTACAGTTCATCCTGAGTTTCCAGGTTTATGAATGAAATGCCAGAGCTACAGTGTAGACTGGCACACTGGCATGGAAATACCATTGGGCGGGTTGAGCAGTGTACAGTAGAATAATATTCTGTTACATGGAAAGTTGGGTGGTACTAACCACACTGGGTAGGTATACTGCTTCAACCACTCTGGGCAAATCCACTAAGACAACCACTCTGGGAACATTTACTTAAATAACTCCTCTGGGCAGGTTCACTACTGCAACTCCTCTGGTCAGATCCACTGAGACAACCACTCTGGGAACCCAAACTACCTAAACAGCCGCACTACACATAACACAACTACTCTGGGCACAATATCCACGATAACTACTCAGGGCTCGGATACAGCTCGGCTTCACGTATCACCAGTTTCTACAACATTCCCGGAATTTTGTTTGTGAATTTTGATCTTTTTAATTTTGGGACTAAGTTACATTTCAATGTTTTTTGGAGATGATTAAATGTCCCCAGAAACTATAGAAACCGAGAGGATAAAACAAAACCCAGAGCCAAGAAAATAAACCAAAGTGAGGAAAATGGCTCCTTATAAGGGTGTCTGTGCAGGGAAAGACTGGAGGGTCAGGAGGGTCCCCGTCCCAGGGCTCAGGGGGGCGCAGAGTGACCCCTGACCAGTGACAGTATAAGAGTGCTATGTGTACAGATAAAAGTGACCGCTGCTGGTATATGACACATCTCTATAGAGGCTGCCCCTGTGATTAGGGCCCCAACCAAAAACAGGGGGCCCCTCAGTAGCTATGCATGCAGTAGTTTGGTTAGGGGACTCATCTATCAAGGTATCCCATGACAATTCCTTGCTTTCCTAGACACAACTTCTATTCAGCACAAGAAGAACACAAAGAAACAACTGTTCAGGGCTCTAGGAAAGCTGAGTGACAGCTGTAAGCTCACACCTAAGGCAGGTCACCCTACTTTCCCAGAAACAGATATAGCTAAGAAACATTTTAACAGGACTATAGAAAAGCAGAAGGACAACCCTGAGGTAGTTGTAACCACAGACTCGTGACTGCCCCCCAGCTTTACTAGAAAAAAATACAACTAAGAAACACGTGCTCAGGATTGTAGTAAAGCTGGGTGAGATGGTTATAATGGCAGGTAATAGAGATCAACTGTATTTTACAGATACAACTAAGAATACTCAGGAAAGAAAGCTGGTCGCCACCCAGCTTTCCCTGAAACAGGTAACATTATGAAAATGATGTCTAGCACCTTAAGAAATCTGAAAACCTTGGAATAGTTGAAATGGCAGATGTGATAGATAACCAGATACAGATACAAAGTATCCCCGAGCTACAGGCGAGAAATGAAGGAAAGATCCGGGGAAGAGAAGCAGAAAACCTACAGAGACCCAATAACACAAAGTACAGGTCACCACAACCCTGCACCATAACACAACATTGTCATCCACACAATGAACTACACAACTGCCAGCCAGACTATGAACCGCCCCTCCGTATTATGTACACAGGACACCAGCTCATAAACCGCACACAGGGTCCACCCCAACACCCTGCACTGAAGATACAAGAGAAACCCCAAAGAGATCAATAATACTAAGAGTAGACACCTGAGCTTCAACCAAGTCCTTAACTACAACCAACACTACATGTACATAAAGGCAGTATTATAGTAGTTATATTCTTGTACATAGGAGGTAGTATTATAGTAGTTATATTCTTGTACATAGGAGGTAGTATAGTAGTTATATTCTTGTACATAGGAGGTAGTATTATAGTAGTTATATTCTTGTACATAGGAGGTAGTATTATAGTAGTTATATTCTTGTACATAGGAGCAGTATTATAGTAGTTATATTCTTGTACATAGGGGGCAGTATTATAGTAGTTATATTCTTGTACATAGGAGCAGTATTATAGTAGTTATATTCTTGTACATAGGAGGTAGTATTAT
This sequence comes from Leptodactylus fallax, assembly GCA_947044405.1. Taxonomy (NCBI): domain Eukaryota; kingdom Metazoa; phylum Chordata; class Amphibia; order Anura; family Leptodactylidae; genus Leptodactylus; species Leptodactylus fallax. The sequence goes on from CAMRHE010000433.1 coordinate 80,645, forward strand.
AGTAGTTATATTCTTGTACATAGGAGCAGTATTATAGTAGTTATATTCTTGTACATAGGGGGCAGTATTATAGTAGTTATATTCTTGTACATAGGAGCAGTATTATAGTAGTTATATTCTTGTACATAGGAGCAGTATTATAGTAGTTATATTCTTGTACATAGGAGCAGTATTATAGTAGTTATATTCTTGTACATAGGAGTAGTATTATAGTAGTTATATTCTTCTACATAGGGGCAGTATTATAGTAGTTATATTCTTGTACATAGGGGCAGTATTACAGTAGTTATATTCTTGTACATAGGAGCAGTATTATAGTAGTTATATTCTTGTACATAGGAGCAGTATTATAGTAGTTATATTCTTGTACATAGGAGCAGTATTATAGTAGTTATATTCTTGTACATAGGAGGTAGTATTATAGTAGTTATATTCTTGTACATAGGAGCAGTATTATAGCAGTTATAGTCTTGTACATAGGAGGTAGTATTATAGTAGTTATATTCTTGTACATAGGAGGCAGTATTATAGTAGATATATTCTTGTACATAGGAGCAGTATTATAGTAGTTATATTCTTGTACATAGGAGGTAGTATTATAGTAGTTATATTCTTGTACATAGGAGCAGTATTATAGTAATTATATTCTTGTACATAGGAGCAGTATTATAGTAGTTATATTCTTGTACATAGGAGCAGTATTATAGTAGTTATATTCTTGTACATAGGAGGCAGTATTATGGTAGTTATATTCTTGTACATGGGAGTAGTATTATAGTAGTTATATTCTTGTACATAGGGGGCAGTATTATAGTAGTTATATTCTTGTACATAGGAGTAGTATTATAGTAGTTATATTCTTGTACATAGGAGCAGTATTATAGTAGTTATATTCTTGTACATAGGAGCAGTATTATAGTAGTTATATTCTTGTACATGGGAGTAGTATTATAGTAGTTATATTCTTGTACATAGGAGCAGTATTATAGTAGTTATATTCTTGTACATAGGGGGCAGTATTATAGTAGTTATATTCTTGTACATAGGGGGCAGTATTATAGTAGTTATATTCTTGTACATAGGAGGTAGTATTATAGTAGTTATATTCTTGTACATAGGAGTAGTATTATAGTAGTTATATTCTTGTACATAGGAGTAGTATTATAGTAGTTATATTCTTGTACATAGGAGCAGTATTATAGTAGTTATATTCTTGTACATAGGGGGCAGTATTATAGTAGTTATATTCTTGTACATAGGAGACAGTATTATAGTAGTTATATTCTTGTACATAAGGACAGTATTATAGTAGTTATATTCTTGTACATAGGGGGACAGTATTATAGTAGTTATATTCTTGTACATCGGAGCAGTATTATAGTAGTTATATTCTTGTACATAGGAGTAGTATTATAGTAGTTATAGTCTTGTACATAGGAGCAGTATTATAGTAGTTAGTATTATAGTAGTTATATTCTTGTACATAGGAGCAGTATTATAGTAGTTAGTATTATCGTAGTTATATTCTTGTACACAGGAGCAGTATTATAGTAGTTATATTCTTGTACATAGGAGCAGTATTATAGTAGTTATATTCTTGTACATAGGAGCAGTATTATAGTAGTTATATTCTTGTACATAGGAGCAGTATTATAGTAGTTATATTCTTGTACATAGGAGCAGTATTATAGTAGTTATATTCTTGTACATAAGAGTAGTATTATAGTAGTTATATTCTTGTACATAGGGCAGTATTATAGTAGTTATATTCTTGTACATAGGAGCAGTATTATAGTAGTTATATTCTTGTACATAGGAGCAGTATTATAGTAGTTATATTCTTGTACATAGGGGGCAGTATTATAGTAGTTATTCTCTTGCACATAGGGGGCAGTATTATAGTAGTTATATTCTTGTACATAGGGGCAGTATTATAGTAGTTATTCTCTTGCACATAGGGGGCAGTATTACACTACTATCTTGTACATAATCTCATCTCTCAGTCACAGTAACCTCCTCCTCCTCCTCTAATCTTGGCTGCCGATGTGACTGTGTTTAATAGTAAGGAGGAGTTGGCTCTGAGTCTTTGGTCTGTAACCTTTAAATGAAAGTTTCACTTTTCATCCCAGTGACTTTACCTTCACACAATACAAACACGAGGACGTTTCATGAGAACAATGATTTGACCTTTCAGTTCGTTTGTTGAGTAAATCCTGAGAACATGGGAAATGTCCCTGGTGACGCTGCTATAGTATAATATTCTGCCCACATCTGTATAGCATGTGTATATACTACTTATGTAATGTCACCTTGTATTTCACGCGTCACTGGGGTTCAAAAATGAATAAAGTAACTAAAGAGGTGTCAATACAAAGCACCAGTGACAGAACTGCTGCAAAGTCCCTGATAAGTGTCAGAGTATGGCTGTGCTGCGGATTTCATTCCCAATGCTACAAGCAGACATTATACACAACTCCCAGAAAGCTTACTGCTCATTGGCTGCCACAGGGAGACTGACAACCACAGGACACCAAATGTGACTATACATGGCTGGCAATGATGTAAGGTTTGTGGATAGGGAAGGAATAATATCAAAACGGTTTAGTTTAAAGTCCACAACTCAACTCGGGAAGGCTGGGGTTACTAGCCTCTCTGTGCACCAGGTGCCCTTTTCTGTGGATGTGGTCTAGCTTTTTGGTACACCAGGTGCCCTTTTCTGTGGATACAGTCATATGAAAAAGTTTGGGCACCCCTATTAATCTTAATCATTTTTAGTTCTAAATATTTGGGTGTTTTCAACAGCCATTTCAATTTGATATATCTAATAACTGATGGACACAGTAATATTTCAGGATTGAAATGAGGTTTATTGTACTAACAGAAAATGTGCAATATGCATTAAACCAAAATTTGACCGGTGTAAAAATTTGGGTACCCTTATCATTTTATTGATTTGAATACTCCTAACTACTTTTTACTGACTTACTGAAGCACAAAATTGGTTTTGTAACCTCACTGAGCTTTGAACTTCATAGCCAGGTGTATCCAATCATGAGAAAAGGTATTTAAGGTGGCCAATTGCAAGTTGTTCTCCTATTTGAATCTCCTCTGAAGAGTGGCATCATGGGCTCCTCAAAACAACTCTCAAATGATCTGAAAACAAAGATTGTTCAACATAGTTGTTCAGGGGAAGGATACAAAAAGTTGTCTCAGAGATTTAACCTGTCAGTTTCCACTGTGAGGAACATAGTAAGGAAATGGAAGACCACAGGGACAGTTCTTGTTAAGCCCAGAAGTGGCAGGCCAAGAAAAATATCAGAAAGGCAGAGAAGAAGAATGGTGAGAACAGTCAAGGACAATCCACAGACCACCTCCAAAGAGCTGCAGCATCATCTTGCTGCAGATGGTGTCACTGTGCATCGGTCAACAATACAGCACACTTTGCACAAGGAGAAGCTGTATGGGAGAGTGATGCCAAAGAAGCCGTTTCTGAAAGCACGCCACAAACAGAGTCGCCTGAGGTATGCAAAAGCACATTTGGACAAGCCAGCTTCATTTTGGAAGAAGGTCTTGTGGACTGATGAAACAAAGATTGAGTTGTTTGGTCATACAAAAAGGCGTTATGCATGGCGTCCAAAAAACACAGCATTCCAAGAAAAACACTTGCTACCCACTGTAAAATTTGGTGGAGGTTCCATCATGCTTTGGGGCTGTGTGGCCAATGCCGGCATCGGGAATCTTGTTAAAGTTGAGGGTCGCATGGATTCAACTCAGTATCAGCAGATTCTTGAGAATAATGTACAAGAATCAGTGATGAATTTGAAGTTACGCCGGGGATGGATATTTCAGCAAGACAATGATCCAAATCTACTCAGGCATTCATGCAGAGGAACAATTACAATGTTCTGGAATGGCCATCCCAGTCCCCAGACCTGAATATCATTGAACATCTGTGGGATAATGTGAAGCGGGCTGTCCATGCTCGGCGACCATCAAACTTAACTGAACTGGAATTGTTTTGTAAAGAGGAATGGTCAAAAATACCTTCATCCAGGATCCAGGAACTGATTAAAAGCTACAGGAAGCGACTAGAGGCTGTTATTTTTGCAAAAGGAGGATCTACTAAATATTAATGTCACTTTTCTGTTGAGGTGCCCATACTTTTGCACCGGTCAAATTTTGGTTTAATGCATATTGCACATTTTCTGTTAGTACAATAAACCTCATTTCAATCCTGAAATATTACTGTGTCCATCAGTTATTAGATATATCAAATTGAAATGGCTGTTGCAAACACCCAAATATTTAGAACTAAAAATGATTAAGATTAATAGGGATGCCCAAACTTTTTCATATGACTGTATGTCTTATATGGTTCTTCATCTACGCTATCACTAATTCCTTCTGGCTCTTTTCTGAGCTCTCTTTGCTTTTAGCAGCTCTGGTACTTGGGCTATTTGCTTCGGAGGTTCTCCACTGTGACTTCTCGGGATGCTCCCATGTCTGTGCTCTGCGGGGCCACACTGCTGCATACAACACACACGTACATAAACTCAGCTTTGCCTACCATTTCTGCTCCAGGTTGAAGCTACATCTCTGGACATCGCAGGTGCAGTTCAGGCGCTCTCCGCTGTGTATTATAATGAGTCTAGTAAAGCTCTGACTATGGGAGTCCTGAAGTAAGACACCAGGAGCAAACAATGGCTGTATGTTCACAGTGGGTAGCCCAGAAGAGGCCACCACAGACGCTAGCGTTCACAAATTGTAGGAAGATTTTTAAATATATATAAGTGCCCCAATCCAGATGGGAGTAGTAGTGGCGGATGACGCGGCACCTCTCTCCTCAGCTCTGCTCCTAGATCGGACACCGCTGAGGGGGGTCCTGCAGCACTACCTGATGGTGGTTGTAGTAGTTTCCCTGAGGCACTTCCGGTTGGAGAGAGGACCTCTCTACTCTGAGCGGGTGTGATGGTGTTTGGAAGGGCCCTGATGTTACAGCAGGAACGACTCAGGCAGACAGATGTGCAGTGAAACAGGGTAAGTCTTTATTTAAGCAACTGTAGAAGTACAACAAGCAGTTTCCAAATGGGGGTAGTAGTCTCTCAGTGTCCAACTCCCCAGCCTAGGAGGGTGCCCAGGGATGACAAAGACTCTAAGGTTGGCTTCTCTCCAACTACAACTCCTCTCATGTGCCACTCCCAGCTATGGATTCTGGGGATAGTGAGGCAGGGTAGTCCTGACAGGGATCTGGTTACCTTTTGCTAAGGCCCGATTCAACTCCTCCTGTCAGCTCACTCCACTGCTCCTCCTGTTCAAAGCCTTGACAGCCAAAACTCCCTTCTCAGGACTGTCTCTGGATGAGCCTAGGGCAATTCTCTCTCCTCCTAGGGGCTGTATGGATGACCGCTGAGGCAGTGTCTCAGTCCTGGCATGTAACTCTGCACAGCCCAGACAGGAACAGCACAGGACCTCCACTGCAACTAGACTGAGCCCTCAACGGTCATCAAAGAGATAAAAGTATCCTACAACCCCGCCCAGTTGCCTGTGATAGGCCAGGGCTGTACCATGGCTAAAGGTTTGAAACACAGGGGGAACCACAGGGAAAACAACGAGGGAAAAGCTGCAAACAACGGACATAGAACACAGAGGACAGGACAGACCAACACAACCTAGAGGCACAAAAGACAAACACTTAAAGCAGTAGCACTCTGGGATGCTGCACAAGCCTGATTTTAACCCTTTAAGGGCACTTTGTATGTTAATGCTCAGCGACTTTTTTCATATTTTCCTTCCCAACCTTTTAAAATTCATAATTTTTTAATTTTTCTTTCCACATAGCTATGTGAGGGCTTTTTGTTTTTATGGCGTTCACTCTGCATTATACATGACATGGCAGCTTTGTCCAGTAGGTCACTACGATTACGGAGATACCAGATTTATATTGGTTTCATTAAGTTTTATCACGTTTACAAATAAAACATCACTTTTTGAAAACTAATGATTTTCCTGGGGTCACCGTATTCTGACACCTATAATTTTTTTTTTTTTACTGTTGACAGAGATTTGTCAGGGCTCATTATTTGTGGGACAAGTTGTACTTTTTAATGATACCAATGTTTGCTACACAGGACTTTTTTGATCACTTTTTGTTATTGATATTTTTTGGGGAAAGCGAACTGACCAAAATATGTTATTTTACGCATTGCAGTATACATTTTTTTTTTTATACGGCATTCACTGTACGGGATAAATAACTATTTTTGGATAGTGGAGACTTACACACATGGGGAAACCTAACATGTTTATCTATTTTTTTGGTTTATGTTACGTGTTTTTTTAATGTAAATGCGGGTTTTTTTGAACTTATTTTTATTTGTTTTTTTTACCTTTCCCACATGGGGACTTGAACCAGGGATCCTTGATCCCCAGTGCAATGTACTGCAATACATAGTATTACAGCTCATCCCTATATGTAATGTGCATAGGCAGTCAGAAGACTGTTGCTCGGGCCTCCTGGCTGCCATGCAACCCTTCAGACCCCATTATCTTATCACAGGGGATCCAAGGGGTGGCAGGGCGATCTTATCCCTGGATACCCTGGATGCCATAATCACTATTGATCACAGCATCCAGGGGGTTAATTCGTCGGAGTCGGAGAATGTTTCGACTTTAGGGCCAAGTCCCAGGCTTCAGCTATGTAGCACAATTGAGTGCCAGAAGAAATACCTGCAGCATTGCCGCGCCGTACTATTAAGGCGTTCAGCATTAACTACACGCTCAGCACGACATAATAGTACGGTGCAGCGTGGGAAGGGGTTAAAAAGTGGGTAATCCTGATGGAACAACCTCCCTGCCCAGTTCTGCCAAAAACTGTCTGCAAGTACCGAGAAGAACTGATGGAAGGCAAAGGGCAAAGGTCACACCGAATATTGATGGGATTTACATTTCTCTTTTCTTCATTCTCTTAATGTTGTTAATTGACAAAAATACATTTTTAACCCTTCTATTTCTGAAAGCTTCTTGCTGTGCAGCATTATTTGAACACCTGTCTAAAACTATTGCACAGTACTGTATGCCTTAATAATTTCAGGTTGCCGACATTCTGCATCTGTTACCAATCCTTCCACCCTCCTCCTCTCTGCTCCTCAGGAGGACGAAGTGCAGCCAAATGTTTCATATCTTTTAACTGTGTTTGTCTGCTGACATCATGAAGGAGAAACCATGACAACGCAAGACAAACGTTACCCTGGAAACAAAGACTGCGTCAATGGAGCAAAATTATCATCAGACATGACCAATGTTTACATTTCATAATTATTAAGATACCAAAGACAGTTAACTCTTCAGTCACCACAAGGTTGAAGAGATGAATAACAAATAACAGAAGAAAAATCAGCCATAATGGACGGAACAAAGTCTAATGTAAAATGATATATTCTTGTACATAGGAGCAGTATTATAGTAGTTATATTCTTGTACATAGGAGCAGTATTATAGTAGTTATATTCTTGTACATAGGGTAGTATTATAGTAGTTATATTCTTGTACATAGGAGTAGTATTATAGTAGTTATATTCTTGTACATAGGAGGTTGTATTATAGTAGTTATATTCTTGTACATAGGAGCAGTATTATAGTAGTTATATTCTTGTACATAGGAGGTAGTAGTATAGTAGTTATATTCTTGTACATAGAGCAGTATTATAGTAGTTATATTCTTGTACATAGGAGGTAGTATTATAGTAGTTATATTCTTGTACATAGGAGCAGTATTATAGTAGTTATATTCTTGTACATAGGAGCAGTATTATAGTAGTTATATTCTTGTACATAGAGGGCAGTATTATAGTAGTTATATTCTTGTACATAGGAGTAGTATTATAGTAGTTATATTCTTGTACATAAGAGCAGTATTATAGTAGTTATATTCTTGTACATAGGAGTAGAATTATAGTAGTTATATTCTTGTACATAGGAGCAGTATTATAGTAGTTATATTCTTGTACATAGGAGCAGTATTATAGTAGTTATATTCTTGTACATAGGAGGTAGTATTATAGTAGTTATATTCTTGTACATAGGAGGTAGTATTATAGTAGTTATGTTCTTGTACATAGGGGGCAGTATTATAGTAGTTATATTCTTGTACATAGGAGGTAGTATTATAGTAGTTATATTCTTGTACATAGGAGGTAGTATTATAGTAGTTATATTCTTGTACATAGGAGGTAGTATTATAGTAGTTATGTTCTTGTACATAGGGGGCAGTATTATAGTAGTTATATTCTTGTACATAGGAGCAATATTATAGTAGTTATATTCTTGTACATAGGAGCAGTATTATAATAGTTATATTCTTGTACATAGGAGGCAGTATTGTAGTAGTTATATTCTTGTACATAGGAGCAGTATTATAGTAGTAATATTCTTGTACATAGGAGGCAGTATTGTAGTAGTTATATTCTTGTACATAGGAGGTAGTATTATAGTAGTTATATTCTTGTACATAGGAGGTAGTATTATAGTAGTTATATTCTTGTACATAGCAGCAGTATTATAGTAGTTATATTCTTGTACATAGGAGCAGTATTATAGTAGTTATATTCTTGTACATAGGAGGTAGTATTATAGTAGTTATATTCTTGTACATAGCAGCAGTATTATAGTAGTTATATTCTTGTATATAGGTGCAGTATTATAGTAGTTATATTCTTGTACATAGGAGTAGTATTATAGTAGTTATATTCTTGTACATAGGAGCAGTATTATAGTAGTTATATTCTTGTACATAGGAGCAGTATTATAGTAGTTATATTCTTGTACATAGGGAGCAGTATTATAGTAGTTATATTCTTGTACATAGGAGCAGTATTATAGTAGTTATATTCTTGTACATAGGGGCAGTATTATAGTAGTTATATTCTTGTACATAGAGCAGTATTATAGTAGTTATATTCTTGTACATAGGAGGTAGTATTATAGTAGTTATATTCTTGTACATAGGAGCAGTATTATAGTAGTTATATTCTTGCACATAGCAGTATTATAGTAGTTATATTCTTGTACATAGGGGCAGTATTGTAGTAGTTATATTCTTGTACATAGGAGGTAGTATTATAGCAGTTATATTCTTGTACATAGGAGCAGTATTATAGTAGTTATATTCTTGTACATAGGAGTAGTATTATAGTAGTTATAGTTTTGTACATAGTAGTATTATAGTAGTTATATTCTTGTACATAGGAGCAGTATTATAGTAGTTATATTCTTGTACATAGGAGCAGTATTATAGTAGTTATATTCTTGTACATAGCAGCAGTATTATAGTCGTTATATTCTTGTACATAGGAGCAGTATTATAGTAGTTATATTCTTGTACATAGGAGGCAGTATTATAGTAGTTATATTCTTGTACATAGGTGCAGTATTATAGTAGTTATATTCTTGTACATAGGAGCAGTATTATAGTAGTTATATTCTTGTACATAACAGGCAGTATTATAGTAGTTATATTCTTGTACATAGGAGGTAGTATTATAGTAGTTATATTCTTGTACATAGTAGGTAGTATTATAGTAGTTATATTCTTGTACATAGGGGGCAGTATTATAGTAGTTATATTCTTGTACATAGGGGCAGTATTATAGTAGTTATATTCTTGTACATAGGAGTAGTATTATAGTAGTTATATTCTTGTACATAGGGGCAGTATTATAGTTGTTATATTCTTGTACATAGTGACAATATTATAGTAGTTATATTCTTGTACATAGGAGTAGTATTATAGTAGTTATATTCTTGTACATAGGGGCAGTATTATAGTAGTTATATTCTTGTACATAGGAGCAGTATTATAGTAGTTATATTCTTGTACATAGGGGACAGTATTATAGTAGTTATATTCTTGTACATAGGGGGAGTATTATACTAATTATATTCTTGTACCCATTAGTTTTCTATCCTTAGAGCTACTACTTATATTGATGTGTCCTGGGATACTCTTATAAAATACATTTTAACACAATCCAGGAGATTCATGAAAACTTGTCAAAGGCAAAAGTATTGTGGATGCTTCTGTTTTATCATGGGGATTTTAACCCCTTAACGACCCAGGGCGTAATAGTACGTCCTGAATCGCATGACGATGTATGGAGAGCGCTCAGGAGCTGAGCACTCTCCATACACCGCGGGTGCTGGCTGTATAATACCGGTGTCTGCACCGATCGCGGCTGTTAACCCTTTAGATGTCGCGGTCAAACGGGACCGCGGCGTCTAAATAGCGCAGCCGCCATGGGCTGGTTGGTTGGTTTGACAGGCCTGGGAGCCTATTGAAGGCTCCCAGGCCTGTCATTACATTACAGCTATTACGCGATGCCAGGGGCATCGTCTAATAGCAGTAACGGCATTTTGCTATTTCAAGGTCCCTAGGGAGTCTGATCATACAAGTAAAAGTAGAAAAAAAAAAAGTTTTTAAAAAGATGAAAAAATTTAAAAAAACAAAACACAAAAATTCAAAATCACCCCCCTTTCCCTAGATCAGATATAAAAGTAAATAAACAAAAGTAAGCATAAACACTTTAGGTATCCCTGTGCTCCAAAATGCCCGAACTATTAAAATAATTATCCCATACGGTGAATGGTGTAGCGGGGAAAAAAATCAAAATGGCCAAATAGCGTTTTTTTTTCAACACTTTGCCTCCTATAAAAAATTGAATAAAAAGTGATCAAACCATCAGATCTTTCCCCAATTGGTATCAATAAAAATGTCATGTTGTCCCGCATAAAAAGACGCCTTACCCAGCTCCATACATGTAAATATGAAAAAGTTACAGGTGACACAATATGGCGACGCAAATTTTTTTTTCTATTTAGCAAAGTTTTTAATTTTTTAAAAGGTATCAAAACATTACAAATACTATATAAATTTGGTATCGCCGTGTTCGTACTAACCCGCAGAATACAGGTAACATGTCATTTTTACCACACAGTGAATGCTGTAAAAATTAAACCCATATGAATTTGGCGCAAATGCAGTTTTTCTCCAATTGCACCTCATTCTGAATTTTTTTCCAGCTTCCTAGTACATTGCACAGCATATTGAATAGTGACATTACAAAGTACAATTTGTTTCGCAAACAATAAGCCACCATGTGACTCTGGGAATTGAAAAATGAAAAAGTTATGGCTCTTGGAATGTAGGGAGGGAAAAACGAAAATGCAAAAACAAAAAAATGGCCCGGTCATTAAGGGGTTAAAGCTTGTAGCCCATTCATTGTTTTTAGCAGGTGTCACTTATTTTAACCTTTTCTTAACTGTATAAATCCCTTTTTATAACCACCACTTTTCTTGCTGGAAAAGCCTTTACTTATAGTTCTTACTATGGTAGACTCTCACTATGAAGCAGAGGATGCAGCTTAATAAATAACAGATTCTTATACAGATATAAGGGCGCCCTCTTGTGGTAAAGAATGTACCAAAGTCATGGTCAAAAACTAGGATATGATCACTCTGAGAATTAGGTTACAATGATGCAAAATACATTTTAGGTCCATTTTTTTAATTCAATCTTCTTCTCTGTAATCTGTCAACTGAGAGAGTAGATAACAGAAGAATTAATATGTTTAGCCTATAAAATGGAAACAAGGTTTCCTTTAAGGAGGATCTGCACCCCAAGGCCTTACTATAAAAAAAAAAAAAGCACATACAGATACACATAGTGATGAACACCCCTATTGTTACACGCTCCTCCTATAACCTCAGACATTTGCCACCTTGCTGCCCGCACAATGTACCCATTGTAAGAGAATCACGACTTGAGGGATCACAGATCTATAGAGAAGATGCACAAGAAGATTCCAGCTTCACCCACACCATGCAAGACGAGGCCTGCCAAATGTACTGTATACAACTCATTGCTTGTCACTTTACACAAGGCCCTATGTCAGGGACTGATATCTCAAAACAGGGACACGCGGCAGAATACAGTATGGCACATCTTATAAATATTTGTATTTTAAATTATATATATCTATTGTCTGGTGTGGTTTATGTGAATATATTGAGTGGCTCCCTATGTGAAATTAAGGGACGGAACAGCGAGACCCTCAGCAAACATTTAAACTATGGACAATTTTCCCTTGGAAAAAGTTTTGGACATCCCCTTTAACCTGGGCGCTAGATGAGCTTTATAAAACTGATATCAGAACTAGCGGGCACAGAGCCACATAACATCACAAATAAAAGTCCTCATGATAAGAAACATTTACAGCCAAAATATCTCACTTTGATCTCTGTAAACTGCAAAAGTTCAAAGAATAAAACTCATCTCATTGCTCTAATATGAAGGAATATTCATCATCATCATAGTCAAATCCAAGGAGGGACCAAGAATCTCAAGAACCTCCACAGGTCAAGTCCAGGGTGATCATATAACTGTGTACTGATGCTGGTGTAAATACAGTGCAATAAATCCCATCTCATATACAAGAACATAACTACTAGAATACTGCTCCTATGTACAAGAATATAACTACTATAATACTGCCCCCTATGTACAAGAATATAACTACTATAATACTGCCTCCTATGTACAAGAATATAACTACTATAATACTGCCTCCTATGTACAAGAATATAATTACTATAATACAACCTCGTATGTACAAGAATATGACTACTATAATACTGCTCCTATGTACAAGAATATAACTACTATAATACTGCCCCTATGTACAAGAATATAACTACTATAATACTGCCCTCTATGTACAAGAATATAACTACTATAATACTACCTCCTATGTACAAGAATATAACTACTATAATACTGCTCCTATGTACAAGAATATAACTACTATAATACTGCTCCTATGTACAAGAATATAACTACTATAATACTGCTCCTATGTACAAGAATATAACTACTATAATACTACTCCTATGTACAAGAATATAACTACTATAATACTGCTCCTATGTACAAGAATATAACTACTATAATACTACCTCCTATGTACAAGAATATAACTACTATAATACTGCTCCTATGTACAAGAATATAACTACTATAATACTGCTCCTATGTACAAGAATATAACTACTATAATACTGCTCCTATGTACAAGAATATGACTACTATAATACTGTGCCTATGTACAAGAATATAACTACTATAATACTACTATGTACAAGAATATAACTACTATAATACTGCCCCCTATGTACAAGAATATAACTACTATAATACTGCCCCTATGTACAAGAATATAACTACTATAATACTACTCCTATGTACAAGAATATAACTACTATAATACTGCTCCTATGTACAAGAATATAACTACTATAATACTGCTCCTATGTACAAGAATATAACTACTATAATACTGCTCCTATGTACAAGAATATAACTACTATAATACTGCCCCTATGTACAAGAATATAACTACTATAATACTACTCCTATGTACAAGAATATAACTACTATAATACTGCTCCTATGTACAAGAATATAACTACTATAATACTGCTCCTATGTACAAGAATATAACTACTATAATACTGCTCCTATGTACAAGAATATAACTACTATAATACTACCTCCTATGTACAAGAATATAACTACTATAATACTGCCCCTATGTACAAGAATATAACTACTATAATACTACTCCTATGTACAAGAATATAACTACTATAATACTGCTACTATGTACAAGAATATAACTACTATAATACTGCTCCTATGTACAAGAATATAACTACTAGAATACTGCTCCTATGTGCAAGAATATAACTACTATAATACTGCTCCTATGTACAAGAATATAACTACTATAATATTACCTCCTATGTACAAGAATATAACTAATAATATTGCCCCTATGTACAAGAATATAACTACTATAATACTGCTCCTATGTACAAGAATATAACTACTATAATACTGCCCCCTATGTACAAGAATATAATTACTATAATACTGCTCCTATGTACAAGAATATAACTACTATAATACTACTCATATGTAAAAGAATATAACTACTATAATACTGCCCCCTATGTACAAGAATATAACTACTATAATACTGTTCCTATGTACAAGAATATAACTATAATACTGCTCCTATGTACAAGAATATAACTACTATAATACTGCTACTATGTACAAGAATATAACTACTATAATACTGCCCCCTATGTACAAGAATATAACTACTATAATACTGCCCCTATGTACAAGAATATAACTACTATAATACTACTCCTATGTACAAGAATATAACTACTATAATACTGCTCCTATGTACAAGAATATAACTACTATAATACTGCTCCTATGTACAAGAATATAACTACTATAATACTGCTCCTATGTACAAGAATATAACTACTATAATACTACCTCCTATGTACAAGAATATAACTACTATAATACTGCCCCTATGTACAAGAATATAACTACTATAATACTACTCCTATGTACAAGAATATAACTACTATAATACTGCTACTATGTACAAGAATATAACTACTATAATACTGCTCCTATGTACAAGAATATAACTACTAGAATACTGCTCCTATGTGCAAGAATATAACTACTATAATACTGCTCCTATGTACAAGAATATAACTACTATAATATTACCTCCTATGTACAAGAATATAACTAATAATACTGCCCCTATGTACAAGAATATAACTACTATAATACTGCTCCTATGTACAAGAATATAACTACTATAATACTGCCCCCTATGTACAAGAATATAATTACTATAATACTGCTCCTATGTACAAGAATATAACTACTATAATACTACTCATATGTAAAAGAATATAACTACTATAATACTGCCCCCTATGTACAAGAATATAACTACTATAATACTGTTCCTATGTACAAGAATATAACTACTATAATACTACTCCTATGTACAAGAATATAACTACTATAATACTGCCCCCTATGTACAAGAATATAACTACTATAATACTGTTCCTATGTACAAGAATATAACTACTATAATACTACTCCTATGTACAAGAATATAACTACTATAATACTGCCCCTATGTACAAGAATATAACTACTATAATATTACCTCCTATGTACAAGAATATAACTAATAATACTGCCCCTATGTACAAGAATATAACTACTATAATACTGCTCCTATGTACAAGAATATAACTACTATAATACTGCCCCCTATGTACAAGAATATAATTACTATAATACTGCTCCTATGTACAAGAATATAACTACTATAATACTACCTCCTATGTACAAGAATATAACTACTATAATACTGCTCATATGTACAAGAATATAACTACTATAATACTGCCCCTATGTACAAGAATATAACTACTATAATACTGCTCCTATGTACAAGAATATAACTACTATAATACTGCCCCCTATGTACAAGAATATAACTACTCTAATACTACTCCTATGTACAAGAATATAACTACTATAATACTGCTCCTATGTACAAGAATATAACTACTATAATACTGCCCCCTATGTACAAGAATATAACTACTCTAATACTACTCCTATGTACAAGAATATAACTACTATAATACTGCTCCTATGTACAAGAATATAACTACTATAATACTGCCCCCTATGTACAAGAATATAACTACTCTAATATACTCCTATGTACAAGAATATAACTACTATAATACTGCTCCTATGTACAAGAATATAACTGCTATAATACTACCTCCTATGTACAAGAATATAACTACTATAATACTGCTCCTATGTACAAGAATATAACTACTATAATACTGCTCCTATGTACAAGAATATAACTACTATAATACTACCTCCTATGTACAAGAATATAACTACTATAATACTGCTCCTATGTACAAGAATATACACACGTGGACAAAATTGTTGGTCCCCTCCCTCGTTTAATGAAAGAAAACCCCACAATGGTCACAGAAATAACTTGAATCTGACAAAAGTAATAATATATAAAAATTTTATGAAAATGAACAAATGAAAGTCAGATATTGCTTTCCAACCAGGCTGCAACAGAATTTTTTTAGAAAAGAAAACTCATGAAACAGGCCTGGACAGAAATGATGGTTCCCTTAACGTAATATTTAGTTGCACAACCTTTTGAGGCAATCCCTGCAATCAAACGATTCCTGTAACTGGCAATGAGACTTCTGCACCTCTCAGCAGGGATTTTGGCCGCTCCTCATGAGCAAACTGCTCCAGTTGTCTCGGGTGTGAAGGGTGCCTTTTCCAGACGGCATGTTTCAGCTCCTTCCAAAGATGCTCAATAGGATTTAGGTCAGGGCTCATAGAAGGCCACTTCAGAATAGTCCAATGTTTTCCTCTTAGCCATTCTTGGGTGTTTTTAACTGTGTGTTGGGTCATTATCCTGTTGCAAGACCCATGACCTGCGACTGAGACCAAGCTTTCTGACACTGGGCAGCACATTTCTCTCTAGAATCCCTTGATAGTCTTGAGATTTCATTGTACCCTGCACAGATTCAAGACACCCTGTGCCAGATGCAGCAAAGCAGCCCCAGAACATAACAGAGCCTCCTCCATGTGTCACAGTAGGGACAGTGTTCTTTTCAAGATAGGCTTCATTTTTCCATCTGTGAACATAGGGCTGATGTGCCTTGCCAAAAATTTCGATTTTTGTCTCATCTGTCCATAGGACATTCTCCCAGAAGCTTTGTGGCTTGTCAGCATGTAGTTTGGCAAATTCCAGTTTTGTCAGATTCAACTTATTTCTGTTACCATTGTGTTTTTTTGTTTTTTTTCATTAAACGAGGGAGGGGACCAACAATTTTGTCCACGTGTGTAACTACTATAATGCAGCTCCTATGTACAAGAATATAACTACTATAATACTGCTCCTATGTACAAGAATATAACTACTATAATACTACCTCCTATGTACAAGAATATAACTACTACAATACTACTCCTATGTTCAAGAATATAACTACTATAATACTGCCTCCTATGTACAAGGATATAACTACTATAATACTACCTCCTATGTACAAGAATATAACTACTATAATACTGCTCCTGTGTACAAGAATATAACTACTATAATACTGCCTGCTATGTACAAGAATATAACTACTATAATACTGCCTCCTATGTACAAGGATATAACTACTATAATACTACCTCCTATGTACAAGAATATAACTACTATAATACTGCTCCTGTGTACAAGAATATAACTACTATAATACTGCCTGCTATGTACAAGAATATAACTACTATAATACTGTTCCTATGTACAAGAATATAACTACTATAATACTGCTCTTATGTACAAGAATATAACTACTATAATACTACCTCCTATGTACAAGAATATAACTACTATAATACTACCTCCTATGTACAAGAATATAACTACTATAATACTGCCCCTATGTACAAGAATATAACTACTATAATACTACCTCCTATGTACAAGGCTATAACTACTATAATACTACCTCCTATGTACAAGAATATAACTACTATAATACTGCTCCTGTGTACAAGAATATAACTACTATAATACTACCTCCTATGTACAAGAATATAACTACTATAATACTGCTCCTATGTACAAGAATATAACTACTATAATACTACTCCTATGTACAAGAATATAACTACTATAATACTGCCCCTATGTACAAGAATATAATTACTATAATACTGCTCCTGTGTACAAGAATATAACTACTATAATACTACCTCCTATGTACAAGATTATAACTACTATAATACTGCTCCTGTGTACAAGAATATAACTACTATAATACTGCCTGCTATGTACAAGAATATAACTACTATAATACTGCTCCTATGTACAAGAATATAACTACTATAATACTGTTCCTATGTACAAGAATATAACTACTATAATACTGCTCCTATGTACAAGAATATAACTACTATAATACTACTCCTATGTACAAGAATATAACTACTATAATACTGCTCCTATGTACAAGAATATAACTACTATAATACTGCTCCTATGTACAAGAATATAACTACTATAATACTGCTCCTATGTACAAGAATATAACTACTATAATACTGCTCCTATGTACAAGAATATAACTACTATAATACTGCTCCTATGTACAAGAATATAACTGCTATAATACTACTCCTATGTACAAGAATATAACTACTATAATACTACCTCCTATGTACAAGAATATAACTACTATAATACTGCCCCTATGTACAAGAATATAACTACTATAATACTACCCCCTATGTACAAGAATATAACTACTATAATACTGCCCCCTATGTACAAGAATATAACTACTATAATACTGCCCCCTATGTACAAGAATATAACTACTATAATACTGCTCCTATGTACAAGAATATAACTACTATAATACTGCTATGTACAAAAATATAACTACTATTTTTATAGCATGTTTATTACTTTCTGCAAAGTCAAAAGTTTCCATCCATTTCATTAGTATTTGATATCATTGCCCTTACACTGTATGACTTGGGTCACACGTTTTGGCTCTCCTTCCAGAAGTTTCTCACCATAGTTGGTAGGCATTGGGGCCCATTCCTCCTGACAGAACTGGTGTCACTGAGCCATGTTTGGAGGCCGCCTCGCTCGCACCTGCCTTTTCAGCTTTGCCCATAAATTTTCTACAGGATTGAGATCAGGGCTTTGTGATGGCCGCTCCAAGACATTGACTTTGTTCTCCTTAAGCCACTTTGTAACCAGTTTGGCAGTTGCTTCAGGTCATTGGCCAGTTGGAAGACCCATTTGCGCCCAAGCCTTAACTTCCTGGCTGATGTCTTGAGATGTTGCTTCTGTATTGCCACATAATGTTCTTTCCTCATGATGAAATCTATTTTGTGAAGTGCACCAGTCCCTCCTGCAGCAAAATAACCCCACAACATGACGCTGCCGCCCCCGGGTGTCACAGTTGGGATGGTGTTCTTAGGCTTGCAAGCTTCTCCCTTTTTACTCCAAACGTAACGATGGTCATTATGGCCAAACAGTTCAGTTTTAGTTTGGTCACACCACAGGACATGTCTCCAGATATGAAGGTCTTTGTTCCTGTTGCATTTGCAATCATTCATCTGGCTTTTTTATGTTTCTTTGGAGTAATGGCGTCTTCCTGGCAGAGCAGCCTTTCAGCCCATGTCCATACAGTACTCGTGTCACTGTGGATAATGACACTCTCTTACCAGCTTCAGCATCTTCACAAGGTCTTTTGCTTTTGTTCTTGGGTTGATTTGCACATTTCGTACCAAAGCACGTTCATCTCTGGGACACAGAACCCGTCTCCTTCCTGAGCGGTATGATGGCTGGACATTCCCATCTTGTTTTTACTTGTGTATAATTGTTTGTACAGATGAATGAGGCACCTTCAGGTATCTGGAAATTGCACCAAAGGATGAACCAGACAAATCTCTTCCTGATATCTTGGCTGATTTCTTTAGACTTTCCCATGATGTTAAACAAAGAAGCATTGTGTTTCAGGGTGCCCTAAACCAGCACAGGTGTGTCTCTAATTAACTCAGATGTTCCCAATAAACCTATCAGAAGCTTCCAAACACATGACATCATCATATGGGCTGTCCCAAATTGTTTAAAGGCATAGTAATCTTAGTGTATGTAAACTTTTAACTTTGCAGAATGTAATAAAAATGCCTTAAAAAATTCTCTCTCTCATTATTCTGGCATATACAAATAATTTTGGTAATCCTAATTGACCTAAAACGGGAAAGGTTTATTCTGATTTCATGTCAGATAGCGAGAAAAACATCCATATGTGTCTTTTTATATCGTGTATGGAAACTTCTGGTTTAACTGTAAATATAATACCGCCCTTGATTTTGGTAGGATCAGTTCTCTATCATCTCTATTGTGTTTGGGGGTTTCCTGACCCTCCTGGACATCAGTTTTTAGGACATAGAAGGATTTCTCATGTTATTTTTGAAGATGCTCCACTATTTGTTCTTGCAGGTTATATGTAGCTGTTACATGTGTCTGGCGGTGACTTGTTCCCCTGTTACCATGCACATGTACGGGTGGAATATTCGGGAAGAGTTTCTGTCCCTCTATTACAATACTTTGGACCCTGCAGTTCTGTCTCTGTGTGAATAGTCCTCTGCACTTTCCATTATGTTTATGCCAATCACATATTTGGTGCTGACTACAGACACCTACATTTGCTGTCAGACATATGGCGACCACCAACATACACACAAGTCATGGCTGATACAAGATCTGTGACTGTTTGGTTTCGGGTTTCGTCCCCGGACACATGTGATGAGCACTTTCTGCAGATCTCCGGCTGCTCCTAGACAGGGATGTGAAGACTTGTGGGTGTTTGTCCATCATCGCCGTCTCATAATCCCGTCCTCTGCCGCATCATCACTTTCCTTGCTGTCTGTTACATTATTAAGACAGATCGTCTTCCCCGGGGGCGCAGCATAAAAGAAAAACACAAGGGACAGATCCTCTCGCAATGTGAATGAGGACGAGACAGGCAGATCCAGGACGTCACTGTGAAGACACCTGGTGCTAATCCGCCATACACTGAGGGTGCTCTTTGTTTGTGGTACCCTTATTTTAGGGCTCCCCACTTTTTCACTTAGTATATCAATAACTATATCAGTATCATATATGAATACGTAATACTGCCAAATCATGCACCAATAACTATACCAGTTACAGACTTTGCAAAATAATACTGCCATATAGTATACCAACAACTACACCACTGTCACAATTGGCTACATAATACTGCCATATAGTGCACCTATACCTCTACCAGTACAATAATTAGCTAAATATCATTTCCATATATTGAACCAATGACTATTTCAATGCCATACTTGGCTAAATAATACTGCTATATTGTGCACTGATAACTATATCAGTGCCATACTTGGCCAAATAATTCTGTCATACAGTTCCTAAACAATTATTCTTTACAATGCCTCGATCATCATATACTGTGAAAAAATTATATACCTTACAGTGCCTAAACAATGCCACTTAGTGCCTGGTTAATACCACCATACAGTGCCCAATAATACAACCACCACATATTAGAGCCATACATATATAGTAATATAATAGTGCCAATGTGTAAATAATACTGTATGGTGGTCACAAGGCTCAGGGGCCAGGTCATCTGTGGTGCCCCCAGTGGTGGTAGCTGCACTGTGTGTGACTGCGCAGACTGCAGACCACTTAGACTGGACCTGTCTACAGACTTTAAAGGAGTTTTCCAGGACTTACATAGTGATCACCTGTTAGGATAGGTTGTCAATATGTGATTGATGGGGGTCCAATGCCCAGGACCCCCACAGAACAGCCGTTCATGTTCAAGGAATGTCAAGTACAGTGCCAAACATCGTATAGTGGTTGTGCTTGGCATTACAGCTCAGCCCTTTACAATTGATTGAGACTGAGCTGCTGTTGCACCTTGTGTACAATGAACATGACGTCATCTGCTCAGGAAAGGGGCTGCAGTGTTCCCGATCTGGTCTATGGGGGTCCTGGGTGCTGGAGCCCCGCTAATCACATATATATTGCAAGTCCTGGAAAACCCCTTTAATTCTCACTTATTTGTTACAATGTATCCAATATGGTTGATCTTCTGTAAACAACACACATCAGGCTATGTTCCCATTGGAGACTCCGTCGCTGAGTCCACTGAAAATCGGCTGAGAGAAAGGTTCTGCACGGAGGACTTTTCTCTCTAAATCTTCAGTATAAAAACGATGGCACCTGACGGACCCCATAATAATCCATGGGGTCCGCCAAGCTCTGTGTGTTACTGCTGTTTTATCTTTCTCCTCACCTAATAATTTGTTACAATGTATCAGAGCAGGTAACATATAATTCTACAGTCCAGGCTATTTATCTAGTTATATCTGCTTCTTGGAAAGCTGGGTGATGTACAATATTTCCAATATGGCATGTTTTTTCAAACGATAAGGTGACGTCTATTGGAAATAATCTATATGGCACAATACATGGATTTATGCATTGAAAACTGCCGTTTATGATGCTTTTCAAGAAAGATGAAGCAAAGATATAGATTAACATATATTTCTACGTGAATAGCTTTTTGGCTTTCGCTCCAACTTACTGGCACTGTGTGTGATTTTTCCGCCGCCCATGGTGACTTCGTCCCATTTTTTACTTTGCTAGGTTCTGATGAGGTGCTGTCCATTTGGCGTATGTTTTATGTGACGACGCCCAAGGCCATGTACACAGATGTTCGGCTAATCTCCATGTCTGTGACTGTTATGTGTGACTCACTTGTGGTTTCAGCTGGCACGCTCCTGACAGAGGGAGGCAGCCTGCGATAAGACGGGCACCATGCCTCTACTTAACCCTGTGCAGGACAAAGCGCTGATTTCTTGGTTTATTTAGTTTGTGCAAATCACAAAACCCCAAACACAGACTAAGGTTAAATTCACAGAGAAATGGATTAGATCACACCTGGACCGATCCTTTAAATTCTATGGAACTAGTCTACAGATAAAGCTGAGTCACCCTGTACAGACATTACATGACTTACCCTGTATAGATACTTATTATAGACTGGATTATACTCCAGAGCTCCACTTATAATACTGCAAGATTCAGAGTTAAATCTCCCAGCAACCCCTACTTGTTCAATGTCTGCATAATTTAATCTAGTGATTTGTAATTTGGGAAAGTGTCATCTTTACACCAATGTATCATCATCTAATGTAAGTAAATTAACTTCCCCATGTACTTTAGGAGCTCAACTAAACTACTAGGGGTGTGTCTAACAAAAAACTTATTGACTGTTTGCCAATACAACCAACAGAATAGTGAGTGCAGCTCTGGAGTATAATACAAGATATAACTCAGGATCAGTACAGGATAAGTAATGTAATGTATGTACACAGTGACTGCACCAGCAGAATAGTGAGTGCAGCTCTGGAGTATAATACAGGATGTAACTCAGGATCAGTACAGGATAAGTAATGTAATGTATGTACACAGTGACTGCACCAGCAGAATAGTGAGCGCAGCTCTGGAGTATAATACAGGATGTAACTCAGGATCAGTACAGGATAAGTAATGTAATGTATGTACACAGTGACTGCACCAGCAGAATAGTGAGCGCAGCTCTGGAGTATAATACAGGATGTAACTCAGGATCAGTACAGGATAAGTAATGTAATGTATGTACACAGTGACTGTACCAGCAGAATAGTGAGCGCAGCTCTGGAGTATAATACAGGATGTAACTCAGGATCAGTACAGGATAAGTAATGTAATGTATGTACACAGTGACTGTACCAGCAGAATAGTGAGCGCAGCTCTGGAGTATAATACAGGATGTAACTCAGGATCAGTACAGGATAAGTAATGTAATGTATGTACACAGTGACTGTACCAGCAGAATAGTGAGCGCAGCTCTGGAGTATAATACAGGATGTAACTCAGGATCAGTACAGGATAAGTAATGTAATGTATGTACACAGTGACTGTACCAGCAGAATAGTGAGCGCAGCTCTGGAGTATAATACAGGATGTAACTCAGGATCAGTACAGGATAAGTAATGTAACGTATGTACACAGTGACTGTACCAGCAGAATAGTGAGCGCAGCTCTGGAGTATAATACAGGATGTAACTCAGGATCAGTACAGGATAAGTAATGTAATGTATGTACACAGTGACTGCACCAGCAGAATAGTGAGCGCAGCTCTGGAGTATAATACAGGATGTAACTCAGGATCAGTACAGAATAAGTAATGTAATGTATGTACACAATGACTGTACCAGCAGAATAGTGAGTGCAGCTCTGGAGTATAATACAGGATGTAACTCAGGATCAGTACAGGATAAGTAATGTAATGTATGTACACAGTGACTGCACCAGCAGAATAGTGAGCGCAGCTCTGGAGTATAATACAGGACGTAACTCAGGATAAGTACAGGATAAGTAATGTAATGTATGTACACAGTGACTGTACCAGCAGAATAGTGAGCGCAGCTCTGGAGTATAATACAGGATGTAACTCAGGATCAGTACAGGATAAGTAATGTAATGTATGTACACAGTGATTACCAGCAGAATAGTGAGTGCAGCTCTGGAGTATAATACAGGATGTAACTCAGGATCAGTACAGGATAAGTAATGTAATGTATGTACACAGTGACTGTACCAGCAAGGGGTCTTCCCATATCAGACATATCTGTTGTGCCTGGTGTTGTAGTCACTGCTAAAGAAGAGGTGGCTGGGATTGTGGAAACCTCTGAGCTGGCTGTGCTATTTTGTTTCCATAATTTCCATTCATTTCTATAGGAGTTATGGAAAGACTGTAGCGCAGCCAGCTGACTGTTTCCATAATCCCAGCCACCTCAGGCCAGGGCATACAGACGTGGCTAAGAAGGGAAATATTATAAAGGGGTATTCCTAATTGTGGTCCCCACTGGCTGCTTACAGCTGGGATAAAAAAAACTTTATGTGATGTAAAATTGGATAAAGAGCTGTAAAGTGATATCTCTGTCCTTACATCAGCAACACAGGATGAGGGGTTGAAATCTGAACATTACTTTATTGTGGATTTTTTTTATTTTTTTTTTAAATTTCCAAGACTGTATTGTTTATTTTCATAAATGAATAGTGCACATGAATATACGACACTTTGTAATACATCTTATTAAAGAAACTGTTTCCTTCTCTGTTTATCAGGCTGAGTTACTTTTTACATATTAGTCTATGGAGAGGAGGAGGAGGAGGAGGAGGAGGAGGATACAGGAAAAGACACAAATCACAGCAGCTGCTACTTTGAGGGTCAGGTTGCTCTCTTAACATTATGTGTCAATTCAAATCAGTCTCCTCCTCCCTCCTCCCTTCTCCATAGATTTCTGTGTGTGACCTGGACACTGACAAGGATTCTAAGTAAACAAACAGAATGAGTAAAGATAAGGAGGAGGAGAGCAGCCTAATAAGTGGAGAAGGAAACAGATTTCTTTAATAAGATATATTACAATATTTCTTATATTCATCTGTACTATTCATTTATGATAAGTTTTATAATTGTAGGTGCACTTTAATGCTGTGCATGTCCCTTTAAGAAGAACCATCGTGGCTCTCAGTATGAATATTCAGACACATGTTCATACAGACATGAATGCGCTACATGTTCTTTTCTGCCCATTAACACCGTGACAACAAAGACGGGAACTGCAGCAATGAGGCACCCCTATGGATAAGCTGCAATTCCTGGGAGCCAATGAGCCTTAAAAAAACACAACAGAGAAGCTAGAGGAGGCATCTAGGAGGCGCGAGGCACGGCGTCTACACCTCATACCACTACCTAGTGCTGCCTCAGGGACAGGGGGGACTAGAACCATTGCAGGAGCATCCAATGCCAGTAATAACTACTTTAGGGAATTGTTAGTTGAGCATTTTGATAGTATTTTTGCTAAGTACATGCAAGTTTAAAGGATGGGGGGTCAGTACTAGTAATGAGTGGTCGCCCCCTCCCCTCTTCTTATGACTGAGGAGTGCAAGCATTCCTCTTGATGTCATATCTGAAGAATTTCTATCAATAATGATTAATACTGGGCCCCTTTTAATGGGGTTTTGTCATTATGGACACTTATCCCCTGTCCTGTAGATAAAGGATAAGTGTCCGATCACTTGGGGGCCCGATTAATGGGTCCCCCAGCAATCAGGAGGATGGAGGATTGAAAGTCCCTCTAAAGACTGCTTGAGAATAGAGTGTCAGTGCGCTTGTGTAACCGGCGCTCCATTCACTGCTATGGGGCTGCCCCGACTGTCATCTCCAGCAGCCCCATAGAAGTGAATGGAGCGCCGGTCACACAAGAGCACGGACGTTCTATTCTTAAGGAGGCCTTAGGAGGACTTTCAGTCCTTCATCCTCCTGATCACTGGAGGACCCATTAATCGGGTCCCCAAGTGATCAGACACTTATTCCCTACCCTGTGGATAGGTTAAAAGTGTCCATAATGGCACAACCCCTTTAATGGATCCATTTCCCAAAACTTTAATGAATTTGTATATAATTTCCATTTTAATCCACAATTCCAGGCAGCTTACTGGCATAATTATATATATATATATATATATATATATATATATATATATATATGGGTCAGAGCTCTGATTTTTCTGATACAGAGCTCCAAATCCTCTACTTAGACATAGGGAAAAGTTGCAGGACACAAACCAGTTGTGAACATGACCCTATAAACAGTCATAGATATACAAAGCACATAATAATACCTATAGGTACAGCCTGTGAACTAGCGGTCAGCTAGGCATTCTATGTAACAAACCTTACTGATGACATCATCAGACAGGAATGCTTTGTGCTCATAAGTGTATGTGCTCTTTAAGGACGTTATTTTTATCCCTTTAAGGACAAGTTTGTTTTTTGCTTTTTTTGGGGTGGGGGGTTTGTACAAAGCACATCATACATATAAAACTGAATATTATATAGACAAGGACTGCATGTGAAGTACCAGGCAGAAAGGCATGCAGGGTAACATAGCTTACTGATGACATCATCGGACAGGAATACTACAGCACATACCCATAAAGTGCTGGGCAGATAAGTGGACGTGCCCTTGAAGCCCCTTAAGGCCATGTTTTTTAATCTTCTCCCAATGCCACATCCATTCATGGTGGCTGAGCCTACCCATGTATAAAACCAAGTGACAAAACCTCCGAACAGATCAGGGATAGATTTCCTTTAAGAATTTTCTTGAACTTTACATCACATTATCCTGAGCTGAATAAGATGAGTTTTCCCAGAGGGATTTCCCATCCGACCTTTGTCAGGGACCTGTCAGTCAATGACATGTAGGTTCTTGGAGGTCGGATGGGAGCTGCACAGCCTCCGCCGGGTCCAGGGTAAATCCAGACCTTGTCGTGCATCACAAATACTATAGAGAATGAATAATAAGAAGAAATGACCCGAAGACCCCTCTAATGATAGAGCAGAATGATAGGACGAGGAGGAAGAGGAGGATGAGGAGGAAGAGGATTTACATATGAAAACTGTTTCTGATTGCAACAATCTGCAAAGGGAGCAAATGACTTCTAAGGACCAGGAAGGTGCCTTATTTGTATAGTCTTTAGCTACATGCAACTGGCCAGTAGTTATATTGGAGGTCCCTATGTCTGCAGAGGAGAGGTACAGGAGGAGAACATGCTGTCTGAATAGGAAACCGGTGCAGTTACCGGCAGTATTCACTAATGTGGGCCCATGTGCTGTCCATTGTAAACATGGACAAAAATATGCCTGTCTGAATTAGCCCTAAGAAAAAAACAGATTTAACCACCATTAAGATAATAAGGGAGATTTACTAATGTGCTTAAACAGCGTGTGTCACCAGAACCAGCATATCACCCCAGCCCTGCAGATAGATAGGTTAGTGTCACCAGAACCAGCATATCATCCCAGCCCTGCAGATAGATAGGTTACTGTCACCAGTACCAGCATATCACCCCAGCCCTGCAGATAGATAGGTTAGTGTCACCAGGACCAGCATATCACCCCAGCCCTGCAGATAGATAGGTTAGGGTCAAGTGACTCAAACAGTGTTTTCTCCTTGTGAATGCTGACTCCGTTAGAGAGATTTCACAGTTTATGGTAATATGCAAATTAGCTATTTGGTACAATGAGGGTGTTGTCATTGCTCCGAAAAGCTCAGTTGCGTATTGACAAAAAAACGCGATATCTTGTACATAGGAGGTAGTATTACAGTAGTTATATTCTTGTACATAGCAGTATTATAGTAGTTATATTCTTGTACATAGGAGGCAGTATTATGGTAGTTATATTCTTGTACATAGGAGGCAGTATTATAGTAGTTATATTCTTGTACATAGGAGCAGTATTATCGTAGTTATATTCTTGTACATAGGGGCAGTATTATAGTAGTTATATTCTTGTACATAGGAGGTAGTATTATAGTAGTTATATTCTTGTACATAGGAGCAGTATTATAGTAGTTATATTCTTGTACATAGGAGCAGTATTATAGTAGTTATATTCTTGTACATAGGGGGCAGTATTATAGTAGTTATATTCTTGTACATAGCAGTATTATAGTAGTTATATTCTTGTACATAGGAGTAGTATTATAGTAGTTATATTCTTGTACATAGGAGGTAGTATAATAGTAGTTATATTCTTGTACATAGGAGCAGTATTATAGTAGTTATATTCTTGTACATAGGGGCAGTATTATAGTAGTTATATTCTTGTACATAGGAGCAGTATTATAGTAGTTATATTCTTGTACATAGGAGCAGTATTATAGTAGTTATATTCTTGTACATAGGAGCAGTATTATAGTAGTTATATTCTTGTATATAGGAGTAGTATTATAGTAGTTATATTCTTGTACATAGGAGCAGTATTATAGTAGTTATATTCTTGTACATAGGGGGCAGTATTATAGTAGTTATATTCTTGTACATAGGAGCAGTATTATAGTAGTTATATTCTTGTACATAGGAGCAGTATTATAGTAGTTATATTCTTGTACATAGGAGCAGTATTATAGTAGTTATATTCTTGTACATAGGAGCAGTATTATATTAGTTATATTCTTGTACATAGGAGCAGTATTATAGTAGTTATATTCTTGTACATTGGGAGCAGTATTATAGTAATTATATTCTTGTACATAGGAGCAGTATTATAGTAGTTACAGTCATATGAAAAAGTTTGGGCTCCCCTATTAATCTTAATCATTTTTAGTTCTAAATATTTGGGTGTTTGCAACAGCCATTTCAATTTGATATATCTAATAACTGATGGACACAGTAATATTTCAGGATTGAAATGAGGTTTATTGTACTAACAGAAAATGTGCAATATGCATTAAACCAAAATTTGACCGGTGCAAAAATTTGGGTACCCTTATCATTTTATTGATTTGAATACTCCTAACTACTTTTTACTGACTTACTGAAGCACAAAATTGGTTTTGTAACCTCACTGAGCTTTGAACTTCATAGCCAGGTGTATCCAATCATGAGAAAAGGTATTTAAGGTGGCCAATTGCAAGTTGTTCTCCTATTTGAATCTCCTCTGAAGAGTGGCATCATGGGCTCCTCAAAACAACTCTCAAATGATCTGAAAACAAAGATTGTTCAACATAGTTGTTCAGGGGAAGGATACAAAAAGTTGTCTCAGAGATTTAACCTGTCAGTTTCCACTGTGAGGAACATAGTAAGGAAATGGAAGACCACAGGGACAGTTCTTGTTAAGCCCAGAAGTGGCAGGCCAAGAAAAATATCAGAAAGGCAGAGAAGAAGAATGGTGAGAACAGTCAAGGACAATCCACAGACCACCTCCAAAGAGCTGCAGCATCATCTTGCTGCAGATGGTGTCACTGTGCATCGGTCAACAATACAGCACACTTTGCACAAGGAGAAGCTGTATGGGAGAGTGATGCGAAAGAAGCCGTTTCTGAAAGCACGCCACAAACAGAGTCGCCTGAGGTATGCAAAAGCACATTTGGACAAGCCAGCTTCATTTTGGAAGAAGGTCCTGTGGACTGATGAAACAAAGATTGAGTTGTTTGGTCATACAAAAAGGCGTTATGCATGGCGTCCAAAAAACACAGCATTCCAAGAAAAACACTTGCTACCCACTGTAAAATTTGGTGGAGGTTCCATCATGCTTTGGGGCTGTGTGGCCAATGCCGGCACCGGGAATCTTGTTAAAGTTGAGGGTCGCATGGATTCAACTCAGTATCAGCAGATTCTTGAGAATAATGTACAAGAATCAGTGACGAATTTGAAGTTACGCCGGGGATGGATATTTCAGCAAGACAATGATCCAAAACACAGCTCCAAATCTACTCAGGCATTCATGCAGAGGAACAATTACAATGTTCTGGAATGGCCATCCCAGTCCCCAGACCTGAATATCATTGAACATCTGTGGGATAATGTGAAGCGGGCTGTCCATGCTCGGCGACCATCAAACGTAACTGAACTGGAATTGTTTTGTAAAGAGGAATGGTCAAAAATACCTTCATCTAGGATCCAGGAACTGATTAAAAGCTACAGGAAGCGACTAGAGGCTGTTATTTTTGCAAAAGGAGGATCTACTAAATATTAATGTCACTTTTCTGTTGAGGTGCCCATACTTTTGCACCGGTCAAATTTTGGTTTAATGCATATTGCACATTTTCTGTTAGTACAATAAACCTCATTTCAATCCTGAAATATTACTGTGTCCATCAGTTATTAGATATATCAAATTGAAATGGCTGTTGCAAACACCCAAATATTTAGAACTAAAAATGATTAAGATTAATAGGGGTGCCCAAACTTTTTCATATGACTGTATATTCTTGTACATAGGGGGCAGTATTATAGTAGTTATATTCTTGTACATAGGGGCAGTATTATAGTAGTTATATTCTTGTACATAGGAGAAGTATTATAGTAGTTATATTCTTGTACAGTCATGGCCAAAAGTTTTGAGAATGAAACAAATATAAATTTTTACAAAGTCTACTGCTTCAGTTTTTCTAATGGCAATTTGCATATACTCCAGAATGTTATAAAGAGTGATCAGCTTAACAGCAATTACTTGCAAAGTCAATATTTGCCTAGAAAATGAACTTTATCCCCCAAAACACATTTCAACATCATTGCAGCCCTGCCTTAAAAGGACCACCTAACATCGTTTCAGTGATTGCTCCATTAACACAGGTGTGGGTGTTGATGAGGGCAGGGCTGGAGATCAATCTGTCATGATTAAGTAAGAATGACACCACTGGACACTTTAAAAGGAGGCTGGTGCTTGCCATCATTGTTTCTCTTCTGTTAACCATGGTTATCTCTAAAGAAACACGTGCAGTCATCATTGCACTGCACAAAAATGGCCTAACTGGGAAGAGTATTGCAGCTAGAAAGATTGCACCTCAGTCAACAATCTATCGCATCATCAAGAACTTCAAGGAGAGAGGTTCCATTGGTGCCAAAAAGGCTCCAGGGCGCCCAAGAAAGACCAGCAAGCGGCAGGACCGTCTCTTAAAAGTGTTTCAGCTGCGGGATCGGGCTACCAGCAGTGCAGAGCTTGCTGAGGAATGGCAGCAGGCAGGTGTGAGTGCATCTGCACGCACTGTGAGGCGGAGACTCTTGGAGCAAGGCCTGGTCTCAAGGAGGGCAGCAAAGAAGCCACTTCTCTCCAGAAAAAACATCAGGGACAGACTGATATTCTGCAAAAGGTACAGGGAGTGGACTGCTGAGGACCGGGGGAAAGTCATTTTCTCTGATGAATCCCCTTTTCGATTGTTTGGAACATCTGGAAAACAGCTTATTCGGAGAAGAAGAGGTGAGCGCTACCACCAGTCTTGTCTCATGCCAACTGTAAAGCATCCTGAAACCATTCATGTGTGGGGTTGCTTCTCAGCCAAGGGAATCGGCTGTCTCACAGTCTTGCCTAAAAACACAGCCATGAAGAAAGAATGGTACCAGAATGTCCTCCAAGAGCAACTTCTCCCAACCGTCCAAGAGCAGTTTGGCGCTCAACAATGCCTTTTCCAGCATGATGGAGCACCTTGCCATAAAGCAAAGGTGATAACTAAATGGCTCAGGGAACAAAACATAGAGATTTTGGGTCCATGGCCTGGAAACTCCCCAGATCTTAATCCCATTGAGAACTTGTGGTCAATCATCAAGAGACGGGTGGACAAACAAAAACCAACAAATTCAGACAAAATGAAAGCATTGATTCTGCAAGAATGGACTGCTATCAGTCAGGATTTGGTCCAGAAGTTGATTGAGAGCATGCCAGGGAGAATTGCAGAGGTCCTGAAGAAGAAGGGTCAACACTGCAAATATTGACTTGCTGCATTAACTCATTCTAACTGTCAATATAAGCTTCTGTTACTCATAATATGAATGCAATTCTATTTCTGTATGTGATAAAAACATCTGACAAACACACATAAAAACCAGAGGGCAGCAGATCATGTGAAAATAGAATATTTGTGTTATTTTCAAAAATTTTGGGCGAGAGTGGTACATAGGAGTAGTATTATAGTAGTTATATTCTTGTACATAGGAGCAGTATTATAGTAGTTATATTCTTGTACATAGGAGCAGTATTATAGTAGTTATATTCTTGTAGATAGGAGGTAGTATTATAGTAGTTATATTCTTGTACATAGGAGCAGTATTATAGTAGTTATATTCTTGTACATAGGAGGTAGTATTATAGTAGTTATATTCTTGTACATAGGAGCAGTATTATAATAGTTATATTCTTGTACATAGGAGCAGTATTATAGTAGTTATATTCTTCTACATAGGAGCAGTATTATAGTAGTTATATTCTTGTACATAGGAGTAGTATTATAGCAGTTATATTCTTGTAGATAGGAGGTAGTATTATAGTAGTTATATTCTTGTACATAGGAGCAGTATTATAGTAGTTATATTCTTGTACATAGGAGGTAGTATTATAGTAGTTATATTCTTGTACATAGGGACAGTATTATAGTAGTTATATTCTTGTACATAGGGACAGTATTATAGTAGTTATATTCTTGTACATAGGGGCAGTATTATAGTAGCTATATTCTTGTACATAGGGGGCAGTATTATAGTAGTTATATTCTTGTACATAGGAGTAGTATTATAGTAGTTATATTCCTGTACATAGGAGCAGTATTATAGTAGTTATATTCTTGTACATAGGAGCAGTATTATATTAGTTATATTCTTGTACATAGGAGTAGTATTATAGTAGTTATATTCCTGTACATAGGAGTAGTATTATAGTAGTTATATTCTTGTACATAGGAGCAGTATTATAGTAGTTATATTCTTGTACATAGGAGCAGTATTATAGTAGTTATATTCTTGTACATAGGAGCAGTATTATAGTACTTATATTCTTGTACATAGGAGGTAGTATTATAGTAGTTATATTCTTGTACATAGGAGCAGTATTATAGTAGTTATATTCCTGTACATAGGAGTAGTATTATAGTAGGTATATTCTTGTACATAGGAGCAGTATTATAGTAGTTATATTCTTGTACATAGGGGCAGTATTATAGTAGTTATATTCTTGTACATAGGGGCAGTATTATAGTAGTTATATTCTTGTACATAGGAGTAGTATTATAGTAGTTATATTCTTGTACATAGGAGTAGTATTATAGTAGTTATATTCCTGTACATAGGAGTAGTATTATAGTAGTTATATTCTTGTACATAGGAGCAGTATTATAGTAGTTATATTCTTGTACATAGGAGCAGTATTATAGTAGTTATATTCCTGTACATAGGAGTAGTATTATAGTAGGTATATTCTTGTACATAGGAGCAGTATTATAGTAGTTATATTCTTGTACATAGGGGCAGTATTATAGTAGTTATATTCCTGTACATAGGAGTAGTATTATAGTAGGTATATTCTTGTACATAGGGGCAGTATTATAGTAGTTATATTCTTGTACATAGGGGCAGTATTATAGTAGTTATATTCTTGTACATAGGAGCAGTATTATAGTAGTTATATTCTTGTAGATAGGAGCAGTATTATAGTAGTTATATTCTTGTACATAGGAGGTAGTATTATAGTAGTTATATTCTTGTACATAGGAGGTAGTATTATAGTAGTTATATTCTTGTACATAGCGGGCAGTATTATAGTAGTTATATTCTTGTACATAGGAGCAGTATTATAGTAGTTATATTCTTGTACATAGGAGCAGTATTATAGTAGTTATATTCTTGTACATAGGAGCAGTATTATAGTAGTTATATTCTTGTACATAGGAGGCAGTATTATAGTAGTTATATTCTTGTACATAGGAGCAGTATTATAGTAGTTATATTCTTGTACATAGGAGGTAGTATTATAGTAGTTATATTCTTGTACATAGGAGGTAGTATTATAGTAGTTATATTCTTGTACATAGTAGTATTATAGTAGTTATATTCTTGTACATAGGGGCAGTATTATAGCAGTTATATTCTTGTACATAGGGGCAGTATTATAGTAGTTATATTCTTGTACATAGGAGGTAGTATTATAGTAGTTATATTCTTGTACATAGGAGCAGTATTATAGTAGTTATATTCTTGTACATAGGAGGCAGTATTATAGTAGTTATATTCTTGTACATAGGAGGTAGTATTACATAGGAGCAGAGCTCAGTATTTCAGTATGTCTTGCTGTTCTGATGCATTATAGTAAAGATATATATACACACATACTGAGTATATTTCTGGCCTTCTGTAGCAACAAGACCAACAGGATAAAAGCAATTTTGTCTCTTATGGATAAAATGTAAAATTCACAGTCTAACGTTATTACTCCTATTTCCTATTTGTTGGGTAGAATTTTAGGTTCTGCTGAATCCACTGAGTAGCGGCTGAGACTATTGGTGTCCTCTGAGATACAGAATGTGGCGGTGGAGGGCGGACGGCGCCTGATTTCATTAGCTAACAGCTTAATCACTAGAAGTTCTCATGACCTCGCTGTGGCCGGACCACAAATGAAATGATTGTCAGGATTATGGGTTAAATTATCGACCCTGTAGTATGGCACACAAATTCCATGGATGTAGCGAGAAACCTCCTGTATGTAGAGCTTTGCTTACTTTAAGGGAATAAATCTCCAATCTTTTGAACTACAGTAGTGTGCAGAAGTTTCAGGAAAATGTGGAAAAATGCTGCAAATTAAGAATGCTTTCAGAAATAGAAGGGTTAACAGTTTATATTTGTCAATTGCCCATCAATATTTGGTGTGACCTTTGCCCTTCGCCTTCCATCAGTTCTTCTCGGTACTTGCAGACAGTATTTGGCAGAACTCGGCAGGGAGGTTGTTCCCGCCGCCATCTTGGAGAACTAAGCACAGATCTTCTGTGGATGTAGGCTTGCTCCAATCCGTCTGTCTCTTCATGTCATCCCAGACAGACTGGATGATGATGAGATCAGGGCTATATCTGTGGGGGCCGGATCATCACTTCCAGGACTCCTCCTCCAAAGGGCAAAGGTCACACCGAATATTGATGGGATTTACATTTCTCTTTTCTTCATTCACTTTGCATTTTATTTGACAAAAATAAACTGTTAACCCTTCCATTTCTGAAAGTATTCTTAGGATGCAGCATTTTTTTTCCACACCTGTCTAACACTTTTGCACGGTACTGTAGCTCTGTTCACATAGATCATGGGTTGGGTACAATGTATCAATGTGACTTGATACCACCCTCAGTTGGGGCTCTTTATTCTTGTACATTGCTTCATCTACCTCCATGTCGCCTCCTTAGTAAAGGCGGCGCAGGGTATTGGAGCTTTATCCTATATACTTGTATACATAGTTACCATGGGTAAAATTGTGGCATTTAAGTCAGCCCACATAAGAAGACGACCCAACACCAGCCTGTGTATCAACCAAACTTGTCGGGATTCATAATGAAAATTCAGGACAATTTTGGCAAACTCAGGACTGGCGTCATCTATGTGGATGGGATGAAATTGTAATATTGTTCACAGCTGCTACCAAATACACGGCCTGCAGGAAGATGGACCGATGAAGAGGTTGCAGCTCTCAGTCGTGTCCCCTTAAATAGCTCATCGGTGGAAGGGTTAAGCGTCAGACCCCACCAATCTGACCCTAATGATCGCCCATCAATATTGTGACCCTAGACAGGCCCTTTAAGTAATTATTCATTGCCAAATCCGAAGTCTCCTTATTATAGGGTCATCCCTCAGCACTGGGATCAGGTGGCGGCAGCTGTCGGATCCTCATTTACATAAGATGACACCTCGGGGGTATCAGGCTGGAGTTTAGCACCTCTGTGACTCTTGTAAATGGAGGACCCCCAGCCAAGCACCCCCATCCCATTAGGAATGTGACACCAGGAGACAAGCAACAGTGACAAACCACGTCACCTTGGAATATCACAGGGCGACAGAGACTTCATCAGTATGGGAAAGCTGAGTGATAACCTAGACAGCAGCTATTTCAGCTCCTAAAGTGGTCTTCATCCTGCTTTCTTAGCCCCCTGAATGGTAAATCAGACTCATTGCAAAGTCCATGAAACTGATGCACAGAATTTGTAACTAAGGGATGAAAGAGAATAAGTTACATTAGGTTTAGGGTTAGAATTTAATTCCTCCAGAGCTGACATCATGCACCAGGGGATCGGGTCTATCAGATGCTGTCTCTTTAAGAAGAGCTCCCACATGTGACACAATCCAAGACTATCAGTAATTGACTGTAATAGAGACATAAAAGTGTCAGAGCTTTAGTCGCTCCCGCCTGACCCTGAGATGAATATTCCTCTGATCTGTTTCCATTTAGTTTTAGAGAACTTTACATAACAAATCCACAAATACCTGCTGGGAATAAAGCATGACAGCAATGCAGGGGTTAACCCCCCTCCCCATGGGAAAGTTGGGTGGAAACCATTCAACCTCCATTACAGGGGTGGTCACTCAGCTTCTCTAAAGTCCTGTGTGGCGCATCCGACTAGTTATGTAACAATGGGGCAGATGAGATTTTTTACTTTCAGGTTGGCCATTTTAGCGGATATGAGAGTTGATGTGTTACCTCTTTGGTTGTCATCCAACTTTCCCAGAAACAGACAAAACGTGAGTTTCTAGGAAAGCTGGATGCCAACCCTTGTCATAAATAATGGTGGTCACCCAGCTTTTCATAGGTGATGACTACTCTTATAGGAGTCTGGGAAAGCGGACCATGCTTGTGGCAGGTGGAATGACATAAATGGCTGTCACCCAGCTTTCCCTGAAGGAGAAATAATCAAAAAATGACTGGCCACACAGGATTCTGGGAAAGCTTGGTGACAACTCCTGTAGGAGATGTAATAGGGTAAATAATGGTTGTCACCCAGCTTTCCCCGAAATAGAAACATTTAAGGAATGACTGACCACACAGGATTCTGGGAAAGTTGGGTGACAAGGTTTGTTATGTATACTGGCTTTCACCCAGCTTTTCCATAAACAGGTTTGAACTTCTGTCTGATATTTGTAACAATGTGACAGCAAAGGGAAAATTCATAATCTTTAGCAAAATCCAGACAATTCTCGTCAGGCTCCATCCCTGTCTGCTGGGACTTGTAGTACCCGCCAGCCTCAGACTACAGGATTGCCAGCCCCTGGACTGAACAAACAATAAGAAACAAAAGCGTCGTCCCTGCCCCGACCTGCCCAGAACCCGCCACTCGCAGCAATAATCCGGCTAAGGAGAAAACTAAACACAAACTCATTTCTGACATGGATCGAGGTTCAGGCAACTTAATAAATGAATGTAGATCGCGTGAAAACGGCGCCAAAGGTAACGCGGAGTGCGCAGGTCTGGATGCTGCTGAATACTTTTAAAGGGCCAGTGTCTGGATTTATGGAAATCAAATTTAATCTTTGTGTAATGAAAAGTTCTAAAAAATTTGGGGGGAATTTCTCAACCCCTGCTCTCCAGAACCTGGCATCAAAATATTGCAAAATAGGGTTTTATGTCTTTTTGGCCGAGACCCGACGTGGCATACTAGCGAATCCCACTCCTACATTGCAGAAAGATACATGCAACGGGAACTATGCAATTTCCAAAACCATCCCAGTTTTGGAGATTGCAGCATGTCAATTAAACCTACGGAAACGTTGGCGGTTTTCCTACAGGTATAATGGAAGCAGAAAGTTTTCCTCTGCTCAAAAGTGCAAAAATTTATGATAAATTTGGTGCAAATTAACATCTCTTGATACATCTCCCCCTAGGTCTTTCAGTTCTTTACACAAAGTTTACATTGGCGTCGGCTTTTCATTGTCCTCGTGTGTCGGAGGACCAAATCAACAGACAGGGGGAATCACTAAAAACGGAGCCTGATGGACCCCATTATTAGTGTCTGTTATTAAATTGAAAGCAGCAGATGAAGAGCCACGCCGTCTCTGCTGCAAAAATGACATTGTCTCAATAACAATATTGCATGTCGCTTTACACTTTTATGGCCTCAATGTTTGTACAAATGATTTTATGTATCTAAGGCCGAGGTCACACTTCATGCTTTTACTGTCATCCAAAGAACCCCAAAAATTCATTTTCTAGGAAAATTGGATGAAATTAAAGAGGTTTTCTGGCAACAGCATTTTCCGAACAGTATCTGAGCGTTGGGTTGTAACATGCACTCCCTGCACAATCAGCTGGCGTGGCTGACTTCGGATGCCCAAAACTACTGCGGTGGACTGGGCCAGAAGTATCTCTGTAATAGGTACAGAATGGTAGTACCCGGCATCTCCGCTATATGGCGCAAGGGCTGCAGCTCTGTCCCTATTACTTTAGAGTCCTCTGCTGTATCTCCCAGTGCCTGGAGGCTGCTGGATCAGCTGATCGATCCCAGTATCAGAACCCCATGATCAGATATTGGTGATCTATCCTGTATAAAAAGCACAGGTGGGTCCTGGAAAACCCCTTTAAGGCTGAGGCCCCATGTCGTGGACAGGCAGCTTTTTTAATTTGCAGATTTTGTTGCATTTTTTTAACCCAAAGCCAGGAGTGGATTGAGCAGAAGGGAGAAGTATAAGAACTTCCTTTATATTTCCAATTCCTTTTGTAGCAAAATCTGCAACACAAAAAGCTGCATGTGGGGCCTCAGCCTAAATGTGAGCACAAGGGGTGTACCCAGCTTTCCTAAGTCCTGAATGGCTTTTACAGTTTCCCATAGATGCAGCTCTATAAGCATGTCCTATAATAGATTCTTTATGAAGCGGACACCGCTACAGCTACTGCAGCAGACATGTAGGGAATTATATCCAATCCTCTACATACCGTGACCATGAACATATAGGATCTCGGCAGGCGGGCGGCGATCTTTCAACCTGCCGAGGTGTTCACCTACACATGGAGTCCATCACTACGGCACAAGCTGTCACACTGTAGCAGAATCTCAGCATCTCCAGGTGACTGTAAGGCCGGAGTTCAATGACAACTTTCTCTGTGCGCAGCATCTGTTGTATATTTGCATCTCAGGACACAGCAAAGAAGTTGATGTGCAGTGTCGGCAAAGTGCCCGTAGAATAAAGCTGTCAGAGTCCCCAAGGGCAGCGCGGCGTCTGTAATGCACTGGGGCTGAAGGTGACTTCAAGGGATTCTCCAGTTTTACATAAAGCTGAATCATTACATCACGAAAAGTTCTGAAAATTTTTATTTACATAATTAAGGTTTAATTTTTCATAATTTTCAAATTGTCTCTGCTTGCTGTCAGTGAATGGGACTTAAGACTAAGGCCCCTTTTTGCAGAAACGCAGCTTTTTTTGTTGCAGATTTTGCTGCATTTTTTTTAGTCAAAACCAGTAGCGGCTACAAAAGGGATGGGAATATCTAGAATGTTCTTTTACTTCTCTTATATACATATCTCTCTGATACTTCTCCCTTCTGCTCAATCCACTCCTGGCTTTGGCTCAAAAAACGCAGCAAAATCTGTGAGAAAAAAGCTGCGTTCCTACAACGTGGGGCTTTAGCCTAAAGGCAGATGCTGGCTCCAGGTTGTATTGGTTACACTGATGACCTCTCCATAGGATAGATCATCAGTATCCAATCGGTGAGAGTCCGACACCTGGATCCTGCACCAATCAGCGATGAAAGCTACTGTTGTGGATGGGGCCAGATCAGCTGATCAGTGCGGGGTCCAGGTGTCAGACCTATCGGATAATGAACAGTATAAAAAAAAACAAAAAAAAAAAAACACCTGCAATCCAAAAAGCCCATCAGTACTTCTCACAGCTGAGGGTTTGCCACAGTTGTATCCAGTGTATATTGTTCCGCTGTGAGTTGCAATAAAATGTTGAGCTCCACGCCGCCCCCATTTGCAGAAAGTGGGGAGCGAGGCACAGAGCGGGGGATGTAGTGCACATTTAGCAAATATTACAAAGTTCCAGAACTTTTCATTACACAATAATTAAGCTTTATATACAGTAAATCAGGACAAGGCTCCAGCCTAAAGCTACGAGGTGCAAAACGGTCCTGAGGGGCACTCACATTCACAAATCCCCCATATATTACAGTGTATGGAGGGATCCGTGAAAACGGACATGTGAATAGCCCCAATTCACTGACAATGAGTTTAATACTGCCGTGTGACGTACGTTAAAAAAAAAAACAAAACTGACATCGCACGGCCATTAATCACTGTAGTGTGAATGTGGCTCTAGGTGTAACTGTGATACATCAGCACTGGAAACAAGAACTGATACATTGTTGCAAATTGACAGTTACAACTTGGGGGTAGAGGGGAGCACTATACCTCATGTACAGCCTTACCATTAACCCCTGTGTATTCTTCATAGCTAAGATATATCATACATACACAATATTCCGATGAAGTAGAGCTGAGTTTGTCATTTGGCACAATGAATGGGAATAGGACAATGATATCTGTGGATTTACATAGGAGTACAGGTAAACCTGCTCAGGTAGTTGAGTTTAGTCAGTAGATGAAGGTTAAAATGTCAGATTCAGCAGCCTCATAACTATATACAGCGAGAGCTGAGTTTGTCATTTGTTACAACTCAATGAGATATTCGGACGTTGTTTGCAGTTTTACATAGGACTGCAGGTAAACCTTCTACAGTATTATTACGTTTAAAATTAAAGAGTGAAATTTTAGATTCAACATCCTTATATGTGTTTATAGAGCCTGAGCTGAGTTTGTCATTTCCAACAATCACTGCTTCAGTCTTATTCGTTTTACATAGGACTGCAGGTAAACCTTCTACAGTATCAATACTAAGTCAGATATTCATAAACTCACAAATCAATACGGCTAAACCTGCAGAGCCGAGTTATCACATGTAGCAGTGTTCAATTTGTCCTTTGGCACAACTCACGTTGATATTGCAGTTTTATCTATGACTGTGGTAACTCAACCACATTCAATGAATGATGCACAAACCACGCAGCAGCAAAGAGTTAAATCACCAATTCAGCTCTGCTACCTCTGTAAAGAACAAACAACATGGACCAACCGGTTCTTTGCTGCCGTCATTGCTTGCATTACCTTAGGAAGAAGTTTTGTCTTCTCTTCCATGCTGCTGAGCTCATGTTTGGGGTCTGCGGACATGAATAGAGGGTCCTCTTCACAGCAGATGAAGCTCACGGTGCATCCCATACAGGCAGCCTGCTCTGGTGGGCTTACCTGTCCCACTCTTCCCCCTTGGCTTTGATGAAGCAGCAGGTGTTGGGGTCACAGGCTGGGCTGCAGCGGGCACAGGGGGCTCCCCATTGCTCCAGGCTGGCTGCACTTGGGAATGTTGCTCTGGAAGTTGCTTGTTTTCCTCTCCTCTCTCTCTCTGCTCCTCCTCCCTCTCTCCCTTCAGGAAGTCACAGGGGCTCAGAGATGTTCACAGACCTGACATTGCAGTCACACACCTCTCTCTCCCACACGCCTCCCTCTCCAATGGTGCCGCTTGGGGCTATGTTTCCTTCTCAGGGCTCAGAGAAGCTTTTGTATTCACCTGCTGGATGGAGTACGCAGCCCTGCACCCTGTGAATTGCCTCCATGGTCAGTGCTGCATCTACCTGCGTTACACCTCACTATATACCACACTAGTCAGTGACATAACTAAAGTCTTGCGGGCCCCGGTGCTCTCTTTTGTCCGGGACCCCCTACCTCATCCCTACAGTGAATTCTTGATAGTGATGGTTACGGCT
Organism: Leptodactylus fallax; assembly: GCA_947044405.1. Classification (NCBI taxonomy): domain Eukaryota; kingdom Metazoa; phylum Chordata; class Amphibia; order Anura; family Leptodactylidae; genus Leptodactylus; species Leptodactylus fallax. The sequence goes on from CAMRHE010000433.1 coordinate 122,384, forward strand.
GCTAAGGAGTTTAATGAACCTTAGTGTGGTTTGTGTAATCTGTGGGTCTCCTTGGCTTATGGGCCAGATGGAAGCTGCAATCTCAATGCTGATGTCAGTGCTTATGGTCCCCCTAAGGCTCCTGGGCCACAGGGCACCTGCACCCTCTGCACCCCCCTCAAGTTACGCCCCTGCTACAAGTATATTCTTCTCATTAATACTTGTTTACTTTACTCCCCACAAATACGACAACTAATATTTTATTCACACCAAAGTAGACACAGACCCTCGGGCACACCAGAAGAATTTCGGAGGTCCCCTATACAGCCAAATGCAAATACTACCTGCCTCCTATCCTTTTTCAGTATTAGCCCGCTACCTAGCCCTTACTGTGGACTGTTTCTGTTCTGTGGCCCCTTCCAGTAGCCTGCTGGCTCACTCTTCCCTTAGATTAGGGCCCCCATAGCTCCGGGAGAAAACAGATTGGTGATGGAGACCCCGCAGTGACAATAAAGAGATGAGACCTAATGTGGAGGACAATGGTCGCGCTGGCCCCTGTGCCTAGATGTCATCATAGCCGCCCAATGCATCGTGTGGCTCCAGCCTTGTACTTTTTAGTTCTGCTCCAGTAAGACACAGCTATGATCGGTGACTCCAGCTTATCTACATTGTCTATTGGAGTCTACAGTAGTCTGAAATAGTCTGGTTCTGCTCCATCCACCATGCTTTATACTGCAGCGCTCCTTGTTCATAATCACTGCTGGCTACAAATACGAGCTCAGCAGGAAATCTATACATGGAAAGATAAATTCTATTATAGCAACGACAGAATGATTATAAACTACAAGTAACCAAACCAGAAGCCAGAAAAGCTTAGCAAAAAACGGCTGCACATAGGCATAGGGGAGGAGCCTCAGTAAGGAGGAGGGGACTCGGAAGGGAGAGGGACAAAGTAATTGGACATCTTTGGTTATTCCCTTTCTCTTCTATCTGAGTGACATGGAGCAAATTTAGTATAGTAATAAACAGTGGGGGCCAAAATGAAGAAGGGTCTTAGTGGGCTGTCAAGGAGACCTTCTTCAGTCCTACCAATCACTCAGCAATTTTTCAATCAATAACCAGCGATTTTTGGACAACCCCTTCATCAATGTTGGTGAACAACATGCCCTACATTGGTGTGAAGCGACACCAGACCCAGTGAGGCTTCTTTAATGTAAATTCTACCTTGGACAAATAAGGACTGTACCATGGTCAGAAGTGGCCCCCAGGGGCACCTCAAGGTACATAAAGAGTCCTAAAAATGGTATTGTTGGCCCTAAATCAAATGACACTTACTTTACATTAAGAACTTTATAAAAGAAGGTTGAGCCCCTCTGCAGTCATGGCTGATGATATGAGCAGCTTTCCTACAGTGCCCCCTAGTGCAGGAGCATGTAATTGTACATCAACATATAAGGAACAGAGCTGATGTGTTTACTATGATTAAAAAAACTAAATAAAGTATTAGAAATATCAAATAATAACAAAACAAATATCATATAATGATAATAAAAAGCAAACATCATAGTATATAATAATAATAATAATAATAATAATAATAATAATAATAATAATAATAATAATAATAATGCAATTATAAAAGCAAAAAAATAACATGATATAAAATAATACAAATAAATACAAATAAACCAAACATAGTATAAAATATTATCAATAATGATAACACTGATAATAATAATAATAATAATAATAATAAGACTAATATAATAATAACCAACCGTAATAACAACAATATTATTATTAATAATAATAATAATAACAATATGAAAGCAAAAATCCATAACATTTAGCTAATAAAACTACTACATGAAACAATAGTAAAAATATTGATAAACACCAGAGATACTAAAAATGATCCTATAATAATATTATTATCATCAGTAGTAGTAATACTAATCATCCATATTTTCTATTAAAATAATATTTGTGACATAAAATAATAATATAAATAATAATTATAATGATATAAATAATATTATGAATTTACCTTTAGGCATTTAAAAGCAATAACAGAGAAAATAAATATTGTACAGAAAGTGTTTTCTTTGCTTATGTCAGCAGGAGCCACACACATTATACCCCTGGGATAGACTCATATGTCATGGCGTCCATGGCTACGATTTGGCTACAGATGTTGTATCTGGCAGTCTGGTGCCAGGTGTATCCCAAACACAATTTTGCAACTTAATTACGATTGGCTGCCTAACCCTGAAGGCAGAAAAAAGTGAAGAAACCTTCATAGCGTAAAATAATTAAATCTAAATATTATCATTAACACTTTTACATATGTCCTGGTGAGAGAGAAAGTGAGCGAGGAAGAGACTGTATATACAGATACACAGGGAGGAGATCACATCATCGTCCCAGGGAGTATGAAGAATAATTCAGAGTCATTAAAAGCAAAAGGTGTACATCTATCTATTATCTATCTATCTATCTATCTATCACTCTATATATTCAACTTAAAGAAATATGTAAGAGACAGCCAATGTTGTCTTAAGCTTCATTTGTCTGTATAAACTGTTAATGTTGAATGTATTTCTGTGATTCTGTTCCTTTAAGACAGCAGCCATTGTAATTGTGACATGATGCTGGAGTGAGACCCCCCCCCCCTTTTATGTCAGCCTGCCTGTTCTGCAGACAGAGTGTGAGCAGAGCAGCAGGAAGTGACGAGACAGAGAGCAGCAGCCATCTTGGCAAGTGTTGTATTGAACTGGTGTGGAGATTTTTCTGTACAGCTAAGCTGTATCTTGGTCCAGAGACAAACAGAGTGTAAAGAGACAACAGGACTAGTGAGTCCATGTGAAAGGAACTGTGCTCAGTGGCTGATCAGTGAGACTGACATTGTGACTGTGTATTTGGATACCACAGATAGAGACTCGCAGTGCTGTTGATGTACTGGACAGCACCTGCTAAACCCCGGCTTACAACCCAGCTCAGTGTATGGATTCGGCAGGACTGTCAGTGTGCTGAGTGGAATCTGCTGTTGGATTACATTGCATTCATTGGGTTTCCCTGTTAAAGAGGACTTCATTTCTCCCAAGATCCTGATAACCGTGAGGAGAGGACGCTTCACTATAAAAGAAAGGAACGACTTTGGGCCCCACCGCGCGCTTCTACGGACTGTAAGCGGTCCACCTGGACCACTGGGGAAAAGGGGGTGCACCCAAATGTGATGTCAGGGTCAGTTAGGGATAGTTTTGAGTATATTGTTCATTCAGTGTCCATACTGCAGAAGTGGACAGAGTAAAAGTAGAAACCATTGCAGAATTTGCCTTGAAATTGTTCATGCTATATTGTATATTTTGCTTGTCTTTAGCCCTGTCATTTTACCTTTAACTAGCCTTTATTAACTTATAGTAAATATATATTTTTTTCTTGAACTACCGCGTGTGCGTTCATTTCTGGTTGCGGAGTCCAAACCACCTGCCTTGCTCTCGGTTCACAAATACATTACTTTATTAACATTTACATGCCAGAGTCACAGTTCTGCAGGTTATTAATGGAAACAGCAAACTGTTGTGAACTACAGAATAGTGAGCGCAGCTCTGGAGTATAATACAGGATGTAACTCAGGATCAGTACAGGATAAGTAATGTAATGTATGTACACAGTGACTGCACCAGCAGAATAGTGAGTGCAGCTCTGGAGTATAATACAGGATGTAACTCAGGATGAGTACAGGATAAGTAATGTAATGTATGTACACAGTGACTGCACCAGCAGAATAGTGAGCGCAGCTCTGGAGTATAATACAGGATGTAACTCAGGATCAGTACAGGATAAGTAATGTAATGTATGTACACAGTGACTGCACCAGCAGAATAGTGAGCGCAGCTCTGGAGTATAATACAGGATGTAACTCAGGATCAGTACAGGATAAGTAATGTAATGTATGTACACAGTGACTGCACCAGCAGAATAGTGAGCGCAGCTCTGGAGTATAATACAGGATATAACTCAGGATCAGTACAGGATAAGTAATGTAATGTATATACACAGTGACTGTACCAGCAGAATAGTGAGCGCAGCTCTCCAGAATAAAGTATAATATCCCACCCCCATCCACTAAAGATGTTATGTCAACATATTACGCATTTTATGCCTCTATCCATAAATGTAATCTGGCTAAAGGAGAATAACAATAAATTTAAAGTTAATACACATTTCTTGTCTGACATCATTCACTATTTCTTCTAAATTCTTGACTTTCTATGACCATTTTAGGATATTATTAATGTAGTCTCTAATTGAAAAATGCTGTCCCACATGAGACACTACTGTACCCCCTACAGACTCCCATGAGAGATTTCTTTTCCATTCTGTTCTATTACTACTAATTATAACAAGACACAAAAGAAACAACTCTATATGTAATAACATTATAATAATATTCAGAAACATCCAAAGTTACACATGAAACACAAAGCTTGTGTGCGTAAATAAAATCAATTTTAGGCATTAGTTTGTTATCCATCCCGCACTGCTGGCAGCATAAATTGTACAATCCATCTTTCTTAAGACATGATAACAAAACAGATTCCTGGATCCAATCCCCAAAAATTAAAATAATGATACTAAGTAATTTCCATTCCCTATTGATTCAGGGTAGTATTATAGTAGTTATATTCTTGTACATAGGGGGCAGTATTATAGTAGTTATATTCTTGTACATAGGGGGCAGTATTATAGTAGTTATATTCTTGTACATAGGAGCAGTATTATAGTAGGTATATTCTTGTACATAGGAGCAGTATTATAGTAGTTATATTCTTGTACATAGGGGGCAGTATTATAGTAGTTATATTCTTGTACATAGGAGCAGTATTATAGTAGGTATATTCTTGTACATAGGAGCAGTATTATAGTAGTTATATTCTTGTACATAGGAGCAGTATTATAGTAGTTATATTCTTGTACAGAGGAGGTAGTATTATAGTAGTTATATTCTTGTACATAGGAGCAGTATTATAGTAGTTATATTCTTGTACATAGGAGGTAGTATTATAGTAGTTATATTCTTGTACATAGGAGGTAGTATTATAGTAGTTATATTCTTGTACATAGGAGCAGTATTATAGTAGTTATATTCTTGTACATAGGGGTAGTATTATAGTAGTTATATTCTTGTACATAGGGCAGTATTATAGTAGTTATATTCTTGTACATAGGAGCAGTATTATAGTAATTATATTCTTGTACATAGGGGGCAGTATTATAGTAGTTATATTCTTGTACATAGGGGGCAGTATTATAGTAGTTATATTCTTGTACATAGGGGGCAGTATTACAGTAGTTATATTCTTGTACATAGGAGGCAGTATTATAGTAGTTATATTCTTGTACATAGGAGCAGTATTATAGTAGTTATATTCTTGTACATAGGAGGTAGTATTATAGCAGTTATATTCTTGTACATAGGGGCAGTATTATAGTAGTTATATTCTTGTACATAGGAGCAGTATTATAGTAGTTATATTCTTGTACATAGGGGGCAGTATTATAGTAGTTATATTCTTGTACATAGGAGCAGTATTATAGTAGTTATATTCTTGTACATAGGGGCAGTATTATAGTAGTTATATTCTTGTACATAGGAGCAGTATTATAGTAGTTATATTCTTGTACATAGGGGCAGTATTATAGTAGTTATATTCTTGTACAGAGGAGGTAGTATTATAGTAGTTATATTCTTGTACATAGGAGGTAGTATTATAGTAGTTATATTCTTGTACATAGGGGCAGTATTATAGTAGTTATATTCTTGTACATAGGGGGCAGTATTATAGTAGTTATATTCTTGTACATAGGAGCAGTATTATAGTAGGTATATTCTTGTACATAGGAGCAGTATTATAGTAGTTATATTCTTGTACATAGGAGCAGTATTATAGTAGTTATATTCTTGTACATAGGGGGCAGTATTATAGTAGTTATATTCTTGTACATAGGAGCAGTATTATAGTAGGTATATTCTTGTACATAGGAGCAGTATTATAGTAGTTATATTCTTGTATATAGGAGTAGTATTATAGTAGTTATATTCTTGTACATAGGAGGTAGTATTATAGTAGTTATATTCTTGTACATAGGGGGCAGTATTATAGTAGTTATATTCTTGTACATAGGAGCAGTATTATAGTAGTTATATTCTTGTACATAGGAGTAGTATTATAGTAGTTATATTCTTGTACATAGGAGGTAGTATTATAGTAGTTATATTCTTGTACATAGGAGCAGTATTATAGTAGTTATATTCTTGTACATAGGAGGTAGTATTATAGTAGTTATATTCTTGTACATAGGAGGTAGTATTATAGTAGTTATATTCTTGTACATAGGAGCAGTATTATAGTAGTTATATTCTTGTACATAGGAGTAGTATTATAGTAGTTATATTCTTGTACATAGGGCAGTATTATAGTAGTTATATTCTTGTACATAGGAGCAGTATTATAGTAATTATATTCTTGTACATAGGGGGCAGTATTATAGTAGTTATATTCTTGTACATAGGGGGCAGTATTATAGTAGTTATATTCTTGTACATAGGGGGCAGTATTACAGTAGTTATATTCTTGTACATAGGAGCAGTATTATAGTAGTTATATTCTTGTACATAGGGGGCAGTATTATAGTAGTTATATTCTTGTACATAGGAGCAGTATTATAGTAGTTATATTCTTGTACATAGGGGCAGTATTATAGTAGTTATATTCTTGTACATAGGAGCAGTATTATAGTAGTTATATTCTTGTACATAGGGGCAGTATTATAGTAGTTATATTCTTGTACAGAGGAGGTAGTATTATAGTAGTTATATTCTTGTACATAGGAGGTAGTATTATAGTAGTTATATTCTTGTACATAGGGGCAGTATTATAGTAGTTATATTCTTGTACATAGGGGGCAGTATTATAGTAGTTATATTCTTGTACATAGGAGCAGTATTATAGTAGGTATATTCTTGTACATAGGAGCAGTATTATAGTAGTTATATTCTTGTACATAGGAGCAGTATTATAGTAGTTATATTCTTGTACATAGGGGGCAGTATTATAGTAGTTATATTCTTGTACATAGGAGCAGTATTATAGTAGGTATATTCTTGTACATAGGAGCAGTATTATAGTAGTTATATTCTTGTATATAGGAGTAGTATTATAGTAGTTATATTCTTGTACATAGGAGGTAGTATTATAGTAGTTATATTCTTGTACATAGGGGGCAGTATTATAGTAGTTATATTCTTGTACATAGGAGCAGTATTATAGTAGTTATATTCTTGTACATAGGAGTAGTATTATAGTAGTTATATTCTTGTACAGAGGAGGTAGTATTATAGTAGTTATATTCTTGTACATAGGAGCAGTATTATAGTAGTTATATTCTTGTACATAGGCGGTAGTATTATAGTAGTTATATTCTTGTACATAGGAGGTAGTATTATAGTAGTTATATTCTTGTACATAGGAGCAGTATTATAGTAGTTATATTCTTGTACATAGGAGTAGTATTATAGTAGTTATATTCTTGTACATAGGGCAGTATTATAGTAGTTATATTCTTGTACATAGGAGCAGTATTATAGTAATTATATTCTTGTACATAGGGGGCAGTATTATAGTAGTTATATTCTTGTACATAGGGGGCAGTATTATAGTAGTTATATTCTTGTACATAGGGGGCAGTATTACAGTAGTTATATTCTTGTACATAGGAGGCAGTATTATAGTAGTTATATTCTTGTACATAGGAGCAGTATTATAGTAGTTATATTCTTGTACATAGGAGGTAGTATTATAGTAGTTATATTCTTGTACATAGGGGCAGTATTATAGTAGTTATATTCTTGTACATAGGAGCAGTATTATAGTAGTTATATTCTTGTACATAGGGGGCAGTATTATAGTAGTTATATTCTTGTACATAGGAGCAGTATTATAGTAGTTATATTCTTGTACATAGGGGCAGTATTATAGTAGTTATATTCTTGTACATAGGAGCAGTATTATAGTAGTTATATTCTTGTACATAGGGGCAGTATTATAGTAGTTATATTCTTGTACAGAGGAGGTAGTATTATAGTAGTTATATTCTTGTACATAGGAGGTAGTATTATAGTAGTTATATTCTTGTACATAGGGGCAGTATTATAGTAGTTATATTCTTGTACATAGGAGCAGTATTATAGTAGTTATATTCTTGTACATAGGTGCAGTATTATAGTAGTTATATTCTTGTACATAGGTGCAGTATTATAGTAGTTATATTCTTGTACATAGGGGCAGTATTATAGTAGTTATATTCTTGTACATAGGAGTAGTATTATAGTAGTTATATTCTTGTACATAGGAGCAGTATTATAGTAGTTATATTCTTGTACATAGGAGCAGTATTATAGTAGTTATATTCTTGTACATAGGCGTAGTATTATAGTAGTTATATTCTTGTACATAGGAGTAGTATTATAGTAGTTATATTCTTGTACATAGGAGCAGTATTATAGTAGTTATATTCTTGTACATAGGAGGTAGTATTATAGTAGTTATATTCTTGAACATAGGCGTAGTATTATAGTAGTTATATTCTTGTACATAGGAGTAGTATTATAGTAGTTATATTCTTGTACATAGGAGCAGTATTATAGTAGTTATATTCTTGTACATAGGAGTAGTATTATAGTAGTTATATTCTTGTACATAGGGGGCAGTATTATAGTAGTTATATTCTTGTACATAGGAGGTAGTATTATAGTAGTTATATTCTTGTACATAGGAGCAGTATTATAGTAGTTATATTCTTGTACATAGGGGCAGTATTATAGTAGTTATATTCTTGTACATAGGAGCAGTATTATAGTAGTTATTTTCTTGTACATAGGAGCAGTATTATAGTAGTTATATTCTTGTACATAGGGGCAGTATTATAGTAGTTATATTCTTGTATATAGGGGCAGTATTATAGTAGTTATATTCTTGTACATAGGTAGTATTATAGTAGTTATATTCTTGTACATAGGAGCAGTATTATAGTAGTTATATTCTTGTACATAGGAGGTAGTATTATAGTAGTTATATTCTTGTACATAGGAGCAGTATTATAATAGTTATATTCTTGTACATAGGGGGTAGTATTATAGTAGTTATATTCTTGTACATAGGAGCAGTATTATAGTAGTTATATTCTTGTACATAGGAGTAGTATTATAGTAGTTATATTCTTGTACATAGGAGTAGTATTATAGTAGTTATATTCTTGTACATAGGAGCAGTATTATAGTAGTTATATTCTTGTACATAGGAGGTAGTATTATAGTAGTTATATTCTTGTACATAGGAGGTAGTATTATAGTAGTTATATTCTTGAACATAGGCGTAGTATTATAGTAGTTATATTCTTGTACATAGGAGTAGTATTATAGTAGTTATATTCTTGTACATAGGAGCAGTATTATAGTAGTTATATTCTTGTACATAGGGGCAGTATTATAGTAGTTATATTCTTGTACATAGGGGCAGTATTATAGTAGTTATATTCTTGTACATAGGGGCAGTATTATAGTAGTTATATTCTTGTATATAGGGGCAGTATTATAGTAGTTATATTCTTGTACATAGGTAGTATTATAGTAGTTATATTCTTGTACATAGGAGCAGAATTATAGTAGTTATATTCTTGTACATAGGTAGGTAGTATTATAGTAGTTATATTCTTGTACATAGGAATAGTATTATAGTAGTTATATTCTTGTACATAGGGGTAGTAGTATTATAGTAGTTATATTCTTGTACATAGGGGCAGTATTATAGTAGTTATATTCTTGTACATAGGAGGTAGTATTATAGTAGTTATATTCTTGTACATAGGAGCAGTATTATAGTAGTTATATTCTTGTATGTAGGAGTAGTATTATAGTAGTTATATTCTTGTACATAGGGGCAGTATTATAGTAGTTATATTTACATTGCTTGAACAATTCCTAAAACTGAAATATTAGGTTTGGCTCAGAAAGTGGCAATTACTTTTGGCTATCAGAAATGTCTTCTGAACTTTTGTCTCTGCTTTTGGTAACATGAGCAAAGTGCAGTACTTAGCAGGGGTTTAGAGAGCTGAGTTGCTGAGGGATGATGGGAGTTGCAGTTATTTATAAGCTAATATTTTAATATTTCCTTACTATGCAATGTAGTGTAGAAATGATTATTATAGCAGTGAGCGGTGTTGCCCTTTATACATGGAGCAGGGGGTTGACTCTAATAATAATTTCTCTGCCACTCAGCAAAATAACCACATAGTCCAAGAATAACGCTGGATATAAACACAGTGTCACCTGCTGGGAGTCTCAGGGTTTGACCTGGATTAGTGGGATCACTATGCAGCCACCAGCTGGTTTATTTTTGGGTCATAACCCACAATATTGGGCAACAGCCGAGGTGAAACCACAGTCAGCAGGTGATAAAATCTGGAGATACAGGATGTGTTGTGCATCTGTCTGTCACCTATGCCCAGGCCGTCTGCCTACACACACACTGGGATGGGCACCCGCCTGTGTGTGGTCTCTGCAAGCCTAGAGCCAATGTAAACTTGTTGCGGGATTTAAGGCTCCGTATTGGGAGACAATATAAACTGTGGGCAGAGCTGCCAAGGCAAGGCTGGCTCAGCTAGAAATATCACCCATGCAGAAAACATCCACAAAAAAACCTCCAAAAATACATAAAAATATGTCAAATAAAACAATATTCATCCAATTCTTTTGCTTAGCTTCTACCGGTCTTGCTGGGAGTTGTAGTTCAACATTGTCATCAGTTACAATTAAGCTGAATTCAATATTTTGACATTATTTACAAAAAAATTTCTTTACATTTAAAATTCCATTTCTAAAATGTTAGATTTTAATGCTTTAATACATCAGGATCAGTACAGGATAAGTAATGTATGTACATAATGACTGTACCAGCAGAATAGTGAGCGCAGCTCTGGAGTATAATACAGGATGTAACTCAGGATCAGTACAGGATAAGTAATGTAATGTATGTACACAGTGACTGTACCAGCAGAATAGTGAGCGCAGCTCTGGAGTATAATACAGGATGTAACTCTGGATCAGTACAGGATAAGTAATGTAATGTATGTACATAATGACTGCACCAGCAGAATAGTGAGTGCAGCTCTGGAGTATAATACAGGATGTAACTCAGGATCAGTACAGGATAAGTAATGTAATGTATGTACACAGTGACTGTACCAGCAGAATAGTGAGCGCAGCTCTGCAGTATAATACAGGATGTAACTCAGGATCAGTACAGGATAAGTAATGTAATGTATGTACACAGTGACTGCACCAGCAGAATAGTGAGCGCAGCTCTGAAGTATAATACAGGATAAGTAATGTAATGTATGTACACAGTGACTGTACCAGCAGAATAGTGAGCGCAGCTCTGGAGTATAATACAGGATGTAACTCAGGATCAGTAATGTAATGTACTGTATATATACAGTGGGTATGGAAAGTATTCAGACCCCTTTAAATTTTTCACTCTTTGTTTCATTGTAGCCATTTCTCATTAATGTACACTCAGCTCCCCATCTTGACAGAAAAAAACAGAAATGTAGATATTTTTGCAAATTTATTAAAAAAGAAAAACTGAAATCTCCCATGGCTATAAGTATTCAGAGCCTTTGCTCAGTACTGAGTAGAAGCCGCTTCCTTCTGAGCTCGTACAGCCAGGAGTCTTCTTGGGAATGATGCAACAAGTTTCTCACATCTGGATTTGGGGATCCTCGGCCATTCTTCCTTGCAGATCCTCTCCAGTTCCGTCAGGTTGGATGGTGAACGTTGGTGGAGCCATTTTCAGGTTTCTCCAGAGATGCTCAGTTGGGTTGAGGTCCGGGCTCTGGCTGGGCCAGTTAGGAATGGTCACAAGGTTGTTCCTTTGTTATTTTAGCTGTGTGCTTAGGGTCATTGTCTTGTTGGAAGGTGAACCTTCGGCCCAGTCTGAGGTCCAGAGCACTCTGGCAGAGGTTTTCTTCCAGGATATCTCTGTACTTAGCCGCATTCATCTTTCCTTCAATTGCCACCAGTCGTCCTGTCCCCCATAGCATGATGCTGCCACCGCCATTTCTCACGGTTGGGATTGTATTGGGCAGGTGATGAGCAGGGCCTGGTTTTCTCCACACATACTGCTTAGAATTAACGCCAAAAAGTTCAATCTTCGTCTCCTCAGAGCAGGGAATCTTATTTCTCATAGTCTGGGAGTCCTTCATGTGTTTTTTGGCTTTCATATGTCTTGCACTGAGGAGAGGCTTCCTTCGGGCCCCTCTGCCATAAAGCTCTGACTGGTGGAGGGCTGCAGTGATAGTGATTTTGTGGAACTTTCTCCCATCTCCCTACTGCATCTCTGGAGCTCGGCCACAGTGATCTTTGGCTTCTTCTTTACCGCTCTCACCAAGGCTCTTCTCCCACCATTGCTCAGTTTGGCTGGACGGCCAGGTCTAGGAAGAGTTCTGCTCGTCCCAAACTTCTTCCATGTAAGGATTATGGAGGCCGCTGTGCTCTTAGGAACCTTGAGTGCTGCAGAAATTCTTTTGTAACCTTGGCCAGATCTGTGCCTTGCCACAATTCTGTCTCTGAGCTCCTTGGGCAGTTCCTTTGACCTCCTGATTCTCATTTGCTCTGACATGCACTGTGAGCTGTGAGGTCTTATATAGACAGGTGTGCGCCTTTCCTAATCAAGTCCAATCAGTTTAATTAAACACAGCTGGACTCCAATGAAGGAGTAGAACCATCTCAAGGAGGATCAGAAGGAAATGGACAGCAGTGAGTTATATATGAGGGTCACAGCAAAGGCTCGGAATACTTATGGCCATGGGAGATTTCAGTTTTTCTTTTTTAATAAATTTGCAAAAATATCTATATTTCTGTTTTTTTTTCTGTCAAGATGGGGAGCTGAGTGTACATTAATGAGAAATAAAAGGAACTTTTTTGCTTTTAGCAAATGGCTGCAATGAAACAAAGAGTGAAAAATTTAAAGGGGTCTGAATACTTTCCGTGCCCACTGTACATTGTCTGCACCTGTCATCTAGATGGCATCTACTATATACCCAAGTGCTGTAGATAATACTAGTATTGATTTATATCGGTTCCTGCGCTGTTACATTGTGACATTACGGGGCATCCAGCTGTGCTGAGGGCAGCTCCTAATGAGCATGGAATCAGTAAAGGGATTAGCAGAAACAAGTGCAGAATTTTGTGGGGCTGTCGGTCTGGTATGTACAGTCGTCCTTTCATCTGCTCCCAGCAAACAAGGCCTAGAAATTCTTTCTGTAATTCCAGTGTCTTGTTTCCTCTGCGTCTCAGAAGTAAAGTGTTCAGAGTCCTGGGAACCAAGCGCAGCTGTAACGTGAGCCAAGAACTTGTCGGCAGAGTAGGTAGAGCGCGCAGGCAGCGGTGCTGAAGCTTCGTCACACTTGCAGCTCTTCCAAAATGGAAGTACAGGACAGCAGGGGACACATTGTCATACTGGAGGAGAACTCCACCCACAATACATCACTTACCTGCTCCTTATCATACCTCCTCCAACCTCCATCCACTGGTGCATCTGCTTCTGGGAAAGCTGAGTGACCACCAATATGGAGATGCAGCTGTATTATGTACACTTCAGGGGTATGGTAAAGCTGGGTGACAACTAATATCAGGATGTGCAGTATAATGTACCTTTCAGGAGTTTTGCGAAGCTGGGTGACAACAAAAATGTTTAATGTACCACTCAGAAGTCTGGGAAAGCTGGGTGACAACCAATATGGGGATACAGCTCTTTAATTTACCATTCAGTTGTTCTGGAAAGCTGGGTGACAACCAATATGGGGATGCAGAAGTGGGATTAGCTGCATATCTTGCCATTCGGAAGTCTGGGAAAGCTGGGTAACAAATCTTGCATATCCTCTGTATTGTTTGACAAGGATTTACAGGGGGTACGTGGTTGTATATTGTGGAATTTCTATTTATCTAGAATATTTTTATGACGTCACAGATTCAAAGATTCCTTGGTAGATTTTCCTGTGATCCTGGAGACATCGGGGGAATTCCTGGGTTGTATCTCCAGATCAGAGTACGAGGGTATAAAGGATCGGGGCTCATGGGGCGGGTAAATTTGGTGGATGGCATTAAATAGTAATCCCCCCATGTACACGCACACACATACATACACACTGAAGTGTGATTTGCAGAGACTCCCATCATCCTTGTATGTAGTAATCATCCTGGGATGTTATCTGGTTATTATTCACATTCCATAGCAATGAGAGACGAGATCCTCAGTGCTGCAAAGTACAAGATGACCCTATTCACACTTTACATTGCTCCTACAGTTGCTAGATCCTGTAGGATGTCCATGTAGAAGCTTAAGGCACAGCTATAGTCAGTGTCTCCATTATCTCCTGGAGTCTGGGGTCATCTGAAATCTGCCTCCTGTCTCTTGAGAAGTGGTGGTTGCTGTTTGGTCCACCATGCTTTACACTGCAGCTCTGCTTGTTCAGATTGGCTACTGGGCATCAGCTGAAGCTCTGCAGAAAGTCAGTGCAAGAAGGGAAGGTTCCTGTTACAGACTAAACTGCAAGGAACTGAAAAATAAGATTATTAGGAGCCTGCGGCACAATGAATGAAGGGTGGAGCCCAAATAAATGGGAGGGGCCTCTGTAAGGTGGGAACAGGAGATCTGCTTTAGGCCGGGGCCCCACGTGGCATAAAAACTGCATTTACAGTCCCTGCAAAGTGGATGGGTTAGGGTTAGCGAATCCCATCCACACATTTTGGAAAAATACTCTCAGCGGACAAGCTGCAATTTCCAATACCATTTTTTGGAAATTGCAGCATGTCAATTATTCCTACGGAAATGCCGCTGGTTTCCCTATAGATATAATGGAAGTAGGGGAAACTTCTGCGGACTTTCTGTGAAAAGCGCTGCGCGAAATACCACGATGCGTTGCAGCCATTTTTTCCAGCAGTGATTTTTTTGCTGCGGCCACTACGTGGGGCCTTAGCCCTAACTTATTTGGTATACACATTTTATAAAGCTTCTACGAAAATTATTTATATATTATTATTATTATTATTATTATTATTATCATCATTATTATTGTTATTATTATTATTATTGTTAATATTATTATTATTACTATTATTACTATTGTATTATTATTGTTATGTTATTCCTATGATTATCACTACTATTATTATTATTATTATTAATTATTTATTTATTTATTTCTCTTACTTATATAGCGCCATCATATTCCGCAGCGCTTTACAGATATTGTCAGTCACTGTCCCATGTAGGGCTCACAATCTACATTCTCTATCAGGATGTCTTTGGAGTGTGGGAGGAAACCGGAGTACCCGGAGGAAAACCACGCAAACACGGGGAGAACATACAAACGCCTTGCAGATGTTAATTATTATTATTATTATTATTATTATTATTATTAATAATAGTATTATTTATGCTATTATTATTATTATTATTATTATTACTACTATTTTAATACTATTAGTAGTAGCATTATATTATATTATTTTAGGGTTGTGATATGTTTAATGGATTAGTGCAGCCAGGTATCAAGCGTCAGAATGAGGGTGGGTTCACACTTGCGCCGGAGTCCGTCCACCGCTAATCCGACTGAAAATCTCGGGAAACTGTATAGGGACTGGATAGCAAAAGGTTAGCGACGCATTGCTTAAAAACCCATTCATTTGTGGGTGTGCGCTTACACCCTCTGCGCTGTGAAGCCGGTTTTTTTCGTCGGACACACTCCTGACTAAGTAGTTGGGAGCCTTATAGCGGAGTGTTCTGCCACCAGTCATTGTGAACCCTTCATCACTATTTGGGGTTTTCTAATGTAAATTGGTCCACAGTTCTCTAAGTATATATCACTATAGTGTTCAGGGCCCCAAATATCACCTGCATAGACCTAGAATTAAATGTTGAACTTGTTTCTGCCTGGGGACACTACTAAGGGGCGCTCCGGAGATTAGTGTAGACATCTTATACATTGGGGAGATTTCTCACCAGTTTTTTAGTAAAAAGTTACATTTGTTTGTACAAACTTAATATGTGCAAAATGTTATAACTTTCTTCCTATTGTGCTTGCAGCTGTTTATAAAAGTGGGTGTGTCTTAGAGTAATGGGGCGTGGTCTTTGTCAGCAATAGTGACCTCAATAATAACATAGCATACAGTAGGTTCTCTCGCTCCCCCTAGTGGTGATTGGAGGGTTATGATGAATGTAAGAGTATAAAGCATAGTACTTCTGTCTCTCAGTTATGTCCCATCATGCATCTTTCCAGCTGTCACTTTCTTGTATGTAAATTATTACATGTGAGAAAAAGGAAGTAAAATAAGTTTCACATGTATTTGGTGCTGTGGGAAAATAGGTGTCACAGGAGAAACTAGGGTGCCGTGAGAAAATACAGATTGCTACAATGTAAACCATTCCGTTACAATGTGCACAGAACACAAAGGGTTTACAATATACAGACTGACACTATAAGAGCAATATAATCAATTTAACCCCTTAAGGACAGTTTTTGCCTTAGGCCTCAGCAATTTTTCCATTTTTTTTTCTTGGCTACATCCGTAGCTGGATTGTAGCTGGTTGGGGGCTTGTATTTTGCAGGATACATTCTATTTTTCAATGGTACCCTTTTGGGATGCCTATGACTTATTGACTATTTATTAACCCTTTCTGAGAGGGATGGAAAAAAAGCATCAGTTTTCTAATTTTTGCCTTGACATTAGTTTTGTGCCTTTCCCTACACAGCAATATCAAACATAAATAGTTTTTTTTGGTGTCTTATTCATTTTACACAATATGATCACTTTTAAGAAAAAAAAATGTTTTGCATCATCTTGTTCTAAGATCTGTAACTTATATTTTCCAACAGTAGAGCTGACTGAAGGCTTGTTTTTTGCAAGACGACTTGTACTTTTTATTGTTTACAACTTTTTGATTTCTTTTATTCCCCTTATGATCGGCAAGATGACCAAAAAAAAGCATTTCTGGAGTGGATTTTTTACACCATTCACAGTATTGTATAAGTGCTATTATTATAGTAAATGATGTGTTACTTGTGTTGTACGGGTCATTGCAAATGCTTCTATGTTAATCCTGCATTATAAATTTATTTACAATAAAGAATTAAAAGTTTTAAAATTTAGATTTTGTGTTTATTTAATTTTTGTGTTTTTTTAACATTTTAAAACTTTTTTTTTTTTTACTTTTTTTCTTTAGTCCCATTAGGGTAGTAGACCGTGGAATCTTTTGATCCCTGATAGAATACACTACAGTACTAATATACTGCAGGTTATTCTGGCTGACAGCACGTGGCTTGCCTTGGAAGGGATTGCCTGTTAGACAATTAAAGATGGCGGACCCAGGATCTATTGTCAGGCCCCAGGTTGCCATACACAATAAGGATGGCCACAATAGTAAACAATTATTAGATGCTGCGGTCGCTATGGACCTCGACATCAAGGAGTTAAACACTCGTGATCTGAGTTATCTCCAATGGTAAATTACAGCTGAGACCCTCTATGTATGGCGTCGGCTCCTGAGCCTACACCATGTCAGCGCTGTATATGTATACCTCTGAGCATTTAGGAGCTAAAGGCTCGATCCAGGCAAAACTGATATGGAAAAAGTAAGCGGTGCCTCTAGCGCCCACTATTGGAATGCAGCAATCCTATAAGTCAATGTCTGACCCTTGAAACAGGTCTTAGGACACAACTAGGATGTAAGCCATGCAGGGTAGTTGCCCTTAATCAGTGCAGATTAGAATTTTCTTTTGGCTGGATGAGAGACCTTCATGGGGGTCTTGGGGTATTGTTTCTCTTTAGAGAGGGTGCCATGAAAGTGTAAGGAACATTATACGACAGGCATGTCAAACATGCGTCCCGCGGGCCGCATGCGGCCCTTTACAGGCATATCTGCGGCCTGCACAAAAGTCTCAAACTTTGTCTCTAAAGCAGCGGTTCTCAACCTGTGGGTCGCAACCCCGGCGGGGGTCGAATGACCAAAACACATGGGTCGCCTAAAGCCATCGGAAAATACATATTTCCGATGGCTTTAGCCGCTGAGAAGTCGCGCTATTCTGCTGGAACGCACGTCGTTATGGATGTGCGTTCCAAACTGAATGCCTGTGCGCACTTTCAGACCAGTGGAGCGATGCTGCGGGTCCAGCCCTGAGAGGGTGCCCCGCGCTGTGTAGCTCCCGGCATCCGCCGTGCCGTTACGCGGATGCCGGGTCTGTTACAATGATGGCGGCCGCTCTGCTGCAGAGCGGTCACCATAGCAACCGGGCCTCCGCGGGCTGTAAAAACTGCCCCCGGTCCCCACCGGCCCCATACCTGTTAAGTTGCAGGTCGACTCCCCGCGCGGCGAGATCGCGGGAGTCGACCTGTTCCGGTGACAGCCTGGAGCCTAATGAAGCCTCCCAGGCCTGTCACTGGGATACAGAATCTCCCATAGACTGCAATACACTTGTATTGCAGTCTATGGGACTTGCAATCAAACGATTGCAGGTTCAAGCCCCATGAAGGGAGGGGGGGCTAATAAAATAGTAAAAAAATAAAATAAAAAAAAAAAGTTCTAACTCACCCACTTTCCCTAGTATACATATAAAAGTACAAAATTACTGTGAAACACATACACATTATCTATCCCTGTGTCCGAAAATGCCCGGTCTACAACCTTATAAAAATATTTTTCTTGTAGGGTGAACATCAGAGCGGGAAAAAAAATCAAAAGTGCCGAACCGCCATATTTTTTGCTGTTTCACCTCTGATTTGAATAAAAAGTGATCAAAGCAATAGACATTCCCCAAAATGGCATAACTAAAAAGTACATCTGGCCCTGCAAAAAAAGACGCCCTATTCCTCCCCGTACAGCTGCAGGGACACCTATCAATGTGACCTTGCAGCTGTTGCAAAACTACAACTTCCATATATTAGACATTTTACCACATTTTTTTGTCTTAAAATATTTTTCCCTATTTTCCTCCTCTAAAACCTAGGTGCGTGTTATGGTCCGGGGTCACCGCAACATGAGGAACTGTATTGCGGGGTCACGGCATTAGAAAGGTTGAGAACCACTGCTCTAAAGTTTAGAGACAAAGTTTGAGACTTTTGTGCGGGCCGCAGATGTACAAAACTCACGATCAGCACTTCCGGCTCTTCATTCATTGGCCCATATCCCTGCATATGACCTGCTTACGTGATCAATGAATGACGAGCCGGAAGTGCTGATCGTGAGTTTTGTACATCTGCGGCTCGCGTGGCTGCTGATCACCTAAGTCAGTTTTGTTGTGAGCGGAGGAAGAGTCGTGGCTGAGAGTGACTGGGATACTGTGACCGTGCTGAGGAAGAAGGGACCCACTGCCGCACAGGCAAAGTCCAAGCAAGTGAGTGGCCCTCCTGTATGTAACCATTAAAAACTAAAGAGAGGGGTGAGCACTCAGATTATAAATAATTGTGATGCAAAAAACAGTGGTGCTGATTGGATGAAAAATGCAATCGAACACAAAGGAGAAACAGCATCCAATATAAAGCACACACAAAATTTCTTTATTAAATAACACAGCAAACAAGGAAAAATTAAAAGCAATTAAAATACATGTGCACCCTTGGAGGCAAATACGAGGGGTGAACACCAAAAAGAACAAATCCTACAGACGCCCATTAAATAAATATAAAGTAAATAAATACATATTGAAAATTCATAATAATAATATAAATAATAATATAATAATATAATATAATATAATGAATAGGCCTATTAGCACAAAGCACAAAGAGGTGTCAAGCCTCAGGACAAAACACTAAAAATGATTGAAAAAAATGATAGCAAATAAATGTTTAGTTTTTAATTGCTGTATTTTTGTTAAATATATTAGTTGCTGTTGCGCACTGCAAATATATGTTGCTGTTACATATTACTACTTCATATCTTGTTTTCATGACTGCTGTTAAAATACGTGTGTGACATTAGCTGCTGTGTGCGGCCCTCGCAACAACCTCTTGTTACTCATGTGGCCCTCGGGGTACCCTGAGTTTGACATGCCTGTTATACGACATGCAAGGTCACAAAGGATTATCCTACCTGTTACCACCACTAGGTGGCGAACTGTGCACAACTCCTATTCAGGTAGATATATAAAGATGTTTACAGATCGCCCTCTTGTGGTGACCACAGTGAAGTATGTAAGTGGGGTAGAGGTAAGCAAAGGTAATTTGTGATGAAGCGGAGCAGCGGAAACTTATCATGTATATTAGATAAATGCTCCGGATCCTTAATACTGTTTGTTTCCGACAGAAAAAATAGTAACATTAGATTTCCTTTAATTCTCAATGTTGTATCACAATCAAACCAAAGTCACCCCCACGATCTGGGGACCTTTGTGAGAAGTCAGCGGATTAAGTGCCTCTCTCAGGCCTCTTACAGGACGCTCTGGGCTCCGCTCCATCAGTGATTAGCATTGTTGGCAAGACAAGAAGCAAAGTCTTGAAAGGCAGATAGATCTCTCCTCGCAGCAATCTCTATCCAGGAGGGAAAGCAAGACGACAGAGGAGAAGGCAAGGAGACGAGGGGGAGAGGCAGATAGTGATAGAGGGGAAG
Organism: Leptodactylus fallax; assembly: GCA_947044405.1. Taxonomy (NCBI): domain Eukaryota; kingdom Metazoa; phylum Chordata; class Amphibia; order Anura; family Leptodactylidae; genus Leptodactylus; species Leptodactylus fallax. The sequence goes on from CAMRHE010000433.1 coordinate 143,089, forward strand.
TGGAAGGGGCCGGTAACAAAGCCAGCCCTATGATGTGCCCTGCGGAAAGAGAGACAGATATACATCCTGAATGTTTCCTTATAGAGACCCCTTCCCAAATAAAAGAAACTTCTATAATGTAGATCTCTGACAACCCCTAATATTCTATTCAGATGTTTCTAAGTAACAAATTGGGTGACAACCTCATGGCTGCCATTGTCTCACCCATAGAAGTTGTCACTCTGCTTTCCATAGATTCTGAATGGCAGATAATCACATTACAGAGAGTCTATCCCGTCATCGGTGACCCGGTAACTGCCTTATTATGCGGTAGACGATGCAACAGGAATAAAAATAATATCTTTGCTATTTTTCACATCCCCATGAAAGGCGTTACCTTAATCCTCGAGCACCCTTTAGTATCCTGGAGAATACGCCCCTGAGGCTGTTAGTTCGCCCCCCTGGTCCTCCAACATCACCAAATCATTGATGAAATCCCGCACATGTGCATTATGCTCTTGTGGTCCTTGTCATAAAGGAGTATATTTTACATGCCTAGGTTAGTGCGCATGCGCCGCACTAACAGTATCAGGGTTGTCTTTTCAACAGATACAGCGGTGCCTGAGTATCGAAGGAAACGCTCCAATTTCCTAATTTGCATGTGGAATAAAACTTAAATTTTACTGCATCCACGGGACTGTGAAAACTAGTAAAGGTATGATATTTATTCCTATCACAGCATCTACAGCACAATGGTGGCGGATTACAGCGACCGGGGAGATGATCAACTCCCTGCAAATATCCTGACATCGGGATTAAGGATCCTTAAAGTGACTGTGCAAGATTTATTCTTTTCTGCCCCTCTGTCATTAAGGGAATAATTCCATTTACTGGCAACAAGCAAAGACCTGGAAAATGGTGAAGAACAGAGGGGGGAATTTATTAAGACTGGCGATTCTTACCCCAGTCTTAATTCACTCCCTGCCAGGCACACGACTCGCTAGAAATACTGAGACGTTCCGGTCTCTAAGTAATTCTAGCGCCTGGTCGTAGATCTATACTAGTCAGTGTTTTCTGGCATGATCTATAGTAAATCTGGTGGACGTGGTGTCTCCGTCCTCTCCTAACCAGATTCCTGCTTGCTCAACCCACTTTCTAAAAAAGTGGCGAGCCGGGGGCAGAGACAGAGATGTCCATAAATGCGCCAAGTTGAGATGCTTTTTTGTCCAATTTCAAAGTGCCCAAAGTGTGAGATTCATAAAGACAGGCGTACTTTAAAGGGGATAAGTTGCTGATCGGTCAGGATCTGGCCGCTGCGACCCCCACTGATAATCAGAGTCCCATTTCTTCATTAAAGCACACAGACAGATGTTCCATTCATTCTCTATGGGACTGTTGAAAATGGAGGGGAGCAGGGGTGGCAAGAAATAACCCCTTTAAAGAGGACCTTTCACCATCTCCACTAAAGTAAACTCTTTTGTTCCTTCAATAGTTTCCGCTCCACTGATTCTGGCGCAGTTGGATTTTTTTTCTCTGTCCCCCACTGTTCCTGAGTAATGAATACTGTTAGTTTCCTCAACCAATATGATACATAAACTGTCAAGTGGGCGGTCCTAGGCTGTAGTAGATAGTCTGGGTCCGCCCCCCTGACAGTAGAGAACCTAAGTAGCATATCGGCTGCTGAAATAACAGCACCGATTGCTCAGGAATGGTGGGGCTAGAGAAAAAATTCCAACTGCGCTGGAATCAGTAAAGTAGTAACTACTGAAGGATGCAAAGAGTTAGAATTGATGAAGTGGTGAAAAAGGTTCCCTTTAAGTAGTTACTCAGATCAGAATGCTGGACAGGAAGGAGCTGTCACAGGAGACTGAGGCGACCAATGGCTGCACAGTGTTACATCAACTACCTCAACATATTGGAAATTTATTAAGACTGGAATATCATACTCCAGTCTTAATAAAGGCCCCGAATGGTGCAGGAAAAGGGAGATTTATAAAGAAGTTCCGGCCTCTTCATAAATCTGTTGGACGTCCCTGCATCAAAATGGAAATGTACGCCAACTCCTCGCCTCGGCCTGCCCGCTCCCCGCTCCAATGTGGCGGGCGAGGTGCGATCGGGACTAGTGGCTTACATTTGGCACCAGAAAGGGCAAACGTGCACCTTCATATCATCAGCTTCTGGCACAGAGGGAATGACGACTCCCCCCATTGTTTCTTGGCTCCCCCGGGTGGTTGGAGCTTTCTGCCCACACAGGGGCACCTACATGTGACACCATCCTAAAAACCAGGGTGCTAAGAAGTGGACATTCCCTTCATGGATTTATGACCTTCCTCCTGTGTCACGGCCGCTCATGTTTCTCATCCAGATGTTTCTTGCTCAAAATTTCCAACCAGACAACTTTTTATTGCGTCTCGAAACTTTGTAGAGATTGAATTATGGACGATAAAATCTATGAAGACAAAGTGAGCAGAAACTCGGCAGCTTCCCAACAGCGGAGCGGAGAGCAACCAGATCAGCGGCAGAGAGCCACCACTGTCCCAGCGACTCGGGTTATGTAAAAGTCTCTGATAATCTCACATTGTGCAAGACCCAACTGAAATGATGAAATGATGTGGAAAAAAAAGTGAATTTGCTTTTGTGTCTTTGTCCACAGAGTTGAGCTAATCCCATCAATTGCTTACATAATTGGGACAGTTTCTTCTGCTTTCTTATTTGCACAGTGCTTGCTGGGGAGGGAGACAGAGAAGAGCAGAATATCTAGTCAATTCTAAAGGATTTCAGTTAGGGCAGGTATAACAGCACCACCTGCTGGTCACAATCAGGTATTACAGCTGTACAAATCATCTCCGAGCTTGTATGTTATTTTTTAGGTGAATTCATTTCTGTTGAATAGGAATGACTGTAAAGCAGTCAGGGGGACTTAGTATTATTAAAGGGGCTGTCCAGAATTGTGATATTGATGACCTTTTCTTAGGACAGATCAACAATACCAGATCGAAGGGAGCGACACCCAGGTCAGCTGTTTGAATCAGTCGCAGCACTCAGGAGTCACGTTCAGGGCTGCTTTAACCATAGGGCCAACGGTGCACTTGCATTGGGTCCTATGGTAGCGGGGGCCCCCTTGGGACAGTCTTGCATTTGCTGTCCCGCTGTTTCGGGCAGTGGGTCGGGGCTGTCCCAACTTCAACTCATCTGCGTTCTAAGGACGCCGACGAGTTAAAGACAATAATGAAGCAGAGGGACGTCCGCTCCCTGCTTCACCATTCATCTCGTCTCTGCTTCAGGAGCTGCAGGTGCGATGTGATGACGTCACTTACATAGCACCTCCGGACTCCGGACCCACTGGGGCAACTGGAGGGGAAAAATTATAATGTGGGGGTAGCTGGAGGTGGACATTATAATGTGGGGACATGCCATGTTAGGGTGACTTTAGGAGCGTTATACTGTGTGGGGGCACAAAAATAAATGAATTGGTGAAGTCAAAGTAGGTGTCACGTGTACAGCTCACATTCTATCCCTCATTCTATCTTTTTAATGCCCCACTGAGGGGCATTAAATTGTATGGGGCCACTAGAGAGGCATTATACTATGTTGGGGCCACTAAGGGGCCCTATACTATGTGGGGGGCTGTGATGATTCCACTTAAATATGGCTATAACTCAAAGCTGTATTTTGAGCTCTGGGTATAGTATCTCCCTCCTACTTTCATTTATTCATAATGTGCGCAGCTATAATCCTAGTTGTAAATAATAATAATAATAATAATAGTCCTTTAATAGTCCCACAATGGGGAAATTCAGTGTGTTACAGCAGCAAAGATAAGCAGATACAAATACAAATACAACATGTACAGGAATATTCCAAGGTGAGAGGCATACATTGATAGCAGACAGACAGAAGGGCGGCAGGGGGGGGGGGATTTAACAGGCAGAGAGATATTTTCAGTTCTCTGTGTGTAATGATCTCCGCTAGGTCGGTGTTGGTTGTACAGCCTAACCGCGGTGGGGAGGAAAGACTTCCGATAGCGCTCCTTCTCACACCTAGGGTGGAGCAGTCGGCACTGACAGTACTGCTCAGCGCGACACAGCTCATGCATGGGATGGGACTTCTTCTTCTGCATGGAGCTCACCACGGACAGTATCCTTCTGTCACCCACCACCTGCACTGGGTCCAGTGGGCTCCCCAGGACAGAGCTGGCCCTTCTAATCAGCTTGTCAAGTTTATTTCTGTCCCTGGTTGATATACTGCTCCCCCAGCAGGCCACCCAAAGAAGATGGCTGATGCCACTACCGAGTTGAAGAAAGTTCAAGAAGTGCCCCCGGATTCCAAAGGCCCAGCCCTAAGCAGGTAGAGCCTGCTGTGGCCCTCCTGACAGGGCCTCCATATGATCTGCCCAGTCCAGCATTATTAAGGAGCAAACCCAGGTACTTATAGGTGTTCACAACTCGATGCCCGTCCCCAGGATGTCCACTGGTTAGGAGGGCTCGCCTTGCGGAAGTCCACCACCATCTCCTTGGTCTTCCCCGCGTTAATCTTCAGGTGGCCGGTGGCACCAGTCCACAAAATCCCGGTTCAGTTCTCTGTACTCCCTGTCATCATCATCTGTGTGAGACCCACTTTGCAGAGTCGCAGATACTTCTGTAGGTAGCAGCTGGATGAGTATGTTATCAGTAGAGGTAACACTGTGACAATAGGGCTTTGTATCCATCCCAGCAGGGCTCCATTGAATTCATACACAGCCCTGAGTGATCAAAGAAACATGCATTGATCAGTCTGGGCTGGTAGATCAGACATGGTTGATAACATTGTATCATTTCACTTGGTCTCATCTCCATACAAAGAATCGTGACTTGAGTGCATTAATCAATCAGACTTGCCGTCGCCGGTGACCTCATTCTGGGTGGTGTAATCAAGGGTATAAAAGATGAGGTAAGAGATTACAGACAGACTACCCCTGAGAGGAGATTGTGCTGGGACTACAAGAGAATACTATGAGGAGATCGGACAGAGACTATTACTGAGAGACTGTGATGAGAGCATGCAGGCTGGAATACTGTGTTGATGCCACATGCTAGAAGCCTCCACTGGTGATCTCCACATGCTATGTGTGAGTGTTGGACTATAGAACCACATCAAGGAGATGCGTGGTAAAGTAACTATTTCACTTTTATGCCCTTTTATTTCATTGCACTGTATCTTGTAACTAGTAACTGTTAATGCTTGTATATATCTACATATCTGTTCTGAACTGCATGTGTTAGATGTTAATACCGACCCATTTAGGGGTTAATAAATATATAAAATTTAGAAAGCTTGTCTTGTATTTATCTTGTGGACCCAGCACTCACTGGCGGTGAGTGTGGTTTTTATATGAAAGAGGACTCAGGTGTGGGCCAACGCGGTGTTGGCGCACTGAGGATCTTTCACAGGGGCATTATAATTTGTGCATGTCAGGCATTTCTATGTGGTGGTGAGGAAGGGGGGGACCCTTATGAAACCTTTGCACTGCGCCCACCAATGTGTTATAACCGCCCTGGTCACGTTCACATTTGTTCTAGATACAGCAATTATATTGGAAAATGGTGTAACTTTGCATTAAGCAAGTAATAACCTTTAATCATTGTGTGATGAAACGTCCCGCTTCCTCATATACTCTGATTCCTCAAAGTTTTCAAAACCTATAGAGCGCTGTGGTTTCTAGAATTCAACATGACCACGTACTGGGGCACCGTGGCTGACAATAGTCATGGGGACATTTGGGCACTATTATGGGATCACACAGGCAGTGTTATAGGGCACTTTGGTCCTGTTATTGGGATAATCTGATACTATTATACTGTGGCCATTCTGGCGCTGTATGAGGGCGCTCTGATACTATTATGGGACATAATCTGGCACTATTGTGGAGGGACTCTAGCTGTATTATGTGGCACCCTGGTGGAATCCCTAAGTACTACAACTCCCAGATGCTTGTGTTACTGGTTACTACAGTAAATTACATCTTGGTTCAACTGCACTACTGCCTGCGATTACCATCAGGACCCCTTCAAACACCACCACATGGCTCAGGGTAGGAGAGGACCCCTCTGGAGGTGCCCCCGGGGAAAACTACCACCACCATCAGGTACCAGCCTGGCAGGTGGGCTGGAGGAGTTGGTCGAGTGTTTTTAGCCTGCCTGTGAAATCACCGCTGCAACTACAACTCCCATCCTCCAGTTCCCCCCATTGGGTTGCTACATATTACTCTCATTATCAACCAACGCGTTTTTGCACTACCTCTGAATTCTCCCTAAAATTCTTGTTGGTATTTCTGCACTGACAGTAAAAATGACTCTTCTTGAATTACTTATTGTTCCTTGTACTAAATTTCTGTGGAACCTCAAAAATGTAATATTCTTATAATAAGAACAAAACATCTGCAAACAGGAAACAGATTTCTTTTTTTAATATAGGAGCAAGGGTTAAATGTGAGTATGAGTTCCTATTTTCAGGTTTACACCATGGGCTTGTGGTTAAGCTTAAGGCCGAGGTCCCACGTGGTCCCTGCAAAGCGAATCGCATCCACACATTGCCAAAAAATACATGCAGTTTCCAAATCTGTTACGGTTTTGGAAATCACAGCATGTTAATTATACCTACAGAGACGCCGGCGGGTTCCCCATAGGTATAATGGAAGCAGAAAGTCCGCAGAGACTTTCTGCGAAAAGTGCTGCAGGAAAAACCGCGATGCGTTGCGTGGAGCCTTAGCCTAAAGGAGTTGTCCTCGATCTGAAGACAATTGATACTGGTGACCTGTCCACAAGATAAGTCATCAGTATCAGATCGGTCAGGGATCTGACATCCGTACACAGCACCGATCAGCTGATGTGGCCACTGGACACTGTATATAAGGTATATGGCCAGAAGTAGCCCTTCTAATTTTCAAGTGAATGGGAGTCGGGTTCCGCCACTGCTACAGTGTATGGAGCTCTGTACACTATATACAGCTTCTGGTCCGTACAGCCTAGTGGTGGTGCCTGGAACTGCAGCCCTACTCCCATTCACTGGAACAGAGCATGGCTATTACCGGCTATATACCTTATAGATGGCTTCCGGCAGCCGTATCAGCGGATTGCTGATAGAAAAGGACTTTCCCCACCAAGTGTTCAGATGAGGCTCAACTGAGTTTTATCTTGTCCCTTTGCTATTGCTAATAGGACTTTGCAGTCCTTTATTCCCCCTACATTTCTATTCGTGGTGCAGATGACCCCCATCCGCCTCCCCACTCCACACTTGCAACAAGTTAATCATTATTAATTTCTTCTAGACTAGTTTATGATAGGCTAATCCTAAAAAGGTCCCTGGGGGCGCTGGTCTACCTGATGTGCTTTGCTGCTATGAGGCTATAACATCTCCAGCGGTGGCTTCAGTTGACGATCCCTGGTATGGGTAATTTTGCATAATCCCCCCCCCCCCACGTGTGTTGGCACAGTTTTGGGCATTATTACCCATCGCCCATCGTCCTATACGGAGGGCAGTCAGAACAACACACATAACTTCCCTCTAATCCTTCCCCGTATCCACCTATTCGCCTTCTGCCGTATATCTCATGCCCCCAGAGCTCCGCTATTGACCCCTCTATTGTATGAGGTTCTTAGTAGTGGACAGAGTCTGCCAGATGTAAGCAGAGATGTACAAACATTTAGCAGATTTTTTTGCAGGTAGTTTTAAAAATATTCACCCCCTCCATGTTACCACAAAGGGGGAAGTCGCCATTGTGTAAATCTCCTATACTGCAGCAATAACAGAACTCAGACCCTGAAAAATAGTTTCTAGACTAGGAAGGGCTCTCCAGGCATCCACCAAACCCACATTCATCCCATAGACTGCCATATAGTGAAAAGTGACCCATCACGCCAGAGTCCAGTGATGACGCGCTTTACAGCACTACAGCCGACGCCTGGCATCGAATGAACTGATTTGTGGCAATGGCGGCATCCTAAGATAATGCCGCACTTACACTCCCTGATCCCATCAGTACAACGCAATCCAACACCAATGTACGTCTAAGGAGAAACATGGCTGTGTGCCGGATTTTATACACCTGTTTGCATTTGGTGTGACTACCCCAGACTATAATTGATGTGTAAGTAATTTGGAGTCACTGAGCATAGTCATGCCCTATGGAGCCAAGCTAAAAGATATATACGATAAACAATTGCAACTGTTTTCTTGCTCCAAAGCACAAATACTCTTAAATAAAAGCCCCCAAAGTTTGTATGCGGCTCCTATACAGAGAATTAATGTCTCCATGGTTACAGACGACAAACAAAGCCTGTGTAGTCTGATCCTGCAGTCGTGTGTTTCCATCTTCCTTCTGTCTCCTTATCTGTAGGTTAGGAAGAAAATGAGGCAGAGGACCTGTAGTCTGTTACCATGGAGACACAGTGGTCTGCATAGAAGCTGTGTACACAAAACGGTAGAATTTGGTAAAATTGCTTCATGTTATATTTTAGGCTTATTAGTCCTTGCTGGCGGCGTTCTCCTCTTAGTACAGGTGGATTTTATCACATCCTCTCCTCCGCGACACGAAGCTGTAAGTCTGAGCGTGGCTGTGACTTTCTCTACGGAAATAAAGCCAGATGTCGGGTTTAGATACATTCTGGGCGGAGGACACTTTAATTACACAGTCACAAAGCCGTGTCCTCTGGCCGCTCTCAGGTACCAGCCTGCTGAAAGGATTGACCTTGTTTTCAACTTTGATAAAATTCCCGAACTTTGTAAAGCTTCTTTCTTTCCAAAAAAAAAAAAAGGCAAAGATCATTTGACCGATCCTACGGGGGAGGGGGGGGGGAATTATCTATCACTTGTAATGGGGGTGAAGTCAGCAAGGCAAGATTAGAGGGGTGGTGAAATCTCCAGTCACTGCCGGGAGAGTCTTTGTATAGTTTTAGGATTAGAATATGCCCTGCGTATGCCGAAATTACCCAGCAGCACAGAGTATTTCAGCAGAGGAGTACGCTGATCTTGTGGAGGGGCAGTGATCATAGGGTGATGTTAGTGATGTTTGCACAGTATCGTGATGTAAGGAGGGGAATTTGTGAATTGTATAGTAAAAAGAGCAAGAATCAAATCAGCACAGAGTATTTCAGGAAAGCAACAAATCTCCAAAAGGATCACAAACTTGCATAGTGGAAGGAGCAGGCTCTCCAGCAGCACCCAGTATTTCAGAAGAGGAGTGTGCTGATCTTGTAAGAAGTCACAAAGTCACTTAGCGTAAGAAGCAGGGTCCCCAGCAGCACAGAGTGTTTCAGCAAAGGAGTACACTGATCTTACAGGAGCTGTGACTTGTCCGCTCATGGGCTGATGTTAGGGATGATAAAGTCATGATGTGAGGAGGGGAATTTGAGAGTTGCATAGTAAAAGGAGAAGGAATCACATCAGCACAGAGTATTTCAGATAACCAGCTGATCTTGAAAAGGGGTCATAAAGTTGTATAGTGGAAGTATCTTTTAACAGATTAAGTTTTGTCATTGCTTTCAATGGCTTTTGTTGTGAGTTACCACAGTGCAACATCAGATTCAAGTTGAAGATGGCTACAATTGTAGCTCAGATCAACTTGCACGTTGCAACTACTTTTCTGGAAGCCAGATCCTCCAAAATCCAAAGATAAGGCCATCCACTTCTGATTGAATGTCTGCAATACCATTGGAAGAGTGAAGAAATCAGGCGATACCTTTTAGACGCTAGAGTATATTCGATGGTGAGCTTTCGAGAGTACTAGCTCCCTTCCACTACTTTCTATGGCTAACACGGTACAACATTATACTGCAATACCATTGGGCTTTTCCAGATAAGCCAAACCCTTTAAGACTTTGTATAAGATGGACGCACGATATACTTCCTACTGGGAATTTATCCCGAAAGTGGATTTGCTTTTGCCAAGGATAGAAAAGCAGATGGCGCTCTAAACCAACATGGGCATCGTCCGCCTGCAGCTTGCGGAAGCTTCCACTTCTGTGGTCAATGCCAGAGCCCTGCACATTTGGCTTACCGTATATACTGGCGTATAAGACGACTTTTTAACCCCTTAAAATAATGGCTACAGTGGGGGGTCGTCTTATACGCCGGATATACGGGGGCCGCACTGTGTGAGGTGTTTTTTTTCCCCGTCAGCGCGTAGAGAGCCGCTTCCTGGGACCGCCGCGCATGCGCGGCAATCCGCCTCTCACAGTCATTAGAAGAGGCTTAGTACGCGCTGACGGGGCGGCGCGCTGTATGCTAATGCAGCCGCCCCGTCACAGCGGTCGGCGTCACAGAGCTGGGGGTCACAGGCGGCACTTACAGAAGCATGTCGGATCTTCATTAATATCACAGCATGGATGCGAGGGGAAAGCTGGCGGTGCAGTAACGCCAGATTCCCCTCGCATCCATGCTGTGATATTAATGAAGAGCTTAGCTTTACCGTACATGTTTGAAACAACCTTATGTTTATAAGTGACAGTTTTGCTGCTATATACAGTACCTGCATGTCATATGCATTTGAATTAAAATTAACATGTTGAAATCAAAGCAGACTTTTTTTTCATTTGGGAGAGGGGTAGTCTTATACAGTGAGTATATACCAAATTCTATATTTTTAGGGCAGAAGTTGGGGGTCGTCTTATACGCCCAGTCGTCTTATACACCGGCATATACGGTAGTCACCTAACTCAGGACTTAAAGGAAGAAGTTTCAGGGAAGTAATTCTTGAGAATTTACCACTTGTTAAAGATGACGCAGAATTTTTATGTGACCATTCCCTTAGAGGTCACTTCGCTTAACCCCATGGACCCCACGTATGAGATGTCCCCTGAACTGGACTCAGTCTATAAGCAGTTTATACTTTAGTTTTTGGTTTTCTATAATTTGATTTTTGACACTTATTATATTGTGTTAGTGGCCTCGGCAATATTTTATTTTTATTATTGTTATATTTTAATATGAATTTAATAGTATTTCAATCATTTCCATAAAATGTTTTTGATTTTGTTTATTATTTATTATTATTCATTAGCTGAATAGTCTTTTGTATCTTTTTAATTTATTTTTGTGCTTTATTTATTATCGATTATATAGTAATCTCTGCTTATGAGGGATCTGGAGAGCTGGAAATTTTATCATAGGTAAAATCATTTAAAATTTTCTTGAAAATCTATGCCGCTAGTGTTGCAAAAAGAGCCTTGTGGATAACATTATGGAATAAAAATATACCATGAAAAATTCATTTTTGCAATTTCCCCTCCCACCTGTTAAAGTGTAGGGGATACTGTTACCACCATCTTCCATACTTCCGGACCCCTCGTGACTGTGCCAGCCCTGAGGAGTGCTGGAGGGTTAGTTGAGCCATCTATAACTTCCGTGAGCCCAACCATGACCAACTACTACTCCCATCATCCCTGCATGTTAAGCTGCTGAGTATTCCAGCAGCTAGTCCTGGGTCCCGCAGGCATAGCATTAACTATACCCTTAGTGTGATGTAATAATACGGCGCTGAGCAGGAAGGGGTTACAGAAGACGAGTAATCAGAAAACAGGAGACCAAAGATTCCAGGACCACAAGTTATTTAGTTTACAGAAGACAAAATCATTTTTCAATGACTTCATATTTCTTCCAAATAGATTATTCATTAACCACGAAATATCCTGTTCTCCTACAATTCGTTCTGCAGAAGGAAACCCTAGAACCAATTCGACGTCATCAACAAGACAAAGAGGTCTACTCGAGAATCTTTATAGTCCTGAAGTCAGCAACAAATGGAGACTTATAATAGATTTAACTTTCCTGAACAAATTTCTGATGAAAATGGAGACAATTCTACTACAGTTCTACACCCCGCAGCTTCATAGGATCCATACACGTGACAGATGGATCTCTATGTTCCTGATCCTCCCTATTACAGGAAACTGTTACATATTACAATTCAGCAGAAATCACAGATTCTACAGTTCTGATGCCTTCCTTCTGGCATCGCATCTGCTCACAGAGTGTTCATCAGTTCTAGCGGCAGCCCTGCGTCTTTGTAGGGTCACTATTATTCCTTACCTCCATGACTAGTTGTTTGTAGCTCCATCGAAACAGACTCTGCTCCTTCATCTCCAGTTGATTCTAGAGACACTAAGGATTTGTGGTTACTTGATCAAAGAGGAAAAAAAAAATCATCTATCTTTAGTTCAAGAAATAAAATTTGGGGTTCTATTTTAAACAAATTTTTCTCAATTTATTACCTAAGTGCTATAAGAAGATCCTTCAGGGATTGACTCGTATCAGTCTCCAGATTGACAATTTGCACAGCGATGAGAGTATTAAGTTTGTTGACCTCAGGCATCGAGGCCATTCCTTGGGCCAACACTCTCTACAGTTCAACATGGACAAAGTGATAGCTATTGCCTCAAACACCAAATTTAGGTCTAGCGGTTAAAGACAGACCAAGCCATAGTGTCTCAAGGGAAATCTTGGTCTTACCACACCCTAAAATGTCTCACTGTGGATGCAGTGCAAAGAATCAGTGGTGCGTATCACAATGAATCTAAAAAGATATTGCTTGCCTCCAATCCAAGAACCGTCCTGCAACAAGAAAGGTACAGGGCCGGTGGGGACCGTCTCCGGGGGCTATTTGTACACTTTACAGCCAAGACCCAGTAGCTATGGCGACCTCTCTGCAGCAGAGTGGCGCCATCATCTTTACTGTAATAGCACGGCGGATGCCAGGATGGGTTCGCTGGAACATCCTGTCCTCGCAGCCCAGGGCCCAGACATCGTCCCACTCCTGCCACTGCAGGAAGCCAGCGGTGGCTGGAGTGGGGCCATGCTGTGACCCCGCAATTCGGCGCCCCCCCCCCCCCCCCCCCCGCCCAAACACTCCACATTCAGACTATAAGACGCATCCCCATTTTCCTCCCAAAAAAAGTACGTCTTATAGTCCGACAAATACAGTAACTACTATAGTACTTATTTAGTACTTATTTATAATACTATGGTTTAAGATCAGTGCTAGGTAGCAAGCAAAAACTGAAAAAAATGTGTGTCAATGTAGTTTTGAAAATTTGCCAATGGAAGTCGGGTAATAATTGCATTTAACCGTATAGTGGGCCCCAATGAATGCCAGTGGTGGACCATTGGCACCCCAGTCCAACACTGATTATAATCCAGTCTGTGATGATATTGAGATGACTACTGAGGAAGGATCTCTATAGAAAAGAAAGTGTCAACATGAAAGCTACAAGATTTCAGTATTATTTTTTAATATAGTGACATAGAGAAACTGAAACAAGAAACACAAAAAAAATTTAACGTAAAAAAATCTGATGTAACTGTCGAAAACTGTGAATACATGTATTTTTCTCATAGTTCGCCCATTGTATATGATGAGCAATATGGTAAGACCAAATAACAGTCCAATGACATTTGCTCTTTTGATTTTAGTCCAAAAGTTGTGAACGTAGAACCTAGATCGTGGTGGACGTATGTGCCGATGAGGACATGACAGAGAGACTCCGGCTAAAACTGGACAGTCTATCCTTGCTGATAATCCCCTTGTTGGCAAGTATCGTCAGGAAACTGTGTCGAAATTTGTGTCCTATGAATGCATACAAAATTGGGTTAATGCAGCTGTGGGTGAATCCAAAAATTTCAGTGACATAGAGGGCGGTGTCTAGATGATTTCTTAATGAGCATGTTTCGTTGATATGCCCAGCCCTCATAAGAGAGTCTACCATGACTGTGATGTTATAGGGGAGCCAGCAGATCAGGAAGACAAAAAACACAGCAAGGATGACCTTCATAGCTCGGTGCTTCTGACTATTTTTGGTCTGAATAAGGGTCTTAATGACAAATCCATAACAGAAGACCATGATGAGCAATGGTATGAAGAACCCCATCACAAAGCGTCCAATGCGAATGTTAATCATCCACGTCTCTGTATTTTCCTCTAAATTCTCATGACAAACGACTCCTGCATAACCAGCAAAAAACACATCTCTAAACCAAATGGTTGGAATGGACAGGCCAATTGAGAGGATCCAAACGGCAATGGTGATAAACTTCACCCAGTGCTGCTTCTTTGTAAAGAATTCGGTGGCATGGACAATTGCCATATACCGGTCTACACTTATACACGCCAACAAGAAGATTCCACTGTAAAAGTTGACTTCTTGTAGTGTGGAGATGATTTTGCACATGGCGATGCCAAACACCCACTCACTGACTTTGTATGCGGCCCAGAAGGGTAGCGTCATGGAAAAAAAGGAGGTCGGCAAGGGCTAGGTTCAGCAGGTATACATCTGTGGAGGACATCTTAAATTTGTTGTAGCAGAGGACAAGGATCACAAGGCTGTTGCCGATTATGTTGAGTATGAAAACGATGGCATAAATCACAAGAACGACGTATTTGTTGGCAGGTGATGTAAACAAGCATGGTGAGGCATGAGCAGGTGGGATGTAGGTGTTGGCATCTGTGAAAGAGTCAATAAAGTCGGTGAGGTCAACAAGTAGGCTCATGTTTATCTTCTGAACCTGACGGGAAATAAAAGTAAAACATTAATATGCATAAACCCATTAAGTGGCTTCCTCTAGGTTCTACTAACAAGACCATGGGGGGAGAACAAAGGACAACACTATGGGAGCAAAATAATACATACATACATGGAGGCACCAACCAAAGAAATAGGGTCAGGAGACAATCCAAACCTCTATCTTTGTTTTGACAAATATGACTGCAGTCATATCATGGTAATAAAGGGAATTTGTCAGGTGATATTTCCAATAAAACTGCCTCTGAGATTACCTATAAGAGATTACCTATATTACCTATACCATTGCATTTCTTCTTTGGACTTCCTATGTAATAACTGGTAAAGGTTAAGAAATTCACCAATCACGAGGACATAAACACCCCATACAGCACCTACACACCTGGACAAAATTGTTGGTACCCCTCGTTTAATGAAAGAAAAACCCACAATGGTCACAGAAATAACTTGAATCTGACAAAAGTAATAATATATAAAAATTCTATGACAAGCCACAAAGCTTCTGGGAGAATGTCCTATGGACAGATGAGGCAAAAATCGAACATCAGCTCTATGTTCACAGATGGAAAAATGAAGCCTATCTTGAAAAGAACACAGTCCCTACTGTGACACATGGAGGAGGCTCTGTTATGTTCTGGGGCTGCTTTGCTGCATCTGGCACTGGGTCTTGAATCTGTGCAGGGTACAATGAAATCTCAAGACTATCAAGGGATTCTAGAGAGAAATGTGCTGCCCAGTGTCAGAAAGCTTGGTCTCAGTCGCAGGTCATGGGTCTTGCAACAGGATAATGACCCAAAACACAGCTAAAAACACCCAAGAATGGCTAAGAGGGAAACATTGGACTATTCTGAAGTGGCCTTCTATGAGCCCTGACCTAAATCCTATTGAGCATCTTTGGAAGGAGCTGAAACATGCCGTCTGGAAAAGGCACCCTTCACACCCGAGACAACTGGAGCAGTTTGCTCATGAGGAGCGGCCAAAATCCCTGCTGAGAGGTGCAGAAGTCTCATTGACAGTTACAGGAATCGTCTGATTGCAGGGATTGCCTCAAAAGGTTGTGCAACTAAATATTAAGTTAAGGGAACCCTCATTTCTGTCCAGGCCTGTTTCATGTTGAAGCCTGGTTGGAAAGCAATGTCTGACTTTCATTTCTTCATTTTCATAGAATTTTTATATATTATTACTTTTGTCAGATTCAAGTTATTTCTGTGACCTTTGTGGGTTTTTCTTTCATTAAACGAGGGAGGGGGAACAACAATTTTGTCCACGTGTGTATATCTCTTCTTCCTACTAGACTTCTGTATTATTTGGGCGCAGGAGGTTATTTTGGGATAATCTGCTCTCACATCTCAAAAAACCCTTTGGATTTGTAGTAGACAAATTGGTGACAACCCAGTTTTATATAATCCAGTAACGATACATGTGAATCCCGAGCAGACAGTGTAGCGTGCAATCACATTGTGTAATTGTATACTAAGTAACTGTGAGAACTTCATTACAACAAGATGGTCAAAACTTTTGCAATGTTAGGGGTATTTCCATCATGATAATGCACACTAGAATCCACTTTTAGAAAAGAAAACATACCCGGAAACGCAGAGCCAGTTAAGGTGTTGACATTGATATGGATGGTTATTTGGATCCTCACATTGTCTTTCTGTCAAGGCTTGTGCAAGTCTACTACATATTTATAGGAAACCATTCACCACCTACATCTCTTTGGATCCTTAAATAGATGCCGTTCCACTGACTCCGATGCAGTTGCAATTTTTTTTCTCTAACCCCCACCATTCCTGCGCAGTCGCTGCTGTTATTTTCAGCACCCATTATGCTAATTAGGCTCCCTGCTGTCAGGTGGGCGGTCCTATGCCAGAGCAGATAGACAGAGACCTCCCACCTGACAGTAGGGAGTCTAATTAGTATATCAGGCACTGAAACTAACAGCTCAGGAATGGTGGAGGTAGAGATAAAATTTCTTTGCAGCAGCTGCCTTCCATTGAGAGCTTTGTTGAGCATGTTGCTTGTCAAATCCTTCTCAGTTTCATCACTTTATGTTTACCCTTTAATGGTAGAAGAAACGTGTAAAGTATCAGAATTGTACAATTGTATATTAACAAATATGCACAACTTTTTGGCATAGCTGGTGCCACTCTCCTCCTCCGCCGTTCTCTTAAGAGCAAAAAGGCATTTTGATGCCTTCCAGGCTCTAAAGAGTTAATGTTTTTTTAAAGGGCAAGATGGGGACTGAACAGGATGCGTTACCACACAGATACAGACATTGCACAAAGCCGATGAATTCCTGACATAGATGAAGAAACTGGCTGTTGCAAAACAGAAGGGGTTAATTTCCTATGAGGTGTTTGGTCCAGTACCTGTGACGGTTTGTTTTGCTCATTTATCAAGTAAATTGTGACATAAATGATTTAATACAATTAACATGAAAACAATGGTAAAGTGAATCACTGGCTACAATCTGATAGTGACTGCAGTGATTCATCACAGTACAGATAACAGATTTATACACTGGCTCTAAAGCATCTAAAATTTGAAAAACTAGAAAATTTGCAAATAATCTGCATGAAAAATCTCTTGCCGTTTTGTGTTTACAGTTCTTATGGAAAACTATGTGTCAACATGACTACAGACTACAAACAAACCCAGTGTAGTCTGATCCTGCAGTCGCATGTTACTATTTTCTACAGTATATACCCCTCTTCTACTGTCTGTCGTTTATCATGAAGAAGAGGGAGGGAGTTAGTGGGTTAATATATGAATGCAGGGTCAGACTACACTGGATTTGTTTGTAGTCTGTAACCATGGAGACAGCTACATCGGCACAGCAGCTGAAACACAAAAGGCTTGGAGATTTTTTTTAATCAAATTGACTCATTAGTAATTTTTTTTTTTTTTATTTGATTGAAATAATAAAATTAATTGCAAAAATTTTACACACCTTTTTGTAACAGGATGGGCTTGCTCAATAAAATTAGGGTATGAAAATCTGTTTCATACATACAAATGTGAATCAATTTGTGCAAATCCCAGTCGTCTGATGGATGACTTAACTTTTTGCAACAAAACTGCCACATGTAAGCTACCCAAAGTTCTGGGTCTGCGACCTTTCAGGGTCCAGTGCACTCCTGCTTGAAACTCTCTGTGGTGCTGATATCAGAACTGTAGTTCTTTGTGAAATTCTCCGCAGTGATGGAGCAAGGTCTTCTTCCCTATTACAGTTTGTTTTTGACTTTTAGATCCCAATATATAAAAATCCCCTGTGGGAGGTGGTTGTCCTTCATGTGATGTCCTGATTGAATCAAAAGTCAGGAGGCAAGTTCAGGACCCCCACCCTCCCGCTATTAGACACTGCAAAGCGCTGCGATTGGTCTAAACAGCCCCTATGAGTTGCTAGTTGCAGGGAGAGCTGCTTTAATAAAAGAGGGACGACCCCACTGAGATATTATCAATGCTATCACTTTATAAGCCAGTTGGTTACTGTCCGTCATCGTAAAAGCAAATTCCAAAAGACTTCAATCAGAAATACGTCATGTGAGATAACGCCTTTAATGACTGTACACTGTGTTTTTAAAGTGAGTCTCGCTGCCTCCATTGTTGAGATATCAACGAGGGTACTGCCATTGCTCCAAAGAAGTAAGCGGCCACGCCCTCAGTGCCCCAAAGAGCTCATTTACATTTTCACAAAAACAACACTATTTCAGCAACAGAGGCATCAATTCAAAAGGGGAAAACACTAAATCAAACAATTTAGGTGACTCTAACCTATCTGCAGGGCTGGGGTGATATGCTGGGGTCTGGTGACACTAACCTATCTATCTGCAGGACTGGGGTGATATACTGGTTCTGGTGACACTAACCTATCTATCTGCAGGACTGGGGTGATATGCTGGGTCTGGTGACACTAACCTATCTATCTGCAGGGCTGGGGTGATATGCTGGTTCTGGTGACACTAACCTATCTATCTGCAGGGCTGGGGTGATATGCTGGGTTAGGTGACACTAACCTATCTATCTGCAGGGCTGGGGTGATATGCTGGGTCTGGTGACACTAACCTATCTATCTGTAGGGCTGGGGTGATATGCTGGGGTCTGGTGACACTAACCTATCTATCTGCGGGGCTGGGGTGATATGCTGGTTCTGGTGACACTAACCTATCTATCTGCAGGGCTGGGGTGATATGCTGGTTCTGGTGACACTAACCTATCTATCTGCAGGGCTGGGGTGATATGCTGGTGACACTAACCTATCTATCTGCAGGGCTGGGGTGATATGCTGGTGACACTAACCTATCTATCTGCAGGGCTGGGGTGATATGCTGGGTTAGGTGACACTAACCTATCTATCTGCAGGGCTGGGGTGATATGCTGGTTCTGGTGACACTAACCTATCTATCTGCAGGGCTGGGGTGATATGCTGGGTCTGGTGACACTAACCTATCTATCTGCAGGGCTGGGGTGATATGCTGGGTCTGGTGACACTAACCTATCTATCTGCAGGGCTGGGGTGATATGCTGGGTCTGGTGACACTAACCTATCTATCTGCAGGGCTGGGGTGATTTGCTGGGTCTGGTGACACTAACCTATCTATCTGCAGGGCTGGGGTGATATGCTGGTTCTGGTGCCACTAACCTATCTATCTGCAGGGCTGGGGTGATATGCTGGTACTGGTGACACTAACCTATCTATCTGCAGGGCTGGGGTGATATGCTGGGTCAGGTGACACTAACCTATCTATCTGCAGGGCTGGGAGGATATGCTGGGGTCTGGTGACACTAACCTATCTATCTGCAGGACTGGGGTGATATGCTGGGGTCTGGTGACACTAACCTATCTATCTGCAGAGCTGGGGTGATATACTGGTTCTGGTGACACTAACCTATCTATCTGCAGGACTGGGGTGATATGCTGGGTCTGGTGACACTAACCTATCTATCTGCAGAGCTGGGGTGATATGCTGGGTCTGGTGACAGTAACCTATCTATCTGCAGGGCTGGGTGATATGCTGGTTCTGGTTACACACTCCCTTTAAGGTTTCTATTAGAGGCCTCAAAAACATCCCAACCAACATTTACATTCCCATTCAAGAAATATTTTAGGCTGGAGCCACACGTTGTGGAAAAGCTGCATTTTTTTTTGTTGTTGCCAATTTTGCTGCAACTACAAGTGGTTTCAAAAAGAATGGGAAATAGAAAGGAAACATTTATCCGTCTCCCTCGTACTAAGCGCAGTCCTGGCTTTGGCTCAAAAAGAAACAAATGCAAAATCTAACAAAAAATCCCGCGTTTCTGCATTGTGTGGCTTCAGTCTTTTTGTAACTACTGCTATTATCCCACTTCTTAAAACCCCAGTGAAAACTCTCAGCGTAGATCAACATGTTTTTTATTTGCACTGCAAGTTTTTTTCACATTGGGTTAGCTTCTGGGGAGTTTGCAGCTGTTACATTATAACATAATATATTATAATTACATTACACATATATAATATATATACCGTGTTTCTTCAAAAATAAGACAGGGTCTTATATTATTTTTTGGGTTCGGGCTTATTTTCAGGGGATGTCTTATTTTTTTCATGAACAACAATCCAATCACCAGACCCCCTTACACCCAAAACATTTAGAGTCTGCAAGTGCCAGTGTTGGACGGGCTGTCACTCACAGATCTGCGTCACTCCTGTCATAGGCATGTCACTGTCAGGCCCCTTGCCGTTGCAGCAGCGTTCCACTGCAGACCAGTGTAGTAGTTGGCGCCTCTTGGTCACTGGAAGAAGCCACAATGGAGTGATGCCAGCGGGACTACCCGATCTGTGTATGAGAGCCGGCACTACCGGTAGCCATCCCTTATTGTTGTGGAGAACGCTCTCACTAGTGCCATCTTGTACAGATAGTTCCCTTAAAGTCAATGTCCGATTCTAGTTCTAGTTTTTACATGTATAGCTGCCTGGACACTTTTTTAATGAACTATAACTAGGTCTTATATTCCAAGCATACTCCAAAAATCCTGAAAAATCATGCTGGGGCTTATTATTGGGGTAGGTCTTATTTTTGGAGAAACACGGTGTATATAAGCCTTACCACAATAGCATGTGCCCCGTGCTATTGTTGTAAGGCTTATAGTTGGGTTCTACTATGTTTCTATGTTTGCTGTACAGTAATTTTTTGCATTAGACTCATTTAACCTTCATGTTTTATGTTTGAATACAACTTAGTCTGCTTTTTATCTTGATGCATATGACATGCACTACTTTGTACTATGGTAATACCTAATAAAGCCTTGATGACTAATATGTGTATTGCATGAACTATTTGGTGTAACATTTCTCCTTTGGCCATAGTTGCCTCCACTTATTGTGCGGTTCTCCCCCTTATCTTATTCCCCTTATGTAATATGTATATGTATTTATGCAGTGGCGTAACTAAAGTCTTGTGGGCCCCGATGCAAGCTTTTGTCCGGGACCCCCAACCCACTGCCTACAGAGTATTCTTGATAGTGACAGTTACAGGAGCTGCAGCGATATCTCAGATACTTCAAAGGGCTACCACTATAGTACACACAACTGCGGTTATCAAGAATACAGTGAGTGAGCAGCAAAGCGCCTGGCATGGAAACAATACTGGGAGCTGTTTGCTGTGGAAAACATCTGATCTGCAGGGTCTTAAAAGTGTAAGAGATGTAAGAGATCAGTGGGGTCCAAAATCCCGGGCCACGGCTGTTCAACTCTTTGGTTGTGCTTTTGCAAGTGCCCTGACCCCTTCACTATTTACATTGCACAGTATCTATTTTTTGATCACCATGCAATGTTATTACAGCCTGTAATAATAGTGCACAGCTGCTATAAAACAGATGGCGTGTGATGTAAATAGTGAAGGGGCCTCACACAGTATAATATGCTCCAAAGTGACCCCCCACACAGTATAATATGCTGCACAGTGGCCCCACACAGTATAATATGATCCCCACAGTGGCCCCAAACAGTATAATATGCTCCACAGTGGCCCCACACAGTATAATATCCTTCACAGTTGGCACCGCACAGTATAATATGCTCCAGAGTGGCCTCTGCACAGTATAATATGCTCCAGAGTGGGCACTGCACAGTATAATATGCTCCACAGGGCCCCTCACAGTGTAATATGCTCCACAGTGTCCCCACATAGTATAATATGTTCCCCACAGTGGCCCCACACAGTATAAAATGCTCCCAAGTGCCCCCATAATGCTGTTTCAGGTGAACCGTATGAAATTCGATGAATATTTGTGAGGTTTGGACCTCCGCTTCGTTGCTATTATTCTATGGGGTCTCCTTAGACAGCAGAGTATAATAAGTAAAGGCCCAGGGGAGATGATTAAAAATAAGAAACACTCACCTCACCTCTCCTGCACATCCTCGCTCTGCCCAGCTCTATTTTTACTTGGTTGTGGTACTTTGTTGCTTATATATTCCAATGGTTATAGTTCCACTAATGTATAGCTAAGGCTTTGTTATATGCCCTGTTGTTTGTGATACAATACTCTGGACCAGTTGCCTCCAACCAATTTCTCTTCAGCCATTACAGAACTACAACACTCAGCATGCCCTAACTGCACCAGAATGCAAGTCTACACGAAACTAAATCATACCCCTCTGACTTGTAGAGAACGATTCCGGTAACAGAACTACATTAGGAAATTGCTATAAATGTAGGTTCCTAATATACAGGCAGAAGGGTCATCAAGGATGAACCAACAGTATGATGGGAAACTTGGCTGCGGGGCCACAGTGACCATGATGTGAGGGAAGTGCATTACAGGCGATTCCCTAACATATGTAATATTAATACCAGCATAACTGAGACCCCCATAGTGTGACCAAACATCTAGAAGTGGGCACAGGCATAATGGTGGCTACAAGGTCTGGGATGCAATATGTTAATCCATTCAGTGCAGCGCTCCCCACTGACCAGTTGCTCTCGTGGCTGCAACTTCTGCTTGTGTAAGCAAAGGGGTTGTGCCACCAAAAACATTGCAATTTTTTGCTGTTTTCCTGATTATTATTTTTTTTTAAATAAAGTAGAAAACTGTGGTTATTGGGTTATGGCATCTTTTTTACAGGTAGGCTTTTTATAGGAAAAAACATATCTGAAAAAAAAAACACATATCAAAAATATCTGTATAAAAAGCCGGTCACAATATAATTGTATTAAAAAAAGACATGAAAGTCAGCATTTTTTATAAGCAAAAATAAAAGTATTTTAAGGAAGCCTTGGGTGGTTTCACACAAAGGGTGTCTCATTTTTTGTTTTGTAGCCACATCATTTATATCCATTTGTATGGTGGGATATTAAATGTATCATGTTCTTATTTGTGGTGTTTTGGTGGCATTTTGGGGGGGGGGGGGGTCACTGGAGATTTTTTCTAAATGGCTTGAAAATATATGTAAAAAAATGTTGCAAAAGTAATAAAAAAACTAAAAAATATAATATATAAAATATATATAAAAATATAAAAAAAATTAAAAGCCAAAAACATTTGAAAAAAATGCAATAAAAATGCCTGAAATTTATGGCAAAATGTGTGTGTGAAGAAGAACTAAAAGTGTCAGAAATGCAGAGCTTACCTAACCTGCCAGTGGACAAGAGGACAGCGCAGTGGGCACAACTTACCCACTTACCATATTTATCACAAGATCTATATTGCTACATATATAAATAAGGATTCATCTGATAAAGGAGGAATAAAAATATCTAATTTATTATGCCCCCCAGGTCTGTATTTCCAGTCCTTCCCCATATAATATACATGTTATAATAAGATAGTCCCAGTTACCTTATCGCTCCTCAACCTCCAGCTGCAGCTGACTCTACACAAAGCTCTGGAAAGAAATGATTGAGAAGAGGAACTGACAAGACATCATATGGTTCTTATAAGGGGGAGTGGAAGACGTCCCAAATCATGAGAGCAGAGAGCCGTCTCCAGGATCATTATCTCTTTTACAGTGAAATGGACCAAGGATGTGGAAATCCTCAGAATAGCTGAGCGGCTTATCACGTCACCTCCAGGAGGCGCCTTGTGCAATCATCACATCTACTGATATCTAGAGGTGCTCGCAGGTTGTCACAATGTATCAGAGGATGTCAGATTGCTGATGTTGTCTAGACAAATTTCCTGTAAATTGCCCAATGAGCCTTACGGTAACGCACCAGTGACTATATGTCTTCACAACTACAGTATCTTTTCCTGAGAAAGCTGGGTGACAAGCAATATGGCTTCTATTATTAGGGTTGTAACTAGACTCCT
The DNA here is from genome assembly GCA_947044405.1 of Leptodactylus fallax. Lineage (NCBI taxonomy): Eukaryota > Metazoa > Chordata > Amphibia > Anura > Leptodactylidae > Leptodactylus > Leptodactylus fallax. Next base: position 166,908 of record CAMRHE010000433.1, read on the forward strand.
GATTGTGGAGAATCTTTGTAGTAATAAATCTCCTGCAATGCATAATCGTTGGGATTCTTATCAATCACTGGGAATGTTAGGGCAAAAATGGAATGTGAAGTAGACTTTTGCTTCAAATTCTTCTTCCATTCACTTCCTGAAGCAGAGGTTTGACTTTTCGCCGCAGCAATCCCCCGATGATTAGGTTCAGATGAATAAGCCTAATGAGTGAAGTGGTTCATACTGCGGAATCAAGCATGGAGTCCGCAGCGAGATCAAGCAGGACACTTATATTTTAGGCGTCCTGCTTCAATCTCTGCCTCTCATTGCATAATTCAGACATGTGAACGGTCCTTACCCTTCATTGGGATTGTTACCCATTATTGGGAGTTTTCCATCATTTTGAATGTTACCCATCTCTGGAACTTTTACCCATCATTGGAGTTGTTACCCATCATTGGGACTTTTATCCATAATTGGGATTGTTGCCCATCATTCATATTGCTGTTCATCATTTGACATTGTTACCCATCATAGGGATTGTTGCCCATTGTTTAGATTCAATTTCTTACCCATCATTGGGATTGTTACTCCTGACTGACATTGTTGCTCATCATGGGGCTTGTTAGCCATCATCAATGTTTTTAGCCATTATTGGGATTGTTGCCCATTTTCCAGAACTGACAATAGTGTGATCAGTATAGTCAGTCTTAAGGCTTATATCATTAACAGGGTTCTCTTCTTTGGATAATCCCATTTTGTCATCCGACCTCCATCAATCAGTAATTTATTAGGAAACCTGAAAGTAAATGTTCACTTTCCCTGTAGCACCACCACAGGTCAAATGAAGTATTACACAGTGGCCACTGAAATGAATGATCTGGCCATATAATGCATGGACCCGCCAGGTCCTCTGGAGAGGAGTATTCATTATAAACTGTTCAGTGGGCAATAATGTAGCATTGTTACTTCTATTGGGGCACAGGTGGGGCATTATTACTTTGTGGGGGCGCTAATAATGTGTGGCCACTGGGGAGATCACTATCACTCTATGGGGTATTTATCTGTTCAGTGGTACTATCTCTGTGACAATACAGTATTATGGGGGGGAATTAGAGTTCTATTTGCTTATTGGCAACATAAAACCCAGTATGTGATTGCTCAGTCCTATCTACTAGGAAGTGATAGTGACAATATATTTCTAGCTCATATCCTCAATACTGTTTCTCAGACACTGAGGCGCCTGCAGAACACCAAAGAATCTACAGGTGAAATTTTCTAAAGCTTGAGGACACGACAACTGCTCTAAAAATGATGAAAGTCTTGGGGCATTTACAATAATTGGAGTAGCAACATATACAGTGTAGCCCTATTTGGGGGGGGTATGAGTATTATCCCTCCCGCAACAGACTCTGGCGCTGACCTGTGTGTATAATGGGACCTGAAGCCTTCGCTGAAGGGAAGAGTGGGAACATATATGAAATATATCAGTGCCTCCACCCAGGATAGAGCCTCTGTATTACAGGGAGGATCTCTTCCTGGGACTTACCCATGAAGTACAGTTAGTAGCCTTAACAAGGATCACTGTACTAATCTCACAGTCTGAAGAATACATACAGATACCACATAAGGTTATAACAGTAGCTTTATAAGAATCAACAGGGTAATAATACATACATACAATATACTCAGAACACAGCAGTACTACAACAACCAGCAAGTCCTCAACCGTCTTAGGTTATATACCCGGGTATATATATATAGATATATAGCAAGAGTCCAGTGCACAATACCTCCAGGCAACAGAAGAGATGCAGGGGCCCCTGTGGATGACTGTGGATCCTCGGATTCTTCCAGGAGATGACAGACAGCCGATCAGGAGATGATGATGATGATGAGATTCTTCACAGGCAGCAAACAGGGCGACGGTGACGGCAGTAGATGCAGGCCTGACTACCCTAACACTGAGTCCTTAACCTGCCAGCTAAACTACTAGTGCCACCGGGCCTCTAACTAGCTAGTTGGCCTTCGGAAGCCTAACCTATCACTGCCCTGAACTATATATATATATGGATCCCTAACTACGGTTACTAGCTAGGTCCTGTGAGTATATAGGGGGTAACACATACCTAACTATATACTGTGAAGTAAAGAGGAACAAGTGGCTCTTAGACTCCCCCAGACATAACATGTCTGTCTCAGCAGCTCTGCTCACATCTCTCCCCCCAGCAGCTCTGCCTCACATGTGTCTGACTCACTGTATTTACAAAACAAAACTTGCACTAAATGCCTGGGGTCTCTGAAGCCAAACTGCAGGGGCAAAGAAGCCAGATACATTATATACTAGTAGAAATGGCAGTTCCCTACACTCTCCCTCTGGTGAAATCTTTACGTCACGTCAAAGACATACAAAGTCATAGTATACAGTCAACATTACCAATGACAATATCAATATGGTTGCTTTTGCATTTACAGAGTCACAACAGGTTAATAGGTATACATGCCAGCAGGAGCGAAAATTGGTAACATATTGACCAAAGTGGACACTGCACCCACCCAAGCATGGTATAAATGAGGCTGAGTAGTAAATCTGGGGTCCCCCAAACTATCATATGTCAGCATAGGTGGAGGGTGTCTAATTCTCTCTCCTCTCCGTACCTCTCTCTGAGGTAAACTAGCATGTCCAGGCCCTAAACTAGGGTTGTCTGCCATGGGAGGGGATGGTGCTGGTGGCGTAGGAGAGCTAGATCCCTGCTCATCTGTAGACACAGATCTAGGTACGAATTCTGGAGTTTGAGGGTTCATAGGTCTCCCTGAAGGAGAAGATACTGGTGATCTAGGAACTTCAGGAGCCACAGTCCAATCACTCTCAGGAGTTTCAGGAAGGTCAGGTGGAATATCGGCTAAGGACTGTGGAGAATCGCAGGCCAAGCCATCATTGGAGATATCCATACCATCAATCTGAGGTACAGGCAACAAATGATTTCTATGCCAAGTCCTGATCCTCCCGTCCCGTCCTTTTATCTTGTAGACTGGTATTCCAGGCAACCGATCTACCACTGTAAAGAGTTCACTCCGCCATCGATCAGCCAGCTTATGTTTTGCAGATGCTCCCAAATTCCGTAGCAGAACATGGTCCCCAGGGTTCAATTCTCGGTATCTTACTCGAAGATCAAATCTCCTTTTATTTCCTTCATTCACTTTGGCCGCATTTTCCTCAGCCAGCTGATAAGCACTCTTAAGCGTTTCTTTCAAACGTGCCACGTATCGGTAATGATCTCGATGACTGATACCATCGGTAGAGACTCCCAACAAGATGTCAATAGGTAGCCTAGGCTCTCTTCCAAACATCAGAAAGTATGGTGAATATCCTGTGCTCTCGTGCCTTGTACTATTATAGGCATGCACCATAGCCTCCACTTTTCTACTCCAGGATCGCTTATCCTCAATTCGTAAGGTACCAAGCATATCAAGTAAAGTCCTGTTAAATCTTTCAGGAAGGGCATCTCCCTCTGGATGGTAAGGCGTCGTCCGACTTTTGCGGATGTTCAACAACTGAAGTAACTCTTTGATCAGGTTACTCTCAAAATCCCGGCCTTGATCAGAATGCAACCGGTGTGGTAAGCCATAATGGATAAAATACTTTTCCCAAAGCACTCTTGCAACAGTGACTGCTTTTTGATCCTTAGTCGGAAAGGCTTGAGCATATCGTGTGAAGTGATCAGTCACCACCAATACATTTCCAAATCCTCTGGAGTCGTTGTCAATACAAAGGAAGTCTATGCAGACAAGATCCATGGGGCCCGAACTCTTCAAGTGTCCCATGAAGGCCGCTCGAACCGGGACAGTCTTCCTCTGCAAACATCTGCGACAGCACCTACACAGACGAGTCACGGTATCTCTCATTTTGGGCCAGTAGAATCGGTCTTGTATTAGGCCATAAGTCTTCTCAGGTCCCAAATGACCATGATAATCATGCAGACTTCGGAAAATCATCTTCTGAAAGCAGCTTGGAATAACTAGTTGGCGCCTTCCAGGGTGATCATGATACAGCACCACACGATAAAGTAGGCCATTGTCTATTTCAAACTTCTCCCAATCTCGTAGAAGTTGACTGCATTCAGAGGGTAGGGATGTCTTTAACATTTCTCTGTCTTGAGAACTCACTGCTTGATAAAGAGGTCCAATTAAAGGATCAGTCTTTTGACTCCAGATCATTCGCTTTGAAGATATAGAACAACTCTCAAAGGATCCTAAAGCGGCAGGGTAGGCAAACATGTCTGGTACAGCTTCGGGACCTCCCCCAATAGAGTCAATAAGCCGAGTTTCAGAAAAGGCTACTCGGTCTTCAACTACAGCAGCCATGGCACACAAAGCTCCTACTCCAGGACTTGGCACTTCTTCCCATTCATCCACTACTTCCGGACTAGGTAATCCAGGCCGTCTTGATAGAGCATCTGCCCCAATGTTCTTAGGCCCCGATTTATACTTGAGTGTGAATTGGTAGTTGGATAAAGATGCCAACCAGCGATGTCCTGTAGCATCGAGTTTAGCGGTTGACAAAACGTATGTCAGTGGATTGTTGTCTGTTCTTACTTCAAACGTGGCTCCGTATAAATAGTCATGTAATTTATCAACAATGGCCCACTTGAGCGCCAAAAACTCCAATTTATGTACTGGATAATTTTTCTCGCTGGGAGAAAGACTTCGACTTATGAAAGCTATGGGCCGTAACCCGGCCGGGTATTCTTGGTGCAGCACGCCACCTAATCCTTCAAAGCTGGCATCTACATGTAGCACATATGGCTTCTGTGCATCAGCATAAGCCAGAACGGGAGCTTCTGTCAATTTCTTCTTCAACAACTTAAATGCTTCTTCACAATCCGCAGTCCACCTATCGCCAAAAAGGCTTTTGGAAGACCCTTTCTTCTTTCCCGGATCTCCTGCATCACTCTTCAACAGGTCGAGGAGGGCTCGAGCAATTTTTGAATATCCTTCCACAAATCGTCGATAGAATCCACAAAACCCCAAGAAAGATTGCAACTCCGTAATATTTTGCGGTCGGGGCCAATTCACCACAGCTTCAATCTTACCAGGATCGGTAGCAACTCCTTCAGCAGAAACAATATGACCTACATAAGTGACCGAAGATCTACAAAATTTGCATTTGTCAGCCGACAACTTCAGCCCCTCTTCTTTTAAGCGATGGAGTACTCTCATGAGTCGTTCTTCATGTTCTTCCAGCGTCTTTCCAAACACAATAATGTCATCAAGATATACAAGGCATTCCCGGGGCACTAAATCACCTAACACTCTTTCCATCAACCTTTGGAACGTTGCTGGCGCACCTTTTGTACCTTGCGGCATACGAGTGAACTGAAAGAAACCCAAGGGGCATATGAAGGCTGTCTTTTCCTGATCCTCAGGTGCCATTGGGACTTGATAGTATCCCGATCTTAGGTCCAGCACTGTGAACCAACAGTTTCCATTCAGAGCTTCCAGAGCTTCTTCAATTCTCGGCAGTGTATACTGATCAGGTAAGGTTCTCCGGTTCAGAGTTCTGTAATCCACACATAGGCGAATTGCTCCAGATTTTTTTCTTACCACCACAATAGGTGAGGCATAGGGGCTCTTACTGTCCACAATGATCCCCTGACCTTTCATTTGCTGTAGAGTCTGTCTTAACTCATCAACATCCTTTGGAGCAACTCTCCGTGGTCGCTCCCGGAAGGGAGTAGAATCGGTCAATCGGAAAGTGTGTTGAGCACTTTTAGCACAACCTACATCCATATCATCCATGGAGAACACTTCCGATAATTCAGACAACTTCTGTGTCAGTCGCTGATTCCAGGCCTCTGGTAAATGTGGATCACTCAAGTCAAGATTGAGATTAGGGATTGCATCTCGGATTTGAATCCTGCACACTTCAGCGTATGGATTTACTCCAAGCACAGGGTAGCAGTGGGCCACATTCTGGTATGGTCCAATTACAATCGGATGCGGTGAACAGTTCCTCACTGTCACACAGGTAGATAACTCCACTTTATTTCTCCAGTCCTTTCTCTCCGGGATCACCATCCAGCCATTCTGGTTAATCATTTCTTCAGGGGTTTCCATAAGGACATAACTCCCCCCTTCAAGCAAATCGGGAGCAATGCTGGAGGCTACTCTCAGAACTCTCTCCCCGCCGGCAGGAACTTCCACGGTTCTCTCACCGATATGATATACCATTCCATGTCGATAGCCAGTAGACAGGGCATCACAGAGTTCTCTAAGATCAGAAGATATATTCACCGGCTGAGCTGCAGGGTTCCAATCTCTTCCAAGAAACTTCTGAAAAGCATAATGCACTGCGGGACAATTAGTGCCAAGTATCACAGGAGCTGCACAAGAATCCCCTGTATCAGGACAGACAAGAGCCGTAATCTTCATGGGAGCGACACTCTGATCTTCTAATTCAGGGACAGTTATAACTACTTGTAGGCTGCCATCTACAGGATATGATCCTGAATTAAGCCCCCACAATTTCATTTGTCCTGTAGACTGAAGAGGTATATCCCTCAGATACTTTTGGTAGAACGAGCGATAAATCAGGGTCACTTGAGATCCTGTATCAAACAGGGCAGGAGCGGCATGACCATTGACAGTGACTTTGACAACGGACCTGGAGCCCGCGATAGCGCCTCTGGTCTTTACTCGGCCCGCCTTCCTTCGGTGTCTTTGATTCTGAATAGAGAAGACAGCACTGTGTCTCAATCCCTCACTGTCCTCCGTACACTGTCTGGCACTATGGCCCGTCTGACCACATTTATAACAGGTTCTAGCATCCTTCCTCCATTGAGTGGCAGTGGGTGGAGTGGCGGACTGTCTAAGTTCTGACCGCTCCGCTGGTTTGTCCTTGTTTGAATTAGGAACAACATCTTCTTTAGAGATGCTTTTCGCTTTCTTAGGGGTACTAAAACTAATGTCAGCTTCTTGTTTCTTCACTAACTTCATTAAGTCAGGAAATGGAAGGACTCTATCAGATAGTAAGACCTTGAGTACTTGAGCAAGAGGATGATGAGGTTGTAACCCTCTCACCAACTGACTGGTTCTCATAGCGTCTACCTCTGACGTAGATATAGCTGCATGGTACACCAGACGTGAAAGAAGTAGCTGTAAACGGTTAATAAAAGTAGAGACATTTTCCCCTTCTTTTTGACGAACCATTCGGTAATCAGCAACCATCTGGGCAAGGTCATAGTATGGCTCAAAGTGATCAGACAGTACTTGTATATAGTCCAATGCACTCACTCCTTCATGAGAGTCTCTGTACAAGCGGATCAATTCTGCAGCAGGAGACCGCAAACTTTCACTGATACACTGCCGCTTGCCTTCTTCAGAGCAAGACCATTCCTTCAGGCATTGGAGAGTATGTTCTTTCCATATCTCAAAGTTTTCCTCCCCTTGTGGTACTGGGACATTACCAGAGAATACTTTTAGTTTCTTGTAGTGAGTGGCCTGCAGGCCCTGAGCTAACATTTCAGTCAGCCTGGCTAAAGTGCTAATAGCACTGTCACTAGAGGAACTGCTAGCGACGGCCATACTGGGGGGGTAACTGGCTGAGCGGGGTTCTTCCTTTACCTGAACCAGGGGAGGAACAGGAGGTCGGTAATCCCATGTAGTAGCTAGTGGGAGGTTCCCCTCTGAGCTATATCGCTTCTCCATATCAATGACTATTCCCACTTCTAAATCTCAGCAGTGCCTCCAAATGTAGCCCTATTTGGGGGGGGGGGGTATGAGTATTATCCCTCCCGCAACAGACTCTGGTGCTGACCTGTGTGTATAATGGGACCTGAAGCCTTCGCTGAAGGGAAGAGTGGGAACATATATGAAATATATCAGTGCCTCCACCCAGGATAGAGCCTCTGTATTACAGGGAGGATCTCTTCCTGGGACTTACCCATGAAGTACAGTTAGTAGCCTTAACAAGGATCACTGTACTAATCTCACAGTCTGAAGAATACATACAGATACCACATAAGGTTATAACAGTAGCTTTATAAGAATCAACAGGGTAATAATACATACATACAATATACTCAGAACACAGCAGTACTACAACAACCAGCAAGTCCTCAACCGTCTTAGGTTATATACCCGGGTATATATATAGATATATAGCAAGAGTCCAGTGCACAATACCTCCAGGCAACAGAAGAGATGCAGGGGCCCCTGTGGATGACTGTGGATCCTCGGATTCTTCCAGGAGATGACAGACAGCCGATCAGGAGATGATGATGATGGTGAGATTCTTCACAGGCAGCAAACAGGGCGACGGTGACGGCAGTAGATGCAGGCCTGACTACCCTAACACTGAGTCCTTAACCTGCCAGCTAAACTACTAGTGCCACCGGGCCTCTAACTAGCTAGTTGGCCTTCGGAAGCCTAACCTATCACTGCCCTGAACTATATATATATATATGGATCCCTAACTACGGTTACTAGCTAGGTCCTGTGAGTATATAGGGGGTAACACATACCTAACTATATACTGTGAAGTAAAGAGGAACAAGTGGCTCTTAGACTCCCCCAGACATAACATGTCTGTCTCAGCAGCTCTGCTCACATCTCTCCCCCCAGCAGCTCTGCCTCACATGTGTCTGATTCACTGTATTTACAAAACAAAACTTGCACTAAATGCCTGGGGTCTCTGAAGCCAAACTGCAGGGGCAAAGAAGCCAGATACATTATATACTAGTAGAAATGGCAGTTCCCTACAACAGAATTAGGGTTAGCGGCAAGATGGAGAGCTTGCATATGTTGGCTATAGCTTGGTGGGTTGCTGGCAAAGGAAGGAGTCAAAGGTATTTGTGCAGCATACTTTTTTATTGGGGGGTGGATGTCTGGGGAACCTATGCTTTGGGTTTGCACCCTTAATCTTTTAAGACCCTAGTAGTGCCCCTGACTTGCTCTTCAGATACCATGGTTGTCAACACCCCCCGAGGCTTCCAGGAAAACAGTAGGCACCCCAAACTCCCAGAAGAGCTGTCAAATCTCCTGTGCATTGCCAAGGAGGGAGCTAAACACATCAGCAGCACCAACCTCTCTCTTGTCCTGACAACTTGTTACAATGTGTCAGTGCAGGTACAGTCCATCAGTCAAACTGAGGCAAAAACCAACATGTACAGTAATGTGCAAAAGCTTTAGACAGGTGTGGAGAAAATGCTGCGCAGTAATAAACTTTCAGAAATAGAAGGGTTAATAGTTTATTTTTGTCAATGAAGTGAATGAAGAAAAGAGAAACGTAAATCCCATCAATATTTGACGTGACCTTTGCCCTTTGCCTTCCATCAGTTCTTCTCGGTACTTGCAGACAGTATTTGGCAGAACTGGGCAGGGAGGTTGTTCCCGCCGCCATCTTGGAGAACTAAGCACAGATCTTCTGTGGATGTTGCTTGCTCCAATCCTTCTCTCTCTTCCTGTCATCCCAGACAGACTGGATGATGATGAGATCAGGGCTATATCTGTGGGGGCCGGATCATCACTTCCAGGACTCCTCCTCCAAAGGGCAAAGGTCACACCAAATATTGATGGGATTTACATTTCTCTTTTCTTCATTCACTTCATAAAATAAACTATTAACCCTTCTATTTCTGAAAGCATTCTTATTTTGCATTTTTCCACAGCTGCCTAAAACTTTTGCACAGTATTGTATATGTCCCATTTTTGAGGTTTTTCGTAGTGATTCTTTGAGTTATTTCTTCTGTCAAACATCAGGCTAACCTTATCAAACCTGCGATATCTATCTATCTATATATATATATATATATATATATATATATATATAGTCCCACATATCACATAAAAATAAACAAAACTACACACACAATAATTGATATTGCCATGTCCGAAAATGCCTGAACTAATAAGATATAAAATAATATTTTTTTTGTAAATTCTGTAACAGGAAAAAAAAAATCAAGATACCCAAAACAGTTTTTGTTCACCTCTCCCCCTAAAATAGGTAATTGAAAGGCCTTAGCCCTCATACACACAACCGTAGTTGTCTTCAGTTTATTGTCCACAATTGCGGATAGAATACGGACCCATTCATCTCTATGTCCTCATACATACGGCCATAGTTTTTACTGATCAGTGTCCTGCCTCTAGAATCCATCTGCATATTATGGAGCAGGTTCTATTTTTGTCCGCTCATACAAGTATTTTTTGTGGATCGGTGGTTGACATGCTGATGCAATGTTTTTGCAGAATGCAGATCCATTTTGTGGACAGTAAAAAGCACTACGATCTTGTGCACATAGTCTTAGGCTACTCATATTGGCAACTCGTCCCGCAAAAAAAAAAAAAAAAAGAGCCCTTACACAACTCCGTAAACTGAAATATAAGATATATATCAGGATATGATAATGCAAAAAAAAATCAAAAAAATAATAACAAATATGGTATTACTGCATTTATAATGTCCCACACCATAAAGGTATCAAGTGATTTTTTTTTTACCAAAACTAAACTGTAAAAGTAAAAACCATAAAACCTATGGCAGAAGTGTAATTTTTTGAAAAAAAAAACCCAAAAACATTTCAATCCACAAAGAATATCTTTCTCAGTATACCACTTAATGGCCACCAGGTGAGCTGGGCAGGGGTAAGTTCTTATCCAAGACACGCTGCAAGGAGTCTGGTGCACCCCAGTGTGTCGTCATTCCACTGGTCCGAATACACCTTGATACATGGGGTAACTGGTATGGTGATCAGACAGCCCTCTTGCCACAAGTTCTTGATGATGGGTGTCAGCTCCTGTCTTCTGGCTATGGAGCAGCAGATGACTCTTCTGTCCACCCGAACATTCTTAGTCATGGGTTAGGGTCTCTCCTCTTCTTCTCCACTTAATCTAGTAGCCAAGATGCCTTCCTCTTAGCACAGCTGACTCGCCCAGTAGCCTTGCACTCTGGCCACCATGGTGAACCCTACTTGATCATTCACATAGAGATGCTATCTGCTCCTGGGAACATCTTTGGGAAAGTTGTCCACAGCAATGTCGCCCTATCCCTTCTCCCATATGCTAGAATGTATCTCTATAGGGTAGAATGTAAGAGAACTAATTCTCACCTTCCTGAGGTGTGCTGAGCTATAAAGTGCCATGTGTAATACCAGCCTACATAGGGGCACAGACTGACATCACTATTTTCTTTCAGTTACGACGCAATTTTTAAAAAAAACATTTACTAGCAAATTAGTTTTGCAAAAATTGTGGCAAATCCACCCAGTGTAAAATGTACAGTATGCAGAGTAACACAGCTCAACTTGTAAAATGGGGCAAATTCAGACTTGATGGCCAGGGCAGCATCGAGAGCAAACCCAGGCCTGGGTGCATAGACTGACTGATCTATGGGGAGACTCTCCGGGAACCTCCAAGCATGTTTAGGAAGCTCATCAAGAGAATGCCAAGAGTGTGCAAAGCAGTAATCCAAGCAAAAGGTGGCTACTTTGAAGAACCTAGAATATAAGACATATTTTCAGTTGTTTCACACTTTTTTGTTAAGTATATAATTCCACATGTGTTAATTCATAGTTTTGATGCCTTCAGTGTGAATCTACAATTTTTATAGTCATGAAAATACAGAAAACTCTTGGAATGAGAAGGTGTGTCCAAACTTTTGGTCTGTACTGTATATATATATTGAAATGGAAGACCCTCAGACAGGTTGCTAGACCCTTAAAGATTGCTGGAACTATGGACTCCATTTTGCTGCGTTTGTTTATAGGTTGTTTGAATTTCTATACACCTAAGATGGCGCCTGTGTTATGAATCATCGTGACTCAAGAAAATATATGGCATATATCAAAATATATATGTTAAAGTAAAGTGTTCAGAGAAATAAACTACGCGCTTGCCCATGTTGTGAGAAACACCCTGCCAATTCCGAGAAATGGCCGAGCACAAGAGAAGATAAGTTCGGACCTTATGTATGTACTTTGACTCTGGCCACTAAAATTAAATTTTTATTAAATTAAATAATTAAAATTAATAATGAACTGACACTTGACAATTCTGCATGGGTTTTCTTTGCAGCAGTCACCTCATTTACATCACAGAGATAATTACAATAGCAGATAACACCTCTATAGATGACACCATTGACCCATCATTACTTCCCCTACTGACAATATATGATGTCATAGCCACTCCATGCACAGAGCATGTCCTGAAAACTCTCCCATGGACCTCAATGAGTTGGCTCCAGTCTATTGCTGCCTATGGCCATGACTGTGCTGTAAATCCTACAGCTGCATCTCAATAAATTAGAATATCTTTGAAACGTTTATTCATTTCAGTAATTAAATTAAGTGACCTCCTATATTTTCTAGATTCTTTACACACAGAGTCTTCTATTCCAAGTGTTTTATTTCTGTAAATGTTGATTATGGATTACAGGGAATGAAAACCCAAATCTAAGAAAATCTGAATATTGTAAGTTCAGTTCAGTCTTGTAAATTCACCTGCCAAGGTTTCCTAAGCCTTTAAATGGTCCCTCAGTCTGGTTCAGTAGGACACACAATCATGGAAGACGCTGATTATGGATTGTATTACTGAATTACTGAGATGAATGAACGTTTCACAAATATTCTCATTTATTGAGATGCATTCCCTTTAAATGACTAAAGTTGAGGTCACCTACCTTCCTATAGACGCCTATAGACTTGCTCTCTCTGCAGTCCTTATTAGTTACCACTAGAAGGAGACAAACACTGGTATGGACATTCTATTATTCTAACAATAGTTTACTTCTGTGTTATCGTCATGTGAACAAGAGATGGTCACATCTTCAGCCACCGGGCTACTAGATCTCAGAGGATGCCTTCTATAGAGACTGACTATAGAAAGGCACCAAGAATATACTACAAAGGAGGACAGATGAGGGGTTTATCTATTCTCGATTCCTGGCTATATTTTATAGCAAGTCCAATGTATCAACTAAGAGGTCGGGGCAGAATAATCGCCAGGAAGTCGTCTCTACATTGTATCAATAATTAGCAACAAGATCTTCAATACTGAGGACACCTGAGTCTACCCCAAAAAGCTGCAAAATATATAAGAGGTCTTTAAAAGTGGGAAAAATATGGAAGTTACCCCTATGTGGAGACATCCAAAATTGGGAGAACATTTTAATCTTAAGGATTTTGTACATTGGGAGAGAAGAGGAGCACACTGTAGGCCAAGTGCTAAGCTGAGGACAGTTAACTTGGTAGAGACCCTTAGATGGGCGCGGATCCTTGAGATTTTTACTCAGTAATTCTCTTATTAGGAAAGAAACCAAAATGTTGGATAAATATGTTTTGGGTTTTTTTTTTACTTTGTATCCATTAAATGGATCTGCTTAATGTGAATGTAACATTATCTCTAAATCTGAGCGGGGTTATATTTGTCCTTGCATTTTTTTTTCGAAAATTTATTTTTTCAACAAACATTGTAACATATAATGGAGATATGAAACACCCTACAAATAATACTGATTTTTTTGTGCCATTTTTCTTCAGTTTTGAGGTCTATGATATCATTTTAGTCCAGCAGCGCAGCTCCCGGCATGTAAACATTAGCTGGTCCTAAGGCTAGGCCTGTGATGGCGAACCTATGGCACGCAGAGCCCTCTCAGTTGGCACGTGCGCCGTCGCCATGATCGCTCACTAACGGTACAGGATTCCCCATTAGTGAGTGATCGCTTCTTCAAGCTATATGCAGCGCCGCTCCGGACGCAGATGAGTTACATACAGTGATGAAGCAGGAGCCGTCCGCGGACAGCCCCTGCTTCACCATTGTGTGTGAAGCACAAACTTGTGTGTTGCGGTCCCTGGAGCTGCGGGCGCGATGTTATGACGTCACTCACATCGCGCTTGCAGCTCCCTGAACTGTCCGGAAGAAATGACCTCACAGAGCGGCAGTGGAGCGAGGAGGGGTGAGTATCAGTGTTTTATTATGTTAAACTGGTGGCAGATGAAGGGGGACATCAACCTGGTGGCAGATGAAGGGGGCACATTAAACTGGGGGGAGATGAAGGGGGACATTAAACTGGGGGGAGATGAAGGGGGCACATTAAACTGGGGGGAGATGAAGGGGGACATTAAACTGGGGGCAGATGGAGAGGGGCATTAAACTGGGGGGAGATGAAGGGGGACATTAAACTGGGGGAAAATGAAGGGGGACATTAAAATGGGGGAGGATGGAGGGTGACAAACTAGGGGCTGCTGGAGAGGGACATTGAACTGGGGGCAAGTTGTAAGGGGGCATTAAACTGGGGAGCAACTAGAGGAGGACATTAAACCATAGGGGTAGCTGCCTCTAGTTGCCCCCAGTTTAATGTCCCCATCCAAGTAACCCCACGGTTTAATGTCCCCCTCTAGTTTCCCCCAGTTTAAACTGGGGCACCAGGAGAGGAGACTTCATACTGTGGGGCAATTGGAAGGGAACATTATAAAATGGATGCGAATGGGCAGAGTCAATGTAGAAGAGGGTGGAGCTAAATTTGCTGTGGCGCGCATAGCCTAATCACAGGGGTATTTCATGTAATACCCCTCGGAACATAACATAACCAGGAAGTTATTGGCGCTGTGACCCAGACGTTTACCATCGTCTAGGTTGTAGCGCCAAAAGAGTTTCACCAAACACTTACACAACATACACAAAGTCATCAAGAAAGTTTACATTCAACCCTGTCCCTGTCCTGTCCATACCTTTATAGAGTAAAATCCTCCGACCGCCTCTCTAGCGATATCCATTACATGCTAAAATAATAGCGATTATTACTAGAGATGAAGGTATAAAACATTTCTGACAGGCGGAAAAGTTCCATCGGTCACGTAACACATTGTCACCCATTGAATGTCACCATATAAAATCCCAGTTTTTGGCAGCTTTCAGATGGATATAATAGCAGGTGGTGATGGGGGGGCCCACTTATGAAATCTCTGCCCTGGGCCCACCAATCTGTTAAAACGGCTCTGGCTATATGTGCAAATGTGGACCGCGGCTTACACTGAATGCAGAGTGTAACCTCTGCCCCGACGCAAGTCATCAGTGCCTGTGATCAGAAGAAAGAGGAGGACGCTCGTCATGGGACTGCAGCCATACTGGGTAAGTAGCATAAACTACTGTGTGGGGGTCCACTGTGGAGAATATAATACTGGGGGGGACCAAAGTGGAGCATATAATACTGTGTGGGGGGCCTACTGTAGAGCATATACTACTGTGTGGAGGCCACTGTAGAGCATATACTACTGTGTGGAGGCCCACTGTGGAGCATATAATACTGTATAGGAGCCACTGTGGAGCATATAATACTGTATAGGAGCCACTGTGGAGCATATAATACTGTATGGGGGCCACTGTGGAGCGTATAATACTGTCTGGGGCCACTGTGGAGCGCATTGCATTGTGTGGGGGTCCTTCACTATTTATATCACACAGTATCTGTTTTATAGCAGACATGTGATATTATTACAGGCTGTAATAACATTGCACGGTCACTATAAAACAGATCCTGGTTAATTTAAGGTTAAATTGCCATGTTGGCACTTTGCAATAATTTAGTGGGTTTTGGGTTGCAGTTTGGGCACTCGGTCTCTGAAAGGTTCGCCATCACTGGGCTAGGCCATCAGTGGCCTATAAAGTAGATGACCCCTATAAAGGGAGTCTGTCACCAGGACCAGCATCACCCCAGCCCCGCAGATAGATCAGCTCTTTGGAACATTGATGAAATTGGCATTGCTCCAAAGAGCTAATTTGCATATTAACAAAAATGGCGATATATTCTTACAACAGAGCCTTTCAGGGATTTTAGGAGAGATAGCAGGTATAATTTCAAAAGACGCAGCAGTGTGGCAACCATACGCCACTGAAGACCCACCCACCTAAGGCATCTAATCGGCTTGTGATTTTTCAGGTAAGACCATAATCGCCAAGTAGTGCTGGGCGAATAATGAAAAAATAACCAAAACCAAACATCAACATCCTCGTCGGTTATTACAGTATTTGCGAGGTTCTACCTGCAGCTTCATGTCCGAGTCAAAACTTCTCTTCAGACCCCAAAGTATAATAAACTGAGACCCAGGGGAGGTGAGCAAACCTAAAAACCATGTTACTCACCTCTCCTGGGCTCCGCCGTGACTCCCTGTTCTCTTCAGCACTTCCGACTGACATCAGAGACTGCTGAGGCCTGTGATTGATCATCAGTCAGAAGCGCCAAAGACAACAGGGAGCCGCGTCGGAGCCCAGGAGAGGTGAGTAACACAGTTTTTATGTTTGGTCACTTCCCCTGGGCCTCAGCATATTATACTCAGGGGTCTGAAGAGACCCCAAAGTATAACAGTAGTTTCAGTTTAGCCGTGTTCGGTCTGATCGATCCCGCACAAGGTTCGCCCAACACATACTCATATTGTAAAAGTGTTGTGGTTTAAAATTGGCGTGACCTAAATAATGGGAATCAATCATAATTTAAGTAAAATGCCCGATTAATCGCAAATTTGATTTAGGTCATAATAGCCCAGCCCTATTGCCAACTCTCCCAGAACGTATAGGAGGCTCCCGAAAAAAGGGGAGACTTACAGGACTCCAGAAACAACTGTTAAATCGGCCGGGCCTGAGCTGCTATTATTTTCTATGTGATGGGAGGAGGTTATGTGCCGATCCTGTCTCAGAAATGGAGAACGTCTTGCTTTTTGCACCTGCTGTGAACATTTTTGAGTGGAGCCATCAATGGCGCAAAATCTGCTGACCACACCCCTTTTGTTTCTTACATGACTGACACATAAAGTCACGTATATAGAGACTACTAGCCCAGCAGAGAATTTGGCCGGCTCTACTGGGAGGTCGCCCGCTTTTCAGGACTCTCCCAGATGTTGCAGGAGAATATGAACCCCCCTTACCCCCAAAAAATGTGCATGGTATCCTAGGCATGGGGCGCTGTCCCTGACCCACACCTTCCTGCAAATGTTTGCAAGTATTGAAAAGACTGAGCTACAAATGTCCTGCCATTGCCTTTAAGGCACCACAACCCCTTTAAGAAAGAAAAAAAAAAAAAAACCTCTTATGCCTTATTTGTTTCCCCCAAACTCTTCATATGTTTCAGTGTAAAGGGATTTCAATAATAATTCTAACCTATAGGTCATGGAGATAAAACTGAATTAGAAAAACCGCAGAGAATATCTGACATTCCAATGAATGAGAACTGACCCCATCTCCTCCCACGCCCTATTTTTCCCACCTGAGCCAGGCAGTACGCAGGACAGCCCTTCTGACTGACTGGGGGCCTTCCAACTCCGCCAGTGGCCATTTTGTTGTACGGAAGAAACAGATTTTTATCAGTAAAAATTATAAAAAATTGTAATTTCTGTGCTGAACATATAAACTACTTATATTAGGACGTGATTCTGATAGGTTTGACGCTGTTTTGTTATAGTATGAGGTGTTTAGGTACAGGCGCCATGTTGGTGTACGGCGGAAGAGTGAGCGGGAGCCGCCATTTTGCCAGTCTCAGTACGGGAAGCGGTGAACCTGGGCGGGGAACGGCGGCCTGTCACTGACCGAGAAGCAGCCTTGAGCCCTCCGTGAGGTATCCCCGCAGTCAGGAGCCGCCATGATCCTGCTGGAGGTGAACAACCGCATCATCGAGGAGACCCTCGGCCTCAAGTTCGAGAATGCCGCGGCCGGGTGAGTGTAGACGGGTGAGGGGGCGGCAGAGGCCTCGGGGCTGTCAGCCGTGGTCTATGAATATGATGGTAGGAGAGGCCATGAATCATCGATATTTAGATCATGGCGCCCCTGACTGTGCCCTTGGGGGCCCCTGACTGAGCCCTTGGGGGGCCCCTGACTGTGCCCTTGGGGGCCCCTGACTGGCCCTTGGGGGCCCGCCCTGACTGAGCCCTTGGGGGGCCCCTGACTGAGCCCTTGGGGGGCCCTGACTGTGCCCTTGGGGGCCCCTGACTGTGCCCTTGGGGGGCCCCTGACTGTGCCCTTGGGGGGCCCCTGACTGTGCCCTTGGGGGGCCCCTGACTGAGCCCTTGGGGGCGCCCCCCTGACTGTGCCCTTGGGGGCCCTGCGGCCCTGGGGGCCCCTGACTGGCCCTTGGGGGGCCCCTGACTGAGCCCTTGGGGGGCCCCTGACTGAGCCCTTGGGGGGCCCCTGACTGTGCCCTTGGGGGCCCCTGACTGTGCCCTTGGGGGGCCCCTGACTGAGCCCTTGGGGGGCCCCTGACTGAGCCCTTGGGGGGCCCCTGACTGAGCCCTTGGGGGGCCCCTGACTGTGCCCTTTGGGGGCCCCTGACTGAGCCCTTGGGGGGCCCCTGACTGAGCCCTTGGGGGGCCCCTGACTGTGCCCTTGGGGGCCCTTATAGTGCACTACAGATTATAGTAAGAGCCTCCCCATTGGGTTACATAGCTGTAAGTGAATGGGAATCATCACAGAGCACTGGATGCAATTGTAACAAACCTTCAGCTATGAGATGCTTTGGGGTCTGTCACCCGTAAGATCTCTGCTGTCAGTGTAACCCATTGCAGAACACTGGATGCTATTGTAACAAACCCTCAGCTGTGTGGAAGGATCTGATTTACTACTAGAGGCTGAAAACGTAACGCAGAGCTAAGGGGATGTTCACACTGGATTTTGCATATTTTTGTTGTTGCTTGCAGATTTTGCACAGGGCCGGCCACTGCGATTTTGCCACCCAAATTGATGTCAGCCATCTTTTTTTTTTTGCTGCACAGATTCATATCCACCAGCGTGGGAACGACAGCACAGATTTCCTATTTAAGGCTGAGGCCCACGTTGCGGAAACGCAGCTTTTTTTGTTGCGTATTTATGAGCCAAAGCCAATAATGGGGAATATCTCGGACGTTCTTTTACTTTTCCCTTCTGCTCAATCCATTTCTGGCTTTGGCACAAAAACTGCAGCAAAATCTGCAACAAAAAAAGCTGCGTTTCTGCAACGTGGGCCTCAGCCTAAAGGGGTTTTTCCAGGACTTGTATATTGATGGTCTGTCCTTAGGTTAGGCCATCAGTATGTGGTCAGTGGGGGGTCTGACACCTTGGACCCCCACAGATCATCTTTGAATAGTCTGTGGCCTCAGTGCCGATGAGTGTGACGTTCATTGGTCACATGGTACAGCAGCAACTCTGTCTAATTGAATGGGGCTGAGCTGCAATTCCAAGAGCAGCCACTATACAATGTACGGCACTGTGCTTGGTATTTAGTGAAGAAGCCGCAATGCTCACCTGTACACTGCGGCCTCACTAACCAGCTGATCGGTGGGGGTCCTGGGTGTCAGACCCCCAACCAATCACACATCGATGACCTATTCTATAAGTTCTGGAAAACCCTTTTAAGTCGGTGGGTGTATTTCACCCGGATATTGGAACACAAACAATGCGCTATGTGAACTTTCCCCAAATACTTCAGCTCACAGAGGATTATCTAGACTGGATCCAATTGTAGCAAACCCTCAGCTTTGGTCTGCTCATATTGTAAGGTACCATATTCACTGACCGCAAGCAGAGAAATTGAACATGTAAAGGCCCTGACATACAAGTCCTATGACAGTTTTTTGGTGTATAGAGGGGGGCAGGGCTCTGTCCATCACTGCAGCTCCTCACCTGAGATAGATAGAGATATAGATATATATATATACTGGAGCTTCTGTAAGGAAATGGTGGTGAGTGATGTCGGCTGTTACTTCCTCATCTCGGCTGCATTCAGTACAGGCCCCATCATGTCTGCAGCGGGCGCTTCCCCCATGTCGTGCTGCTACAAGTAACATCTAGTAATGCGGAGCCCCAGCGCTGCCAGTCACTGACTTGTAACCTCAGGGTTAAACGTCCAGCATTCCCACTAATCTGTGTGTATGTATGTGTATATATATATATACTGACCTGTCCCCTATCTATTCGTACTGAATTCCATTTCTAGGAAAGCTGGGTGATTTATGATTATTGCTTCTCTAGCACACAGGTTCAGTCCTTGACTTTGCCATTTCATTTCATCCTTTTCTGGAAAAGCTGGGTGAATATTAATATGGTGGTCACCGCAGAGAGTCCAGACTGGCGCCCCTGCTTAGAAAGTGTGCATGATGACGTTGCGGCGGCCGCCATTAATCGCACGTTTATAATATGATGGTTTTCGGCTTAGGGTTCGGGGGTCCGGCTGTATGCGGCCGCTGCAGGGTGATCGTGCAGCCTTACTGGTGCAGAGATGAGTCATTTGGGGCTAGGGAAAGCTGAGTGTCCAGCTCTATCTTATTGGCCTTCACCCAGCTTTACAAGACACAGATACAGCTCAGAACAGGAGTTCCCAGTCCGCCGTTACTGACAGAGGTGGGGGGGCTGTTACGGAATTGAGCAACCTGTCTGTTCTTGTCCCATAGATTGAGGCCGGGGCTACATGGCGACTTTGGCTGTGCTATACTAGGACCACAATGTTGTGATGCTAAAATCTCAAGTACTGGTGTGAATGTGGTCGTGGGAGGATCGCAGATCAGTGGTGGTCCGAGCGCTGAGACCCGCATCGATCCTGAGAACAGGGGTGTTTTACCCCCATTGTGAATGTAGCGGTGCTGGACGCAGACGCGCCCCTGCTCTACTCCCTTCAGTGGGAGCGCCGGAGATACTGAATACTGTAGTTATCTCTGGTGCACCCAGTGAGTGGCAGTGAATGTAGATTCACCCTCTGCTTCATTCACTATGAGGGTAAAACATCAGCGGGCGGACCCCCACCGTTCTTTAGATAGCGGATAAATGTTATTTGTAGCATTAACCCTTTAGAGGGGATGCCCAGGATCTGGAGATAATTGAATCTGCTGACCTATACTCAGGATAGGTCATCAGTATCAGATCAGCTGGGGTCCGACACCCGGATTCCATACTGATCAGCTGATGTGGCCACCAGAAGCCGCATATAAGGTAGAGAGACCTTTACAGTCAGAAGCAGCCCTGCTAATATTCAATGAACAGGGCCGCAGTTCCCCAGCATCACCACTAGAGTGTACAGAGCTCCCTACCCTGTATACAGCTTACTATCTGTACACTCTAGTGGCTGCGCCTGGATTTGCAGCTCTAATACCTTTCACTTGAATAGTACCAGGCAGCTCGTGATCCTACACCTGGTATACGGCCTCCTGCGGCTCCTTCAGCTGATCAGCACGGGGTCTTAAACCTGTCCTGTGGATATGTCTTTAATGACACTCAGAGCTCACCATGTAGTGTCCGCCTTGTGGAGAGTGACCAAGCACCCGTGTTACGATCGGACTGAAAGGGTCGCGTTGCGTTGGGGATAGTACATTGCTGTCTAGAACGGTACTGCAGCTCTCTGCCATTCACTTTAATGGATTCGTCCTCACCTTCCAGCTGCCTGTGGTTCCTCTTTTCACTGCCTAAAACTTCCTCAAATGGCAGTAATACAGGGCGGAGGAGGGGGGTGCAGCTGCAGCTTCTCCCTATGCAATACCTGTAGTAGGAAGAACCTCTCAGACAAGACCCAAGACTTCTACGTATGGAGGGAGGGTAGATTTCTAAAAAAAAATTTAGCGGTATGTTTTAGATGTCCAAACCCACCAGTTACTACAGGGCCATCTAATATGTATTGGGGACCTCCCAAAGGTTAATGTCAGGGGGGACATAAGAATTAGGCTGTTCGCAGACATATGTTCTCCTGCAGACACCTCTTGCCACATATTAAGGTGACAGAGGAGAAAGCTGCTGACAAACCCCTTTATCTGCATGGCCAAGCCTGCATGTGTATGGATGAATCAGGAGGAATAGCTGTCTGCGCTGACGGCCATCTCATATGTATGGCCAGCCTAGATGCCGAGATCTGGGATATGTTATGTGCTGGGGTCACATCACTCCAGGGTCCAGTGTGACCATAAGAGTGTCCACAGGCTTTGTAGGGCCCCGGACTAGGCAGATGGGGCCAGTGTTGGACTCCGGGTCCACTTCTCAGCAGGTTTCTTACACTCGCTGGTAATACTTCTTCTTTCTCTCTCCTAGGAACAAGCCAGAGGCCGTGGAGGTGACGTTTGCAGGTAAGGAGTCTTCATAACACCTAGTATTGTAGTATGCCTGGTCTCTGGTTACACCCAGTCTTTAAAGGGATTCTCCAGGATTCAAAAAACACATGGCTGCTTACTTACAAAAATGGCACCACACTGTGGTGTCTGTGTGGTACTGCAGCTCAGCCCCATTTGCTTCAGTGATGCTGAGCTGCAATACCAGACACAACCCATAGCTGGGTGCGGTGCTGTTTCAGTAAGAAAGCAGCCATGTTTTTCTAATCTTGGAAACTCCTTTAAGGGGGTATAGCTGTCTTGTAAAGTGATGGCCTGTCAATAGCATATTACATCACTTTATGGTCTGTGGGATTCTGATCTCTAGGACTCTCATTAAAGGGGTTGTGCTGTTATGAACACTTATCCTCTGTCCTGTGGGTAGGAGATAAGTGCCGGCCGCTGGGCTATTTGTCCCACATTCTCATGATTGGAGGGAACCGGGCCCTCAGGAATTGGACATTTATCACCTGCCCTGTGGATAAACAGGCACAATCCCTTAAATTCTGAGAATCCCTTGAATTCTGAGCGGTTGTTACATTGTTGCAGTGTAGACTAGTGGATATCTCTTCAGTTGTGGCTCATTGCCCCTGTACTAATACATTGTAACAAACTCATCTGCTGTGTGAGCAGGACGGGTGTCTATAAATGATGGGAGCAGTGATCAGTTAGACCAGTTTATTAGCTATGCGTGGATCTAACGTTACATAGTGAGAGCGGAGTAATGCTTTACTTGCTGCTTATCAGGGTGGAGCGTTATCATAATCTGCTACAGAGTCTCTACTGGTGATTTTTCTGCACCGTGTTATCTTTTGCTGGTGTGCCTATGACAACACTCCCTGCCCTATATTCAGTCTTATCAAAGAGTCCAAATTACCATCTAGATGAGTGCTCACATTATAACTAAAAGAATCACAGTCCACACACATTACTGCTGCCTTTACAATTGTTACCCAGCTTTCCCAGAGTTCTGAGTAACAAATATGCCTAACTAGTTGCTAAATAAATATACAACCTGTCCTCTTCACCAATTCCTGCAAAAGGTTAAAGTACTACTGTGCGGTTAATCCCCTGAGAGCTGAAATGGCTTTGTACTCGTAGTCACCCAGCTTTCCCAGAGGCAGATATAGCGAGCAGTAGAGTAGATATTACAATGCGTTCATCGTTTTATCCTCTTTCTTTCCTCAGACTTTGACGGCGTTCTTTACCACATCTCTAACCCAAATGGAGACAAGGCGAAGGTTATGATCAGCATCTCCCTCAAATTCTACAAGGATCTGCAGGACCATGGGGCCGACGAGGTGCGTGGGCAAAGTTATGTTTTGGGGAATATATGGGGCCCTTGGGGTATAATCCTGCTCCTAGAACCTGAGCATGTCCCCTTAACAAATGCGGCTGGTCCTGCCGATGAACATTATGGTGAAATTTATTCGTGGAACAGCCAGAACAAATCCCTGGGATATCTGACTGTTCTGGACTGCAGTTCAGCTCTGCTACATATATTAACCCAAAACCGCTTTTTCTTTGTACTGGGCTGGCTCAGCTTAGCATTGTTGCCTTGCAGCGCTGCAGTCCTGGATTCGAATCTGACCAAGGGCAACATTTGCTAACTGACCCTTGTGGGTGTTGGGGATGAGCGCCTGTATGGCTGCCAGTACATGAGTACCTACTGCTCAGTGTATTCCTGTGGACGCGTCATGTACCCGTGGCCTATACTGCTATTATTTATTCTGCTTGCTTATGTAGTGCCAACACTTTACATATATTCTTACCATACAATATTATGAACATGCAGATCTTGTCCTTGGCTAGAGGACTCCAACGCTGCAAGACAGCAGTGCTCCATCTAACCCCTGAGATCTATTATAAAGCTCCTCATGGGAGGGGCTGAACAGGCCTGCAGTGTCAGCCAATCAGAGCGCTCGCTCAGTGACCTAGGCAGATGATGATGACAAAAGGCACACAAGCAGCTTCTTCTCAGCCAGGAAGGAGAGATGCCCAACACGCGGTGGGATGGCGGGTGTGTTGTGACGCCCTCAGGGGAGGGCTTGATGATGTCGGTCTCCCATGCACACCCACTTTTTTCTAGAAGTGGCTAAAAGCTAAGAAATAGCGGTTTAGGCTTTTCTATTATGTACTATATATAAACGCATAGGCTGAGTGGTTGTCTATGGCAGCGGCTATACAGATCTATATATTTCTATAGAATCTATACAGTTGTATATTGATGCTGTATGGACACGCGGAGGCTTCTATAGCTGCGTTCACACACAGTGCCGCAGTCTTTCCAACAAATATTGTAGCCAGATGTAACGTGAAATGGAAATATGAAACTCCTTACAGATAGATTTTTTTTTTTTTTGTATTTTCCTTTAATCTTGGTGCATTTTTGAGGTCTTTGATATTTTTTGGTCATTTTCCCATAATCCTCTGTACAGTAAGAGACAATTAAAATGTGCACAAAAAAACTTGGCCAAAAACAGTGAAAAATACATAAAATTCACAGAAAGTGTGTGAGCGAGAGGTTATCTACTTTCTAATATTCAGTACTGGATCTGCAGGGGTCCCGGCTGTCGGAGGCGCTCCAGGACGTTGCGGCTCCTGGTAATGTTTCCCACACATAGTATAGCGCCCCCACCAGAGATCACAATGGCGTCTGTGCTTTTTTGATCTGAGGAGGGGGAAGGTGAAAAAAAAAATCCTCGCCTGTCCCTGGTGCTCCAGTGTCTCCCATCGTGGTCCGGTCCTGACATCTTGTGCCGCAAAAAGACGTCTTGCAAAGATCTGTACACGTAAACATACATGAAATGAGGTGTCCGGATATGGTGGCTAAAATTTAGCTTTTTTCAACATTATAGATTTTTGTAAAGGTATTTAAATCTATCAAAAACTATATAAATTTAGTATCTATGTGATTGTGTCGACCCAAAGAATATAAGGAACGTGTCATTCTTACCACACAGTGAGTGCCATGGCGACCCTTAGCATTATTAACCCTCCATATTCTTTATTCCGATCTCCTCCATGGCTAAAAATACTCCTCAAAAATAAAATGTAGCCCGACCTCGGGTCCTCACAGCTTCGCTTCTGCAAATTTGCCAGTGACTGACCCGCAGTGATTTACATCTTCAGCAGCGAGGTTGTTTAAAGGGATTTTCTGGGACTTATGTATTGATATTTCCGTAGGATTGTGAGAGGTGGGGTCCTACACCAGGGACCCCCACTGGTCAACTGTTTGAAGAGGCCGCAGTCTTTGCAAACACTGTGGCCTCTATCCGGTTTCTAATGATGCCATAGTCATCAGTCACATGGTATAGCTGCAGCTCAGTCTCATTCAAGTGATTACGACTGAGCTGCAATACCAAGCCCAGCCACTGCAATATGTCTGTGCTGTTTTGGGTATTCGAGGCTCTGGCACTCACCTGAATGCAACGGCCTCTTTAAACAGCTGATAGGTATCGGACCCCACTAATCACACACAGATTTATCCCAAGCAGCGGGAGAACGGCAGAGAAATCTAGAGATCCGCCAAAGCAAAAAACACCTGGTGTCGTGGAGAATGTCGCGGGATGTCCCGTCAGACATGTTTTTACTATGCATGTGAGCTTATACCGGGGAGAAACACTTGTGACCAGTAACCAGGTGCGGGCACTTCTGGGTCTGATGCCGCTGATCTGAGTGTCCGGCGCCCGCTGCGGTGCTTTCTGAGGACGCCGCGCGCTCTGCTGCTGCTGCTGCTGGGTTTGTCTTTCCTGTTCTGCAAAGAAAGAGAAAAAGTTATTCTGGAATTATTTACTGCTGACATCTGCAGATAGTAAAAATAATATGGGGAGGGGGATACAAGCTGCGCGACTTTTACTATCGTATTCTCCATTTTCACTGGTGAGGTCTGTGGTATTTAACCCCTTCTTCACAAAGCCATTTTGGTACCTAAATGACAAAGAGCCGGACTGCTAAAACAGCGATTACACGCGGACACCAGTGGACCC
Source organism: Leptodactylus fallax (assembly GCA_947044405.1). Classification (NCBI taxonomy): domain Eukaryota; kingdom Metazoa; phylum Chordata; class Amphibia; order Anura; family Leptodactylidae; genus Leptodactylus; species Leptodactylus fallax. The sequence goes on from CAMRHE010000433.1 coordinate 192,964, forward strand.
CATTGACTATAATGCGGTCCGCCATTTTCATACTGAAAGTGGTGGAGAGACAGATTGTGAATTTAGTCTCGGCTACAGGAAGCCAAATACTGCTGGAAGTGCTCCTATTCAAGTGAATGAGAGTGAAGGCGCAGTTCCTAACTTGAACACTGCAGTGTACGGGGCTCTGTATACTGTATACAGCTTCCTGTCTGTATACTGGGAACTGCAGCCCCTCTCACACAAAGCTTAGTTTCGGCTGTATTCCTGGTATAGGCCTATGGCAGGTGATGGGCCTGATGCAATGTAATACTGATAACCTAGTCCTATCCTGTGGACAGGTCATCCGTATCCAACTTTGCTACCTCCTGTACAACCCCTGCAGGGAAAATGGCCATTCATTAAGATGCAGCCAGGTCTGACTAATGTAATATGGAGGGGACGGCGACCATCCATTGTGTTCACTGCAATTTAAGGATCCACTTTATTTACTTCTCATATTTAACCCCTTAAAGGAATTTTCTGGGACCTATATATTGATGACCTATCGTTACACAGGTAGCCCCCCTGCTCCATGTTAACTCCGTGTCTCCTGATAGGGATTATAGAAGGATGGGTGCTAGTAATGGTGGTGTATTGCAGGCAGCTGTATCAGTGATGGTGGTTATGTGTATCTGCAGACCTATTACATGATCTCCGCCATATATTGCTTCCATATTTGTCTCCATCTGGCGGCACATTGACTAGTGCAGCATTGTGTCGAGCTCCTTTTATGGTAGAGATTAAACATCTTGAGTAATCTTGTGCGGTTGGAGGCAGGAAATGTCAGACTTCCTGAGTCACCCTGCTCTGCAAACATCACTAGAATGAAGCTGTGTCCACGGCCGGCCATGTTTATTCAGTAATCCCAGCGCTGCTTGTCCTCTGCTGACTGCAGATTTCTGAATATTTCATGGCATCCGGCTGCAAATCTGAACAACATAAGTTTAATTTCAGCTGAAACCGCTCAATGTATACGACATGTGGTGCACAGCGAAATGATCTTCAGTTGTGTGGTTTAGGTTCTCTCCATAATAGGGGTTGACCATGATTTCTTTATTTATATTGTCTATTCTTAGGATGGGCCATAAATATGTGATCTATAGGGAGAGGGGCGACAAGCAGCCCCTGCACGGATCTGGAAGCAGATAGTTCTGCACCCTGTAAAGTGGCTGGCCACCGCTATACAGGGCGCAGAACTCTCTCCTCCTGCGTAGTACGCAGATCAAGCACAACTCCTACAGCTGCCTGTCCGGGGCCCCTCACCGATCAGATATTTATAACCTATCCTAAGGATAGGCCATAAAAAAAGAATCATGGACAACCCCTTTAAATATATTATGGGGCATGCAGGGCCCCAAATGGCGACAAAAATGCTTTATAGTGCGACTGAGAATTTTTAAATGGCACCAAGACTTTTAGCTTTGGTGCCATTTGTGCCTAGTCCTTCCACTGCGCTACCATTTTAAGAAAAAAAAAATAAAAACGCAGACTGGTGCGGCACATGGCTGTCCCTGTCAATAGACTGAATACAGGCTGCCACTAGTACTGTGGGAGTGGGGTGGGTCATTGTGGTGCATTATACTGTGTGGGGTGAGCACTGGTCAGTATTATACTATGTGGAGCCGCTGGGGCGCATTATACCACATGTGGGGGCACTGGTGAGCATTATACTGTGTGGGGGGCCACTGGGGAGTCTTATACTGTGGGTGACCTGAAATTTGTTTTGGTTGCTAAATTTTTAATTTCGAAGCAAATGGCTGAAATATATATAAAATTGTTGGAGCTTTGTTATTTGGGGATATTTGGAAACTAGACAGTCTTTCAGAGCATGCTAAGTGTTGTGCTGCAGTAATATAATAATCTTCTAAATCTAAACTTTTTCCCCCATTTCTAGGTTCTGAAGAAAGTTTATGGCAGTTACCTAGTATCTCCCGAACCAGGTATGATTTTACGATTTTTCTTGTTGCAGTGCAGATCTGTAAGGTCAGGCTTAAAGGGATACAGTTAAGGATGCTTAACCCTTTTCTGCAGGACAAAGGATAAGTGTCCAACTGGTGAGTCCCCCCAGCGATCAGGAGAACAGGGGACTGAAAGTCCCCCCAAAACCTTGTTGTGAATGGAGCGTGAGTCTGCTTTTGTTTCCGGCGCTCCATTGACTTCTATGCCGGAGATTTCAGTCCTGGCAGCCCCATAACATTAAAAGGGGAGAAGAAACGAGACTTATAAGCTTGATTTGTATTACCCATTCCTTTTGAAGAAAGAAAAAAACACTGCAAACTCTGCAACAAAAACACAGCTTTGCCACAATGTGTGGCCTCGACCGAAATTTAGTATTGATGTGATCGTATCAACCAATTTCAGAATTGCTGTTTTTACAATCAAAAATGAATAAAGGTTTAGTTTGTGGACAGAAAAATTGTGAAGTTACGACAAAAAAAAAAAAAAAAATTTACAAAAATCATTGTCATCAAGAGGTTAAAAATGTGCAGGCAAAAAAAGTGAATCCAGCACAAGGTGAAAGGTTCCGTCATACATGTATATAATGTCATATCTTGTGCTCTTGTAACGTCACATTCTTCTAGTGATGATGGATTTCTCCTTCCTCCGCAGGTTACAATGTGTCCTTACTGTACGATCTGGAGAGCCTTCCCCCAAACCGTGACTCCGTCATCCACCAGGCCGGCATGCTCAAGAGAAACTGCTTTGCCTCTGTGTTTGAGAAGTATTTCAGGTTCCAGGAAGAGGGAAGGGATGGGGAGAGTAGAGCCGTCATTCACTACCGGGAGGATGAGACCTTGTAAGTCCTTTATGATGAATAGAGATGGGCGAAGCTCATGAGATTCATTTCAATGAATGTTCATGAGGTTCGACCTTTGATTAGTTTTTCACTTCGGATAGAGCCAGAAGTGCTATTATTATACTCTGGGAGGTGACACAAAAAAACCTTTATACTCTCCTTCCAATACATCTTCTGGGCCTCCTAGCGACTTCCAGCACTTTGTGTCTTCCTCCTCACGGTGTCAACACTTAAACTCACCTTCCCTTACCTCTCCCAGGCATCTTTGCAGCGTCGGCACCATTTATTGTACTCTGAGGTATGAGAAGACCCCTGAATGTAATAGTATTTCATGGGTGACGAACTCCAAAGATTTTGTGAAACTTCTGAAAATTTTGGGTCGAATCCGGTTCTAAACTAATCGATTCGCTCATCCCTAATTATGAACCCTGAACTGTAAGAGCGCTTTATTCACAAAAACTACTATATTACTACCCCTATGTACAAGAATATAACTACTAGAATACTGCTCCTATGTACAAGAATATAGCTACTATAATACTGCTCCTATGTACAAGAATATAACTACTATAATACTACTCCTATGTACAAGAATATAACTACTATAATACTGCCTCCTATGTACAAGAATATAACTACTATAATACTACTCCTATGTACAAGAATATAACTACTATAATACTACTCCTATGTACAAGAATATAACTACTATAATACTACCTCCTATGTACAAGAATATAACTACTATAATACTACCTCCTATGTACAAGAATATAACTACTATAATACTACTCCTATGTACAAGAATATAACTACTATAATACTGTTCCTATGTACAAGAATATAACTACTATAATACTACCTCCTATGTACAAGAATATAACTACTATAATACTACCTCCTATGTACAAGAATATAACTACTATAATACTGCTCCTATGTACAAGAATATAGCTACTATAATACTACCTCCTATGTACAAGAATATAACTACTATAATACTGCTCCTATGTACAAGACTATAACTACTATAATACTGCTCTTATGTACAAGAATATAACTACTATAATACTGCTCCTATGTACAAGAATATAACTACTATAATACTGCTCCTATGTACAAGAATATAACTACTATAATACTACTCCTATGTACAAGAATATAACTACTATAATATAACTACTATAATACTGCTCCTATGTACAAGAATATAACTACTATAATACTACTCCTATGTACAAGAATATAACTACTATAATACTACTCCTATGTACAAGAATATAACTACTATAATACTGCCTCCTATGTACAAGAATATAACTACTATAATACTGCTCCTATGTACAAGAATATAACTACTATAATACTGCCTCCTATGTACAAGAATATAACTACTATAATACTGCTCCTATGTACAAGAATATAACTACTATAATACTGCCCCCTATGTACAAGAATATAACTACTATAATACTACCTCCTATGTACAAGAATATAACCACTATAATACTGCCCCTATGTACAAGAATATAACTACTATAATACTACCTACTATGTACAAGAATATAACTACTATAATACTACTCCTATGTACAAGAATATAACTACTATAATACTGCTGCTATGTACAAGAATATAACTACTATAATACTACCTCCTATGTACAAGAATATAACTACTATAATACTGCTCCTATGTACAAGAATATAACTACTATAATACTGCCCCCTATGTACAAGAATATAACTACTATAATACTACCTCCTATGTACAAGAATATAACCACTATAATACTGCCCCTATGTACAAGAATATAACTACTATAATACTGCTCCTATGTACAAGAATATAACTACTATAATACTACTCCTATGTACAAGAATATAACTACTATAATACTGCTCCTATGTACAAGAATATAACTACTATAATACTACTCCTATGTACAAGAATATAACTACTATAATACTGCCCCCTATGTACAAGAATATAACTACTATAATACTGCCCTATGTACAAGAATATAACTACTATAATACTGCTCCCTATATACAAGAATATAACTACTATAATACTGCTCCTATGTACAAGAATATAACTACTATAATACTGCCTCCCATGTACAAGAATATAACTACTATAATACTACCTCCTATGTACAAGAATATAACTACTTATAATACTACCTCCTATGTACAAGAATATAACTACTATAATACTGCTCCTATGTACAAGAATATAACTACTATAATACTACTCCTATGTACAAGAATATAACTACTATAATACTGCTCCTATGTACAAGAATATAACTACTATAATACTACCTCCTATGTACAAGAATATAACTGCTATAATACTACCTCCTATGTACAAGAATATAACTACTATAATACTGCTCCTATGTACAAGAATATAACTACTATAATACTGCTCCTATGTACAAGAATATAACTACTATAATACTACTCCTATGTACAAGAATATAACTACTATAATACTACCTCCTATGTACAAGAATATAACTACTATAATACTGCTCCTATGTACAAGAATATAACTGCTATAATACTACTCCTATGTATAAGGGTATTATTTTTGTTTATTTTTATTAAGGTATGTTGAAGCCAAGAAGGATCGGGTGACCGTGGTGTTCAGTACAGTATTTAAGGATGATGATGATGTGGTTATAGGGAAAGTGTTCATGCAGGTAAGTACTTGTTATAGTGTGTATCAGTTCAGTATTGTACAGGGTTGATCCATTAAATGGACTTGTGCTCACTCTCTGTATATTTAGTAGTCACCCATGGTATAGATGAGGGAACATGTCTCACCAATTCTTTGCTTACAGGAATTTAAGGAGGGACGCCGTGCCAGTCACACAGCACCTCAGGTTCTGTTCAGCCATCGGGAGCCTCCCCTAGAGTTGAAGGACACGGAGGCAGCAGTGGGGGATAACATTGGATACATCACATTTGGTGAGTGATCTATGGATAGGGCTTTATTGTAAAATACTATGGCTCAGGCTGTTCTTATGGGACAGGAAGTTTTCAGTGCCCTTGGGAAAAGTTGCAAACAATCTGTGATTTTCCAGTACTTGCAAGGAAGTGTGCAGGTGTAACGCTGTTTTTGGAAGACTTTTAGTTACACTTCTAGTTTTTCTTTCTGTTTTTGACTCCTGTCTGTCTTCTTTGCTCCAGTGCTCTTCCCACGTCACACCAACGCTAATGCACGGGACAACACCATCAATCTCATCCACACATTCCGGGATTATCTGCACTACCACATCAAGTGCTCCAAGGTGAGTTCTCCGCACATCAGAGGACCTGGGAGAAAGTGACTGCACTGTCGGGGTGCTCGGGTTATGTCATAGTACTAGGACTCATAATGTTTCTAGACCACGATTGGTTCCAGCATTAGATTTGTGTGGTTATTGTGTGTGTGTGTAAGGATCGGCTCATTGTCTTTACACTAAAGAAGATCCCACAATCCACAGTTGTCAATGACGCGTGATATATTGTATTTCATTCATCTCTCTTTCCCTCCCTCTCCAAAAGGCTTACATCCATACTCGCATGAGAGCAAAAACATCCGACTTCCTGAAGGTCCTGAACAGGGCTCGTCCTGACGCAGAGAGGAAGGAGATGAAGACTATATCGTAAGTAAAGCTGCAGGGATCGCCCAGATCATGGAAAGCTTTAAGGGGTTTCCGTGCTTTAATTGATGTCCTAAGGAAGGACAGAGGGGTCCAACGATCGGAACCCCATGGCTCAGCAGTTTGAAGTGGCAGCAGTGGTTTCTGATCGCGGCTTCCACTTCACAAGCCTTGTCCTGCCCCATGGCCTGCCCACAGCTGAGACACCAAGCACAGCCACTATACTAAAAAAAAGGTCTCATTAAGGGGTTAAACTGGTTAGGACCAACAATAAGACCATGCATATACAATGTTTATAATCCAACCGTGTTCTACACTAATGCAATCCGTTTTCCGGGCCAGGTATGTGCAGGGTTTATGTGTTTTGTGCCATTGTTGGGCAGCGATGTTATCTGCACATACCTGTGGTCAGTGAGATCTGAGCTGCAGTTTGATCAACCCCTGGTTATGTGCAGAGAAGTGCGGGAATGTCTGATAATACTTGTGTTCACTGTTTCGTTTAGAGATTTTAACCCCTTTAGGACTGGGGGACAGTGTTTGTTAGGGCTATCCACACTAGGTCTTGTCAAGGGAGGACAAAGATGGCAGCTCCCTGCGCCTTGATCAGGCCCTAGACTTCTTCTCTTTAATGTATGGCTGACACCGTGTCGACATCTTAATTTCTAGTTTAGATTCAAGCTGACAACACACATTGATGGCTGTCAACCAGACCGCAGCTATCTCACCTGACCTCTAGATATATGTGCATGGTTGGCTCAGCCAAGTATGCATATATTCTGCAGGCGGAGACTTGAAGTCTCTGCCAGCAGTCTGGAGTCCGCCATATATGTTAAATGATCGTCGAGTCCGGCCAACATACATTTAAGGAGTTTGGCCTTGCTTTGAGATGCCGCTAGTCAGAGGCGCTCTCAACTCTATGTAACAAAGAGAGTTCCTGAGGAATCAGGTTATCTGAACTAGCTAGAGGGTAGGGTTCCCATTTTGAATAACCCCACAAAATATCAAGGTGAAGCATCTTTTCTGTGCATTGTGCCATTCTTCTGTTATTCTTCCTGGAAATTTATGAATAAATTAATAAGTCATTACCGTCCCCCTGATCATTAGGTTGCATCTCCTTTTAGCGCTGATTAGACAAGTTGAAAAGTAATGCCCAGTTATCAAATTACCCATACATCTCCAGGAGGAGTAACTGAAGAACAGCCAAATTCAATATTTCATTTTTTCTTCTAGGGGCAAGACCTTTGCCACTCGTTGACCGCGTGGCTGATGCCAAGTCAATACCGTTAGAAAGCACCAATCACCCCCAGGTGTCAAAATTCCATGTGGAACGGTTCCAGTGTGACCCTGGGGTACAGTCCAGTGGAATACAATATATATTTGAAGTCGCGCTTTGCCAAGACCGAAATCAAATAAAACAGACGAGTGAGATGTTCTCTGTTTTCCTCATGTCCCTCTACTCTGCGCCATCTTCTGCTTTCTGTACTTGTTTTCTTAAAAAAAAAAAAAAAAAAAATTCCTGGTGAAAATACGTTGTGCAAAGAAAATGTTTTTGGAATTGTTAAATAAATCTTTCTATCATATTTTTGTTCCACCTTTTAATTCTGTGTTGTAACATGGACTCCATATTGAGGACAACAGAACGTTTATAGGACGCGGGCTCCCTTTATACAGTGAGTGCCTGCTGTGTTATAGAGCTGAAACCTGCCGGGAGCTTCTGGCGCTGGAAATACGAAATTATTGCAGAATATTGTACAATTAATCTAAAAAGAAAAGTGGGAAAAAAAGACAAAAATACTCAAAGTCTAAAGGGCGGCCAGCATGAGAATACCTGTGTCTGTGGTCACCTGAGTTGGTCAGGAGTTACAGAAATCCAACATGGCTGTTCTGTGTTTCCCTATATCTCATAGAAGTAAATGGGAGTTACAGAAACGGCGTTGCACAATAAGCTACACTGTTTCCATTTGGCTGTCTTTATAAATCCCAACCTTGTGGCCCGAATGTCGAGTCGCATATTCTCACCTTAACCATGATCAATTTACATCTAAAATGACATCTTGCCTGAGCTTCTCCTCTGCCCTGTTTATAGCACAGTCCTGTCCATAGGCAGCAATAGTCTGGGGCTGACTCATTGAGGTCTTATGGGAGGGGGAGGAGATAACCTGTGACATCATCTATGGTCAATAGTGATGTAATGATGGCTCAGTGGTGGTCTCTATAGAGGTGTTACCTAATGTTGTAATCCTGTCTGCGAGGTAACTGCTAGAAAATTAAAACCACCAAAAATTTCAAAATATATTCAACATAAAAACTGTATTTAAAGGGAGTCTGTCACCAGGATGAAGCATAATAAACCAGCAACACAGTCAGGTGAACCTGTATACCTCCATGTCCTGCCGTATCTCGTCTTGTATCCAGACTACAGGCCCAGCTGTAACATCTGTGGTAAATGTACTGCAGGATACCATACAGAACCTGTATACCTCCATGTCCTGCCGTATCTCATCTTGTATCCAGGCTACAGGCCCAGCTGTAACATCTGTGGTAAATGTACTGCAGGATACCATACAGAACCTGTATACCTCCATGTCCTGCCGTATCTCATCTTGTATCCAGACTACAGGCCCAGCTGTAACATCTGTGGTAAATGTACTGCAGGATACCATACAGAGCCTGTATACCTCCATGTCCTGCCGTATCTCATCTTGTATCCAGACTACAGGCCCGGCTGTAACATCTGTGGTAAATGTACTGCAGGATACCATACAGAACCTGTATACCTCCATGTCCTGCCGTATCTCATCTTGTATCCAGGCTACAGGCCCAGCTGTAACATCTGTGGTAAATGTACTGCAGGATACCATACAGAGCCTGTATACCTCCATGTCCTGCCGTATCTCATCTTGTATCCAGACTACAGGCCCGGCTGTAACATCTGTGGTAAATGTACTGCAGGATACCATACAGAACCTGTATACCTCCATGTCCTGCCGTATCTCATCTTGTATCCAGGCTACAGGCCCAGCTGTAACATCTGTGGTAAATGTACTGCAGGATACCATACAGAGCCTGTATACCTCCATGTCTTGTATCCAGGCTAGAGGCGCTAACCGGGTCCTTGAGAGTGTAATATATTTCTATACGGTATATTAGTTGGTCATATTGTTATTTATATACAGTATATTGTGTGATATTTTGTACATGACGCTGCCTGTTACAATAATTCTCTCTCATGCTCAGAGGTAAAAGCGGCTGGAAAGCTTTTGTGCACAAACTTTTCAGAGATTGCAATGATCGCTCAGTCATGATCTTAAGCCTATGAGTTGTCGCTGGTCAGGAGTAAAGGGAACCATTGGCATTGGGCACAGACGAGGGCTCAACATTGAAGCTCTGCAGCAGAGGGAGGAAGCCAAGGGTGGGGGAGCAAACACAGGTATGGCCGCTATCTAGTCTATTATGCCCGATAGCCAAGACAGTAGACTTCATTGGGAAGTCATAGCCGAGGAGCACAAAGATAACATTGAGCCAATATTCAAAAAGGGGTCAAAAAGTGAGCCTGTAAACTATAGAGCTGGAAGTGGGGAGAATATTAGAAGGCAATATCCAAGAAGAGAAAAAAAAAAAAAAAGACATGGACCGCACATCCCAATCTGATACATTGATCTAATGCTTCTCAGCAAATTCTACAATACTGAACATAAGGTTCTTAGTATACAGTCATGGCCAAAAGTTTTGAGAATGACACAAATATTCTATTTTCACATGATCTGCTGCCCTCTGGTTTTTATGTGTGTTTGTCAGATGTTTTTATCACATACAGAAATAGAATTGCATTCATATTATGAGTAACAGAAGCTTACATTGACAGTTAGAATGAGTTAATGCAGCAAGTCAATATTTGCAGTGTTGACCCTTCTTCTTCAGGACCTCTGCAATTCTCCCTGGCATGCTCTCAATCAACTTCTGGACCAAATCCTGACTGATAGCAGTCCATTCTTGCAGAATCAATGCTTTCATTTTGTCTGAATTTGTTGGTTTTTGTTTGTCCACCCGTCTCTTGATGATTGACCACAAGTTCTCAATGGGATTAAGATCTGGGGAGTTTCCAGGCCATGGACCCAAAATCTCTATGTTTTGTTCCCTGAGCCATTTAGTTATCACCTTTGCTTTATGGCAAGGTGCTCCATCATGCTGGAAAAGGCATTGTTGAGCGCCAAACTGCTCTTGGACGGTTGGGAGAAGTTGCTCTTGGAGGACATTCTGGTACCATTCTTTATTCATGGCTGTGTTTTTAGGCAAGACTGTGAGAGAGCCGATTCCCTTGGCTGAGAAGCAACCCCACACATGAATGGTTTCAGGATGCTTTACAGTTGGCATGAGACAAGACTGGTGGTAGCGCTCACCTCTTCTTCTCCGAATAAGCTGTTTTCCAGATGTTCCAAACAATTGAAAAGGGGGATTCATCAGAGAAAATGACTTTCCCCCAGTCCTCAGCAGTCCACTCCCTGTACCTTTTGCAGAATATCAGTCTGTCCCTGATGTTTTTTCTGGAGAGAAGTGGCTTCTTTGCTGCCCTCCTTGAGACCAGGCCTTGCTCCAAGAGTCTCCGCCTCACAGTGCGTGCAGATGCACTCACACCTGCCTGCTGCCATTCCTCAGCAAGCTCTGCACTGCTGGTAGCCCGATCCCGCAGCTGAAACACTTTTAAGAGACGGTCCTGCCGCTTGCTGGTCTTTCTTGGGCGCCCTGGAGCCTTTTTGGCACCAATGGAACCTCTCTCCTTGAAGTTCTTGATGATGCGATAGATTGTTGACTGAGGTGCAATCTTTCTAGCCGCAATACTCTTCCCAGTTAGGCCATTTTTGTGCAGTGCAATGATGACTGCACGTGTTTCTTTAGAGATAACCATGGTTAACAGAAGAGAAACAATGATGGCAAGCACCAGCCTCCTTTTAAAGTGTCCAGTGGTGTCATTCTTACTTAATCATGACAGATTGATCTCCAGCCCTGTCCTCATCAACACCCACACCTGTGTTGATGGAGCAATCACTGAAACGATGTTAGGTGGTCCTTTTAAGGCAGGGCTGCAATGATGTTGAAATGTGTTTTGGGGGATAAAGTTCATTTTCTAGGCAAATATTGACTTTGCAAGTAATTGCTGTTAAGCTGATCACTCTTTATAACATTCTGGAGTATATGCAAATTGCCATTAGAAAAACTGAAGCAGTAGACTTTGTAAAAATTTATATTTGTATCATTCTCAAAACTTTTGGCCATGACTGTACATATTGATCAAGGTGTATAAGTCCACTAGCCACTTCATGGCAACCTCTTTATAGTGGGTCCCTACACTACTGGGTGCGGCACTGAACAATGACCGCCACCACCATAATACAGTGCCCACAGGGCGAGCGACCCAGCAGCCTAGCAACACCCCTGCCGCCAGGCTCTGGGCCACATCGCCCCATGGGCACCGCACCACAGCAGCAGCAGACACCGCACCATTTCAACAGGTAACAAAAGTTCACCTTACCTTATGGTGTCAGTCAAAGGACTGCAACATGTGAACAGGTCTCAGTTTTTTGGGGTTTTTTTTTTGCCTTGGTACCAGCACGCCTCCCATTTTTGGCCCAGGTGTTTTTAAATTAAGGGAGCTTTTTACTGGCCCAGTCCTTTGACTGACACCGTATGGTAAGGTGAACTTTTGTGATCTGTTCACATGGTGCGGTGCTGTGCGGTGTCTGCCGCTGCTGTGGTGTGATGCCCATGGGGCGATGTGGCCCAGAGTCTGGGGGCTTAGTCTGGCGGCAGGGGTGTTGCTGGGCTGCTGGGTCGCTCGCCCTGTGGGCACTGTATTGTGGTGGTGGCGGTCGCTGTTCGGTGCCGCACCCAGTAGTGTAGGGACCCACTATAAAGAGGTCACCATGAAGTGGCTAGTGGGCTTATACACCTTGATCAATATGTATACTAAGAACCTCATGTTCTATATTGTAGAATTTGCTGAGAAGCCGAGATCAATGTATAAGATTGGGATGTGCGGTCCATGTCTTTTTTCTCCTTTGATTTGTTAGAATAATAGAAGTGTTAATAAAGAGATGCGATGCTGGGGATACTATCCATATCAGCATGGCTGTATAAGGGATCGGTTCTGTGAAGAGGTAAGGTTCAGACCGGACCTGGGAGAGACTCTGGATTGTACATGGGATGAGAATTCGGGGATTGGGGGAAAGTGTAACTGGGCTAATAACTGGCTCGTGAACAGGGTGTCACATATTCAGACTGGGCCGCAGTCACCAGTGGGTGCAGCAGGGGGCAGTATTTGTGTCCTCTTTTTAATTTTTTTTTTTTAATTAATTTTTACATAGTAGAATTCCAATATTTGCAGATGATATTAAGCTCTGTAAAGTCAATACAAAAGGAGGATAGTGTGAAATTACAGAGGGATTTAGGGAAGCTTTGCAAGGGAATGGCAGATGAGGATAAATGTAAATTTCTGCACCTGGGCCGTGTAGATCTACAATTAGGTATTATATAATATAACACCGCTGAAAGACTTGAGATACGGGTGAACAGTAAACTTAACTTTAGTGACCAGTGCCAGGCAGCTGCTGCCAAGGCAAATAAAATCATTGGATGCAACAAGAGAGGAATAGATGCTCATAACAAGGGTAAGTCACCGGTCAGACCACATATGGAATAATGTGCACAATTATGAGCATATAGAAGCGTGGACAGAGAAGCCACCATGCCGATAGTCCAAAATGGGGATTACAATAAAACTTCAGACCCCAGAGTATAATAAGTGGAGGCCCACGGGAAGTGACAAAAATAAAACAAACATTTATACTCACCTTCACTTACCTCTTTTGAGCCTCCTTGCGGCATCCTGCGCTCACCGTTGGCTTCCTTGAGTGTCATGATGCTCCGCGTGCCCATATGACTACTGGTGGGTCAATTACAGGCCTCAGCAGTGACCCCAGGTAAATGCCAGACGCTGCAAGGAGGCCAAAAAAGTTAAAACGGAAGGCGAGTAAGAATGTTACTTTTTTTTTTTTTTTTACCTCCTCAGGGCCTCCACCTATTATATTCTGGGGTCTACTCAAACATGGACATAAATTAAAACCTTAAAAGGTCCCATAGGATCTGTTAGCTCTACCCTATACCATACTTATAAAAAATATAATAACTGCAGGAAACCAAGAAAAATTTTCACCCAATTAATACATCGAAAATTCAAGATGGAAGTCTCAGGGACACTATTACATTGTGTTAATTTTCCATACTTTGTTCTATTGTGGGTTATTTTAGTCTACTTCTAGCATGGAGAAGGTTTTCATATATACTTATATATGGACTATGTTTATCTATATTAGAACATTGGTTATTTTCATGAAATGTGAGTTTTACTATATATTTACATTGTTTAGGCTGTAATAATATATTAATGATACATTGTTTTTGCAGTAGGAGTTTATTCACACTTCCACTATAGTATACATATATATGTAGCACTTGGTGTTATTTGACTATAGGTCGATACATTTACAGCGCACTAGCGCCATCTGTCTTTTTTTGAGCCTTCTTAGTTTTCCCCAGGCAATGCCTTGACAAGTGGCAGTACTTCGTATAATATACTACGTGCGCCTATCATTATTTTAGCACATGCTCTCTGCGTCTCCACTGACACTGTATGTATTGCGCATGAGCATAGAGCCAGTAAAGTCTGGCGCTTGTTTCATTCTTGCACTGTATATACAGTGTACACTGTATACGTTTTATACACCGGAAGGTGCTAGTCTGCCATATTGGTTGCCATTTGCATGTTCCCAATCATGTGGTGTGTAATTATATTCACAATTTCAACTCTGGATTGGAATTTTCTATTGCTGTTGGATATATACATAGAATGTTCTATTATTCTATATTCCACTTGTGCACTATTTGTTGGATCACCCCTCCGTATTTACAGCTGTAATGGTGGGATACCTTGGAAGCAAAACACACCATTTACAGGGTCACTAGCTCTGGTATTCTTGATACTGCATTATTAGTATATGATATATCTGTTTAACAGATGCAAAAATTAGGAACACAAAATGCAGTCTACATTGAAAAAAATGTTTGTAAAAAACAGGATGTGAATAGACACCAAGTTTTATAGCGACATGCGGATGATGGACGGATGTGAGCAACCGACATTAAATAATGGCGACCCCTTTGGCATATGTCATCACCTGGAGGCCGGTAAAAGATCCAGAAGGAGCTCTGGAGTTGAGAGGATGCCCAAGAGAGGTGAGGAAAGGAGAGTATAATAATTTCACTGAGTGACGAATCCCCATAGTTTCAGGTTTAGGTCAAACCCAGAATTTTAGGAAAATTAAGGTCAAATACTGTATGTTCCAAACCGCTTTGCTCATCTCTAGTCACTATTGTCCTAGTCGTAGCTCTGGTGCCTCCGCTCACAGTGACTGCACGAGACATGTCAGCAATCGTTACCAGATGATATTAGGAGTAGATCGCACACACAGAAAGAAACAAGGACAAAGGTACAACTAAGTGGGAGGAGAAAATTTATTGAAACATATTATAACAAGCAGGAAATAGAAGAACTGGACAGTCCATTTAGATACACACCGAGTGATATAATCCAAAATATCTGAAGGAACACCAAATCCTCTGTACCCGACTTCTTAAATGGGTGGTTTTAGAAGTGATTTTAGAATTCATGCAAAGTCCAAGCTTGTTACATCTATATGAATTGTCCATCTGATGAACTAACTGATGAATTAACTCATTACTGTGAGTTCCACCATTTATACTGTATTGAATTAGTTTAAATTTAAAAAAATAAATAAATTAAAAAAAATCTCAAACACAGCTCAAGTTAATTCTTCCCCTTATGAATTTTCTGGTGTGTAACAAGATTTGATTTTTGACTAAAACATTTGCCACATTGTGGACATTCAAATGGCTTCTCTCCAGTGTGAACTTTCTGATGTATAGCAAGGTGGGAGCCGACATTAAAACGTTTGCCACATTCTGGACATGAATATGGCTTCTCCCCAGTGTGAATTCTCTCATGTCTAGCAAGCTTTGATTTTTCAGCAAAACTCTTCCCACATTCTGAACATGAAAATGGTTTCTCTCCAGTGTGAACTTTCTGATGGTTGATAAGATGTGTTTTCACATAAAACCTCTTTTCACATTCCGCACATGGAAATGGCTTCTCCCCTGTGTGAATCTTCTGATGTTTGACAAATTCTGATTTTACATAAAAACCTTTTTCACATTCTGCACATACAAATGGCTTCTCCCCAGTGTGAATTCGCTCATGTCTAGTCAGCTCTGATTTCTGCGTAAAACACATCTCACATTCATTGCATGAATATGGCTTCTCCCCTGTGTGAATTCTCTCATGTGCAAGAAGATCTGATTTCTGAATAAAACGTTTGCCACATTCTGGACAAGAAAATGGCTTCACCCCTGTGTGGATCCTCTGATGTCTGACAAGCTTCGATTTCTCACTAAAACATTTGTCACATTCCGAACATGAAAATGGCTTCACCCCTGTGTGTACTTTTTGATGTGTGACAAGTTGTGATTTCACACAAAAACGCTTATCACATTCAGAGCACGAATATAACTTCTCTTCTGTATGAATTCTCTGGTGTGAGAGCAATTCTGTTTTTGTACAAAAACATTTTCTACATTCTGAGCATGAATATGGCTTCTCCCCTGTGTGAGTTCTCTTATGTCTGAGAAATTTTGATTTATAGATAAAACTTTTCCCACATTCTGAACATGAATATAGCTTTTTCCCTGTGTGAGTTCTCCGATGTTTGGCTCCTCTTTTGTTACTTTTATTCTTTTTAGCAGTTTGTGATGACTCAGAAGATCGGACGTATCTAATAGGATCAGATGATAGATCTTTGCTGTGAAGGGCTGATGGTCTATCTGGGATATTGCCAGGCTCTTCATCTGTATGTTGTGTAATACCATGATCATCTACTGTAATATCTGAAGATATCTCATGTCTCTCAGAGACTAAGGTACAGTTATCTACAAAAAAAAAATAAACTTATGTCTGAATGTTATAACTTTACAATTATACTGATATTTTATAACACTTTTATATAAAATAAAGCATACATATTACAAGGCATGGAGCAGTTTTCCACTTCTGGTTCATAAACCTATAAACTAGTTCATTGGAGAGTCACAGAGCGATCTGTACGTCAGTGCTATGGGTGATGTCTGTCACACGCACTCCCTGACAACTACATGTATATTAGTACAAAAAGGAAGAAGGAGGAAGCAGAATGCTCAGGGATGTGGAGAGGTTGGATTAGTACATGTAGCTTTCTATTATAATCTACTCCTGGATTTATCTACAAAAATCTGCATTAGGCCAATGCCCCACATTGTGGAAATGCAGCGTTTTTAGTTGCTGATTTTTCTGCTTTTTTTTATTTTGAGCAAAAGCCAGGAGTGGATTGAGCATAAGGTAGAAGTATAAGAACTTCCTGTATATTTCCCATTCCTTTTGTAGCCACTCTCGGCTTTGTCTCAAAAAATAAAAAAATAAAAAATCTGCAACAAAGTGAGTCTCCCGTCTCCCCCAAGCATGTTCCACTGTCATTACCATGTTACCAAACACATTACAGTGATATACAATAAAACTTTGATATGTCACTTTTGTAGATTTGAAGAAAAACAACTTTGGAGTCTTATGCAAATGAGGCAGTTGGTGCACTGGAGGCGGGCCTTCAGCCCTGGGAGCACTGCTCAGGTAAAATGGGTGATGTTATAGCAATGGGAGGATCAACTCCCACTGGATGGGGTGGTGCAGGTAGGAGTCTGAGTGACAAGAGTAGTGCCTCAGGGAACTGAATGCCCGCCCCCAGTGCA
Organism: Leptodactylus fallax; assembly: GCA_947044405.1. Lineage (NCBI taxonomy): Eukaryota > Metazoa > Chordata > Amphibia > Anura > Leptodactylidae > Leptodactylus > Leptodactylus fallax. The sequence continues at coordinate 210,342 of CAMRHE010000433.1, forward strand.
CCAGCTGCCTCATTTGCATAAGGCTTCAAAGTTGTTGTAAAGTGACATATATAACAAAGGTATGCTATTTATCATTCTAATGTGCCCTATGATACAGTAGTGGCAGCTGAATATGTTTGTGGGGGGTGGTATACACCCTTTTAAAAACTTCCCGCCCTGCGACGTACCATTACGTCGCACTGAGCCTGTAGTTGATGCTCTGAGCCATAATAGTACAGTGCTATCGTGCTGCGGGCACAAGTTCAAAAAGTTTAAAATAAAGTATAAAAAACCCAACTTTTAATTAAAAAAAAAGCCTAATGTAAACAAAAAAAACAAACATGTTAGGTATCCTCAAATTTATAGGTGTCAGAATACGGTGACCCCAGGAAAATCCTTCATTTTCAAAAAGTGATGTTTTATTTGTAAAAACGGTAAAATATAATAAAACCGATTTAAATCTGGTATCATCGTAATGACCCGCCAGAGACAAAAGCTAAACATTATATGTACCCCAAAATGGTGCAAAATGAAAGTATAACCCATCATGCAAAGAATAAGCCCTCACATAGCAATGCGGACAGAAAAATAAAAGTTATGAATTTTGGAAGGCGGGGAAGGAAAATATAAAAAAAGTCACTTAGCATTAACGTACAAATTACAGTCTATGTCCAACTGGGATTATAAGCAAGTAATTGTGGCTGCTATGGTTGGTGTGTGGGCGCTGCGTTATCTGAAGAAGGAGCATGTATTAGGTGTCCTCTGCATTACATGGGTGCCTGTCCCTGGTAGATCGCCACACTCACATACACTTTTTTTTTGCTGTGAAAACACCTCATATAACGGGCAAAAACAATTACAAATTTCTACATTATATATCACCACTACCTCACCCACACCCTGCCACTGGCACAATGTGTGAACTCTCCTTTGTACAAAAATTACCTTAAGGGAGATGGAAAACTATTTTTAGTACCACTTTATGAAATAAAAAAATATATATATTATATTATGTGTATATACACACTATATATATATATATATATATATACACACACACACACACAGTGCCTTGCGAAAGTATTCGGCCCCCTTGAACTTTTCAACCTTTTGCCACATTTCAGGCTTCAAACATAAAGATATAAAATTTTAATTTTTTGGTGAAGAATCAACAACAAGTGGGACACAATTGTGAAGTGGAACTAAATTTATTGGTTATTTTAAACTTTTGTAAAAAATAAAAAACTGAAAAGTGGGGCGTGCAATATTATTCGGCCCCTTTACTTTCAGTGCAGTAACTCACTCCAGAAGTTCAGTGAGGATCTCTGAATGATCCAATGTTGTCCTAAATGACTGATGATGATAAATATAATCCACCTGTGTGTAATCAAGTCTCCGTATAAATGCACCTGCTCTGTGATAGTCTCAGGGTTCTGTTTAAAGCGCAGAAAGCATCATGAAGACCAAGGAACACACCAGGCAGGTCCGTGATATTGTTGTGGAGAAGTTTAAAGCTGGATTTGGATACTAAAAGATTTCCCAAACTTTAAACATCCCAAGGAGCACTGTGCAAGCGATCATATTGAAATGGAAGGATTAGTATATATATATATATATACACACACACACACACACACGGACAAACATTGTCGCTCCCCCTCCCACGGACAAAATTGTCGGTCCCCCCCCCCCGTTTAATGAAAGAAAAACCCACAATGGTCACAGAAATAACTTGAATCTGACAAAACTGGAATTTGCCAAACTACATGCTGACAAGCCACAAAGCTTCTGGGAGAATGTCCTATGGACAGATGAAACAAAAATTTAAATTTTTGGCAAGGCACATCAGCTCTATGTTCACAGACAGAAAAATGAAGCATATCTTGAAAAGAACACTGTCCCTACTGTGACACATGGAGGAGGCTCTGTTATGTTCTGGGGCTGCTTTGCTGCATCTGGCACAGGGTGTCTTGAATCTGTGCAGGGTACAATGAAATCTCAAGACTATCAAGGGATTCTAGAGAGAAATGTGCTGCCCAGTGTCAGAAAGCTTGGTCTAAGTCGCAGGTCATGGGTCTTGCAACAGGATAATGACCCAAAACACACAGCTAAAAACACCCAAGAATGGCTAAGAGGAAAACATTAGACTATTCTGAAGTGGCCTTCTATGAGCCCTGACCTAAATCCTATTGAGCATCTTTGGAAGGAGCTGAAACATGCCGTCTGGAAAAGGCACCCTTCACACCCGAGACAACTGGAGCAGTTTGCTCATGAGGAGCGGCCAAAATCCCTGCTGAGAGGTGCAGAAGTCTCAGTGACAGTTACAGGAATCGTTTGATTGCAGGGATTGCCTCAAAAGGTTGTGCAACTAAATATTAAGTTAAGGGAACCATCATTTCTGTCCAGGCCTGTTTCATGTTGCAGCCTGGTTGGAAACAATGTCTGACTTTCATTTGTTCATTTTCATAGAATTTTTATATATTATTACTTTTGTCAGATTCCAGTTATTTCTGTGACTATTGTGGGGTTTTTCTTTCATTAAACGAGGGAGGGGACCAACAATTTTGTCCGTGTGTGTGTGTGTATGTATATATACACATATATACATACATATCATACACACACACACACAATTACATATCAAAATTGTGTAAAACACACTTCTCCCCCTTAAACTGAATTGAATAAAATAGCTATAAGGCCTATATTTTTTTTTTTTTTAACACAACCTGCAGAAGTTTACTTCAGGCAGCAGAAAGTCTAGATAGAACGAGTAAACTTAGACAGGCTGATACTACACCAGTTTTATCACAGTGACTGATGCTGGATGATAAATCTGATGTATTTTTAGACTCTCTGGCCTACGTTTATACCACCTTTTAGTCGGCTTACTTTGGGCCAGAATTTTTCAGCGCTATTTTTCGCATAGTGGCACATTCAGGCTGAGGCCCCACATTGTGAAAACACAGCGTTTTTTGAGCCAAAGTCAGGAGTGGATTTAAGAGAAGGGAAATGTCTAAGAATTTCCTTTATATTTTCCATTCCTTTTCAAGCCACTCCTGACTTTGGCTCAAAAAACCACAGCAAAATCTGCAACAAAAAAAAGCTGCCTTTCTACTTGAGCCTTAAGCCACTTCCCTTTTTCTGCAAATCCACACCCAGATGTCCAGCATGGTGAAAAATTTTAGTCCATACCAGATACATCAGAGATCCTCCATGCCGGTATCTAGTTATAACCACACTAGTAAACCTGGGCCTATATATTGTGTCGTGTATGTTTAATATCTGACCCATCACCATAACTAACCGCACACCAGATATCACTAACGGGAAATTTAGAGACAGTCGATGTAAGAAAGGACACAGAAGAACAACCAGATCGTAATGGCAATGAAAGACAAGACTTTTAGCTCTGACCGTTCTGGAGGTCACTGCTGCTCTTGGGGTCGGTGTCTCCTCCTTCCCAGATTGATTCCTCCAGTGCTTTTTCTTTCGTCTTATGGCTCACCCTTTTCTCTTTCACCACAGTCTTCTGAGCTCTGTGTTTAGTTGCCATCTTGCTCTTCTGTCTTCTCTCCTTGCCTGGATTCTGTATCTCATTTCCTAAAGTAGATTCACTTGACCAGTTGACTTCACCACGGCCCTAATACTTGCCCTGACTCTGAATACATAATCTCACCCACAGGATTTTTGTCTTTTCAAACCTCCCTCTGACTGGTCAGCCTATGGGCGTGTCAGGGGGATATGCAGAATTAACCCTTTAGTGACCCGCCTGTTTTAGACCTTAATGACCAAACTACTTTTTGCGCCACTCACCACATGGCTTTAATATACTGATACATTTTTTTTCACTGGGTTGATACAATTAAATGGATACCAAATTTGTAGAGTTTTTTTTAAGTTTTACTATTTTTCAAAGTAAAAACCTTTTTAGTAATAAAATTTTTTTTGCATCACCAAAACCCATAACTTAACACATAATTATTTTTTTTGTTACCGGAATTGTTAGAAGGCTTATTTTTTGCGGGAAGACATTTTTAGTGATACCATTTTAGGGAACATAAAACTTTTTGATCGCTTATTTTTCTTTAAATGTTTTTGGCCAACAAACAAAAAATAACAATTCTGTCATAATTTTTTGAATTTTTTTTACGCCGTTCACCATGTGTGTAAAATAACATTACAGTTGTATTTTATAGATCATGACGGACACAACAATGCCTAACACTTTTGTTATGTTTCTATTTTTTATTATTTATTAACCCCTTCCCAACTTCCATCATAATAGTATGCTGCCCACTTAGAAGCAGGTGTCCTAATAACTGGGTCTATGCTGCTCAATACAGTGGAGACCCAACGGTAAAGCCAGAGATTGGAGTCCAGTCTGATGACGGTTATTAGCCCATTCAAATCCTCTTCTTTTAGTGAAAAAGTCCCCCTTAAGCTGGGGCCCCATGTGGCGTATGGAACCGAGAGCAAGGCAGGTGGTTTGGTCTCCGCAACCAGAAATGAACGCACACGCGGTAGTTCAAGAAAAGAATATATATTTACTATAAGTTAATAAAGGCTATTTGAAGGTAAAATGACAGGATAAAGACAAGCAAAATATACAATATAGCATGAACAATTTCAAGGCAAATTCTGCAATGGTTTCTACTTTTACCTGTCCAACTGCAGTATGGACACTGAATGAACAATATACTCAAAACTATCCCAACGACCCTGACATCACATTTGGGGCACCCCCTTTTCCCCAGTGGTCCAGGTGGACCGCTACAGTCCGTAGAAGCGCGCGGTGGGGCCCAAAGTCGTTCCTTCTTTTATAGCGAAACGCCTCTCCTCACGGTTATCAGGATCTTGGGAGAAATGAAGTCCTCTTTAACAGGGAAACCCAATGATTGCAATGTAATCCAACAGCAGATTCCACTCAGCACACTGACAGTCCGCCGAATCCATACACTGAGCTGGGGAAGCCGGGGTTTAGCAGGTGCTGTCCAGTACATAACAGCACGCGAGTCTCTATCTGTGGTATCCATATACACAGTCACAATGTCAGTCTCACTGATCAGCCACGAGCACAGTTCCTTTCACGGGACTCACTAGTCCTGTTGTCTCTTTACACTCTGTTTGTCTCTGGACCAAGATACAGCTTAGCTGACAGAAAAATCTCCACACCAGTTCAATACAACACTTGCTAAGATGGCTGCTGCTCTCTGTCTCGTCACTTCCTGCTTCTCTGCTCACATTCTGTCTGCAGAACAGGCAGGCTGACATAAAAGGGGGGGAGTCACCCAGCATCATGTCACAATTACAATGGCTGCTGTCTTAAAGGAACAGAATCACAGAAATACATTCAACATTAACAGTTTATACAGACAAATAAAGCTTAGGACAACATTGGCTGTCTCTTACATATTCCCCCCACTTAAGATTGGCAGTCCCTGCCTATGACTGTATATCCAGAGGGTTGTACTTTTATGCACAGGGTGGTAGTATACCGATGTATGGCAGGCCAAACAAACTCATCCTGCACATACCGAACAGGGGGAATACCAGCATTTGGCCTAGTGGTCCGTCTGAGGACCGGTGGTATATTATGGGGGCGCAGCTATGGGCGAGAAGGACCAGCGGATTCCGCACCAGAGGGGGCACAGGCCGGAGATACAGTAGTCACAGGTGGAACATTCCCAGGAGCAGGGATCGGCCAACAATCATCCTCCTTGTCGGAGGCCCATTCCGCACCTCCATTCTCTGACTGTGGGAGCTCATTCACATTGGCAGGCCCATCGTGATTTGTCCCTTCAGAATGACACAGGCGCAACATATTTCGGTGAAGTACTCGAACACAATCAGTTCCTTCTTTCTGGACCTGGTACACTGGCCCATTCGCATACTTGCGGCCAACAACACGATACGGCAAAGCCTCCCATCTGCTTTCCAATTTCCCTTGGGGTTTCTTGACACGAACTAGCACCAGGTCGCCTGGTTGCAATGGTGCTTCTTGCACTGGGGTCTTATCAGGATGGGGATGTTCTTGCAGGCGCTGCCGCACCAATCGATGGATGTCCAAGCCCGACGCCCCACCCAAGAGGTGGACCCAGGGAACCCACCACACACCAACTGTAATCTCCACACCCAGACGCCCAAAGAGAAGTGTAAAGGAGAGACGTGAGAATGGACCTGATTGTTAAGGCCCACACCATTCAGACAAGAACTGAGGCCACTGTAACTTGTCTCCCCAGAGTCCCAGCACTGTAGCAGAGTTGTGAATCTTACAGGCCCCATCCGAGGGTGGTATGGAGTCGTGGCGACTTCTTTATCCCGTAGATACGTGAACTTCTTCATACGTGCCCCAAAGCAGGCACCGGCGGAGTGGATGCGAGGGCACCCATATACCGAATGAAATCTTGGCACAGAGCACGAGCTGCTGACTCAGCTGTCTGGTCCTTGGTGCATACCACCGCAAATTTGGTGAAGTGATCCACCATACGAGGCAATACTGGTGTCCGCATTGGATGGGCCCACCATTAGATAGTCTATCATGACGATTTCTAAAGGTTCCCACGATGGTTGCAGGGAGCTCTGTCTATGCCTATGGATCTCACAAGTGACAGCTGGCAACTCTTCGACCAAAGACGAAGACCAGGGCAGTAAATCAGCGCTGTAACCAACGAAAGGTCTTCTCATGACCAAAATGTCCATTCTATTATGAGCCTCAACTCCAAGAGCGAGCCAGTTCACTAGGCACCACAATTTGGTATGAATGTGATCTCAGAAGGTAAATAGACCTTCGGCATAGCACTCCATTTTCATCTCCAACTTTTCCCACGACTCAGAACAGATAATATCTCACGTGTCAGTCGTTCTCTCCTCTCTACAGGGCTCTGGCCTCAACACACTGATCATCTGTGCCAGCCCCCATGGGTGTGTATCTGTGCCCATTCCTGTCGTGAGGGACCAAAGAAAGGAGCCATTTCAGTCCCCCCATCTCAAACTGATTAGTGGCGGTCAAGGCCTGTAAAATCTGCTGAAGTCAGGCACCTCCACATGCTCCAACCATGATCCACGTACTGTGGGGGTCTGGGGTTACCAGAAAGCCGTCAGCATTCTGGTTTCTGTCTTGGACCGATACTTAATGCGGTAATTGAACTTAGTCATTCGGGCTATCCACCTCTGCTCTAACGCCCGAGCTCATTTTCCAGGTGAGCTAGTGGGTTGTTGTCAGTCAGTACTAAAACTTCAGCACCGGTCAAATATTCAGAGAATTCTCGGTCATGGCCCATACCAGTGCCAACAGCTCCAACAAATGAACTATAATCTGGGTTCTTTCAGAATCTCTCAAAGACCGGCTCCGTACGCTATGACCCTCTCCGCCATCCTGAAGCTGGGAAAGCACTGCTCCAAGACCATACAGGCTTGCATCCGTATACAGCTGGAACGCAAGTGGCATATGCCAAGATGGGGCTGTTGTCAGTGCATCCTTTAATGCCTGGAAGGCTTGTTCCTGTTCAGGTCCCCACCACGGACCGGTTCTTGGACCACCGGATGTGCCTCGTAGGAGAGCATTAAGTGGTGCTGCTACCTTGCGAAATCCTTAATAAACCGTCGATAGTAACCGGCTACCCAAGGAACGCCCTCACTCTCGCAGGGTAGTCGGTATTGGCCAATCTTGAACAGCCGCTATCTTGTCTCTTGATGGTCTCACCCCTTCCTGATACGCGGTGACCCAAGTAATCAATTTCAGATTGGAACAACCGACATTTACTGGGTTTCAATTTGAGCCCATGTTCCCGCAATCTTGAAATACTTGCCCCAACTGGTGGAGATGGTCTTCAAAGGTCGCAGAATACACTATAATGTCATCCAAGTAGATGAGAGTGAACTCAAAGTTGAAGTCACCGAGACATTCTCCATCAACCGCTGAAACGTTCCGGGTGCATTTGTCAACCCGAAGGGCATCCGGTTAAATTCGTATAGTCCCATGGGCAAGATGAATGCGTTTCTCCTTGTCTTTGTGGCCATCGGCACCTGCCAATACCCACAGCCAGATCTAGTGAGGAGAAGTACCGGGCTCTCCCCACGCTGAGAGGGACCCCAATCCGTGGCAAGGGGTAGGAATCTCGTACGGTGCAAGCGTTTAACTCCGATAGTCTACGCAAAATCGGATGGACCCATCTTTTTCTTACTAACACCACAGGAGCTGCCCAGGGACCTGGCTTTCTTGGATGATCCCACCCTGTAGCATCTTAGCTAACAGTTCTTTTACTCCTGATACAACTGTGGAGGAATTTGTCGGTAGCGCTCTCTAATTGGAGGGGTGTCTCCTGTGGGAATCTCATGGTAGATCCCTGTGGTACATCCAAAATCTTCAGCATACCGTGAAAAGGCGGCTCGGTTCTCCCACAACAGTTCATCTACCTTCTGCACACATTCCAGAGAACATGAACTTGCATCCATCTTCATCTGTTCTCGAATTGCACGGCCATTCCATTCAGAGGTGGGTTCCTCATCTTCTCCCATGGACACAGTTACGGTCCACTCATCCCTTTCAGTCGGCTTCAGCTGCATTGGAGTTACTTTCCTTACTTCCTCCGGAGTCACATAGATGTTAGCCAGCAGCCTCCCTGGGGTCAGGTCCACACTCTGGTCCTGAGTGTTTACACATCGAAGTGGTACCTCCATTGCGAACTATTGCCAAGGAACGGGCCACAGCGGATCAACACCTCCTTCGGCTGCCTGCAGTGGTTCTACCAACACAGCTATGCCCTCTAGTTCCGACAGGTGCCTACGGGCATAGACACTATTGTCTCCCGACTGGGTGGCAGTGTAACTTTTGTATGCAAAGGAACTGAAATCGAGCCAGAGGACGCTGCGCATCCGAACTTTTCTGTAAGCCACATGTCCGGATCAGCCGCTGGAAAGCTGTTTGAGTAGGCCGATGGGTGGTGGTTTCTTCCAATAACCGTGACCTTTCTTTTCAAAGAGGATCTGATCTAATTCTTTTAACACATTCATCCCCAAAATGACAGGGACCTTTACTTCATGTGACTCCTGTACCACCACAATGCCTTTCCTACCCAGATCTTGGCCACATACCCGGACATTCATCCAGGCCACTCCCACGACTGGAACTGGTAACTGGTTAGCTGCGACCACTCGTACGAATGTATGGGGATCATATTTCACATGTTGCTGGAAGTACCGTTCATAACAGTCTCTACTCAAGGTCGTTACTTGGGAACCCGTGTCAATCATCCCGGTAACCGGAATACCCTCCATTTCCACCTGTATAACAGGACTTGCAGCGATCAGGTCATCATTAGGGCATCTCCCCACATAGTCTCCTTGTCAGTCTCCCCTACTACACGCCCTACAGCAGCAGGGGACTTCAGTTTAACGGCGGTCTCTCATAAGTTTGTCGCTGCTCTGGACATCTAGCAGCAACGTGGCCCATCTGTCCACACCCCAGCAGCGTATCTCCCGTCGTTCTGGCCATCTGTTTGGGCCCCTTCGGTAAGCCCCTTCGATTTCTCCTGAGCACTGCATTAACTGATTTGGACCCCTTCGGTAGGTCCTACCTCATCCCTCCAGCGGGGTGGTGGGTGATTCTGATTTTCTGGGTATGGACGGCTCACCCTTTCACCTCCAGTTTTCTGGAAGTCTGCAATTTTCATAGAATGTTCATCACAACGGGTGTGCAAGTGTTCCATTTGCTCTTGCAGTTTCTGCATTACTGTGAGAATTTCTTTAACCGTCCCCTTTTCTACTGTCTCTGAGCCAGAACTAGCCCCCTGTGACAAAGTAACTCCAACTGCGGTCTGGGGCCTCGGGACCATACTATTGGCACGGGAGATGGCCTCTACCTGTACATCATGGAATTTAGCATCAGTCTCTCGCGTATAAAATCCTGCATAGTCACAGTTAAACTGCCGTCACGTATCCCCAGGACAAACTGGTCACGGAGAGTCCGATCAGGGTTACAGAAGGCTGGCAGCCCCCTCTTCCTTCCTTTGAATATCTCGGAGCAGTTCTTGTAGGGCATTTGCATATTGGGGAAGGCTTTCATTCTCCTGTTGTACCCTCTGGAAGAACCGAGCCTGCAGAGACCCCAGCAATGCAGTTCTCCATAAATGGTTTCTAGAATCTGGACTACTTGCTCAAATGTCTCCTTTTTCAAATGGCCTCAATATCACCGTGGTCTTAGCATCCCCTTTAATGTCAATATTGCTAGCTCTACTAGTACTTCTGGTGCGGTCTGGTACATTCGCTGTATCATTCGTATCTGTTCCACCCACATACTCACTGACATATTATTGCCATCAAATTTAGCTAACTGACTCATTATAGCCCCTGCTGGATTCTCCCCAGCACCATTCTCCCGAACGGGTGCGCACCACCATTCTGGTAAGCGGATCCTGCCGACTACGCCAATTTGTGAACCGAGAGCAAGGCAGGTGGTTTGGCTCCGCAACCAGAAATGAACGCACACGCGGTAGTTCAAGAAAAGAATATATATTTACTATAAGTTAATAAAGGCTATTTGAAGGTAAAATGACAGGATAAAGACAAGCAAAATATACAATATAGCATGAACAATTTCAAGGCAAATTCTGCAATGGTTTTATTTTACTCTGTCCAATTCTGCAGTATGGACACTGAATGAACAATATACTCAAAACTATCCCTAACTGACCCTGACATCACATTTGGGTGCACCCCCTTTTCCCCAGTGGTCCAGGTGGACCGCTTACAGTCCGTAGAAGCGCGCGGTGGGGCCCAAAGTCGTTCTTTTTTATAGCGAAACGTCCTCTCCTCACGGTTATCAGGATCTTGGGAGAAATGAAGTCCTCTTTAACAGGGAAACCCAATGATTGCAATGTAATCCAACAGCAGATTCCACTCAGCACACTGACAGTCCTCCGAATCCATACACTGAGCTGGGATGTAAGCCGGGGTTTAGCAGGTGCTGTCCAGTACATTAACAGCACTGCGAGTCTCTATCTGTGGTATCCATATACACAGTCACAATGTCAGTCTCACTGATCAGCCACTGAGCACAGTTCCTTTCACGTGGACTCACTAGTCCTGTTGTCTCTTTACACTCTGTTTGTCTCTGGACCAAGATACAGCTTAGCTGTACAGAAAAATCTCCACACCAGTTCAATACAACACTTGCTAAGATGGCTGCTGCTCTCTGTCTCGTCACTTCCTGCTTCTCTGCTCACATTCTGTCTGCAGAACAGGCAGGCTGACATAAAAGGGGGGTGAGTCACTCCAGCATCATGTCACAATTACAATGGCTGCTGTCTTAAAGGAACAGAATCACAGAAATACATTCAACATTAACAGTTTATACAGACAAATAAAGCTTAGGACAACATTGGCTGTCTCTTACACGTAAACACCACGGTTTAGTCACGGCAGAAACGGCCGGCATTTTACAGTCACCGTAAAGCGAATCCCATCGACTCATTGCAGAAAAATACCCTAAGTGGAAATCACAGCATGTCAATTATACCTACGGTATTGCCGGCGGTTTCCCTATAGGTATAATGGATAGTGGACTTTCTGTGAAAAGCGCTGCGGGAAAAACCGTGATGTGTTGCCGCCGTGGTTTTTCCCATAGTGCTTTTTTGCTGCGACCCGCTACATGGAGCCTTAGCCTAAGGTAGCGTTAACCTGACCCACTTTGTTGCATAAACACAAGTAAATCTCTCATAGACTCTCATAAAAGTCCTAACATTCATCGTCTTTACTATCTGTTACTGGTTGTTCTTCTTTGTCCCTTTCTCCTACCTATAAATACTTCAACCTTTTTCAAATTTGCCCAGGCCCATGGTCAGCGATAGCAATATCGTGTGTTGCTTGTTTGTAGTGGACCAACACGATACAATATATTGTGGCTTGATCAACAGTGGATGGAAATGTGTGAATGCCGGGGTGCAGGGGAACATCTAGACTTTCTGCTACCTTAAGGGAAATTATGAAGATTATATTGAAAGATATCATATTAAAGATCACATTAAAGATATATCAGATATCTCATTCATATGCTATAGAAACAAACCCAAAGTGTAAATTTTCTTGCGCTGTGAGTTTTGAACATGAAGCACGTCAACTATTACGGCATGTTCACCCACAGTTTTCAACCATTGCAACAAAAATTTAAAGTTGGAGAACAATAAAAACTTGGTACAAAAATGACCATCTGTATGAAATATATTTTATATGTAGCCTGAGATTGGTGATCTACAAGGAACAGGCACCCATGTAATGTAGAGGACACTACTCCAAATTCTTCAGATTCCCCAGTGCCCACATATAGGCCATGGCAGTTACAATTAGTTACATATAATTCCAGTTTGGCACATGCAGTTTTTGGCTCAGCTTTACCAAAGAATTTTGTAGATAATGCCAGTTGAAGATTTTAATAGAAATTTGCATAAATTATTCCAGTCTCCTCACTAGAGATGTATGAACTGATTTGTAACAAACTGGTGTTAGAGTAATCCTATAGCTAATCTTATATACTGTATCCTACATTGTAACCTCATATAGCCATACATATATATTCATGCATCATGAACCAATGTTTCAAGACTTTGTATTTCATATCAGCCATGATGACCTCTCCCTGTTTTTACCATTTTTGCACAGATCTCATTTTTATACACAGCAAACAACTTGTACTGCCAACTTTTTGTGTAGACAGTCTGACCAGATATAGTTGAAGGATGCGAGGGAGTCAAGATTACTTCATGCATTATTGTTAGGCAACATAAGAACTATTGTGTAACATGGGTTAAATATAATTTGAGATGAATTCCCAGAAATTGTGTAAAATCCCATATTTGTATGCCAATAACCAATCCCCAATTTACGTAAAATGATTGATTGTTACTCTTGGTTTATACTCTATAAAATAAATGACCAGTCGTCCTCGCACAGGAGATCTCTGGCAGTTACTGACAAATCTGTGTCATCTCTGTCTTATTACCGGTACCGGATTGGGTTACACCTGACTTATTTACCTAATCTACCTGGGTTTATTTTTAACTCTGACACTGGTTTCAACCAAAATTTTGAGGCGCCCCAAGAGTGTTCTACACTGTTTCAATCCTATTTAAGCTCTCGCTCATGACAAATTTATTCGACCCAATACAAATTTTTGAACCAAACCCCCTGAACTGGAAAAAACCCCAAAACAAATCTTTGGAGGTTCTCCAATCTCTACTCAAGAGCTGGACATTGCAGCGTAAATGAAAGATGGATGTATTGGAATTGCTGTTTAACCCCTTAATGACCCAGGGCGTAATAGTACGTCCTGAGTCGCATGACGATGTATGGAGAGCACTCAGGAGCTGAGCACTCTCCATACACCGCGGGTGCTGGCTGTATAATACAGCCAGGACCCGCCGCTAACAGCAGCGATCGGTGTCTGCACCAATCGCGGCTGTTAACCCTTTAGATGTCGCGGTCAAACGGGACCGCGGCGTCTAAAGTGCGCAGCCGCCATGGGCGCTTGGTTGCCATGACAGCCGGGAGCCTATTGAAGGCTCCCAGGCCTGTCATTACATTACAGCTATTACACGATGCCAGAGGCATCGTCTAATAGCAGTGAAGGCATTTTGCTATTCACTGCGATACAGTAGTATCGCAGTGAATAGTATGATCGATCAGACTCCCTAGGTTTCAAGGTCCCTAGGGAGTCTGATCATACAAGTAAAAGTATAAAAAAAAAAGTTTTTAAAAGTATGAAAAAAAAAAAAAAAAAAACACAAGTTCAAATCATCCCCCTTTCCCTAGATCAGATATAAAAGTAAATAAACAAAAGTAAGCATAAACACTTTAGGTATCCCCGCCCTCCAAAATGCCCGAACTATTAAAATATTAAAATATTTATCCCATACGGTGAATGGCGTAGCGGGCAAAAAAAAATCAAAATGGCCAAATAGCGTTTTTTTCAACACTTTGTCTCCTATAAAAAATTGAATAAAAAGTGATCAAACCATCAGATCTTTCCCCAAACGGTATCAATAAAAATGTCATGTTGTCCCGCATAAAAAGACGCCTTACCCAGCTCCATACATGTAAAAATATGAAAAAGTTACAGGTGACAATATGGCGACACAAAATTTTTTTTTCTATTTAGCAAAGTTTTAAATTTTTTTAAAAGGTATCAAAACATTAGAAATACTATAGAAATTTGGTATCGCCGTGTTCGTACTGACCTTCTGAATACAGGTACCATGTCATTTTTACCACACAGTGAATGCTGTAAAAATGAAACCCATATGAATTTGGCGCAAATGCAGTTTTTCTCCAATTGCACCTCATTCTGAATTTTTTTCCAGCTTCCCAGTACATTGCACAGCATATTGAATAGTGACATTACAAAGTACAATTTGTTTCGCAAACAATAAGCCATCATGTGACTTTGTGAACTGAAAAATGAAAAAGTTATGGCTCTTGGAATGTGGGGAGGGAAAAACGAAAATGCAAAAACAAAAAATGGCCCGGTCATTAAGGGGTTAAGTAATTTCCAAATATGCTGCGGTCAGCTGGTAGATTAAAGACAACAAGCAGAACAAGCCACCAATAATCCAACTCCGTTCTTGTTAGCAGAGTAAGGCACCCCAAGGTTTTCTCTAAAGCATCATGCCTTGCATTAAAGCGTGATGACATCAATGTTTCCCATGTGACTGCTGAAGCCCAATCACCCAGAGAGCACCAGATACCAAAGATGCCCAGAAGAGGTGAAGGAAAATGAGTAGAATTGTTTCCACATCTGTCCTGGGTCTTCACTTATTATATTCTGGGGTCTGAACAGACTTGAAAAATTCAGTCGAATCCAGTTTGTTCGCTCATCTCCAGTCACTTTTGTATTAGTTGTAGCTCTGCTGTCATTTCCCACGCCAGACGGTATTATTCTTAGGATCGCTTACACACAAAAAGACACAAGGACAAAGGTACAACCAAGTTCTTTATAAAGTGGAAAAAAGTTTATTGAAATGAATTACATCAAGCAGATAATAGAAATAGAATAAGATATTTATCAATTAGATACACTGTATATTCTAGAAAACCTGAAGGAATGCTAGATCCTCAGAATTCTTAGAATTGGACAATTATCTTTATTTTACCCTTAAAAGACACAAATGTGACTCTAGAATTCAAAAATTGAAGCAAAGTGCACATTTGTTACATCTATATGAAATGTCCGACTGATGATCCAGGTGAATTAACTCTTATTGTGAATTCTGCCACTTACACAATACTGAATTACAATAAATTAAAAAAAAAAAAAAAACAATATTAAAACATGAGAAGATCAAAATAATTAAACCTTCTTCATGTGAACTTTCTTGTGCCTAACAAGATGTGATTTTTGAGTAAAACATCTGTTACATTCTGTACATGAATATGGCTTCTCCCCAGTGTGAATTCTCTTATGTATGGTAAGCATTGTTCGCTCGGTAAAACATTTTCCACAAACTGAACATGAATATGGCTTCTCCCCAGTGTGAATTCTCTTATGTATGGTAAGCATTTTTCGCTCAGTAAAACATTTTCCACAAACTGAACATGAATATGGCTTCTCCCCAGTGTGAATTCTCATATGTATGGTAAGGTGTGTTCGCACGGTAAAACATTTTCCACAAACTGAACATGAATATGGCTTCTCCCCTGTGTGAATTCTCTCATGGATAACAAACTGTGCTTTCCGAAGAAAACATTTCCCACAAAATGAACATGAAAATGGCTTCTTTCCTGTATGAATTTTCTGATGTTGAAGAAGATTTCCTCTCTTACTAAAAAAACTGCCACATTCTGAGCATATAAATGGCTTTTCCCCTGTGTGAGTTTTCTCATGTCTGACTAGAGAACTAGTCTGGTTCTCTTCTGCGTGAATTCTCTGATGTCTAATAAGATGTGCTTGATAAGTAAACAATTTCCCACATTCTGAATATGAATATGGTTCCTCTCCTGTGTGAATTCTCTGATGTTCAGCTCCTTTTCTGTGACTATTATTCTGTTGAACAGTCTGTGAAGAATCAGAAGACTGGACGTATCTAATAGGATCAGATGATAGATCTTTGCTGTGATGCTCTTTATATATAGATGAAGATACCCAAGGTCTCCAGGTACCATGATCTGCAAAAAAAAAAAAAAAATTACAATTCTAACACACACACACACACATATATATATATATATATATATATATATATATATATATATATATATATATAAAATTATACCCCCCAGCAAAAAAACAAAAAACAATACACATCATGCTAGGTTCACACTGGCTGCCTAACGATTGTTCTGGTCCATCT
Organism: Leptodactylus fallax; assembly: GCA_947044405.1. Classification (NCBI taxonomy): domain Eukaryota; kingdom Metazoa; phylum Chordata; class Amphibia; order Anura; family Leptodactylidae; genus Leptodactylus; species Leptodactylus fallax. The sequence continues at coordinate 226,661 of CAMRHE010000433.1, forward strand.
GAGGACAAGAACAATGGATAGGTAGGTCACAGAAAGTGGTTACACACGGAGTCCGATGGACCACATTGTCTACTAAGGGGTCTGTTAGGTGGCCATCGCTTTAAAACCGAAACCAGTGGCAGAAAAAGTGCTCCATACAGGACTTTTTTCCTCCACCAATTTTCAGGCAGATAGTGCGACGGAGTCTCCAGCAGATGTGAGACAGCATGGAGTCATTCTGGAGAGGTGAGTAACACTGGTTTTTATGTTGACTCACCTCTCCTGGGCCTCCGGTCATTATACTTTATAATAATAGCAGTATTTGCTGGGGTTTGCCCATGGCATAGAGCAGTTTTCCACTTTTGGTTCATAAGTTCATAAACCTGTAAAAATCAAGAAGATTGGAAGCAGAATGCTCATGAAAGTGGGGAAGCTGGATTAACACATAATTTTCTGTTGCAGGTGTGTAACTAGCAATGACTGGGCCCCATAGCAAACTTTTGACTTGAGGGGCCCCCCATGGAATAGCACCCCCTTTCCTGGCCCCCACACAGAATAATGCCCATTTCCACAAAGTATAACGTTCCAAAGTGGTCTCCAGACAATATAATATCCCATTGCAGTCTTTCTTCACAGTATAACATTCTATAGTGGCCCCTCCTCCTCCCAGTATAATGTCCCATAGCAGCCCCTCCACATAGTATAATGTCATATAGCAGCCCCTGCACACAGTATTATGTTCTATAATGGCCCCCGCACATAGTATAATGTTCCATAGCAGCCTCCATAAAGTATAATGTCCCACAGTGGCCACTCCACACAGTATTATCTCCCATCGTGGCCCCAACAGTGTTCATTGCAAATATTGCAAAAATTTTGGGTTCAGCAGAAACCAAAAATTTTTGGGATACACTATCCACAAATTATTATACTCGGGGGTCTCTTCAAACCCCAGAGTATATTGATCTAAGGCCCAGGGGAGGTGAGACATAAAAACCAGTGGGTTATGCTGGCGTCATTATGCGTCACAATGCTGACCTGCCCCACATGAGGTATGTGACATCACTATAGAGGCTGAAGGCAGCATGGAGTCGTTCCGGAGAGGTGAGTAACACTGGTTTTTATGTTGACTCACCTCTCCTGGGCCTCCAGTCATTATACTTTGTAATAATAGCAGTATTTACTGGGGTTCGCCCAACAAATACTCTTGCTGCAGACCCATGGCCTTACTTACCAATCCCCGTACCTGCTCACGGCCGCCTCTTCTTCCCCTTCTTTCCTTCAGGGGGTAAAAGGGGAAGCAGAGGTTTCCATGAGCACGAATAGGGATCGGTAAGTAAATAAGGCCTGTTATCTGATGGGGTTACTCTGGGCTGCTATGGTGGTACTTACGCCACTGTCCTGGTGTAGTCTACATTAAAGGCCCTTTTATACTAACTACTTTTCTGCCTGTATAATAGCCATGAAAAAAAAAAAAAAATCAGACATCACATGCACCCATTATAGTCAATAGGACCTTCCAATCATGTGTTTATTCATGTATATAGAGACTGTGTGAAAAAAAAAATTGTGGCATGCACTATTTGTATTTTATCTTTCTACTTGTCTTGGCTATTCAAATCAACAAAGCTGTGAAAAAATACATATAACATCCAGCGCTGTACTTTTTTCACACATCACTACAGATGTGGAGCTGTGAATGCAGGAGCCGTCGGGCAATTCATATGAATAGTTGGACAGCTCCTACTTTCCCCACCCCTCAACTCTACCTACAATTCAATGCGATTAGGTTATTCCTGGACACATTGACAATGGGTCACTTCAGTAGCTTACTTTCAATGTGAACAGGAGTGACCCCGGTCACATAGCTAGTACAGGGACTCTTATGTAGTTTAGGAGTCTCTTCACTAGCTTATTCTGGACTTATTCTTATTCAGACCTTTGGGATAAGACAGAATTCTGTCTCACAGATGACACAGAATTTTGCCTCATCTTCAGGTCTCTGAGTCAGAACACAATTCAATGAACTCTGGTCTCTATCTATTTACCACAAAAGAAAAAAAAAAAAAAGACAGCTGTAAGAGAATATAATTTTTTTTTTTTTTACATACTGCTTTTTTGTGTTTTTTTCATTTTTTTTTTATAAAGTGGTCAAAGAGGGTTGTCTGGGGGAAAATTTTATTTCTATAATGTTTTTCTTAAGTCTCTAGTTCTTTTGATATATTTTATTACTGCCTTAGTAATGGCCACAGTCTGATTGACAGTATCCATTACTAAGGTTTGGCTTAGTGTTAGTGGTACCAAGGCAATAACTGGGGGGTTAGTGCTAGCCTTTACACTGGCTAAACCCATCTTATTAATCAATGCTTTCACAGCAAAGATGTTTTTAATTGAAGTAAAAATTTCCTGAGGCTGCTGTCTTTCACCATTTTATTAAAAAGATGATCATCTAATGGCATCCAATAAATCTGATATAATCCAAGTGATCTAGCATAACCTGGAAAAAAAAAAAAAAAAAAAAAAGAAATGATACTCCTCTTCTACAGCCATCTTTCTTCTGTACTAAATTAATAAAAACCAGAAACCACTCTGTGTCAGGGACCTGGATGTCATCTGTAACACATAATTCTGTCTCATCCCAATGGTCCATGTCCCAGAATGTGTTAGTGAAGGGACTCCTAAGGTACATAAGTGTCCCTGCACTATTTGACCAGAATAACCTGATCACATTGAAGTGTAATAATATTGATACAGCGTGGAGGCAGCTGAGGAGTAGTATGCAATCTTAGTACTACACATGCACTACCTAGCTTTCTGGGGTACTGACCACATACGACTCATCAGCTGCCTCCACACTGAATCAATGTTTTTCAGTATGGTGGGGGAGGCAGTAGCTCCCAGTACTCATATGAGTTGCCAAGTGGCTTCTGACCTGCAAATGAACACTGGGACTGCAATTCAAATGAATAGCCGGCAGCATGACAGGCAGATAGCGAACGCTATATCCCTTTGATCAAATGTCTGCTACATGTGCATCAGGTTTTTTCCTTTGATTCCAAAAAAAAAACAAAAAAAAAAACAAAAAACACAACAACATGATGTCACATGGATGGCACGTAGAAATGCACTAAGATGTACAACGTCCACTGTTTTCTGTCTGAAAGTCCGCAAAGGAAAACTCTGATTTTCTATGAAAAAGACTGTGGGAAAAACCACAGTGCATTTTTTGCTGTGGCACGCTACGTGGGGCCTTAGTTGGCTTATTTTGGGCCAGAATATTTCAATTTAAAGGGATCCTATCATTCAGAAAGGCCAATTTTAGTAAGACCACGTCGTAATAGCCTTTATAAAGGCGATTCTTCTGCTACCTTTGTTGTTTTGCTCCTCGCCGCCATTTAGAAGAAATGTTGATTTTTATCTTTATGCTAATGCATCTTCAGATTGCACAGGGGGCGGTCCCCCATTGCTGAAACTGCACAGGGGGGCATACCCTGTACTCTCCTTAGACGCATTTTTGAACTTACCGCGCCGCCTCTCTCCTTCTTTAGCAGACGCCTCTTCTTGACGTCATCCTTCGTTCAAGAGCGCCAACTGCGCATGTCCATTCGGCCATTTTCCTGTGGCCTATTACATACAGCACATGCAGTACGCTTGTGTAATAGGCTACAGGAAAATGGCCAAATGAAGGATGACGTCAAGAAGAGGCGTCTGCTAAAGAAGAGGAGTTCAAAAATGCGTCTGAGGAGAGCACAGGGGACGCCCCCTGTGCAGGTTCAGCACTGGGGGAACACCCCCTGTGCATTCTGAAGATGCATTAGCATAAAGATAAAAATCAACAACATTTCTTCTAAATGGCGTTGAGGATCGAAACAAAGGTAGGAAAAGAATAGCCTTTATAAAGGCTATTATGACGTGGTCTTACTAAAATTGGCCTTTCTGAATGATAGGATCCCTTTAAGCCACTTCACTTTTTCTGCAATTCCACACCCAGATGTCTAGCACATTGAAAAATTTTAGTCCAAACCAGATGCCCCAGAGATGCTCCTTCTAATTATGTCTAATTATAACCACAATAGTAAATCTGGGCCTATATATTGTGTAGTATACGTCCTCTATCTGACCCATCACCATAACAAACCGCACACCAGATATCACTATCACTGACCATGGCCCTGTGGAAATTTAGAGAAAGTATTTATGGGCAAGAGAAAATGACACAAAAGGGCAACTAGTAACAGATTATACAATGAAAATAAAGACTTTTAGCTCTCACTGTTCTGGAGGTCATCGCTGCTCTTGGGGTTGGTGTCTTGTCCTCCTTCCAAGGTTGATTCCTCTAGTGCTCCTTTTTCCTTCTTAGGGCTCACTCTTTTCTCTTTCACCACAATCTTCTGAGCACTGCATTGAGGATTCATCCTGTTCTTCTGTCTTCTCTCCTTGCCTGGATTCTGTCTGGAGATCTTTGCTGTAGGTCACTTCCTTATAGCAGTAGATCTCTTTTACCAGTTGACTTCACCACGGCCCTAATACTTGCCCTGACTCCTCTGAATACATAACAATCTCACTCTCAGGATTTTTGCCTTTTCAAACCTCCCTCTAGCTTGTCAGCCTATGGGCGTGTGTGCAGAATTAACTCTATAGTGCCCAGTCTCTTTTAGGCCTTAATGACTGAACCATTTTTTGGGTTTTTCCATCATCACATACCACATCCTATAGCTTTTTACACAAGTAGTAGTGTATAAGGGCATTATTTTGGAGTAGATATATCTCATTGTTTAACTTTTATTAATTATTTCTGGGAAGGAATATAAAAAACAGCAATTCTGTCATTGTCTTATTATTTTTTCACCTTGCAGCTTAAATAACCTTATAAATTTTTTCACTGGATCTATATGATTAAATTAGCACCAAATTTGCATAGTTTTTTTTAAAAATGTTATTACTTTTGCAAAGAACAAACCTTTTTTAAAATAACAACTTTTTTTTTTACATTGCCACTTAATTATTTTGTGGTAACGGATTTGTGTAAGGGCTTAATTTTTGCAAATTTAACAATATTTGACCACTTTTTATAATATTTTATTGGAGGTCGACAAACAAAAAAATTCTGGTATTTTTATTTATTTATTTTTTTACATCATTCACCTAACTAACTACAGCCAGAGCTCCCCTTGAGAAGGCAGGGAAGGTTTATTACCTTCCCTGCCTTCCCAATTGCTGTGTACACAGTGCTCAATAAGCGTCATATACACAGCTATGGGCACCGCCATGATGCGGCTCCCTTCTGACCAACCGGTCATGTGATCCACCAGGATAAGAGGCTGTTAGTGCTGCTGGGTCCTACAGGAGCCAGATCAGCTCCATAGTTATGGGCAGGAAGCTGTATTCCTCCTGAAACTGAGGGTAAATGTATCAGCCCCAGTTACAAGGGAAATCAGCCTCCCCTGCAAAAAAAAAAAAACTGTGATCAGATGTCCCCAAAGGTCTATTATGACCTTATGGGGACACAATGTAAAAAAAAACCTAAATATAAAATGAATAGAAAAAAAAACCCAAAAACATTTCAATAAAAAAGTAAATAAAATAATACGTCATTATTACAGGTTCTAGCCCCACCCTCGATTACACTATACAAAATAAAAATTACCGTAACGGAGAAGAAAAACTATTTTAAAAAATTTTTAGTAGCACTTTGTGCTATTAAATAAAAAAAAAAGAAAAAACAATAAGAAGTGAAAAACAGACACATTTTCCCCCCTCTTTTGTTTATATTTTCCTGGATATAAAAAAAATAAAAAAAAACATACAAAAACAACATAAAAATAACGCCCTATGTGTCACCGGAAAAAGAAGCAAAAGTTAGAAGAATAACGCAAATGATAAAAATGTTATAGCCCTCAAAACTGCACATAATTTTCGATCCACTGATCACATTTATAATACATTGCACTACCCAGTACAGCAATGTGTTATAATGCCCGCCGTGTTCTGCCAGGAATTCTATTAGGCTGTGGCTTTGGTCTGGCCTAACAGTATTATGCACAAGACAACCCAGGGGTCTAATGAAGCACAGTTTATAGTATTATAGGAAGAGGACTAGTGGAGCACACTTAATAGTTTATAAGAGGAGGACTAGTGGAGCACAGTTTATAGTACTATAGGAGGAGGACCACTGGAGCACAGTATATAGTATTATAGGAGGAGGACTAGTACAGCACAGTTTATAGTATAATAGGAGGAGGACTAGTGGAGCACAGTTTATAGTATTATAGGAGGAGGACTAGTAGAGCACAGTTTATAGTATTATAGAAGGAGGACTGGTGGTGCACAGTTTATAGTATTATAGGATGACTAGTGGAGCACAGTTTATAATATTATAGGAGGAGGACTGGTGGAACATATTTTATTGTATTATAGGAGGAGGAATGGTGGAGCACAGTTTATAGTATTACAGGAGGAGGACTAGTAGAGCACAGTTTATAGTGCTATAGGAGGAGGACTAGTGGAGCACAGTTTATAGTATTATAAGAGGAAGACTAGTAGAGCACTGGTTATAGTATTATAGGAGGAGGACTAGTGGAGCACAGTTTAGTTAGATTTAATCTGTTTTGGGCAGAAAAATCATTCTAGGGAGGATTTCTGCACTGTGCTGTAAGCCCGTGATTGCAGTTTTCACTGAGTTCCACATACTCTGGACAGTTCACCTTTTCACTGTCAATAATCTTATTTTGTTGTCTCTTTAGCAATAGAGAATTTTTTTGTAATAGAATTTCCAATTTGCCATTATTACTATTGATCTCTGACTGTATTGTCATCTGACTGTTCATAGTGTCTTACACTGTTTTTACTGACAAAGTCAGTGCTTTTAGAGAAAAACCTCATTTTGCTAAGGGTTTTTTTTGGGCAATAATGCAGTTTTGTTAGCCAATACAGACAAAGGGAAAAAAAATGGGAAAAAAAAGTGCTGACTCACGCAATATGCTGTAGAGTCTATAGCACAAAATCTTCAGCATTCTTCAACCAGGCACACTGCCACACATTTTTCTCCAAAATAACAAGCCTATTGCATTTACAAATACACAAAACATGCTGATTTTTATATAAAGACATTGCTTTTTGCAATATAAACACCATGTGTGTCTAAAAGAAACTATTGGCGAGCACCTTTTCCTAATTAAAGGGAAATTTTTGTAACATTAAATGTTAAAAACAAAAAAAAGTGAGCATCAGCGCAGTGTATGGTTTTACCACTCATTTTTCCATAGCCACACATGTCACATTCACTTTGATATAACTTTGACTATGTTTGCCTTAGAGAGCTAGAAATGGGCTAGATAGAGTTCTAGGAGCCCTATGTTTTAAAACTTTTTAAGATCTGGTATGTGACATATTTATTTGAACCAAAATAAATTTTTGAACCAAACATTTAAACATTTAAACAAGGCGCATCTTCAGAGATTCTCCCATCTCTACTCAAGAACTGGACATTGCAGGGCAAATGAAAGACTGATGTTTAAGTGATAGAATTGCTGTTTAACCCAAAGACGTTGCTAATCTGGCTATTTATGTACCTCTATTTGATAACCGATGTGACAGTCATGTGATTTACAACTGCTCCCGTAGAAGTGATAAGAGCCGCTTCTCCATGCTGAGGTTATTGTCCTGGAGTTACTTTTTGATAAGGGAAGCTCTTAGGATCTTTATCAACAACATTTAACTCTTTATGGTGACCACAGTGAAGTGAACCAGCCTTCTAATTCACATTGTGCTAACAGAATTTGCTCCCCTGCCTGCCCCTTCCTTCACCTTATTCCCACGAGGTCTCCTCTATCTGGCTGGGATCAAACTAGTGCCCAGTTTCTATTCTGGGTTTCTATCCCCCATTCCGTTTGAAAAATGCAGCCTTGCTAAATATAAAACATAGTTTTTGTTAAAAAAAAACAACTAAATGAATGTGTAGCTCCTGAAGAACTAGAAAATCTAATTTTAATATGTTTACGTACAATTTACACTTTTTTTGAAATTTTCTACCATTCTTCTACTTCTAGCGGAAAAAAAATATTCAACTTATTTAACAAATAAGCTACTTATTTCAAGCCTTATGTGTCCTGAAAAAACATGGTATAAATAGTTGAGCTATGCAAAGCCATTAAAAATATATTTTTTGTGTAAAGCAATACATATCAAAGTGCTCAATTTGGGCTGAGCATTACGGCATCAATGAAGCTTGGTCCTGAAAGGGTTAAACAATTTCCAAATATGCTGCAGGCAGACCAAATAAGTATAACAAGCCACCCATAATCCAACTCTGTTCTGGTTAATAGAGTCTAAGGCACCCCCAAAGTTTTCACTAAAGCAGCATGCCTTGCCTTAAAGCGTCATGACATGAATGTGTCCAATCACCCAGAGAGCGCAAAGATGCCCAGGAGAGGTGAAGGCAGATGAGTAGAATTGTTTCCACATCTCCCCTGGGTCTTCACTTATTATATTCTGGGGTCTGAAGAGACTTGAAAAATTCAGGTCAAATCCAGTTTGTTCGCTCATCTCCAGTCACTTTTGTATTAGTTGTAGCTCTGGTGTCATTTCTCACACCAGACAACCCCAGACATGTCAGCGATCATTACCAGATTAAATTATTCTTAGGAGTAGATCACACACAGAAAGACACAAGGACAAAAGGTACTTTTTAAAAAGTTCTTTAAAAAAAAAAATAGAAAAAGTTTATTGAAATTACTTACATCAAGCCGGAAATAGAAATAAAATAAGCGATTTATCAATTAGATACACTGACTGGTATAATCCAGAATCCCCAAGGGAAAGCTAGGTCCTCAGAATTCTTAGAATTGGACAATTACCTTTATTATACCCTTGAGACTGGGGCCCCACGTTGCAGAAAAACAGCAAAAAAAGCTGCAAAGTGGATGGGGTTCTGGCTAATCCCATTCACACATTGTAGAAAAAAATCCACAGTGGAAATGCTGCAATTTCAAAAACGCTTGTCAATTATATCTACGGAAATGCTGGCAGACTACTTTAGACTTTGTGAAAAACACTTCAGAAACAAAACACAATGCATTTAAGTCGTGGTCTTTTCCTCGTTGCTTTTTGGTTGCGGCATACTACAAGGGGACTTAGCCTAAAAGATGTAAATGTAACTTTAGAATTACAAAATTGAAGCAAACTGCACGTGTGTTACATCTTCATGAAATGTCTGTCTGATGATCCAAGTGAATTAACTCTTATTGGGAATTAATTCAAAAAAAATTACAAATTAAAAAACAAAATGAAAATCTCAAAACAGATTAAAAAAAAAAACCTCCTTCTACATGTGAACTTTCTTGTGCGTAACAAGATGTGATTTTTGAGTAAAACACCTGTTACATTCTGTACATGAATATGGCTTCTCGCCAGTATGAATTCTCTCATGTTTGATAAGATTTGTGTGAACTCTCTTGTGGATAACAAGCTCTGTTTTCTGAATAAAACATTTCCCACAAACTGAACATAAAAATGGTTTTTCTCCTGTGTGAATTCTCTCATGTCTAAGAAGATTTGCACTATCAGGAAAAAGTTTGCCACATTCTGAACATAAAAATGACTTTTCCTCTGTATGAATTTTCTCATGGCTAACAAGTTTGGATTTACGAATAAAAGATTTTTCACATGAATATGGCTTCTCCCCTGTGTGAGTTCTCTGATGTTCGACTCCTTTTCTGTGACTTTCATTCTGCTTAACAGTGTTGGATGAATCAGAAGATCGAACATAGCTAATAGGTTCAAATGATAGATCTTTGCTGTGATGAGATGAGGGTCTATCTGGGATAATTTCATTCTCATCATATGTATCTTGTGTAATACCACGATCATCTGCTGTAATACCTGAAGATGTCAGATATATCCAGGTACAGTCATCTGTAAAGAAAAAAAAAAAATTGTTATAATTCTAATACTTCTATTTTAAAAAAGCAAAACAATCCCCCCCTCCGAACCCCACCTCTCCCACACACACACATACACATCACGTTATGTTCAAATAAGCGTTGCTTAATTATTGTTCTGGTCCATCGGAGGACCTGAACAATGGATAGACAGGCCACAAAAAAAGTGGTTACAGACGGTGCCAGTCGGACCCCATTGACTGTAATGAGGTCCATTAGGTGGCTATTATTTTAAATCAAACCAGTCGATGAAAAAAATCCTCTGTGTAGGAAATTTTATCTCCACTGATTTTCAGGCGGACACTGTGAGATGTGAACATGGCTTTACATGGTATGGAGCAGATTTTCACTTCTGGTTCATAAACTTATAAACCAGTTCATTGGAGAATCACAGAGCGACCTGTGAGTCAGTGTTATATGACACACTCCCTGCCAACTACATGGATTTTAATGCAAAAACAAATAATACGGGAAGCAGATTGTGGTGAAGCTGTAATTTTCTTTTATACCTACTCCTGCTGTTGTCTACAAAATTCTGCATTGAGGGTCCTTTCACACTAACTACTTTTCTCTGTCTGCATGCCTGTCCCAGCCTAATAATACCAGCTAGCAGTTACCCAAGTTAACTAGCTCATTCTGGAACCCTTGATTGGGTTGGGTACCAAGGTAATAATTTGGGGATTAGTGCTAGCCTTTACACTGGCTAAGCCCCACCTTATTAATCAATGCTTTCACACAGCAGCCATTACAAAGGTGGTAATATAAAAAAACAACAAAAAAAAACTATTTTTATTGAAGTAAAAACTCCCTCTAGGCAATGTTCTTTGATCATTTTATAAACAAATAAAAAAGATGATCATCCAATGGCATCCAATAAATCTGACAATCCAAGTGATCTACCATAACCTGGAAGAGAAAAACAAAAAACAAGCAGCAGTATGAAAAAAAAAAGAAATTATACTCTTCTACAGCCATCTTCTTTCTTCTGTAGTAAAATAATACAAACCAGAAACCACTCTGGTGTCAGGGACCTGGAGATGAGACAATTCTGTGTCATCTCTAAAACAGAATTCTGTTTCATCCCAATGGTCTGTCTGCCAGAATGTGCTAGTGAAGGGACTCCTAAGCTACATAAGAGTCCCTGCACTAGCTATGTGACCAGAATAACCTGATCACATTGAAGTGTAATAATATGGATACAGCATGGAGGCAGCTGAGGAGTTGTAAGTAGTCTTAGTACTTTGAAAGCTATGTAGAACACATGCACTACCTAGCTTTCAGGGGTACTGACCACATTCAACTCATCAGCTGCCTCCACACAATCAATTATATTAAACACTTCAATATGTCAGGGGGAGGTGGCAGCTTCCAGCTATTCATATGAAATTCCCAGTGGCTCCTGATCTGCAAATGAACACAGGAACTGCCTGGCAATTCAAATGAATAGTTGGCAGCATTACAAGCAGATAGCAAACGCTATATATTTGTGATCAAATGTCTGCTACATAAGCATCAGGTTTTGTCATCCAAAGAAAAACATAATGGAATACAGAAATATGCTAAAATGTACATCGTCCATTATTTCCTGTCCGAAAAATGTGCAGCTAGTGTGAATGCAAACTTAAACAACATCAAAATCTCAGGGTACATATAAAGTATATATTTTTTCAGGCTGAAAGTTTGCCCATTTCTCCACTAAGATTAGTTTCTATCTTTCTTTGGTTTTCAATCTAGAGATGTGTGAACCTCACCAGATTCATTGCGACAAATCTTCATGAGGTTCGGCCCTCAGGTTTGATTCAAGCCGAAATTATTTGCATAGAACCAGAACTGCTTTTTTTTTTTTTTTTTTAATAGAAAACCCAAGAGTATAAGTGGAAGCTCAGGGGAGGTGAGGAAAAACAGTTATACTCACCTTGTCACACCTTTCCTGGGCACTCTGAGGTCTCCCAGCGTCCTCTGGCTGATGTCACTCACACACGGGTTCATCACTGAGGCCTATGATTGGGCCTCAGCAGTCACGTGGGTCTGTCCACACAATGCTAAGTCTTCATGTCGTGAAAGTCTAGATGTACTTCTGCACCCACATACTCTCCTCCACAGTAAATAAAGCCAAGATGGCTCTGATTTACTAATAGTGTAAACCTAGGCAGGCTAAAAATACACCAGATTTATCACAGTGACTAATGCTGGATGTATCTCTAGACTGTCTGGTCTACATTTGCACCACCTTTGCTGAGGCCCCATGTTGTGGAAATGCAGCTTTTTTGTTGCAGATTTTGGTGCATTTTTTTTTTTTTAGCAAAAGCCAGGGGTGGATTGAGCAGCAGAGAAGCATAAGAAGCTTCCTAGATATTTCCCATTCCTTTTGTAGCCACTACTAAGCTTGGCTCCTAAAAAACTGCAGCAAAACCTGCAACAAAAAAAAAAGCTGCGTTTCCGCTACGTGGGGCCTTAGCCATAGTCAGTTTATTTTGGGTCAGAATATTTCAATTTAAGCCACTTCCCTTTTTATACAAATCCACACCCAGATGACCAGCATGTTGAAAAATTTTAGTCCAAACCAGATACGCCAAGATGCCCCAGAGATCCTCCATGTTTATGCCGATGTCAAATTATAACGACAACAGTAAACCTGGGCCTATATATTGTGTAGTATACGTCCTCTATCTGACCCATCACCATAACAAACCGCACACCAGATATCACTATCACTGACTACAGGTCTGGGGAAATTTAGAGAAAGTATTTATGGGCAAGAGAAAGGGACACAAAAAGGCAACTAGTAACAGATAATATAATGAAGGCAAAGACTTTTAGTTCGCACCGTTCAGGAGGTCATCGCTGCTCTTGAGGTTGGTGTCTTGTCCTCCTTCCCAGGTAAATTCCTCCAGTGCTCCTTCTTTCTTTTTAAGTCTCTCTTTTTCCTCTTTCACTAAACTCTCCTGGGATAAAACCAGAGCTCTGCATTGAGGATTCATCCTGGTCTTCTGTCTGGAGATCTTTGCAGTAGGTCACTTCCTTATAGCAGTAGATCTCTTTTACCAGTTGACTTCACCACGGCCCTAATACTTGCCCTGACTCCTCTGAATACATAACAATCTCACCCACAGGATTTTTGTGTTTTCAAACCTCCCTCTGGCTGGTCAGTCTATGGGCGTGTAGGGTGTGTGCAGAATTAACTCTATAGTGCCCAGTCTCTTTTAGGCCTTGATGACTGAACCATTTTTTGGGTTTTTCCATCATCACATACCAAAACCTATAGCTTTTTTGTTTTTTCATTTATTTTTTTGTGGGACAAGAAGTAGTGTACAGTCATGGCCAAAAGTTTTGAGAATGACACAAATATTCTATTTTCACATGATCTGCTGCCCTCTGGTTTTTATGTGTGTTTGTCAGATGTTTTTATCACATACAGAAATAGAATTGCATTCATATTATGAGTAACAGAAGCTTATATTGACAGTTAGAATGAGTTAATGCAGCAAGTCAATATTTGCAGTGTTGACCCTTCTTCTTCAGGACCTCTGCAATTCTCCCTGGCATGCTCTCAATCAACTTCTGGACCAAATCCTGACTGATAGCAGTCCATTCTTGCAGAATCAATGCTTTAATTTTGTCTGAATTTGTTGGTTTTTGTTTGTCCACCCGTCTCTTGATGATTGACCACAAGTTCTCAATGGGATTAAGATCTGGGGAGTTTCCAGGCCATGGACCCAAAATCTCTATGTTTTGTTCCCTGAGCCATTTAGTTATCACCTTTGCTTTATGGCAAGGTGCTCCATCATGCTGGAAAAGGCATTGTTGAGCGCCAAACTGCTCTTGGACGGTTGGGAGAAGTTGCTCTTGGAGGACATTCTGGTACCATTCTTTATTCATGGCTGTGTTTTTAGGCAAGACTGTGAGAGAGCCGATTCCCTTGGCTGAGAAGCAACCCCACACATGAATGGTTTCAGGATGCTTTACAGTTGGCATGAGACAAGACTGGTGGTAGCGCTCACCTCTTCTTCTCCGAATAAGCTGTTTTCCAGATGTTCCAAACAATTGAAAAAGGGATTCATCAGAGAAAATGACTTTCCCCCAGTCCTCAGCAGTCCACTCCCTGTACCTTTTGCAGAATATCAGTCTGTCCCTGATGTTTTTTCTGGAGAGAAGTGGCTTCTTTGCTGCCCTCCTTGAGACCAGGCCTTGCTCCAAGAGTCTCCGCCTCACAGTGCGTGCAGATGCACTCACACCTGCCTGCTGCCATTCCTCAGCAAGCTCTGCACTGCTGGTAGCCCGATCCCGCAGCTGAAACACTTTTAAGAGATGGTCCTGCCGCTTGCTGGTCTTTCTTGGGCGCCCTGGAGCCTTTTTGGCACCAATGGAACCTCTCTCCTTGAAGTTCTTGATGATGCGATAGATTGTTGACTGAGGTGCAATCTTTCTAGCTGCAATACTCTTCCCAGTTAGGCCATTTTTGTGCAGTGCAATGATGACTGCACGTGTTTCTTTAGAGATAACCATGGTTAACAGAAGAGAAACAATGATGGCAAGCACCAGCCTCCTTTGAAAGTGTGCAGTGGTGTCATTCTTACTTAATCATGACAGATTGATCTCCAGCCCTGTCCTCATCAACACCCACACCTGTGTTAATGGAGCAATCACTGAAACGATGTTAGGTGGTCCTTTTAAGGCAGGGCTGCAATGATGTTGAAATGTGTTTTGGGGGACAAAGTTCATTTTCTAGGCAAATATTGATTTTGCAAGTAATTGCTGTTAAGCTGATCACTCTTTATAACATTCTGGAGTATATGCAAATTGCCATTAGAAAAACTGAAGCAGTAGACTTTGTAAAAATTAATATTTGTATCATTCTCAAAACTTTTGGCCATGACTGTATAAGGGCATTATTTTGGCATAGATATATTTCATTGATTAACTTTTATTAACTTTTTCTAGGAAGGAATATAAAAAACAGCAATTCTGTCATTGTCTTTTTATGCTTTACATTTTTCACTATTTACCTTGATGCTTAAATAAAGTTATAAATTTATTCATTGGATGCATAAGATTAACTGACACCAAATTTGCATAGTTTTTTTTTAAAGTTTTACTACTTTTGCAAAGTGCAAACCTTTTTTTGAAATAATTTTTTTTTTTTATATTGCCATTTGATTATTTTGTGGTAATGAAATTGTGTAAGGGCTTAATTTTTGCAAAAAGATCTGATGTTTTTATTGATGTAATTTATTTTTTTTTTTTTTACATCATTCACCGTGAGAGTAAGATGACCTAACAGTTGTATTGCTCAGGTCAACAATGATGCAATAATACCCAATATGATTGTATTTTTTTTTTTATTTTTTCTTTATGTATTAACCCCTTCTCAACATAATATATGGCACAGAGCGGGTGCCATAACTGCAGTAATGCTCACATTAATGCTACGATTATGGGCATTAACCCTTTTAAAACGTATTCTATTAGTGAAAAGGTCCCTCTCCCCTTCCCCTCCAGGTAGGCTACGTTCAGATAACTGAGGTGCAAAACGGCCGACAAAAACATCCATTTTTCAGGTCTGTCTTGCACCCAAGAGGCACCTATTTACCTATTTTCACATTTGAGTGTATATATAGGGATCCGTAAAAACAGCCAAAAATAAAACATTACATATATTAATAACGTCATGTGAATAGCCCCTGTTTACTGATATTAAATTTAATGCTGCCTTTAAAAAAACTGACATCACGTGGCCATTAATCATTGTTGTGTGAATGTAGCTTTACTTGCATTACACTTGTGAAGGCTCCCAGGACTGTCATAAGAAGGAAAATACTAAGCCTTGCCTGGGGCAGGCCTCAAAAATTTTACAGTGAATCTCTCATAGACTGCAATAAAGTTGTATTGCAGCATATAGGACAAGCGATCTAATGATCTCAGGTTCAAACTCCCTAGGGGGCTAAAAAACAGTTAAAAAATGCTTTGAAAAATATTCAAAAAACTTTAAAAACCCTAAAAATTCAATTCACCCCCTTTCCCTAGATCTTAAATAAAAATAAACAAACAAGACTGAACATAAATAATTTAGGTATCGTTACGCCCCAAAATATCTAGTAGAAACGTACAAAAATATTTTCACCATACACTGGGGTGGGTGGGGGGGGGGGGTGAATGGCCAAACCTTTGTATTTGAGCTATTTCCCCTCCCCAAAAAAAGTTAAATATAAAGTAAGTGAAACATCAGATATTCCCAAAAATGGTACAAATAAAACGAGCATCCAGCCCTGCACAAAAGCAGATACTTCAGACAGTTATGGGAGTCAGAATATATAAGACTCCAAAAATTTTTTTTTCCCCAAAGTTTTGGATTTTTGTTAATTTACTAAAACATAACAAAAACTATATACATTTGGTATTGTTGTAATTGTAACGACCCACAGAATATAAGTAACATGTCATTGTGGGTGCACAGTGCAACCCATAAAAACAAAACCCATAAGAAAATGGCACAAATTAAGTTTCTTTCTAATTGCACCCCATTTTGAATTTTTTGCAACTTCCCAGTACATTGTACAGAATTTTAAATGGAACCACTATGAACTAAAAAAAAAAGGTTTGACAAAAAATAAGCCTCATACAGCTTTGTCAATGGAAAAATAAAAAAAATTGGGGTTTTGGTAGGTGGGGAGTAAAAGAACAAAAATCAAAACTGAAAAATGGCCGTGGCAGGAAAGGGTTAAACATGTTAGGATGGAGGATTTCTGTATGCTTTTTTAACTGTGTTTATTTTTGTAATACTAGTTTTTAGTCCCATTAGGGAACTTTAACTGTTGAACTCCTGATCACATGTATAATACATTGCACTACCTAGCAGATCAATGTGTTATAATGCCTGTAGTGTTCTGAAAGCTATTCTATTAGGCTTCTAATACCAAAGACAGCCCAGGGGGCCTTCATTCGGCCCTGACTGCACGTCTTTATGGTTCTACCCAGATCTAACTCAAGATTGGAGATCTGAGTGGGCAAGGATTTGATGGCGTAGCGGTAAAGTTAATGAAGACAGAGCAGACGAGAAAATCAGAAGCAAGATCTTTGTATTAGATAAATATATTTTATTTATCATGCAATTTCATACTTTTTGCTAAATTAGAGCTCTGATTTTATGGAGCAACAAACTCACTAAATGGCATTAACCCCTTCCCACCAGTGACATTTTCCGATTTTTATTTTTGACTCCCCGCCTCCCAAACCCCATAACTTTATTATTCCATATTAGGGCTTAATAGCAGGCAAATTTTTTTTTCATAATGGTACCAATTTATTTTTCTGTACAATGTACTGGGAAGTTGTAAAAAAAAAAAAAAATTCAGAATTGGAAAAAAATTTAATTTGTGAGACTTTCTTACAGGCTTTGTTTTTACGGCGTTCACGCTGAAGCCAAAATGACATGTCACCTGTATTCTATGTTTCTGTGCAATTCTGGGGATACCAAGTTTATATATTTTTATTTACATTTTAACCCCTTAAAGATCTAAAACTTTGCAAAAAAATTTTCTTCTTAGTCACCATATTTTGACACCCATAACTTTTTTGTTTGTCTACAGGGATGCATAGGGTGTCTTTTTTGCAGTGCCAGATGTACTTTTAATTATACCATTTTGGAGAATGTCTATTGCTTTGATCACTTTTTATTCCAATTTTTATCAGAGGCAGCAAAAAAAATGGCAGTTCGGCACTTATGATTTTTCTTCCCCGCTCCAGCGTTCACTGTATATTTTTATAGCTTTATTGACCAGGCTTTTTTGGACACAGGGATACCTAATGTGTATGTGTTTCACAGTATTTAAGTACTTTTATGTGTGTTCTAGGGAAAGGCGGGGTGATTTGAATTTAATTTTAGTTTTTTTACTTTAAAAAAAAAAAAAAATATTGCATTTATTAGACTCCCTTGCACCCCAGGTGGTCCGATCACTGATGCATTGCAAAATATTGGCACTTCAATTGCAGGCTGCATAGAGCAGCCTGCAATAGAAGTAAATGGCAGACAAGCCTGGTAGCCTTCAATAGGCTCCTGGCTGTCATGCCAACGGGATCCTGGCTCCGGATGCCAGCAATCCCCAGAAAAACGGAGCCTCAGTCAGTCTTGCCTGAAGCACCAGCGGAGGTGTTAATGTCCATGATCAGTGCAGGCATTGATACAGCAGAGACCCAGTGGCTACGATGGCCACTCAGCTCCTAAGCTGCCACCATAATTAAATGGTCAACAGCCGCTGTGCTATTATGATGGATGTCGGGAAGGGGTTAAAGGCCAAAACAAATTTTAGCCATGCCAACTATAAAACATAACGTAGAGCACTGTCAGGGCTCCTAGGAACCTATCTATAAGACATAGTGTAATGGTGTGTTATATTCCTATTGTTTCCCATGATATTTGTTTTGTATCACTTGTGTTGTCTGTATCCAATTTC
The DNA here is from genome assembly GCA_947044405.1 of Leptodactylus fallax. Classification (NCBI taxonomy): domain Eukaryota; kingdom Metazoa; phylum Chordata; class Amphibia; order Anura; family Leptodactylidae; genus Leptodactylus; species Leptodactylus fallax. Next base: position 245,028 of record CAMRHE010000433.1, read on the forward strand.
TAGCTCTTTAAGGCAAACACAGCCAAAGTTATGTTAAAGTGAATGTGATATACATGGCAAAGGAAAAATGGATGATAAATGCAAACTTAGAGCTTCACCATACTCTGCAGTGACTCTCGCTTTTACACATTTTAACATTTAAAACGCTCCAAAAATGACCTTTTGTGGGTGGAATAGTGCTTGGCAGTGGCTTTAGACACACATGGAAGTTATATTGCAAAAAGCAATGATTTTATAGAAGAATTAACCCATTTTGATGACTTGTAAGTTCTACTAGCTGTGAGCATTGTTGAAAAATTGGCTTTTAGAGGAAAAAAAAAAAAAAAAGCCACCAAAAAGTATCCCTTTATGGGAATAGATGTGAAATCAAAATGGTTTAGGAATGTTGGACCAGGCCTCAGGACATGTCTGCCTGGGAGTAGCTGTGGCAGTATGGCCCCCTTAAACAGAGATTTTCAGATTAGCAGGCTCTGTCACACTATATTGGGTGAGCAAAAAAAAAACACCACACACACGAGATTCTCATATTAATGCAGCTTTTTGTAAGAACTGCAGTTTGAATGCATTTAAATTTTAACTCTTGCCCCCCTCCCCAAAAAAAGAGAAGAGATTTTTCACTAAGGCTAGGTTTGCATGGCAGAAAATGAAAAGAACTTTCCCTCTATATTCCTCCACGGGATTGCCGATGGGCCTTTCATAAGGGACTCCGGAGCTGCAGAATCCACGGCAAGATCGAACAGGACACTGATTTTGTCTGCATCCCATTGAAAGTAATGGGAGGCAGATTCAGGACGGAAGCTGCCATGGATTCGGGCACAGAACCTAGCCTAACAGGACTGACTGTCAGTAAGAACTATGTTAAGTGTTTCAGCCCACACAACCTTATATACTGTATATGACATCAGCACTGTAAAGGTGTCCACTTATCACTGACTATTGGCTGAGAGGCTGTTAGGTGGCGTAAGACCACAACAATTAAATAGCTCCATTGACTGAAAAAAAAAAAAAAAAAAAAAAAAAAGTTGAGGGTTTCAGAATATTGTGACCCAAAAACAAGTGTTTTTTAGTGTCAAAAGAAAAAAACAAAATACATATTTGGGATCTCCAATCATACTGACCTGCAGAATAAAGTTAAGAATGCTATTTTTACCATACGATAAACACTGCAAAACTCAATGGGAAAATGGCTGTTTACCATTAAAAAAAAACAAAAAAAAAAAAAACACACACCTAATCCCACAAAAAACAAGCTCACATATGGCAGTGTCAACATAAAAATTAAAATAAAGTAATGGCTCCTGGAATAGGACAATGAAAAGATATATAATGCTTTGTCCTTAAGGCTAAATAGGCTGCATCTACACTATCATTCTCTTCTATAAGTTGCCATAAAATACTTTTCTTAAAAAAGTAAATCCCAAAAAATGCCTGTGTCCAGATGGAACTTTTTTTTTTTTTTTTTTTTTTTAAATAAAAGTAGATGTAGGAGACAGGAACAGAAGTGCATTATCATCGTATCTCATCAATCACCACCAACTTATGGCTTGGGGCATGTGAATGCACCTAAACTGGTTACACTGACCCCCACAAAATGAATGTGATACAGAAAAGCCCCCCACAGTCACTATTGTCCTAGTCGTAGCTCTGGTGCTTCTTCTGATTCCACCAGACATGTCAGCGATCATTACCAGATGAGATTATTAGGAATAGATCGCACACACAGAAAGACACAAGGACAAAAAGGTACAACCAAGTTCTTTAAAAAGTGGAAAAGTTTATTGAAATTTACGAGCTGAGTAGTCCATTCAGACACAAGGGGGGGGAATTCAATGACGTTTTATACACCTTTTTTTTGAAGAGTAAAATAGTGGCAAGTTGGTGAATTGCGACTATTCAACCCCATTTGCAACTAAAATAATTCCAAGTGGCATAAACCACTTCTGTGGTGTAAATGATGGCAAAATTCTACAGCAGCAAGAAGCTGGCATAGATTTTCACAGAGCACTCCTGGAGGATGAGTCTAACTCAAAACAAGACATGGCCTCATGAATTAAGCACATCCTCCGCTGGCTCAGGGACAAAGACTGACGTACAATAGGCCAGTCTTAGGAAAGCTCCTACTGAATGGTATAATCCAGAAAACCTGAGCCTGCTAGGACCATGAAGTGGAAGTCTCAGAAACCGACTATTTTCTTGTACTTTACACTTAATACTACCAAATGTGATTTTGAAATTGAAAAGTCGAACAAAGTTCATGTTTGTTACATCTATATGAAATATACATCTGACCATGTTAATGTTAAGGATTTTAAACCGTGTTAAAAATATTCCTTAATATATCAAATTAAAAATTTAAAATTTCTTTTCCTTTTTGTGAGTTTTCTGGTGTGTAACAAGACATGATTTTTGAGAGAAACATTTGCCACATTCTGGACATGAAAATGGCTTCTCTCCTGTGTGGGTTCTATGATGTCTAACAAACTTTGATTTAAGAGAAAAACAAATGCCACAGTCTAAACATGAAAATGGCTTCTCAGCAGTGTGGATTACCTGATGGTTGACAAGTTGTGATTTTCCCTTAAAAAGTTTTCCACATTTTGTACATGAAAATGACTTTTCCTCTGTGTGACTTCTCATGTCTAAAAAGATTTGATTTTTGAGTAAAACATTTGCCGCATTGTGTACATGAAAATGGCTTCCGCCCTGTGTGAATTCTTCGATGCATAATAAGACTTGATTTAAAAGTAAAAAGCGTCTCACACTCAGAACATGAATATGGCTTCTCTCCTGTGTGAGTTCTCCGATGTTTGGTTCCTCTTCTGTGACTTATTCCACTTAGTCTGTGATGAATCAAAAGATCGGATGTATCTAATAGGATCAGGCGATAAGTCTTTTCTGTGAAGTTCTGCAGGTATATCTGGGATAATGTCATGCTCCTCATATGTATCATGTGTAATACCACGACTATCTGCTCGAATATCTAATGATAGCTGATATTTCTCTGAGCTCCAGATACAGTCATCTACAAAGAAAAAAAAAAGATTTTAAGTGTGAATGATATAACTAATAATAATAATAATAATAATATACAATTATTCTGATACTTCTATATAAAATAAAACGTTAAAAGGCATGGAGCAGTTTTCCACTTCATTGTAGAATCACAGAGCAAACTGCGAGTCATGTTATAGGTGATGTCCGTCTCACACACTCCCTGACAACTACATGGATTTTAGAACAAAAGAAACAGGAAGCGAAGCAGAATGATCATGGATGTGGAGAGGTCGGATTAGTACATGTCATTTTCTATTATAATCTACTCTTGGATTTATCTACAAAAATCTGCAAAACTGAGCCAAAAATTCCATGTGCCAAACTAGGATTATACGTAACGGATTGTGGCTGCAGTGGCTGATATGTGGGCACTGGGGAATCTGAAGAATTTGGAGTAGTGTCCTCTACATTACATGGGTACCTGTTCCTGGTAGATCACCAATCTCAGGCTACATATAAAGTATATTTCATACAGATAGTTTGGTCATGTCTGCACCAAGATTAGTTTATAATTTTGTCCCAAAAGAATTCTCACAAGATTTCATATGAAACAGGAGCTCAGTAACACACGGTGAACAACAAATACAAATCTAGTTAGCCATTTCCTTTCCTGGCATCCGCCATTTTATTATATGCTGATCACAGGTATTAACCCTCTTGATGCCATTTTACCGACAGCGCATGGGCCTGGATCCATTGCCATGACACTTTGTCTGCTATAGATTTCTATTATAAACTGCGCTAGTCAGCCTGTAATATAAGTATTGAGATTTTATGCATTGTATTAGTGATAGGACCCCTATGGGGTAAAAAAAAAAAAAAAAAAAAAAAAACACACACACACAAAAACACACACACACACACACACACACACACTTAAAACATCAGACATTCCTCAAAATCAAAATGATATTGATAAAAAGTACATCTGGCCCCGCAAAAAGACATGTACAGGGCTGCATAAGGAAATATAAAAAAAAAAAAAATAACGAGTGTCAGATATGGCGACTCAAGGGATTTAACAAAATTTAAAATTTTTTAAAGGGGTTAAACACATAAAAAAAAACGTTATAGATTATACTATTGGTATCCCAGTAATCATTCTGACCCATAGAATACAGGTGACTTTTTATTTTTTATTTTTTTTTTTATGCGCAGTGAACATCGTAAAGCCAGGGCCTCGCGTGGCATAACCCGCTGCTTTTTACAGTCCGTGCATAGTGGACGGGATGCTAGTAAACCTCATCCGCAAACTGCAGAAAATATGCACAGCGGACATGCTGCGATTTCCAAAACGGTCACGGTTTTGGAAATCACAGCATGTCAATTATACCTATGGAAACGCCGGCAGTTTCCCTATAGGTATAATGGAAGCAGAAAGCACTGCAGGAAAAACTGTGTGGGGCCTTAGCCTAAAAATGAAACCTGTAAGGAAGTTGCACAATTGCAGCTTCCCAGTACATCATGTAGAATAAGTCTATTTTTACTGCAACCTCTAGAATTTCCATTCAGGTAGCTGACTTGTTGACTTATAACCCTGTATCCGCAATAAATGAGGTCACAATATATTCTGTAGTGTAGGTCCACTATCCGTCCCCGCACTCACACAAACAGCACACCAGATATCTCAATCACTGACCATGGGCCTGGGCAAATTTTGAGAAGGTTGAATTATTTATAGTCACAAGAAAATGACACAGAAACAGCCAGTAACAGACAATGAGAGAAGAGAGTTTTAGGACTCACCATTCTGCAGGTCTCCGCTCCTCTTGGGGTCAGGGTCTTCTTTTTTCCAGAGTTTGCTTCGCCAGTGCCTCTTCTTCCATCTTATAGCTCACTCTATCCCCAGTGCTATTTACACCCATGTAAGACTGTGCTGGAGACTGAACACCGGCTATAGCATCAGTATCTAACTGAGATGGCCAGACATACCGTACATGTGCCACTTCTTTCTCAGCTCGTGGTATATCCCAGTTCCGGTGCTTATAATTCATTATGGCCTCTGGTCCAAGACACTCCATTACTTCCATGTACAATTCTTTTGCTTGCCCTTTCATTACCAGAGTAAGAGCACGGTCCCAAGCCCTCCACCTGTCCTCCTCTGTAACCTCCGCTCCAAGCATGGTCACAATCTTCTGGTATAAAACCTCAGCTCTGCTTATACCATCCATCTTGGTCTTTTGAGGTCTTTGCTTGTCTAGATTCTGTCTGGTGATCCTTCCTGTATCTCTCTTCTGCTTTACCAGTTGGCTTCAACATGGCCCTTATATTTGCACTTGACCCATTGACTTTATAACAACCCCACCCAAATTCGTTTTGTCTTTTCACACCTCCCCCTGGCTGATCAGTCTATGGGTGTGTAGGGGTGGGTAGAATAAAGAGTCTGGACAACCTCCTTCTTATCGGCCGGGGATCTCATGAAGAAAAGTCGTCTCCGTCCTCCGCCACACTGCAGAGAGTTTTGGTTCTGTCCTGTCTGCCAGGGAGATTTATTTAGTAGCCCCCTGCAAAGCCCAGTAATGTTACATCCCCTTCCCCTTTATGCAGATGATTTTTATTTTAGATTTTTAGGTGACATTTGTCACGTAATTAGAAATCACATTGAAATTGCGCCATAAAAATTTGACCAATTTCAATGCAATGTGTTTCTGCAGTGATGCTGCACTATGTGGTTTTGCTGCAATATACATGAGTCTGCAATTGCTTTTTTGCTATATATATTTTTTTAAAGATTGAAATTAAGTGTCTGCAGCTGCACAAATTGACATGAATAAAAAAATTCTGATTATCTGGACAGACAGCAAAAATTAAAGCAAAGATTATCGAGAAAGCAGTTGCACATTTAGTCAATGTGTGAATAAGGCCTTATTGAGGCATAACTGCAGTGATTATCCCTAGCAACTGGCTGGACAGAAAATACTCTTATTTTGGGATAATTCAGTATTATTTGCTGATGTCACAGGTAACTGATTATAGTTCTGCTCCAACCCTGATAAAGTGCCGGCTCCACCGCCAGCAAGAAACAATCTGCCCTGTGTTTACACTGCAGAAAATGCTGCAGAAAAAAATGTGTCAGAGGCTAAGGCCCCACATGACTTCCCGCAGCAAAAAAGCGATGCGGGGGAAAACCGCAGCGGGAACGCATCACAGTTCTTCCTGCAGCGCTTTAGACAGAAAGTTTGCAGGGGTTTCCTCTGCGGACTTTCTGTTTCAATTATACCTATGGGGAAACCGCTGGCGTTTCCGTAGGTATAATTGACATGCTGTGATTTCCAAAACCGTGTTGGTTTTGAAAATCGTCGCGTGTCCGCAGCGCGGTTTTTACCACAAAGTGGGCATGGGATTCACTAGAATTCCATCGACTTTGCTCTGACTGTAAAACGCCGCGATTTTTACGGCGGTGTGTCTGCCTTGTGGGGCCCGGATAGAAACATGTTTTTCATTGCATTTTTGGAGCATTTTCCTCTGCGGGCTTTCTGCCCTTATTATTCCTATATGGAAAACCACAGCGTCTCTGCAGGTATAATTGACATGCTGCGATTTTCAAAAATTCAAGCGTTTTTGAAAACACAGCTTTTTCTGTTACGTTTTTTTTCTGCAATGTGTGGATGGGATTAGCCAGAATCTCATTCACTTTGAAGGTGCTGTAAAATTCAGCTTTTTTTGGCTGTGTTGTGGAGCTTCAGCCTTAGGGACAATGGACAACATACTACAATTTATAGCATATAATATATGGTATTTTACTTAAGTGAATGTGAGACACTGACTCTGGGGTTTTTGTTATATGTCTAGAAGAGGTGTGTCTTATCTGTATGTAAAATGCTCAGTGTTTCTATTGATTCTCATATGAATAGGTCATTGAGTATTCCAGATATCTCTTACAGATGCTAAATAGAGTGAACAATACGGCTCTATCCTGCAAATACAATGTGTATTAATAAGGATAACCTGAAGGTGTAATAAAATGCTAATCCAGGGGCAGTGATCAGTTACTAGGACAGCCGAGAACCTACTGAAGGCTCCCAGTCCTGTCATTAGTATTGCTCTAATACATGCTGTCACAGTCAATGTGTAATAGAAATCAATGGATTTCACAGTATACAGTATCACAAAGTAATTGCAGTATATGGTAAGAGTGATCAGACCCCATAGGTTTCACATGCCTAAGGGGTGTAATAAAATGAAAAAATATATATGTAAGATATAAGAACATAAAAATAAGCGTAAGGCCGGGGCCCCACATTTAAAGAAACGTAGAGTTTTGGCTACAGCGGAAACATCACGGCAAAAACACTGCATTTTACAGTACTTACAAAGTGGATGGGATTCTGGCTAATCCCATCAATACATTGCAGGAAAAAATCCACAGCGAAAATGCTGGTGTTTTCTGTATAGGTATAATAGGGGCAGAAAGTCCACAGAGGAAAACTCTGTAGACTTTCTGTGAAAAACACTGCAAAAAAACCACAATGCATTTCCACAGCATTTTTTTTTCGCAGCCTTTTTTTTGCTGCGATTTGCTATGTGGGACCTTAGCCTAAAAGGTATGCCCATGTAGAAAAATGCCTTAACTATAAAATAAAAAAGAATATAAAATGATATAAAAATAAAATTTTTTATCCCCTATGATGGTGGTTTAGCATTAATAGGGCTGAATTGTAGTTCTTTTCTCTCTTTCGTCTTTGAAAAAAATTGAAAAAAAGTGATCACAATCACACATTCCCCAAAATGGTATAAATAAAAACGACAACTTGTCCGGCAAAAAAGATGCTTTACACTAATGATAAAAAAGTTACAGATGTCAGAATATGGTGAGTCAAAGATATTTTTTTCAACATTTTATATCAAGATATTAAAACAAAACAAAACAAAACAAATACAATATAATTTCTTAAGTTTGTTAATTATTTAGGAAATGTATCTTAGCGTGATCTGACTTCAAAGTTGTGCTCCAAAAATTTGCCAAGCTGCACTTTCCTCCTCCCTTTTCTCTCCTATCCCTGAGGTCTACATAGAAAAAGAAATCATTGACGGCAATGTAAAGCTTCATAAAAGCCTCTTCTGTAAGCCGCTATGATCTCTCCCTGTGTTTTGATACCATGTTGTCACAGTACAGGGATAATAATAAAAAAATAAATTGGTGGCAGTGGTGAAATAAACTAAATCATAGCAGAGCTGCCTTCTTAAATTACAGTAATGGTGGCCGCTCTTCTGTCATTGGTTTATTTTAATTTAGCACCAAACCACCAGCTTTGTTGCTACATCCAATACAAAATACCTTCCTGATACCGTGAATTGTTTACAATGGTCATGGAGCCATTGGCAGAAAAAGATTAATTTCCTGGGATATCGAAATGGGGCAAAATTGACAAAAGGTTAGTTTATTTTCAGATGATGTATTTTTTTTTTTCTTCAAAAAGATTTATATCAGACATCTAGTAATGTGTGTATATTTTTCAGAATATTCTTGATTTTCCAGAATATCTGTAAACTGGAAAAAATTATTCCAGTTGGAATGGTGATATTTTTGAAGTTATTGTCCTTTGAAGAGAATGTTAGATATTTCAGAATAAATATTTCCATGGATTTAAGAGAGTATGTTAACTTATATTTTATTAATAAATTAAGGTAAAAGAGTTGCGGGGACTTATAGAACACAGGGGAGAAGCGATGGATATCATCAGAGGAAACCAGAAGCAAGTTCTTCATATCAGATAAATATCTTTTATTGATCATGCAATGTCACACTTTATGCAAAATTAGAGCTCTGAATTTACAGAGCAACACTCTCACTACATGGCATAAAATATCACACAAACCAATTTTATGAATACTATGCATTGTCATAAAACCTCTAGTTTACCAGATGGACTCAAGGACCAGCCATTGCATAACATATGGTATATGGGAGGAACACCAACAAAATTGCATTAACACAAAAATAAATTAACAACAATGTTGTATATAATATAGAGGATTATATTTAGGTGAATAATAGATGGAGAGACTTTGATGTGATGGGATGTGTCTTATCTGTATGTTAAATGATCAATTGATTCTCCCATCAAAAAATTCTCGCATCAGTTTCTAGGACAGCCGGGAACCTAATGAAGACTCCCAGGCTTGTCATAAGTATCACTCTATAATTGGATTTAACAATAGGCTATAATACATTAATATTGCAGTATATTATATGAATGATAAGACCCTAAAGGTGTCAAATGCCTAGAGATGTATAATAAAAGGTAAAAAAAAAAACCCTTAATAATATAAATCAGTAAAAGAAACACAATAAGTAACTGCATAAAAAAAAAAAATACTTAAACTAGAAATATAGAAAATATTTAGTTTATATGGTGAACGCTCTAGTAGGAAAAAATCAAAATGGCTGAATTCCATTTCTTTTCTATGCTTTGTCTTTAAAAAAAAAATAAAAAAAATAAAAATGGCACACATTCCCTAAAATAATATCAATAAAAATGACATCTTGCCCAGCAAAAAAGATCCCTTACTCCGTGGTGTACACTGAAATATAAAAAAGTTACAGATGTTAAAATATGGAAACAGAAGGGCATTTTATTACATTTTTCAAAGTTTAGAATTTTTGTAAATGTATAAATTATATTTATTTAGATTTATATTTTAATAGTTTGGGCATTTTCAGACTTAGGGATGCCTCATGTGTGTAAGTTTACTTTTATTTGTTTATATTTACATGTGATCTAGGGAAAGTGGGGTGATTTAAATTTAGCCCCTCCCCCTAGGGGCTTAAACATGTGATCTTCAGTTCAACTGGACCATAAACTGCAATACTACTGCATTGCAGTCTATAGCAAATTTTGTGGTGCAGGGGGGCGTCCCATTACCAATTCTAATAGGGAAAGTGAAAGTAGCCACTCTGATCACGTGGTCACATTTGACCACAGTATCTGAGTGGTTAAATGCCCATGATCAGAGTCATTTGAGTCATCTCTGATCACGGGCAATGCTGCAGGGTCTCTGCTTTATAAAATAGCACAGACCTGGCAGTTAGTGCAACCGTTCTGCTTCAGAGCAGTCGCCATACTTAGTCACATGCACCAGGATGTACATATATACCCTGCTACGCAATGGGGTTAATGTAAATTTCCCATCTACATCTGGTAGAACTTTAAAAAAAAAAAAACAAAAGCAAAAAGTGAAATGTGAAATCAAAATAGTTTTGTTTTATTGATGCCAAAACAGTGCTACAGTGGAATATGACAGAGCCCAGACATGTCAGCTATCATTACCAGATGAAATTATTCTTAGGATCTCTTACACACAGAAAGACACAAGGACAAAGGTACAACTAAGTTCTTTAAAAAGTTGAAAAATTTTATTGAAATTTACTACACCAAGCAGATAACAGAATTAAAAAGTATAACTGGTTTGTCCATTTCGAAATACTGACTGATATCATGGAGAAAACCTAAAGGAACACTAGGTCCTCTGAAGCTGAATTCCTAGAAATGAACGATTAACCCTTAAAACAAGCAAATGTCATTTTGGAATTGTAAAATTCTAGCAAAATTCATGTTTGTTACATCCTTATGAAATGTCTGTCTGATAGTCCAGGTAAATTTCCTTTTACATTGCTGGACACTGCCATGTATATAAAAATACTTTACTGCACATTTTTACAAATGATAAAAATATAAAATATATAAAAATACATAAATGTAAAAAAAAAATACTCAATTTTGCAAATTAATAATGAAACTTTCTTGTCCATGATGTAAATTCTCTGATGATTGACAATTTGTTATTTCTGAGTAAACCATTTCCCACATTCTGAATATGAATATGGCTTCTCTCTTGTGTGAATTTGATATTCAGCAACACTTCTGTGACTTTTATTCTGCTTAACAGTCTGGGATGAGTCAGTAGATCGGTCCACTTAAGGAGGATCAGGTGATAGATCTTTGCTATGAAGGACTGAGGATAGATCTGGGATAATTCCAGGCTCCTCATATGTATATGACATAATGCCATGGTCATCTGCCTTAGAATATAAAGATATCACTGAGCTTCAGGTACAGTCGCCTGTCAAGAATAAAACAGATTTATTTCTATTTGAAAAAAAAAAAAAAATTACCATAAAAAGTACAATTGTGATCATACAGAAGAAGAAAACAAAGCGGGAGGGGAAGCAGAATGCTCATAAATGTGGCAAGATTACTATGTGCAATTTTTTTTTCTATATTCAATTCCTGGCTTTCTTTTTGCCATCACTAATATGTGGGCACTGTAAGATAAAAAAGGGCAGTAAAACAATTCGCAGTTGAGTGCTCTGCAGTTTGTGGGTACACGTTCCTGGTTCCCTGGTAGATCGCCAAAATAGGCTAAATATTGAATTTGTTTTCTAATCTCAATAATGACGTTCCCACATTAGAATATAGAAAGTCTAAAACCATTGGTACATGTGGACAAATATTTGTAGGGTAGAATACAAGGTGATGTAGTGATTGTAAGTAGAGGTAATGATGCACTATTAATAGATGCCCATCTTTCATTGACCTGGGAAAATTTAAAGTAAGGTTGAAGTATATCTAGGCAAGAGAAAGAGACACAGAAGAGCAACCAATAGCAGATAGTAAAGGCAATGAAAGAAGACTCACCATTCTGTAGGTCACTGCTGCTCTAGGGGTCAATGTCCCAGACTTGCCCCTTCTTCCATCTTGCTCACTTCTTATCATTGGCACAGCACAGTCCCAAGTCCTCCACTCATCCTCTTCTACAGATATCTCCCCTTCTTCCACCTTAGGGCTCTCTCTTTCCCCAGTGTTATGTACACCCATGTAAGAAGATTGTGCTCCTGGAGACTGAACACTGGCTTCAGCATCCCCATAATACTGAGATATCTGTACAAACTGTGCATGTGGCACTTCAGGCTCAGGCCGTAATAGGTTTCAGTTCACATCCATCTTTGAGACCTCTAGTGTAAGAAGGGCCATTGTATCAATGCACAAGTCTTCAGCTTGCTCTGTCATTATTATTGTCCGGGCAGAATCCCAAGCCCTCCACTTGTCCTCTTCTGTAGTCTCCTCTCCTTCCAAATTAGGGCTCTCTCTTTCCCCAGTGTAATGTACACCCATGTAGGAAGACTGTGCTCCTGGAGACTGAACACTGGCTTCAGCATCCCCATAATACTGAGATGTCTGTACAAACTCTGCATGTGGCATTTCCGGCTCAGGCCTTAATAAGTACCAGTCCTCATCCATCTTTGTGGTGTCTAGTATAAGAAGGGCCATTGTAGCCATGGACAAGTTTTCAACTTGCTCTGTTGTTGCCAATGTTAGAGCATGGTTCCAAACCCTCCACTTGTCCTCCTCTGTAGCCTCTGCTCCAAGCATGGTCACAATTTCCTGGTATAGCACCTTAGCTATGCTTACAGCATTCATTCTGGATTTCTGTATTCTCTCCTTGTCTGGATTCTGTCTGGAGATCCTTGCTGTATCTCTCTTCTTCTGTGTAGTAGATCTACATTAACAGTTGACTTCAACATGGACTGGCCTCTTTGAATACATAACAACCCCACCCACATTCTTTTTGTCTTTTCACACCTCCCCCTGGCTGATAATTATGCGCCCCCCTCCACGCCCACAGAAAGAAGAGACTGGATAACCTCTTTCCCATCAGCCTATGATCTCCTAAACAAAAGATCAAGAAAGTTTCATAAAGTCCTCCCCTCCTCCAGCACACTACGAAGAGTTCTGGCTCTGTCCTGTTGGCTAGGGGATTTATTTATTAGGTCCAGCAAAGCCCAGTAATGTTACACCCCCCTCCCCCCTTCTCTTTGTACAGATGTTGTTTTATTACTCAAGAACAATACCAGTAAGGACATTTCTAAGAATATGAATGTCATTGAAATTTTTTTTTTAATCTATTTTTTTGTTTTTTTTGTTTATCAATTATTGTTGGTCGGAGTGAGCCGACAATCATATTTTTTATGATATGTATAAAAGTGTTTTTTTTTTTGGTTCAAGTAATGGCCCTTGAAATGAGCCACCATCAATTTTTTCATATCAATCAGAGCCAGTTACAGCCTAAAATAAGTCACCGTAGATTGGACCAATGGGCGTTTTATGCAGAGCAAGCACTGGGCAACACAAGCTTTGATCAACAATATAATGCATCTAAATTGGTGTTCCTTTGCATTGGCCTTTACATGGTAGAGGAATGATTGCTATGGCTCGCGTCCCCCAAATAATTCTATGGGAAATGCTGCCAACAAGTGATGATTTTTGGTGGCGTGTATTAGATCATTGGATAACAGCTTGCCTGTTTGTCCACTGATCATTGTTAACTTTACCCCCTGTAAAAGGGACTTAGCTTAAGTATTGAACCCTAAAAGTGTCAAACACCTAGAGATATATAAGTTTAAAAAACAATAATAATAATAATAATAATAATATAATACAGTAAAAGAAAGATCAGATATCTCTGCATCCACAAAAAAGGTAAACTAAAAATATATAAAAGATTTAGTTTATATGGGGAACGCTCTAGTAGGAAAAAATCAAAATGGCTGAATTCCATTTTTTATGATTTGTCTTAAAAAAAAAAAAAATCAAAAACAATATGTAAATGGCACACAATCCCCGAAATAGTATCAATAAAAATGACATCTTGCCCAGCAAAAAAGACCCCTTACTTTGCTGTATACACTGAAAAAGAGACAGATGTTAAAATATGGAAATAGACATTTTATTAGATTTTTCAAAGTTTAGAATTTTGTAAATGTATAAAACGTAACAAAAATTATATAAATTTGTTATCGCCATTGTCGTACCAAACTGCAGAATATTGGAAACTTGGCATTAACCACTCAGTTAACAGAATAAATATAAAGCCCTTAAGAATATTGCGCATACATATTTTTTCTAATTTTACTGCCTTCTGAATTTTGCCAGTTTTTGAAATTGTTTGGAATTTCATCTGGCTCTATTATGAAGTACAATTTGACATAAAAAAAAAATCCCCATATGACTTTGTGAACAGAAAAATAAAAAAAATTAAATAAAAAATGTTTTTAGGAAAAACGGTAGTGTCAAATGAAAATGCAAAAACTATCAATAGCTATATCAGGAAAGGGGTAAATAAACAGACACAGATCAACAAATTATAACAGCCCTCATATTTGGCTTAATGAGAAATGTAATTTGTCTGGATGGGATGCTTCTTCACTGTATGCACAATGTTCATTGGGTGGAATTTATTAATACTGGTGTTTCTGGTGATTCCATAAATATTAATAGCGTCTCTACATGTCGAAATGCCTGAACTGAACTCTTTTTTACACCAGGAACTGGTGTAAATTTTTGGTATTACTCAGATCACCTTTCTGGCATGACTTATAGTAAATTTATCATTAGACTATATACATAGAAAATAATTAAACTATATCTTCTTTTTCAATACTGGAACCTAATTTTCATATAACAATAATTTTATCAAATTGCAATCAATTGCAGTTTAATAATAAATGTTATGGTAACAGAGAGGAAATAGAAAATGATCTGATATACTAACTAAACTTGATGAAGGCCTCTTTCATCCTCTTCTGTTCATCTTCTTTCATAATAGAATGTTTAGCATGAATTATTGCTGTTGTAGTTCTTGACTTTTTAACTTAAAGTCTTTTTGTTTATAGGTTTCTATCATGTTGCACAGATATTATAACATTGTCCAATAAAATTCATATTATGAAGATATTGATATAACATAGTCCATATATTAAGTGTTACTTTTGATAACTTTGTCATAAGACACATCTTTGTTTACACATACTGTAGTGGAATTCTCTTCCTTTAATTATTTTGACCACTTGTAACTGTGGAACAGCTTCAGAAGCAGGAATGCAAGTGTTAATTTTGACATTTTTCCCTACTGCTTGTCACTTCAGTCCAGTTAAAGTATTACAGTCTTTCATACAGAATATCTGTGTTAGGGTTTTATCATCCATAACCCTTTTATTCACCAACCAACGTTCATTGAAATTTTACAGTTGATTGGATTCCACAGGAACATTTATGAAAAACATTCTTTATAACTCAGTTCAATCATCATCTTATCAATGTTTCCAAACTCCAGTAATAATTATCATATCACTGATGAAAAATCAAATTTTGAACACAGTCCTTGTCATAAACTTAAGTGTATAGTTTTGATACCTTCACATTATTTCTTTCATCAGAACATCTGCATAATTTTTCTTCTTGTAACTGTCAACATCTGTAGCTATCAATCTTTATCGTAATTCTTTACCTAATACTTCACCCAAACTAGTTGATTTACTAACCTCATAATATCACAGCATACCATATCATTCATTTATGTATCAAATTTGCTTACTATATCATATGAATGTGGTATCATACTTACATAAATTTTTAAGTACAGCCACTTTACTATCCTTTTAAATAAAGAAATAATTTTATATTAACCATTACTTTATAAATATTATTGTGTTCTTTATTTGAGACACCAAACTCAACTGTATTCATTTATTCAAAAGATTTATGAATAATACCACATTTACTGACATTTGCTAACCTTTGTTTTTTTAACAACTGGCTCTTCACAGTTTTCTGTGACTTCTTAACCTTTTAGATATCACCAACACTCCAAGAGTAGTGTAAACTGATATTCTTCTAAAATGTTAAAATAATTTTGTCTCTGCTAAGACCAATTTAAATAAAAAAATACATTCCTTTTTCCAAGTAAATGTATATATTCATGTGTAAGGATTGTGTATGTATATACATTAAAACAATATATGAAATAAGTATTATAAATCATAAATATTCCAAAACATGTCATATTCTATAATCAGAAGCTTTAGAAATAAACAAAAATATCTCAATATACCTTATTCTTTGTTCTTAATATTAATTTTCCTTTCATTAAGATTAGCTTTGCAAAATACAGTTTCCCTATGTTTTCTAGGTGTCAATTGTATGTAAGTTGATGTGTACATTTGTAAGAATATATAACCAGTGATACAAAGAACCAATACTTGTTAATTATAACTAGTTTTACACACCATAAATTATATATTTATCATTCCTTAATCCAATTACCCTGATAAACGTCAATTTTAAACAAATAGCTTTACAATATATATTTATAATCTTTGTTAAAAGCTAATTTTTTTACTATTAAATATTCATGAACTAAAATATCTTCACCTATATACACACGTGGACAAGATTGTTGGTACCCCTCCCTCGTTTAATGAAAGAAAAAGCTATGACAATGGTCATAGAAATAACTTGAATCTGACAAAAGTAATAATATATAAAAATTCTATGAAAATGAACAGATGAAAGTAAGACATTGCTTTTCAACCAGGCTTCAACAGAATTTTTAAAAAAGAAAACTCATGAAACAGGCCTGGGCAGAAATGATGGTTCCCTTAACTTAATATTTTGTTGCACAACCTTTTGAGGCAATCCCTGCAATCAAACGATTCCTGTAACTGTCAATGAGACTTCTGCACCTCTCAGCAGGTATTTTGGCCACTCCTCATGAGCAAACTGCTCCAGTTGTCTCAGGTTTGAAGGGTGCCTTTTCCAGACGGCATGTTTCAGCTCCTTCCAAAGATGCTCAATAGGATTTAGGTCAGGGCTCAAAGAAGGCCACTTCAGAATAGTCCAATGTTTTCCTCTTAGCCATTCTTGGGTGTTTTTAGCTGTGTGATTTGGGTCCTTATCCTGTTGCAAGACCCATGACCTGCGACTGAGACCAAGCTTTCTGACACTGGGCAGCACATTTCTCTCTAGAATCCCTTGATAGTCTTGAGATTTCATTGTACCCTGCACAGATTCAAGACACCCTGTGCCAGATGCAGCAAAGCAGTCCCAGAACATAACAGAGCCTCCTCCATGTGTCACAGTAGGGACAGTGTTCTTTTCAAGATATGCTTCATTTTTCTGTCTGTGAACATAGAGCTGATGTGCCTTGCCAACAATTTCGATTTTTGTCTCATCAGTCCATAGGACATTCTCCCAGAAGCTTTGTGGCTTGTCAACATGTAGTTTGGCGAATTCCAGTTTTGTCAGATTCAAGTTATTTCTGTGACCATTGTGGGTTTTTCTTTCATTGAACGAGGGAGGGGGACCAACAATTTTGTCCATGTGTGTAAGTTTACATTCTTGTCATTCAATCCATCATGGCATTCATTTCATGACAGCTGTCACTAACAATCAAACCTCATGTGTGACTTCCACAAACATAAACTCTGGTTTTCTATAGCTTTCAAAATATCTGAGTTTCCTCTCAAATATATTTGCTATTTCCTAAAGCACATTCAATAGAGTGGACCACATAGGACAAAAAATAAATATTAGATGTCTTTAGATGTGTTTTACTTTTTTTTCCCTATTTGGATGCATCCTGATTTTTACTATAACATCACAGAACTGTAGTTTACATGACAACATATGACATTTACACAATGTGCTGTTGTCAGTCACTGACATGTATTGACCATGCTCAGAGTTCCAAGCTCTCACACAATGGATACATGAAATGCTGAAATCATGCATAACGTAAGTATAAACTATTTTACTTTGACATGCTTTGCTGTTAGTCGCCTCATATTAATCTGTTCATCCAGTGAATTGTTAGACATTTCATGCAGACATTTGACTATGCCAAAATATAACAAAGGATTGATGAATGATTCAATGAATAAAATGCTGCTTTTCAACATATGAAATATCTAAAGAGAAAACAGATAACATTTTAGAAACAAACCAAACTGATACAATAATAATTTTAACCCATGGAAAAGTTTACTAACTTTATTTACTTTTTATGTTCATATTATATACATTTGTTTCACCTTTCTCTGCATACAGAGTGAGATGTGACCAAGTTACTTTTACATGACAATCATATATATAGTATAATATGATGTACAGTAATACCTCGTACATTCGCGAGGTTAGGTTCCAGAGCGGGTCTCAGATCGCAGATCGCAGATCGCGAGGAATCGCGAAAGTTTGGTACGAGCACTTAGAAGTGCTTACAATGCCGGTTTCTAAAATTTAACCCCTAAATATCAATAAACTTTACCCTACAGTACTGTACAGTATACGGTAAAGTATACTGTACAGTACTGTATATTAATATATTCATTCATTCATTTTTCTTATACACTCACAGTAAAATTAAACCAATTACTGGGTACGTAACAAACGGGATGCTACTACCCAATAGCAAAGGTTTTTCTTTAAAAATTTAGCAGATTTGCGAAAAAACAGCTAAATCTATATATGCTAGGTTCCAATAAAAATATCGCGAATCTGTGAATTCAGAGTTCAGAGTTCAGAAACGCGAGTGTATGAGGTATTACTATATACATATAGTATTATGTACACGATATAATAATCAGGACTATTATATAAATATTATTACATAAATATCGGAATTATACCTGATCATTCAATTTATCCTCAAATTAAAGGGATCTATCTTTATACAACCCAAATAGTAAATTATATATAGATATATGCTTAAGCTCGCCTCATAACTTCTCTGTCAATAACATCCACCAATAGTTTGGGTAATGGATGGCTGAAATGTTGACATTTGCTTAGTTAGAACTGGTAGTTTTGCTTTCATTTGTGGACTTACTTGCATAATATACGGTTTACGTAAAGTATGTAACAATTTCCTACATATCTCGTAGATTTTGTCACTTTTCTTTCTATTAATAGGTGACACTGATTTGACAGATTTCTTCTGTGTGTCTTTATTCTTTGATTTGGCCCTATTTGTTTTAGCTACCTGTGACAAATTATTCTGATGTTTTCTGGTCATGTCCAATAAACTAGAAGCTTCAAATAAAGACTTTTATTTGATGCAATAGCAAAAGTAACTGGATCCAGAAATCAACAAAAGTTCTTGCCATAGATGGAAAGTTCACATTTTCAATACCAGCTTTATATGTCTTCTCAAATTTAGACATAAATGTATATGTGAACTCATTTCTACAAATTTTTATTTAATTCAGAATCTCAGATTGGCATGCTGTCACCTCTAGTACACCAGATTCATTTCCTTAATCTATTTACATCACTATCCTATAACTATTTAACTCATTGTCATAAGACATCTTTGCAGATAGACATCTCGTAAGGTTTGCAGGAAGCAGATTCTAAACAAGTGATTTTTCTGTTCAGTAGTTAAATCAAACTTATCTGCATAACTTTTAAAAACTTCTGAATTTCTTGGATATGGATATTTACATCATATGTGGGAATGTCCTTGCTCAGATTGGTCAATTTCAGCTTATTGTTTTTCATTTGTAATGACATATCTGTGTCTGTAAACATATGACCATCTTGCGTAGCCACATGGTGTTTCACGTCAGCCTGTTATAATTCCTCAATGTCTGAACAGTTGTAGTAGGACTAACATCACAGACTTCTATATTTGCATTACTACAATCGATTAGATTCTTTTCTGATATAACTTTATGGAATATATTTACCATATGCACAATATGTCTTCATTTCTCTTTGTCCCGTCCAATAGGAAAAGATTTAGCTATTCTTTCATTTGCCTGTTCACATTGTGCATACACATCCCGCCATATGTCCTGCGTTATCACTGGGCCCAAACATAAACTCTAAGTTACACTTTTTAGACAAGTACTTTATAATTTCCAAACTTAAATGTAAAATACTATACTTACACTCTTTGAAGACTTTGCCCTTGTAGTTTCTCCATGTAACAACTGTTTCCTTTCATCAGCATGTCTCAGTATGTCTGGCATCTGTTGTCCTCCTTCTATATTCACTGTACTGTCAGGGTAAAGATTCCTCTGCAACAAAAACGTTACTCACAGGCTTCTGCCTGGAACACGTGGCGTCCTCTCATTGCATTTACTATCTTTTACTGGTTGCTCTTCTGAGTCCCTTTATCTTGCCTATCAATTCTTCAACTTTCTTAAAATTTTCCCAGGCCCCTGATCAGTGTGCAGGTTGCAATAAAAAATATTGGCTTGATAACTATTTTATAGATGCAAAGATAGCAACTTCACAGCTCAGTAGATTATATATATATATATATATATATATATATATATATATATATATATACAGTACAGACCAAAAGTTTGGGCACACCTTCTCATTCCAAGATTTTTCTGTATTTTCATGACTATAAAAATTGTAGATTCACACTGAAGGAATCAAAACTATGAATTAACACATGTGGAATTATATACTTAAAAAAGTGTGAAACAACTGAAAATATGTCTTATATTCTAGGTTCTTCAAAGTAGCCACCTTTTGCTTTGATTACTGCTTTGCACACTCTTGGTATTCTCTTAATAATAATAATAATAATAATAATAATAGTCCCACAATGGGGAAATTCAGTGTGTTACAGCAGCAAAGATAAGATAAGCAGATTCAAATACAAATACAACATGTACAGGAATGTTCCAAGATAAGAGGCATTACATTGATAACAGACAGACAGATAGGAAGTAGCAGAGGGGGGGGGGGATTTAACAGGCAGAGAGATATTTCAGTTCTCTGTGTGTAATGATCTCCGCTTAGGTCGGTGTTGGTTGTACAGCCTAACTGCGGTGGGGAGGAAAGACTTCCGATAGCGCTCCTTCTCACACTTAGGGTGGAGCAGTCGGTCACTGACAGTACTGCCCAGAGCGATCACAGTCTCATGCATGGAATGGGACTTCTTCTTCTGCATGGAGCTCACCACGGACAGTATCCTTTTGTCACCCACCACCTGCACTGGGTCCAGGGGGCTCCCCAGGACAGAGCTGGCCCTTATAATCAGCTTGTCAAGTTTATTTCTGTCCCTGGTTGATATACTGCTCCCCCAGCAGGCCACTCCAAAGAAGATGGCTGATGCCACTACCAAGTTGAAGAAAGTCCTAAGAAGTGCCCCTCGGATTCCAAAGGCTCTCAGCTTCCTAAGCAGGTAGAGCCTGCTGTGGCCCTTCCTGTACAGGGCCTCCATATGATCTGCCCAGTCCAGCTTATTATTAAGGAGCAAACCCAGGTACTTATAGGTGTTCACAATCTCGATGCCCGTCCCCAGGATGTCCACTGTTTTAGGAGTACATCTGCCTTTACGGAAGTCCACCACCATCTCCTTGGTCTTCCCCGCGTTAATCTTCAGGTGGTTCCCGTGGCACCAGTCCACAAAATCCCGGTTCAGTTCTCTGTACTCCCTGTCATCATCGTCTGTGATGAGGCCTACTATTACAGAGTCGTCAGAATACTTCTGTAGGTAGCAGCTAGATGAGTTGCACCTAAAATCTGCAGTGTACAGTGTGAAGAGGAAAGGGGCGAGAACCGTACCCTGAGATGCCCCCGTATTACAGATCACGGTACCTGACACACAGTCTTGGGCTCTCACGTATTGAGGTCGATTTGTGAGGTAGTCTAGGATCCAGTTGGAGAGGTGGTGGTCCACTCCAGCAAGGCCCAGCTTGTCCCTCAGTAACCTGGGCTGTATGGTGTTAAAAGCACTGGAGAAATCAAAGAACATTATTATCACCGTGTTCCCTGGTTTCTCCAGGTGAGACAGAGCCCTGTGCAGAAGGTGGATAATGGCATCATCTACCCCAATGCCCGGCCGATAAGCAAACTGGAGAGGGTCCATAGCGGGGCTCACTAGAGGGCGGAGATGTGTGAGAACCAATCTCTCTAAGATCTTCATCATGTGGGATGTCAGTGCTACAGGTCTGTAGTCGTTGAGGTCCATAGGGTGAGGTTTCTTTGGAACTGGTACCACACAAGAAGATTTCCATAATTCAGGGACTATTTCCTGCCTCAGCCTCATATTATACATATATGTAATATGAGGTCCCCACAAGTCTTAATTAGCCTTGCACTGATGTCATCTGGCCCTGCGGCTTTCCTCGCCTTGATCTTTTTCATCTCCTTCCTCACTTGGGCCCGTGTGAAGATCAGACTGTGGTCAGATAAAGAAGAATTTCTGGATTTACTGGTCTGTTGGGAAGTAGCCGCATGGGGTGAAGTCATTGTGGTGGGGGGAGCTGAAGGACATGCTGGGGTGGGAGGAGCTGGTGTGTGATCAAATCTGTTGAAGAATAGGTTTAGTTCATTAAGCCAATTAACATCTGCCTCAATCTGGCAGACAGACTGTTTATGACCCGAAATTGATTTAAGCCCCTCCCAGACCCCCCTTATGTCTTTTATTTCCATTTGCTTTTCCATCTTTTCCTTATAACTGGCTTTTCCCTGCCTGATTTGATGTCTCAGCTCCTTTTGTACTTCCCTCAACCCCTCCTTATCTCTTGTCCTGAATGCCATCTTTTTCTCCTTAAGTAGTGTTTTTATATCAGAGTTAATCCATGGTTTGTTGTTGGAGAAGCACCTCACCACTTTTGTGGGTACTGTGTTGTCCACACAAAAATTAATGTAGTCCGTCATGCAGTGTGTGAGTCCTTCTATATCTTCTCCATAAGAATCCTGCAGAACTTCCCATGCAGTTGTGTCAAAACAATCCCTTAGAGCCTCATCACTCTCCTCGGACCATATCCTCACTGTGCGAGTGACAGCTGGTTCTCTACGAACAAGTGGCTTGTACACAGGTCGGAGATGCACTAGGTTGTGATCCGATCTTCCCAGGGGCGGTAGGGCTGATGAGTTATATGCCTCCCTCGCATTGGCAAAGAACAAGTCCAGTGTTTTGTTGTCTCTTGTGTGGCAGGTTACATACTGTGTGAAACTGGGCAGTGTGGATGATGGAGAGGCATGGTTGAAATCTACCTATAGCACTGTCTCTATGAATCTCCATTGGTCTGGTTTATAGCTTTATAATCCATAAGTGGGAACTGATCCATGCCTTGTAATGTGTATGTTTTATTTTATATAGAAGTGTTGTAAAATATCAATATAACTGTAAGGTTCCAGTCATGGCCATAAGTGTTGGCACCCCTAAAATTTTTCCAAAAAGTATTTCTGTCAGAAAATTATTGCAATTACACATGTTGGTTATACACGTTTATTTCCTTTGTTTGTATTCAAACAACACAAAAAATGGAGCGAAAAAGGAAAATTGGACATAATTTCACACAAAAATCTAATAATGGGCCGGACAAAAATATTGACACCTTTTCAAAATTGTAGGTAAATAACTTGCTCAGACTCACCTGTGGTAAGTAACAGGTGTGGGCAATATAAAAATTACACCTGAAACCAGATAAAAAGGATAAAAGTTGGGTCAATCTTTACAGTTTTTTTTTCAGTCTTTTGTGTTGTTCCAATACATACAAAGTGATGACATATGTGTATAACAAAACATGTAATTGCAATAGTTTTCTGGGAGAAATACTTAATTTTCTGGAAAAAAAAATCCAGGGGAACCAACACTTATAGCCATGACTGTATATCATTCAGACATTTTTAAAATCTGTTTTTCTCTTTGCAAATGAGTGTACCTGGATCTCTGAGACACATCAAATATCTTCAAATATTACAGCAGAAGATTGTGATGTTACACAAGATATATCTGAGGATCATGGAATTATCTCAGATATATCCTCAACCCTTAACAGCAAAGATCTATCATCTTATCCTATTGCATATGTCCGATCTTCTGATTCATCACAGATTGTTAGGCAAAATAAAAGTCACAGAAGAGAAGCCGAAGATCAGAGAACTCACACAGGAGAGAAGCTATATTCATGTTCAGAATGTAGGAAATGTTTTTTCCATCAATCCAAACTTCTCAGACATGAGAGAGTTCACACACAGTAGAAGCCATTTTCATGTTCAGAATGTGGAATACATGTATGTGTGAAAACACAACTTGTCACACATCAGAATACACACTAGGGAGAAGCTGTTGTCATGTTCCAAATGTGGAAAAACATATAAGAGAGTTCAGACAAGAGAGAAGCCATTTTCATGTCTAGAATGTGTCATATGCTTCACTAAGAAATCAAAGCTTGTCAGACATCAATGAATTCACACCAGGGACACACCAGGACATTTTCCTGTTCAGAATGTGGGAAATGCTTAATGTGAATTTCCACCTTGTTACACATCAATGAGTTCACACACGGGAAAAGCCATGTGGATGTTAAGAATGGGGCAAATGTTTTAGTCAAAATTCACATCTTGTTACACACCAGAAAATTCCCATGAAGAAGAATGTTTTGTCACTAATTTGAGCTATTTGGATACCTTTTGTGTAGATATTTTATCATTTATTGAAACTCAATACTGTATAAATGGTGGAATTCACAGTAAAAAGATTTTAGTGACACGGACTCTCAGATGCACATTTCACATGGATTTGGCAAACATGGACTTTGTTTCAGTTTTTCAATTTTAAGTGTAAAGTAAAGGCAAGTCGTTTATTTCTAAGTAGTTAGGTACATAAGACTTAGCGTTCTCTCAGATTTTCTGGAATATCCAGCTCTCTTATTTCCTGCTTGGTATAATGAATTTCAATAGACTTTTTCCACTATATAAAAAAACTTAGTTGTACCTTTGTCCTTGTGTCTTTCTGCGTGTGCGATCTGGTAATGATAGACGCCATGTCTGGGGTTGTCTGGTGGAGTCGCTGAGAAAAGAGGCACCTGAACTATGACTAGGACAATAGGGACTATTTCAGGTGCCTTTTTGTCTCTTGATGTTTCATCTTCTGGGGGTCAATGTAACCAGACACTCTTAGTAGGAGTATTCTCATATTCTGGGCCATAAATTGCAGATAATTTTTGAGATTTTTTTGATAATGCACTTCTTTAACAACCCCCACCATTTTAGCATTTGCTCTGCAATATCTGGGACTTGAGTTTATCTGGTCCAAGGTCCGGACTATTTTGTTTTCTACTTAAAAATAGTTTCCCAGAGCATTGTATGGCAGGACACACAGCATGCATACATTAAAAATTATTAAACCTTCATAAATACAGGACGTAGCCAAAAAGGGAACCCCCACCTGAACCAGCGATGCTAGATTGTTCGGAATTTTGTACCTCTAACTATCAGGGGAACAAATAATAAGGAGACAAGTGGATTATAGAATAATAGATAATTCTATGTATATGCCCAGCAACAAGTAGAAGATATAATTAAAGGACTCTGGTCTTAAATATTACTGCCGGGTCCCTGCTGTGGAAAACTTTGAAGATTCAGCGGTTATGGCACCCAATTCCTGCTCTGCTTCTAACAGGGGATGTAGGGAAGGGGTTAATATAAAATTATGAATGTGAAAGTGCATAAAAAAAACACATAAGCAAATATATTATAAAACATATTTAATACTTAATGGAAATAATATACACTATTCTAATAGCTAGAAACATAAGTATATATAGAATTTTGTATATTTTATTAGAATAGCGCTGCATATATTTTATATATAATATACGGAGAGGTGCATAAGTAGGTAAGTGGGTAAATATATTTCTAACAATGGGTTTACAGTACAAATATTTTATTAAATAACACAATTTAGTACAATCTCTTTTACGCTCACATTGGCAGTCCTCACCACCTATGGCTGTTACCTAGTTTTTACACTCGAGCACATTTTGGCACAAAGTTTTTCATTGGCATAACTTTTCTTTTATGAACTGGGTCTCTTCATCAATCAGTCATGTCCTCCCTATGCCCTTCGGGACCTTTATTAAGGCTGGCATACGAGGCGCCAGTCTTAACAAATCTCTCCCATTGTCTTAAATCATCCTATTCACATATCGGTTTTTAACACGTTGTGTTTTAACGGACCGTCAAAAAAAAAAAAACGCGTCCTATTTTTGTGTGTTTTGATGGATTCCTCAATAGATTCGAACCTATGAGGGATCACTGAAAATGGATGCCCCATGGATGTAAAATGGCAGTGATAAAACAATAATAATAATAGTCCTTTAATAGTCCCACAATGGGGAAATTCAGTGTGTTACAGCAGCAAAGATAAGCAGATACAAATACAAATACAACATGTACAGGAATGTTCCAAGGTAAGAGGCATTACATTGATAGCCGACAGACAGATAGGTTTTAGCGGGGGGGGGGGGGATTTAACAGGCAGAGAGATATTTCAGTTCTCTTTGTGTAATGATCTCCGCTTAGGTCGGTGTTGGTTGTACAGCCTAACCGCGGTGGGGAGGAAAGACTTCCGATAGCGCTCGGACCGTTCATCAGTTTTTCACAGCTGTCCATGGTCGTGTGTCGCCTTACACCACTGAGCCCATTTCAGTTTTAACTCTATGATAGAAAACACAGATTACAGAGCAGATTGTTTCTTGCTGGAGGTAAAGCCGGCACTTCATCCAGGTTGGAGCAGAAATCTAATCACATTCACATATAACACAAAACGGGGGAAGGGGGGAGATCTCACTAGCTATCTATGACTTCAGAAAATAATTCTGTTCTATCCCAAAATGAGGGTATCTTATATCTAACCAAATGTTAGGTCTGTTATAATGTATTTATCGATTCTAGTTTATTTAATCCCTTATGGCCAACATTCAGAATGGGGTGGAATTAAAATAATTATTGCAATTGGATCATTTTCTTATAAGTTTTTGCTTTATTGCATTAAATATGTAATGCAAGGGTAATATGTTACTTATATTCTGCAGCTTTGTCATGTTTTGATTCCTTTACAAGTGTTTAAAACGTCGAAAGATGAAAACATTTTTTCGAGTCTTCATATTTTGACACCTGTTACTTTTTCATTCCCATTTCTAAGCATTTTGATCTTTTTTTTCTAATACAGTGTTTGCCATATCGATATTTTTATACTTTTAGAGTTTGGCCATTTTTTGGACAAAGGGGATATTTCATAGAAAAATAAAGAAATAAAAATAAACCTATGTGATCTAGGGAAAGGGAGTGATTGGAATTTCTATATTTTTTTACATCTTTATAAAATATTTTGTGAGATCATTTCTATAAATATAAATTAAAAATATTTTTGTATGATCATTTATACAATATACTGTAATACCACTGTATTGAATATTAGAAAATCTACTGATTTTCTCAGGCTCTGGACGAAAAGGTACAACCAAGTTCTTTAAAAACTGGAAGAAGTTTATTGAAATTTATCACACCAAGCAGGAAATAGAAGAACTGTATACTCCATGTACATATACACTGACTGGTATAATCTAGAAAATCTATGGGAACACTAAGTCTCCTTAAACAGACTTCTTAGAAATGGGGGATTTGCTTTTAGCCAATATATTGTATTGCTTGAGAAAATTGGGAAAATAATAAAATATGTAAAAATATTTAGCAAAAGTTCTCACTTTAATAAGGAAATATTTCCCATCCTACATGAATATTCTGATGTTTACTAAAATGTGCTTTTTGAGTAAAATGTTTGCCACATTCTAAACATGAAAATGGCTTTTCCCCTTTGTGAATTCTTTGATGTAAGGTAAGATTTGATTTCTGGTTAAAACAGAGGCCACATTCTGAACATAAATAAAGCTTCTCTCCTGTGTGAGTTCTTGAATGTAAAACAAGACTTGATTTCTGATTAAAACACTTGTCACATTCAAAGCATTAAAATGGCTTCTCTCCTGTGTGAATTCTTTTATGTCTATCAAGTTTGGCTTCACAGATAAAACGTTTGCCACATATTGGACATGGATAAGTCTTCTCTCCTGTGTGAGGTTTTTGAGGCTCTTTTGCTACTTTTATTCTGCTTAACAGTCTGATGAATCAGTAGATTGTCTCGGTTTACTACAACCAGGTGATAGATCTTTGCTGGGAAGGGCTGAGGGTTTATCTGGGATAATTTCCTGCTCTTCATATATATCTTGCATGAAACCATGATCATCTGCTGTAATATCTGGAGATACCAGATAGTTCTCTAAGCTCCAGGAACATGCTGTCAAGAATAAAACATTTTATTTTTTAATGTTTGAATAAAATAAACCTTAAACATTATATTAATATTATATACATTTCTGAACATACATTTATTTTAGCACAAAAGAAAGCAGCAAGGGAAGCAGAATCCTTATGAATATGAGAAGGCAGGATTAGTACATGCAATTTTTATTACAATCTACCTCTGGATTTGACTAAAAGGGACAAAAACTGCAGGCACCAATCTGGGATTATAAGTAACTAATTGTGGCTGCTGGATGAAGGGACATGAAGGGACATGACAAAAGTTGAAGCTATATGCAAGTGAGTCCCTGATTTGCTAGTAGATCTCCAAGCTTAGGCTATATATTAACCCCTTAAAGACCAGACAATTTTCATTTTTGCATATCTGTTTTTTCCTCCCTACCCTCCAAGAGCCATAATTTTATTTTTGGGGGGGGGGGGTCACAAAGTCACATGATGGCTTATTGTTTGTGAGACAAATTGTACTTTGTAATGGAATCATTCAATATCCTGTACAATATACTGGGGAGTTGAAAAAAAATTCAGAATGAGGTGGAATTGGAAAAAAAAATGCATTTTTGGTAATTTCTTATGGGATTAATTTTTATGGCATTCACTATGTGGAAAAAAAAAATGACATGTTACCTGTATTCTGTAATCACAGCGATCCCAAATTTATATAGTATTTGTAATGTTTCGATACCTTTTGCAAACTTTTCAAAATAGAAAAAAAAAAAAAAAAAAAATTATGTCGCCATGTCCTGAGACCTGTAACTGGGTAAGGTATATTGTTATGCGGGACAAGATGTTTTATTTTTTTAAGTGATGAGAGTGATTAAAAAAAATCGTCCATTTGACTTTTTTTTTCTCCCTGCTATGGCGTTCACCGTATGGGATAAATATTTTTATATTTTAATAGTTTGGGCATTTTTGAGCACAGAATAACTCATGTTTATTATAGTTTGTTAATATCCCTATGACAGGCCTGGGAAGGCATTATAAGTCTCCCAGCTGTCATAGCAACAGAACAGCTCCCAAGATCTCATCATGTGGTAAGACATCTTGCAATGGAAACGCTAATGGGGTGAGGTGGTGCAGACTTGTGATTGAGGGGTTCTGGGGGCATAAGAGAAAGTAATGAATAGTGAACTTGGATCATCGGCTTTAGCCTCAGCTTTCCACTGGGTAAAACAGAGAGACCCAATGGTTATGGTGCTTGACCTGATTCACATCATGTGCCATATTTAAAAGACCCGACATTTGCTATACTATTACGGCAAATATTGGGAAGGGGTTAAATGTGGGAAATGCTGAAACTATGTTTTTGGATTAAGCATATGGTGGATTGGAATTATTGTATGGTGAATCAATATTTTCTAGATAAAAGGTCTGCAAAAAGGTGGCTCCATTTTTTTAATTTTTTTTTTTTTTTAAGATGAGTAAGGTCTGGCGAACACATGAGTAGAGAGGAAAAAAAAATGTATGGGATAAAATTAAGGAATTTGAAGGTTTTAAATGGATATTTCAGCATCACATCTCTTTGTATAAATCCAAAATTAGAGGAAATTAAAAATTTGGTAGATGCGCACTATTGGATTAAATATGGAATTACTGGGGTGGAACATTTATTTCAAAATGGGACACTAAAGACTTCAGATGTTAGTAGTGGAATTTGGAGTTCCTCACTTCAAGATGTTTAAGTATTATAAGTTATACATGCTTTTGGTATTAAAAAATTTTTTTGATGGAAAAAAAAAAATCTGACATTGGACCTCTTGTTAAAAAATATATATATATATTTCACAGGTATATAAAATACTGCTAAATTGAAGGGTTTATTAAAAATAAAAAAAAGTCAGGAACAGCAGTCACTGAATAAAGGGGAAATATCAAAATGGTCAATGGGATACAATAGTGTAAAGCTTATATTATAATATATGATCTTTCTCATCGGTTTATACTAATTATTTTCCAAAGACCAAAAGGCAGTTTAATCCAAGCTCGATGTCTTGTGTTAAATGTAAGTCAAGTGATCTCCATCACCTACTTTGGGATGTCCCAAGTTGCCTAATATTATTCCTTCTTGACCTATTCAACTGTTCCAACTGACGGCGCTGCTCCTGGTAATGTTTACATGCTGGGCACGGTCCCTACTCACTTGCCATACAATGTGTAGCAGAATGTTTAACATTACCCCATATATTTCAATAAAATACCTTTGCAATCCCTAAACCTGTAGCTACAAATTGTGCACAAGTGAACAGCAAGCCCCTTGGCCTGTAAACATGTATGGGATCCCTATTCTTCTATATCAAGTCCTTCTGTAATGTCCTTGCCTGTTTGGGCTTTGGCGCCATCCTCCGGGCGCACGCTACGGCGCAGGAGGCGTGCCCGGTTGTAATTCTTTCCTTGGGTTTTTCTTGTATTGTCTGAACACTGTCCTATTCCCTCACCTCCTTAATTGATTTTCCACCACGCCCTTATCCTTCACCTTGCTCTCCCCCTGTTCCACTAAGAGTTAACTTTAGTTCTGCCTTTGTGATTGACAGCCTGTTCTCCTATCAAGTGTGGGGCGGGTTCTCTCTCCCTATTTATTCTTTGCTCACTTTACCATTGGCGCCTGCTATTGCATTTCGCTTACTCCTTGTTCCTTGTTACCTGCTCTTCTGATTTTCTGACCACTGGCTTTCCTTTGACTATTCTCTTGGATTTAGATTCAGTACTGCATTGCTCGATTGTTACCGACCCCTTGGCTAGCTGACCTCCCTTTGTTGTTTGTGTGTCCTGTCTGCGTTCTGTGTTGTCACTTATTCAGAGTAGGGACCGGCTCCAAGTTGTTCCTGTCATTAGGACAGTGAGACAAGTAGGTAGAGACAGTGTCTGGGTCAACTTTAGGGCTCACTGTCTCTGTATTCCCTTCCTCTCAGGTTTTTGCAGCAGCACTGGAGAATTGCTCAACTGGCAATTCCCTTACACCTTCCTCTTGACTTTTATATCTGGGAACTGGACCTCCAAACAAATTTCACAGACTGGGTAAATTGGCCACTCCAGATATTTGGAGAATAAGCAGCCAGGTAGATTAGATGATAAAAGTCTACCATAGCATTGTACCTATTTTACAGTACAATCCACCAAGCAAGTCCCCTACAGTAGAGGGAGGCTGTGAAGAGTGACCATAATCTATCCCCAAGATACTATACCCTATGGATGCGCCATCTCTTTTTTTTGTCCTGTTCCAGAATGTAGTTAAGCTCTTGTTATTCTTGGATCTTTCAGTTTTGACTATCTTGTATTACCTTTTACTTCATGTAATAAAGATCACCATTGCTCCTTCACAGAAGATACATAATGTAGATCACATGTAACAAGTAAGTTTCCCCAGACTGCTATAAACGCTCCAGAATTTGCCTTTTCTACTTCAGCATTCAGATGTATCTAGACTCAGCACAAGCTTTACCCACTTCAGACACTCTAGACAAAGTCCTTCCATAGGACTAGATTTGATGCTTTGTAGAGCAAAGAGGACAAACTCTCGCAAACATCCAGCCTCCTAGGACATCCAAAAATTGCATAGAAAGAAGTTATATAGCCAAACATGGAGCTTTGCAGAGCAAATTGTAGTTGAGTGTATACATAACCACACACACGCAGACAGACTGATTACATTGACCCTCACAAAATGAAACATCAAGAAACAGAAGCAACTCACAGTCACTATTGTCCTAGTCATAGCTCTGGTGCCTCTTCTCACAGTGACTTCACCAGACATGTCAGCTATCATTACATGATGTTAGAAGTAGATCGCTAACACATAGAAAGACAAGAACAAAAAGGTACAACCAAGTTCTTTAAGAAGTGGAAAATGTTTATTGAAATGTATTGCATCAATTAGGAAATAGAATAAGTGATTTATCAATTTTAGAATTATTCATTATATCTATATAAAATGTACGTCTGATGATCCTGGTGAATTAATTGATTACTTCAAATTCTACCATTTATATGTATTGTTTAGCTTGAAATAAAAAAATAAAATAAAAAATATAAAAATGATAAAAAGTATTTTACAAAAAAATTCTAAAAATTCTTCAAACTAATGAAACCTTCTCCCTTGTGTAAATAACATCTCCCCCATGTGAATTGTCTGATGTCCATCTAGAACTGATTTTTTGAGTAAAATATTTGCAGCATTTAAAAATGGCTTCTCTGATATGTGACAAGTTTGGATTCCACATGAAAACATTTTCCACATTGGGAACATAAAAATGTCTTTTTCTGTATCCAACTAGAGCTGATTTTTGAGTAAAACATCTCCTACATTCTGATCACATAGAACACCACTCCCTATGTGATTTTTCCTGTGTCCAATTAGAGATGACTTATGAGAAAAACTTTTCCCACATTCTGAGCATATAAATGGCTTCTCCCCTGTGTGAATTCTCTCATGTCTAATTAGATTTGATTTCTTGGTAAAACATTCGCTACATTCTGAACATGAATATGGCTTCTCCCCTGTGTGAATTTTCTCATGTCTAATTAGACTTGATTTCTGGGTAAAATATTCGCTACATTTTGAACATGAATATGGCTTCTCCCCTGTGTGAATTTTCCCATGTCTAATTAGATTTGATTTCTCGGTAAAACTTTTGCTACATTCTGAACATAAATATGACTTCTCTCCTTTGTGAATTGTCTGATAAGCAATAAGATTTGATTTCTGGGTAAAACATTTGCTACATTCTGAACATGAATATGGCTTCTCCCCTGTGTGAATTCTCTCATGTCTAACAAGTTGTGATTTTACAATAAAACCTTTGCCACAATCTAAACAAACATACATCAAGCGATTTTTCCGACGTTTGGCTCGTCTTTGGTGACTTTTTTTCTGCTTAACAGTCTGTGATGAATCAGAAGATTGAACGTGTTTAATAGGATCAGATGATAGATCTTGGCTTTGAAGGGTTGAGGATCTCTCATCTTCTTCAATGTCATCATCTTCATGTGCATCTTGCATGATACCATCTTCATCAGCTTTAAAATGTGAAGTTGTTGGATGTGTTTCTGAGGTCCGGGTATAGTCATCTGCCAAGAATAAAACCGATTTTCTTAGGTTTGAATAATATAACCTTAAAAATTGAAATTTTACTACATTTTTATAGAAAAAAAAAAATCCAATACAAATCTCAAGGCATGGAGCATCTTTCCCCTTGTGTTCCACAGGTTCATGTTTCACTACATCTGTCTCTAGCACAGTGGAGAATCATAGAGCGACAATGAGTCAGTGCTATAGGAGGTGCCCATCTCACACAATCCCTGACAACTACATGGATTTTCACACAAAAGAAAATGGAAGAGGAGCAGAATGTTCATGAATAGTGTTAGGTGAACCTTGCCAGATCAATGTCACATATTCTTAAGGTTTGCCCAGCAGTTTTATTTCTGAACCAGTACCACTATCTAAGTCTGGGGTCTTGTCACACCCCAGCTTATAATAAGAGGTCTGTAAACATAACAGTTGTACTCACCTCTCCTGAGCTCTATAGCGGCATCCCTACTGTATCCTCTTTGGGCCTATCCCAGCCTCCTGAATGACGTCAGAAAATTACAGACCTCAGCAATTTCTAACAATGTGATTGGGTCTCAGTGGTCACGTAAAGCATGCTGCTTACATGTAACCCCTCTCACCCAGGCATTTTTCGATTTTTGTTTTTGACTCCTTGCCTTCCAAAACCCATAACATTGTTATTTTTCCCCATTCACAGAGCCATATGAGAGCTTCATGTTGTTGGGACAAATTGTACTTCATATGACGCCATTTAATATTCTGTACAATGAACTGGGAAGCTGGAAAAAAATGCATTTGTGCAATTCTCTTATGGGCTTTGAGTTTACGGCATTTACTATGCAGCCAAAATGACATGGCACGATTTTGGGAATACCCCTAGAGAAGGCAGGGAAGGTTTCTTTTCTAACTCTGGGACATACTTTTCGAGGAACCAGGGTTCGAGAACTGAACTGTATATTCCAGATGATGCCACACCAATTAATCTGTATAAACCAAACCCATCTGTTCTACACCAAGGTTTCAGCCATGTTTTTGACTCTAAGAACCCACTGCCTTTCCTGTGTTGGGCATGGCACAGGCAGTGTTCCAGAGAATACAACCTTGGAGTTCCCTCCCTTTAGCTTGGAGCCTAGTTCTTTAAACGTTATTGTTAAGTACCCTCCACCTACCATGTATTCTGTAATTGGTACCAATATGGACCACGACAGCTGGGTCTTCCCCAAACCCGTCCAGTAATTTATCCACCCAGACTACCAAATCCTGGCACCAAAAAGACCGGAAACTATTTGGTTGAGGTGGTCTTGGTGACGAAGTATTCTACCCGTCTTCCCCATTCAAGAATCCTGTATAATCACTAGCTGCCTTGGCTTACCTGCACTGTTTATCCCCCAACTGTTAGCTGGGCTAATTTTGGGTTTGGTCCATTAAGTTGATTTTCAGTTCCAATTAATTTAAGCACAAATCAGTTTAAATTGGCTTAAAACATAGCGGCAGACTAATCTAAAAGTTAGACTTAAACTGCACCAACTTTTCCAAAGTTTCTAATGCTTTGAATAGCTTAAAAATATGTCAGATTCTGTTGTAATTTACAACAGAATTTTGGCACAATAGCTGAAATTTTTGGTGCAACTTCTGGCTCACAATTTTGCATATTAAACCACACCCCCTCTTCAGCAAGTCACACCTACATGTACAAAACACACAAACTGTTAGAAAGTGTCTAAAACAGTGGCCCCCCCAAACTTTTTTTTTACACCAGGGACCGGCTGCCGTAGAGGATGGCCCAGCAGGGTGGGGTGGGGGTGGGGCAGGGTTATAGGCGGGATCCACAGTGTGCACAGGAAGGCTCCTCCACTGGGATGCTATGGTAAGCAAAACCGAGGCTACAGTAGACCACGCTACCCAATCGTTTACACATTGCCTAGCGTGAAGTATCCAGCTAAGATTGAGGCCAGCCCGCGGACCGGCAAAGAACCCCCAACAGCCCAGTCCTGGCCTGGGGACCCCTGGTCTAAAACACATAGAAAAGGGAGGTGTAAAGCATGTACACCATTTTTGGTGCAAATTATGCCAGAATTCTGGTGCATGTTTATTAGTTTATCTGCCTCATAGTTTAAGACACTGTCAGGGCTCCTAGGACTATGTCTAGCCTATATGTAGCTCTCTATGGCAAACACAGCCAAAGTAATGTCAAAATGACAATGAAATGTATGTCTATAGTAAATCAGTGGGAGCAAACTGTTTGGGGGGGGGAGGGGGGACACTGCTTGGCCATGTAGGGTGTTTTTGTTTTGTTACCATACCAACAGTGTGGCAGCTGCAACAACAGTCTGAAGAAAACATGTCAGCCTGTTAGCAAGTCTTGAATTCATGCCAGTTGAAAAGGGAAGAATAGGGTTTTTTTGTTTGTTTTTTTTGTTTTTTTTTTTAAGTTGTCCAAAAGTATCCATTTATAGGATGAGATGATACAGTAATATAAAGGTGGAGGACTGACAATTATGGAATTTCAAGAAATATTTGTGGCACACGGTCAGCGTACCTAGCCTGCCAGTTGAAAAATCTGAAATCTCTTATAAAATTGAAATTACTATTTGATTATAAGAACAGCAGATAGACAAGAACCTGGACTGCCCTGCCCCTTATCCCTTTATGTGAGCAAATGCCACAGCAACATTGTTGCATTGGTGGAGTGACAATTTATAGCATTTCAAGAAAAACAAAGGCCAGCCATCTCACCAGCTTTGAAATACGAAGGAATCCCTTTGCATCCAAAGAAAAGTCCTCTTCCTCCTCCAGTCTGGGACTCCTAGGTCCTCCACCACAATCACAAAGACCCAGTTCTTCATTCTGCCTGAATACCTCTCTTTCACCACTCAAGTGGTGACTGTGACCAAGAGGAAGTAGTATTACCTCTCCCATCCTTCATTGCTTGAATGTTTCCTATAAGATTTAGATTAAAGGTATAGCATCTTTGATGTTGCAGTTGTCTCTGCTGCTGATACATTTGATGGCCTCCTCAAAAGGTCTTTAGAAGGCTACACACTTCCCTCATGAGCCTCCAATGGAAGATTTCAAAATAATACATTGTCCCTGTGGTTTGCCACAAGCAATAATCATTCACAATTTTATGCTGCTCAGGCAGACACTCCCTCATTGGCAGCTTCATGTGTACTTCACCTTACAGCCATGAGATGAGGGAGGGAGAGGGGGAGTGAAAGCAAAGGTTACCTAGTTACATTTGGGATGGGAATTGGTCCAGTGAGGAAGCAAATGTATCCCACCTGGTGCTGGAATTAATCCTGAGCTAATGGGATGGTGTCAGCACTAGCACCCATCCTTGTTGCATATCTTAACGGTGTCTGCTTCAGACTCAAAACATTTATGCAGTGGGCCATGAAAGCTATGTATTGTCCCACGACCATAATTACAGCTCTGCGTGTCAATAGTGGAGTACACATTTCTCCACACTGACATGTCCAAAGAAAGACCCACATTCTGCAACATATGGTGATAAAGTAGGAAAAGGTTTGCAGTTGGCAAAATGCAATGGAATCCACTAAGTGGTACAACAGCGATTGCACTGCCAGCAACTTCACCAGGTGTGAGTTAAAGTTGCAGATCAGCCAGATCGCTGATCGCAGATTGACAGTTCATATTGCTGTTTATTGAATACATAATCCCTTATGGATGACTGACATTGGCACAGAGGATGAGAAAAAAGTTGGAGATGATGACGATAATGTGTTGCAACAGAGGAAGGGGAGAAGCAAACAGAATCCTGACTCAGCATCTGTGTTTCACTGCGGTCAGATCTGCTCTCAGGCAGTACAACAACCTTATGGCTGCTGAAGGCGCTGCAAAGACTGGAAGTACTGTTACTTTTGCTACCCTCACTCTTATTGTTAGTACTTGCAGTCTTTGATAACTCTAGCCTGTCCCCAACCCTATTTTTTTCATATATTTTACTGCACTGCTTATGTAATACTGATTGGAGACTATTCTGACATTTTTTTTTTTTTTTTTTTTAAACAAGTAACTATTTCAAGAAAATTGGGAACAAAAATGAGATTTGGCACTGAAAGGGTGACCTGACTTAATGTTAGTCAGGGTTTTCTAGGCTGACAGTCACATTGGATTTTTGAGTAACTATGGTAGTTTTTCCTATATTTTCTTACAAAAAAAACACACCTAAAGAATATGAAATTTGCACTGAAAGTAGGATTGGCGATTATGATCTAAATAAAATACACAATATGATTAATTATTTTAGGCCATGCCCCATAAACATGCCAGAGATTAATGTACAGTCATTTTTGATTAGTCCTGTTTATACAGTATATAAGGGCACCATGGGTATAACAGTATATATTGCTGTCATAGTATGAGGAAAGCACAGTGTACAGGGGTGAGGGTATGTGATGTGCAGAGCACTGCAGGCCAGGATCAGTGGTTATCTACTGTATATGGGTGCACTGGGCAGGCTGCATTTCAGATATACCTGAAGGTAGAATAGGCCAGCTAGACTGCTGTTGCTTGAGTCTCCTTTGAGACACTTGCCCCTCAATATTTATGTGCCCACTGCAGTGGAACCATCTCTGCTGTCACGTTCCATTGGCTCTGCATAGTCTCACACTGCCATTGGCTCTCAGATAAGTCACTAATTGTGCGCTATCAGCAATTCTAACATAATAGAGCACAGCAACTTATCCGACAGCCAATGGCAGTGTGACGGCAGATACGATTGTCCTGTAGTGGAAACATAAGTGTTGAGGGTTCTTAGGAAACATGAGCAACAACAGCCAAGCTGACCTATTGAACATCCAGGAATCTGTGAAACACAACCTGCCTGAAGCACCCACATCACAGGAAAAGACTGCCACCCCTGGCGTCCAGTGCCCTGGCAGCATGAGACAGACTGTAATACCCAATGTACCAGAGATTAACATTGGTTTGACTTTCATTTACGTTACAATTAAATTCCCAGCCTTAACTGAAGGGTGACTTAGCCAGTCAAAATAATGCAAGACACACTGGACAGTTGTAAGACAACCCAATGATGTCCCAAGAGTCATTTGTCTGTATAAACTGTTAGTTGAATGGGTTTCTGTGATTCTGGTCCTTTAAGACAGCAGCCATTGTAGTTGTGACATAATGCTGGAGTGACATGCCCCTATGATGTCAGCCTGCCTGTTATGCAGACGGAGTGCAAGTAGAGAAGCAGGAAGTGACGAGACAGCGAGCAACAGCCATCTTGGCAAGAGAAAAGACAGGTGTCTGTGCTGTATTGAGAGTGGGTGGAGATCTCAGAGGATTTTCCTCTGCAGCCAAGTCCAGTCCAAAGGCAACAGTCCTTTTAGCGTAGTGGGACCACGCTAAAAGGACTGTGCTCAGTGGCTAGTCGGTGAAACTGACATTGTATCTGGGTATATTGCAAAAGCTAGAGACTCAAAGTGCTGTTGAGTACCGGACAGTAACTGCAAAACCCCAGCTTATATCCCAGCACAGTGTATGGATTCTGCAGGACTGTCAGTGTGCTGAGTGAGATCTGCTGTTGGATTCCATCCATTTGGTTTCTCTGCCTGCTGAGGAGGATTTCATTACTTCAGATATCGTGATAACCATGAGGAGAGGACGCTTTGCTATAAAAGAAAGGAACGACTTTGGGCCCCACTGCTCGCTTCCACGGACTGTAAGCGGTCCACCTGGACCACTGGGAAAAGGGGCTGTGCACCCAAATGTGAAGTCAGGGTCAGTTAGGGATAGTTTTGGGTATATTCATTCTGTGTCCGTACTGCAGAAGCAGACATAGTAAAAGTGGAAACCACTGCAGAATCTTCCTTGAATTCTTCATACTATACTGTGTCTTTTGCTCGTCCTTCTTTCTGTTATTTTCCCTTTAACTTGCCCTTATTAACCTGCAGTAAATGCATTCTTCTTGAACTTGACCACCGCGTGTGCGTTGATTTCTGGCTATGGAGCCTAAACCACCTGCCTTGCTCTCGGTTCACACACTCACAGATCACAGGGCAACATCAATGGCAGATCTGAGCAAAATGAATTTTTTAGCAAGTGAAAATGTGACCTGGGCAATGTATGTAACACAAGTGGACCCTGCAGTCACAGCACAGTGCGGAGCTTCTCCCCCATTCCTATGATTTTTGAACCTATTTAAAATTGAGTAAATCTAAACTGTGCTCCACTAACCCCCTCACCTAGAATTCTGTAGTAATGCAATATTGCTGGTTTTCACTATTACCACGGCTGTGGCTGCACTGAGACTTCTTTCCGCTAGCCTGCTCTGCAATGTTTCTGTGGGGGGGGGGGGGTATCTATCATCTGCCCCTTTTTGGCCATATTTTTCACACTAGTTTTACTGTGGTGTCCATTTTAAATGCCATTTATAATGTGAGCTGCACCTCCTTTCTGACCTGACGGGCTCTTTTACACTGCCCATGTTTAGAAAGGGGCAAAAAAGGCACAAGTCATAAATACAGCGTGAAAAGGATCTGCATTTAGGCCACATCCCCTTTCTCATCAAAAAGGGAAAGGAAAGCACCTGGAACAAAGGAGCAAATGCTTCATAAGGGAAACGCGGGGCAGAAACAGACCACAATAAGAGGCACAAGTAGCTTAATAAATATGCGGCAGTGAGTCCTGGAGCTCTAACCACCTGTGTACAGCGATCCCTCCCCACAACTAGGCGCAAAGCAAAAGACAAACAGGTTTTAGACTGAGGCCCCACGTTGCAGAAAAGTGGCTTTTTGTCTTGCTGATTTTTTGAGCCAAACCCAGTAGTGAATGTAACAGAAGGGAAAAGTATTAGGGTTTCGATTATATTCCCCATTCCTTTATAAGGCACTCTTGACTTTGGCTCAAACAACTGCAGCAAAATCTAACAAGAAAAAGGAGCTTTTCTGTAACAAGGGGCCTCAGCCTTAAATTGTCATACAAGAAAAAAAAACAAAAAAAAAAAAAAAAAAAAAACACGCACACCACACACAATCCTCACAGAAGAGAACCTTGCAATATATCAGGATTTAGCAACCTTTGGCACTCCAGCCATTGTGAAACTACAACTTCCAGCATAATCCAGTCACTTTATTGGAGTCACAAGAATAGCTGAGCAAGTTTGCATGCTGGAAAGTGAAATTTCACAATAGCTGAAGTCCTGAAGGTTGATGATCCCTGCTCCATATTCAATCACACTCAACATGATCCACCCCACTTTCTGAACTCCACTTATTCACAATGTACTTAATGCAGCAAGCTCTGCCTTACACCCAAACCATCTACAGAGATCACCGACCATGGGTCTGGGCAAAGTTTGAGAGGTCAGAAATATTTATAAGCAGGATAAAGGTGAAAGGAGTTATATATATCTTTCCTCCCCACCGCGGTTAGGCTGTACAACCAACACCGACCTAAGCGGAGATCATTACACACAGAGAACTGAAATATCTCTCTGCCTGTTAAATCCCCCCCCCTCCTCTGCTACGTCCTATCTGTCTGTCTGCTATTAATGTAATGCCTCTCACCTTGGAACATTCTTGTACATGTTGTATTTGTATCTGCTTATCTTTGCTGCTGTAACACACTGAATTTCCCCATTGTGGGACTATTAAAGGACTTTTTATTATTATTATTATTATTATTATAAAAAGCAAAGACAAGGAAAGAAAAGACTTGGATCTCACCATCTTGGAGAAGACTGCGGATTTTAGGACCAACGTCTTCCTTCCTGACAAGCTCCTCCAGTGTTTCCTCAGTCCTATTAAAATCCATGTTAGAAGACTGGGCTCCTGTAGAGTGAAATCCAAGCAAGGCCACTATCTTTTAAAATAACACCAAAGTTCTGCTTATATTTTTGCACCCTGGTCTTCTGTCTTTGCTTGTACTTCACAGCAGCAGATCCACTTTACCAGTTGGCTTCAACATGGCCCTTATGTTTGCACTTGTCCCCTTGAATATATAATCCCACCCACAAGCTTTTTCTCTTTTAACAACTCCCTCTGGCTGATAAGCCTATGGGTGTGTAGGGGTGTGCATAATAAAGAGCCCGGACAACCTCCTTTTTATCAGCCTGGGATCTCCTGAACAAAATGTTCAGAGGTCCATGAAGACCTCTCCGTCCTCCGGCACACTGCAGAGAGTTCTGGCTCTGTCCTGTCTACCAGGGAGATTTATTTAGTAGTCCCCCCTTCCCTTTACACAGATGATGTTTTATTATACATGATCAATACCAGAAAAGACATTTCTATGATAAAAATATTATTGTAAAATTCGCTTTTGAGGTTTCTTTTAGTTTATCAATTAGTGTTAGCCAGTGAGAGTAAAATTACCATCTGAATATATGAAGTAGCCTCCATGGTGAGGCTGGGTGAATGGATCAGTGAACATCGTAGCAGGGAAAATTAAAAGAGCCGAACCACCGTTTTTATGCTGTTTTGCCTCCCAAAAACATTTGAATAAAAAAAGAAAATCAAAGCATAAGACATACACCAAAATAGTATAAGTAAAAGTACATCTGGCCTTGCAAAAAGACACCTTATGTAGCCCTGTATGAGGAAATATAAAAAGGTTATGGATGTCAAACTATGGCGACTCCCAAAAAGTTTTTCTTTTTTTTCAAAGTTTTGGATTTTTTTTAACGTGTTAAGACATAACAAAAACTGCATAAATTTGGAGCCGCAGAATACAGGTCACATGTCATTTTGGCTACACAGTGAACATAAAAACAAAACCCATAAAAAAGTGGCGCAAATGCAGTTTTTCAATAAATCTAACCCTTTCTGAATGTTTTTTCCAGCTTCCCAGTACAAGTCCTTCAAAAATGAAGCCCTCAGATAGCCCTGCGAATCGAAAAATAAGTTATGTTATGGTTTTTGGACGATTGGGAGAAAAAAATAAATAAAAATAGTTGCATATATAGGTATACATATGCCTATATATGTGTGAATATATTTATCAATATATACTGTATGCGTATGTATGTGTATATATAGTATGTAAGAATATGAATTGATATATATATATATATATATATATATATATATTGACCGAGAAGGTCTGTAAAGTGCTATCACATAATCTGGTTTCATGATACAAAATTTCCCAGCAAGGCAGTATTCGCAGGGAGCAATTTTTTTTTTTTTCAAAAAAATCCTATATTCTTTATTGGAAAACCACTTGCTTTTAAAAAAAAAAAAAATGCACAAAGTGAACACAGCCTGGGCAGAACCCTGCAAATGACAACATTTCTGGGTGCTTATAACTTATTGACTAAATTTTATTAACTCTTTCTTGGTGGATTAAAAAAAAAACCCCATCCATTCTGGTATTGCTTTTTATCTTTTAATTTTTTTTCTGTGCAGCATACAGCATAAGTAACATATTTCCTTTATTCTGTGGGTCGGTACGATTACGGTGATGCCTAATTTATATTGTTTTTTTTATGCGTTACTAGTTTTGCAAAACAAAAACCCATTTGGGGAAAGAAATCAATTATTTTTGCATCGCCGTCTTCTGAGATGTGTAGCAATTTTTTTTTTCCATTGACAGAGTTGGTTGAGGGCTTATTTTTTGCAGGATGATCTGTGCTTTTTATTGGTACTGTTTTGCGGTACATATGACTTTTTGATCACTTTTATAGTATTTGTTTTAAGGCGAGATAGCGAAAAATCATTATTTCATTGCTTTATTAATTTTTTATTTACTTTTTAGTGATGTCCTACTAGGAGACCTGAACCAGCGATACACTGATCGCTGGTTCAGTGCTATAGACTGCAATACACATGTAGACGCATAGGCTGACTTCCTCAATTCTTAGCAGGGTCAACCAGGTACTCACTGATCTCTTCGCAGGGGGTGCCCAGGGGACATTTGACATGGTGGAACCCCTTGGATGCCGTGGTCAAACATGACCAAGGGGTTAAAACCCCCATCGGAGATCAGCTACAATGTGTTGTAGCCCCATATAAGAACAGGTTAGAATATCCCATCATTGGGTTGCATACTTATTGCTTTGGTAGAAACACTAGGCATGTTTTTTACAATATTGTCAATGGCACAGAAGAGAAATCTTAAATACACTTTGTTAATAACTCCATTAGAATCGAACTGTTTGACAATGTAGCAGCTAAATTTTTTTCTTCCCCATTATCCTAGCCAATATTTGATCCTACTAGGACATCTATATTTCCTTTGTGGCTTCAGAGTTTATAATGGGTTTCCTGTGAATTCAGTAGGTAATGGGACAATGTGGTTCCAATCATTAGGTTAAGCTAATGGACTAGATCACTTCTGATACTCTTGTAGAGATCTCTTTAGAATCAGAGTAGATTAGTGGAGGATTGTTGGTATGGTGTGTGTTGGGGGGGGGGGTGAAAGTTGAATTCTCCTGTGGGTGTGCCAGCCCCTCAAAAAACCGCTACGGAGAAGACCATGGCAGAAACGCATTGCATATTTTTCTGCAGCCTTTTCCTCTGTGGACTTTCTGCCCCTATTATACCTACACAGAAAACAACAGCATTTCCATAGGTATAATTGAAATTTTTGAAAATACAGATTTTCGGCTGTGGATTTTTTTTTCTGTAATGTGTGGCTGGGAATAGCCAGAATCCCATCCACTTTGCAGGTAATGTAAAATGCAGCATTTTATTTCCCGCTGCGGCTAAAACACTGCATTTTCACAACGTGGGGCCTCAATCTAAATCTGTTTTTGCTGCAACCTTACTTCTAAATAAAGTTTCATCTGGTCTTATGCGCCAGAGAGATGGTTTTGTATAAAAAGTGTTTGGAACATTCTTCCAAAAGTTAAAGTTTTTATTTTTTGTTCACAAAGTACTATGAACATTTATTTTTTGCAGGACAAATTTTACTTTCTTATATTCTATTCCATACCATATTCTAGGAAGCTAGTAAGAATTCTGAATGGAGTAGAAGTAAAGTAAAAGTGGAATTGCACCATTTTCTTAAGGGTTTTGATTTTACAGCATTCTCTGTGCCATGTTACCGCTATTCTGCAGGTTGTTACATTCAGTGATACCAACTTTGTGTTTTGTTATATTTTAACCCCTTGGGTACCTTATTGTGGAAAGTGTGAGGTTTTGATCTTTACATTTTTTGTGGAATACAAAATGGCAGTGAAACACCATTTTTGCCAATTTGGAATTTTTTCCCTGCCACAACATTCACAGGATGAGTTTTTTTGGTTTTTTTATAGTTCAAACCTAGGGATACTTAATATGTTTAGTTTCCATATCTTTGTGTGTGAACTTGGAAAAGGGGGCAATTTGAAAAGGTTTTCAAATAAAAATTTTTTTTTTCGCTTTTATGGGGTTCGAACCTGAGCATTGTGATTGTTTATAGCATATACTGAGATGTTATTGTATTGCACCCAAGGGGCAGGAATCAGATGAAACATAATGGCACCTATGTGCCATGAATCTTTAGATAGTTTTCAATTGAAGCAGGTATATTAAGAGTTAAATGCTCAGTCTCTGTGGGCATTGCCATTGGGACTATGCTATGTTACATTACACAGGTTCAGAAAAAAAAAAAAAAAATCCTGCTAGGACAGGCAACTAACCCTCAACTCAATGTTCTCTTTGTGTTTATATATCTATAATCAGAC
Organism: Leptodactylus fallax; assembly: GCA_947044405.1. Lineage (NCBI taxonomy): Eukaryota > Metazoa > Chordata > Amphibia > Anura > Leptodactylidae > Leptodactylus > Leptodactylus fallax. Next base: position 289,672 of record CAMRHE010000433.1, read on the forward strand.
ATTGTCTGAGCTGTTATCAGCAAACTACAATTAGTTGACCTGATTACCCAGACCACAGAGCAGGAGATAACCGCTCTGAAAGTACAGAGAACTCCCCTCCCCTCCCGAGAGCAGTGAGTCATGTGATCCGATAACAGGCCAGGTGCCTTGACAACAATGTGAGGAATAATTTCACATCGCAGGCAAGCAAAGAAGCATTGCTAAAGCAATGCATTTAGGAATACTCTTGAATTTACATCAACTAGCAGTATAGATAGATTTGAGATGGGAATGCCCATTTAACATGAAGCTCTTAGGCCCCAGTGAAAAGTTTGCACCGGGCCCCTCCAACTATAATGCATGTAGTACTGGTCTCCTCACATTGACAAGATAAAACTTATGGGCCCCCTGAGACTCTTGGACCCAGGTGCGACTGCATCCCCTCAAGTTACGCTCCTGAGTATATTATTACTTATGCAAATAATTCACCGCAATGACTGGCTAAGCAATTGCCTTATGCAGTACAGCTGACTAGCCAGTTATCTTGTCATGTCCATCGCTGGTGTTAGCCACAACTTGTAGAGATAAATGCCTTATGCTTGCGATTCACCTAGGTCTAGACACTCAACACAACCGGTACCTGCTTCATTTGGTCTAGGCAAATGTTGTATATAGCCTTACAAAAGATGCTTTGTAGGACAGAGAGAAGACCGGCCTCCCTCTGTATAACCTACTTTAGATGTGCCATAGGTTGGTTACATAACACAGCTTTTTACTCAAACATGGATCTAAAAAGCTTTGAAGGCCCCATAGGATGCAATAGCCCTACTCTAAACACTGCTTATTAAGCTCATACCTAAACTCACACACTTTCTGGTAATCATAGATAACATGACAATAGATGTCTTTATGGTTCCACCTGAAACTACCTCTCAGTTTGGGACCTGAGTGATCAAAGATTAGATGAGCGAGGGGTGATGGAGTGGCCGGATTTAGTGAGCACAGGGAGGAGAGAGATGGTTATCCCCAGAGGAAACCATTATGAGATCTATAGCTTTTATTTATTATGCAATTCTATTCTTTTTGCAAAAATTAGTGCTCAGATTTTATGGAGCAACAAAGTTACAATATGACACAATAGGCCACACAAACCAATTTTATTCATACTATAGATTGACCTAAAGTCATTTTAAAAAATTAGAACCCATTAAAAACCTTTTGCCAGCTCAAAACCCAAACATTGCAGAACACAAGTTAGATGAGACGTGAAGAGAACAAAAATACATCAATAGCCAATATCACAAATTAACAACAACTTATAGCAGTTTGTCCAAGTGTATTATTACACACAAGAGATACAGGCAGAAAGTGACTGGTTACATTGACCCCCTGAAAATGAAACACAGAAGCAAAACTTTGAAGATTCAGCGGTTATGGCACCCAATCCCTGCTCTGCTTCTAACAGCGGATGTTGGGAAGGGGTTAATATAAAATTATGAATGTGAAAGTGCATAAAAAAACACATAAGCAAATATATTATAAAACATATTTAATACATAATGGAAATAATAAACACTATTCTAATAGCTAAAAACATAAGTATATATAGAATTTTGTATATTTTATTAGAATAGCGCTGCATATATTTTATATATAATATACGGAGAGGTGCATAAGTAGGTAAGTGGGTAAATATATTTCTAACAATGGGTTTACAGTACAAATATTTTATTAGATAACACAATTTAGTACAATCTCTTTTACGCTCACATTGGCAGTCCTCACCACCTATGGCTGTTACCTAGTTTTTACTCTCGAGCACATTTTGGCACAAAGTTTTTCATTGGCATAACTTTTCTTTTATGAACTGTGTCTCTTCATCAATCAGTCATGTCCTCCCTATGCCCTTCGGGACCTTTATTAAGGCTGGCATGCGAGGCGCCTGTCTTAAATCTCTCCCATTGTCTTAAATCATCCTATTCACATATCGGTTTTTAACACGTTATGTTTTAACGGACTGTCAAAAAAAAATAAAACGCGTCCTATTTTTGTGTGTTTTGATGGATTCCTCAATAGATTCGAACCTATGAGGGATCACTGAAAATGGATTCCCCATGGACGTAAAATGGCAGTGATAAAACGGACCGTTCGTCAGTTTTTCACAGCTGTCCATGGTCGTGTGTCGCCTTACACCACTGAGCCCATTTCAGTTTTTAACTCTATGATAGAAAACACAGATTACAGAGCAGATTGTTTCTTGCTGGAGGTAAAGCCGGCACTTCATCCAGGTTGGAGCAGAAATCTAATCACATTCACATATAACACAGAGCGGGGGGAAGGGGGGAGATCTCACTAGCTATCTATGACTTCAGAAAATAATAATAATCATTGATTGTAATGTCAATCTGTATTCCCTTAGTCCAGACAGCAGCACAATATGGGGTATCTCTGCCCCTGTGTGTTGTTTAGGACAGGTGGAACCTTTAATTAGCACCAAAAAGGTGCCTCCTACTAGCCCTATAAGAGGGCACAAGAGACCTCCCTCCACTGTGTAAATTATAAAGTAACAGGAAACAAGCTTCTAGGGAGGGAAGCCTTGTGCTGCTGTCTGGACTAAGGGAATACAGATTGACATTACAATCAACAATTCCCCTTACGTCCGACAGCAGCACAATATGGGGAGATAACAAGTAATTCCCCTAGGGAGGGTTTCCTCGCCTTACAACATCAAGGACTGACTGACCAAAGGCAGTTGTCTGGAAACTGCGGATGTCCAATGATAATGTTTAACAAAAGGTCAACTGAGATGACTATGATGCAGCCGCACAAATCTGGTCCAATGGTAAGGACCGATACTCAGCCAAAGAAGTCGACAACCCAGGTCGAGTGGCCGTAGAAAGACTGGAGGGAATAACTCCTGAATAAGAAAGGAAGACTTAATTGTCTCCTTGATCCATGTGGATAGAGTAGGCTTGGAAGCCTTGAGGCCTCTGTTTTTACACTGCATATCAATTAGTAGGCTTTCGGCCTTCCTAAGCGGTTGAGTGTGGAATAGGTAAATCCACAGACACCTTACCACATCTAAGGTGTTGAGCTTTTCTTCCTCCTCAGAGGTTGGAGAGGGGAAAAACACAGGTAACGAAATTAGCTGATTGCTATTATAGTATGATGGGACCTTAGGGATAAACCCAGGCAAACCTAAGGTGCACCCTATCTGCAAAAACAAAATGTACGGTTCTCTAGAAGAGAGGGCCTGGAGTACCCCTACTCTTTGGCAGATATAATAGCCAACAAAAAAGTGGTTTGTAGGCTAAATATTTTATCCCCGTAGTCTCCAAGGGTCCAAATGGAGGACCGCACAGGCCTGTAATGACTACCGCAAGGTCCCACTGGGGATGATACTGAGGGCTTTAGCCTCATTGCCCCTTTAAGGAACCTTGCAACCAGAGGATCCTGAGACAGACGTCTGTTCAAATGAGCGGAGAGGGCCGCAATCTGCACTTTCAAAGTGGCAGGGGCAAGGCCCTTATCCAAACCGTCCTGAAGAAAATATCAGCCGTTGAAGGTTCTAGATTATTAATACCCTTCTTGGAGCACCACTCCATGAAAATCTTGGCTGTCCTCTGGTAGTTCTTATTGGTAGATTCTGCTCTTGCAGAATAAAGGGTCTTCAGGACGGCCTCTGACAGTCCTCTATCCTGCTGTAGGGACTGCTCAACCTCCAGGCTGTCAGGTTGAATCTCCAGAGATCCTGGCACTTCAGAGATCCTTGGGAAACCAGGTTCTGGATGGGGGAAGCCTCCAATATATCCCTCGACTCATCTCCATGAGTTGGGAAAAACCAAGCTCTTTTTGGCCAGAATGGAATGATGGCTATCACAGAGACTTGGTCCTGTCTGATTTTCATTAATACCTTTGGTATTATTGGAATTGGAGGGAAGATGTATGCCAGCCTGGACCTCCAAGGGATGGACAGGGCATCCACTGCCAAGGGATTGTCCTCCTGGTAAAGGGAACAGAACTTCTTCACCTTGGCGTTGAGTTGGGTTGCCATGAGGTCTATTTCTGGAAGACCCCTGTTCAGGGTAATCTGATGAAAGACTTCTGGATTGAGTGACCATTCTCCTGATACAGCATAACCCCGACTCAACCGATCCGCTACTATGTTCAGGGAGCCCTTGATGTGAACTGCGGATAAATGGGTTAGATTTTTCTCTGCCCATGTAAATATCAGATCTGCCTCCCTAAGGAGGGTTGGTGATCTGGTGCCTCCCTGTCTGTTCACGTACAGCACTGTGGTCATGTTGTCTGACCGGATTTTGACTGCTCTTCCCTGGGAAGAGGCAAGCAATAGAGTAAGGCACGATATACGGCTCTGAGCTCCTTCCAGTTGTACGAGGTCCTTTTTTCAGGAGCGCTCCAGACTCCCTTTATGGAGTTTTCGTCCAATGGGCTCCCCATCCCGAGAGGGATGCATCTATAGTCAACAGGGTGCAAGAAGGTTGGACCGTGGACCTTCCGTCTTTCAGGTGCAACCACCACTTGAGGGAAAAAGACGGGTCCTGGGGGAGAGTCGAATCTTCTTGCTGAATGTAAGAAGGGAGCGATCCCAAGCCTCTAGTAACTCCTTCTGGAGGGGACGTAAGTGCCACAAGGCCCATGGGACTGCCTCCACTGCGGAAGACATCAAGCCCAGGATCTTCATCAATGTTCTGATGGAGGCTATCGGCTTTTTGAAGAGGTGCCGGACTGCCGCAACCAGCTTCTCCTTCCTTGCTGGTGTCAAGGAGATTTGCAGGCGGACTCAATCTAGGAAGTAGTTTTCTCAGAGGAACTTCCTTCGAGTTGAAGGGATCGTTTTTGACTTCTCCCAATTTATAAGCCATCACAGACTCTGAAGGCTGTCTGTAGGTACTGGAGCAGAACAGACTCTGACTGGGCCTTTATCAACCAGTCGTCTAGATAAGGCACCAAGAATATCCCCTGAAGCCTGAGGGCGGCCGTTATGGGGGCCACTACCTTTGTAAAGGTGTGGGAAGCAGAGGAGATCCCGAAGGGTAGTGCTGTGAATTGAAAGTGCTTCCTGTGGCCGGAAACTACTACGGCAATCCTTAGAAAAAAACCTTCTGTGTGGAGGTAAATAGAAATATGCAAATAGGCGTCTTTTATATCCAAAGTCACAAAAAACATCGCCTTAGAGGAGAAAGGTGGTGAGAAAGATGGTTTTCCTATGGAAGCGCTTCTTTTTGATGAAGCGGTTGAGGTACCTTAAGTCTATGATCATTCTCCACTTGTCTGCCGGTTTTGGCATCAGGAAGACGGGAGAATAGACACTGGATCCTTCTTCTAAAGAAGGGACTTCCACCAGGGCTCCCTTGTGAATGTACTCTCGGATGAAGCATTCCAGGGAGGCTGCGAGTTAACACAAACCGATCCTGAGGAGGACGGAGGAACTTCATTGCATAACCTCTTTGGATTACCTACCGGACCCATGGGTCTCGAATTTTTTCCTGCCCGCAGTTGAGAAAGTGGGAGACACGACCTCCGACAGGAATCTCGGCCACAGGAAAACTGCTTCTGATGTCAAAAGCTAGGCTTGACTTTTTTTTTATCATCAGACTTCAGAATCTCCGGCCGGCGCCTCTAGAGGAATAACTAGAGCCTCTCTGGACTGCCTTCCACGACGAGGCGGATAGCCTCTACCACGGCCAGAGCCAGACCTACCTCTGAAGGCCTGGGGTAAAGGTTTACCCTTCTTGTCGGCCAAGCCCTCTAGGATCTCATCTAGGGCACAGCCAAAGACTCTACCCGGCTCAAAGGGTAATGCGCACAAATTATACTTTGAGGGGAACACAGCTCTCCAAGGTTTTAACCATAGAGGTCTTCCTGCTGCAGTGTTCTTGGTAAGTGCCAGGGATTTGGCCGCCAGCCTTAATTGATGGTGGGAGGCTTCCGTTAAATATTCAGCTGCCAGGGAAACTGAGTCTAGAAACCCTAGCAGCTCGTCTCTGGAGACTCCAGAGTCGGTCACTTTTGAGGTGGACCAGGTCAGTACATAATTTGGCTGACTCTTCACAGGACGCAACCGCACAGCGGTCTTGGGCGAGGCAGCTGAATAAGCCTTCTTGAAGGTATTGTCGAAGCGCCTGCCATGGCGTCGTGCAGATTTGCTCCATCATCTGATGGTACCTTAGTGCGGCAGGACAGTTTAGCCACCGCCATATCCACCTTGGGAGGAGGACCCCATTGATCCCATTGAGCAACTGGGAATAAAGCGCTGAACCTCCTAGGAACCACAAGAGGTTTTTCAGGACTTCTCCACTCTGAGGACATTAATTTTTGTAATGTCTGGTCCACTTGGAAGACCCTAGGCCCTCTATAGGTGGACGCGGAGGCTTCCCCGTCAACATCACGATCCTTAGACCGGATGGACTTCAGCAGCCGGCTTAATTTTTCGAGTGGAAGCACGGCCTGCTGGGATCTTCAGTGGAATCGTCAGATGAGAGTGTCACGCCCACTATCTGATAATCTTCATCAGAGATCCGTAAGGAAGATTGTGTCTCAATCTGCGGTCTCTTGGCAATCTGGGCGATGGAAGAACGAATCTCCTTTAAGAGACTCCTCATATAGTCCTTTACCCAAGTAACAACCTCTTATAGAAGGTACTTCCGGCAGGGTCCGCGACACTGGTGACAGCGGGTAAAATCATAGCCGTCAGGTAAAGGGGTATTGCAATCCAAACACATTAGGTGTTTCAAGTTTAGAGGAATTTTTCCTCCTAAGCGCATCGCCATTACGTGCTGCAGAAGATGACATCTGAAACATCAAACAGCCACGTGACACTGAAACAGGGAAGATCGCCAAGCATCGCATAAAAACCCAAGGGGTACCTCTTTTTTTTTTTTTTTTTTTGAATCGGTCACTTGAAGAGAGAAAAAAACCGTCAGAAAAAAACCAGCCACCGCAACCCGCAGCAGAGGAGCTAGAAACCACTCACTCAACAAATAAAGGACTGCATTCAGACCTTTTAAATGTAATCCAGCAGCGAGGGGAGGAAGCCAACAAAGAAACATTTATACAGCACCAAAACAAGTCAAACGCCATAATGGAACATAGAGGAGCATAAGCCTAAGCCAGAGGCTCAAAATACAAGCAGCAAAAATCAATTCTATATTTTGCCTTTAAATTTTAAATTTCCAAACTTACCGCACTTTTTCCGAGAAAACTGGAAGTAGGGCGCGGTGGTGCGCAAAGGCTTCCTTCCCCTGGGAACACGGAACCGGAGAAAAGTTCCGGCCGCGGAGGTTCCCCGCTTACTTCCGGGATCGCGCTGCCTGCAGATGGATGCCGGATAACGCTGCGCTGCGGTGCGAAGGCCCGAAGGACCGGAGGTTTTTTCTTTGGGACCGCGGTACCCCAAGAAGGTAAGCCAGGAGTAACTAAAACCCCTAGCAACGGGAGGTCACAAGAGACCTCCGTCCACCTGTTCCACACAGGACAGAAAAAAACACAGTGGAGGGAGGTCTCTTGTGCCCTCTTATAGGGCTAGTAGGAGGCACCTTTTTGGTGCTAATTAAAGGTTCCACCTGTCCTAAACAACACACAGGGGCAGAGATACCCCATATTGTGCTGCTGTCGGACGTAAGGGGAATAAAAATTACATCTTTATAAAATATTTTGTGAGATCATTTCTATAAATATAAATTATAAATATTTTTGTATGATCATTTATACAATATACTGTAATACCACTGTATTGAATATTAGAAAATCTACTGATTTTCTCAGGCTCTGGACGAAAAGGTACAACCAAGTTCTTTAAAAACTGGAAGAAGTTTATTGAAATTTATCACACCAAGCAGGAAATAGAAGAACTGTATACTCCATGTACATACACACTGACTGGTATAATCTAGAAAATCTATGGGAATACTAGGTCTCCTTAAACAGACTTCTTAGAAATGGGGGATTTGCTTTTAGCCAATATATTGTATTGCTTGAGAAAATTGGGAAAATAATAAAATATGTAAAAATATTTAGCAAAAGTTCTCACTTTAATAAGGAAATATTTCCCATCCTACATGAATATTCTGGTGTTTACTAAAATGTGCTTTTTGAGTAAAAGGTTTGCCATATTCTAAACATGAAAATGGCTTTTCCCCTTTGTGAATTCTTTGATGTAAGGTAAGATTTGATTTCTGGTTAAAACAGAGGCCACATTCTGAACATAAATAAAGCTTCTCTCCTGTGTGAGTTCTTGAATGTAAAACAAGACTTGATTTCTGATTAAAACACTTGTCACATTCAAAGCATGAAAATGGCTTCTCTCCTGTGTGAATTCTTTTATGTCTATCAAGTTTGGCTTCACAGATAAAACGTTTGCCACATATTGGACATGGATACGTCTTCTCTCCTGTGTGAGGTTTTTGAGGTTCAGCTACTTTTATTCTGCTTAACAGTCTGATGAATCAGTACATTGTCTCGGTTTACTACAACCAGGTGATAGATCTTTGCTGGGAAGGGCTGAGGGTTTATCTGGGATAATTTCCTTCTCTTCATATATATCTTGCATGAAACCATGATCATCTGCTGTAATATCTGGAGATACCAGATAGTCCTCTAAGCTCCAGGAACATGCTGTCAAGAATAAAACATTTTATTTTTTTAATGTTTGAATAAAATAAACCTTAAACATTATATTAACATTATATACATTTCTGAACATACATTTATTTTAGCACAAAAGAAAGCAGCAAGGGAAGCAGAATCCTTATGAATATGGGAAGGCAGGATTAGTACATGCAATTTTTATTACAATCTACCTCTGGCTTTGACTAAAAGGGACAAAAACTGCAGGCACCAATCTGGGATTATAAGTAACTAATTGTGGCTGCCATCGATAATATGGGAACGCTGGATGAAGGGACATGACAAAAGTTGAAGCTATATGCAAGTGAGTCCCTGATTTCCTGGTAGATGTCCAACCTTAGGCTATATATTAACCCCTTAAAGACCAAGACAATTTTCGTTTTTGCATATCTTTTTTCCTCCCTACCTTCCAAGAGCCATAATTTTTTTTTGGGGGGGGGGTCACAAAGTCACATAATGGCTTATTGTTTGTAAGACAAATTGTACTTTGTAATGGCATCATTCAATATCCTGTACAATGTACTGGGGAGTTGGAAAAAAATTCAGAATGAGGTGGAATTGGAAAAAAAAAAAAAAAAGCATTTATGCCAATTTCTTATGGGATTAATTTTTATGGCATTCACTATGTGGGGAAAAAATAAATCACATGTTACCTGTATTCTGTGGGTCAGTACGATCACAGCGATACCAAATTTATATAGTATTTGTAATGTTTCGATACCTTTTGCAAACTTTTCAAAATATAAAAAAAAAAAAAAAAAAAAAATTATGTCGCCATGTCCTGAGACCTGTAACTGGGTAAGGTATATTGTTATGCGGAACAAGATGTTTTATTTTTTTAAGTGATGAGAGTGATTAAAAAAAAATCGTACATTTGACTATTTTTTTTTCTCCCTGCTACGCCGTTCACCGTATGGGATAAATATTTTTATATTTTAATAGTTTGGGCATTTTTGAGCACAGAATAACTCATGATTATTATAGTTTGTTAATATCCCTATGACAGGCATGGGAAGGCATTATAAGTCTCCCAGCTGTCATAGCAACAGAACAGCTCCCAAGATCTCATCATGTGGTAAGACATCTAGCAATGGAAACGATAATGGGGTGAGGTGGTGCAGACTTGTGATTGAGGGGTTCTGGGGGCATAAAAGAAAGTAATGAATAGTGAACTTGGATCATAGGCTTTAGCCTCAGCTTTCCACTGGGTAAAACAGAGAGACCCAATGGTTATGGTGCTTGATCTGATTCACATCATGTGCCATATTTAAAGACCCGACATTCGCTATACTATTACGGCAAATATTGGGAAGGGGTTAAATGTGGGAAATGCTGAAACTATGTTTTTTGATTAAGCATATGGTGGATTGGAATTATTGTATGGTGAACCAATATTTTCTAGATAACAGGTATGCAAAAAGGTGGCTCCATTTTTTTTTTTTTTTAAGATCAGTAAGGTCTGGCGAACACATGAGTAGAGAGGAAAAAAAATGTATGGGATAAAATTAAGGAATTTGAAGGTTTTAAATGGATATTTCAGCATCACATCTCTTTGTATAAATCCAAAATTAGAGGAAATAAAAAATTTGGTAGATGCGCACTATTGGATTAAATATGGAATTACTGGGGTGGAACATTTATTTCAAAATGGGACACTAAAGACTTCAGATGTTAGTAGTGGAATTTGGAGTTCCTCACTTCAAGATGTTTAAGTATTATAAGTTATACATGCTTTTGGTATTAAAAAATTTTTTGGGTGGAAAAAAAAAAAACACAATCTGACATTGGACCTCTTGTTAATAAAAAAAAAAAAAAATTATATATATATATATATATATATATATATATATATATGTATTTCACAGGTATATAAAATACTGATAAATTGTAGGGTTTATTTCAAAGTAAAAAAGTCAGGAACAGCAGGCACTGGATAAAGGGGAAATATCAAAATGATCAATGGGATATAGTAGTGTAAAGCTTATATTATAATATATGATCTTTTTCATCGGTTTATATTAATTATTTTCCAAAGACCAAAAGGCAGTTTAATCCAAGCTCGATGTCTTGTGTTAAATGTAAGTCAAGTGATCTCCATCACCTACTTTGGGATGTCCCAAGTTGCCTAATATTATTCCTTCTTGACCTATTCAACTGTTCCAGGACGGCGCTGCTCCTGGTAATGTTTACATGCTGGGCACGGCCACTACTCACTTGCCATACAACGTGTAGCAGAATGTTTAACATTACCCCATATATTTCAATAAAATACCTCTGCTATCCCTGTAGCTACACATTGTGCACAAGTGAACAGCAAGCCCCTCGGCCTGTAAACATCTATGGGATCCCTATTCTTCTATATCAAGTCCTTTCTCTTGACTTTTATATCTGGGAACTGGACCTCCAAACAAATTTCACAGACTGGGTAAATTGGCCACTCCAGATATTTGGAGAATAAGCAGCCAGGTAGATTAGATGATAAAAGTCTACCATAGCATTGTACCTATTTTACAGTACAATCCACCAAGCAAGTCCCCTACAGTAGAGGGAGGCTGTGAAGAGTGACCATAATCTATCCCTAAGATACTATACCCTATGGAAGCGCCATCTCTTTTTTTTCGTCCTGTTCCAGAATGTAGTTAAGCTCTTGTTATTCTTGGATCTTTCAGTTTTGACTTTATCTTGCATTACCTTTTACTTCATGTAATAAAGATCACCATTGCTCCTTCACAGAAGATACATAATGTAGATCACATGTAACAAGTAAGTTTCCCCGGACTGCTATAAACGCTCCAGAATTTGCCTTTTCTACTTCAGCATTCAGATGTATCTAGACTCAGCACAAGCTTTACCCACTTCAGACACTCTAGACAAAGTCCTTCCATAGGACTATAGTTGATGCTTTGTAGAGCAAAGACGACAAACTCTTTCAAACATCAGAGAATATAACCAGCCTCCTAGGACATCCAAAAATTGCATAGAAAGAACTTATGTAGCCAAACATGGAGCTTTGCAGAGCAAATTGTAGTTGAGTGTATACATAACCACACACACGCAGACAGACTGATTACATTGACCCTCACAAAATGAAACATCAAGAAACAGAAGCAACTCACAGTCACTATTGTCCTAGTCATAGCTCTGGTGCCTCTTCTCACAGTGACTTCACCAGACATGTCAGCTATCATTACATGATGTTAGAAGTAGATCGTTAACACATAGAAAGACAAGAACAAAAAGGTACAACCAAGTTCTTTACGAAGTGGAAAATGTTTATTGAAATGTATTACATCAATTAGGAAATAGAATAAGTGATTTATCAATTTTAGAATTGTTCATTATATCTATATAAAATGTATGTCTGATGATCCTGGTGAATTAATTGATTACTTCAAATTCTACCATTTATTTGTATTGTTTAGCTTGAAATAAAAAAAATAAAATAAAAAATATAAAAATGATAAAAAGTATTTTACAAAAAAATCTAAAAATTCTTCAAACTAATGAAACCTTCTCCCTTGTGTAAATAACATCTCCCCCATGTGAAATGTCTGATGTCCATTTAGAACTGATTTTTTGATTAAAATATTTGCAGCATTTAAAAATGGCATCTCTGATATGTGACAAGTTTGGATTCCACATGAAAACATTTTCCACATTGGGAACATAAAAATGTATTTTTCTGTATCCAACTAGAGCTGATTTTTGAGTAAAACTTCTCCTACATTCTGATCACATAGAACGCCGCTCCCTATATGATTTTTCCTGTGTCCAATTAGAGATGACTTATGAGAAAAACTTTTCCCACATTCTGAGCATATAAATGGCTTCTCCCCTGTGTGAATTCTCTCATGTCTAATTAGAATTGATTTCTGGGTAAAACATTCGCTACATTGTGAACATGAATATGGTTTCTCCCCTGTGTGAATTCTCTGGTGAGCAATAAGATTTGATTTCTGGGTAAAACATTTGCTACATTGTGAACATGAATATGGCTTCTCCCCTGTGTGAATTCTCTCATGTCTAATTAGATTTGATTTCTGGGTAAAATATTCGCTACATTTTGAACATGAATATGGCTTCTCCCCTCTGTGAATTTTCTCATGTCTAATTAGATTTGATTTCTGGGTAAAACATTTGCTACATTCTGAACATGAATATGGCTTCTCCCCTGTGTGAATTGTCTGATGAGCAATAAGATTTGATTTCTTGGTAAAACATTTGCTACATTCTGAACAGGAATATGGCTTCTCCCCTGTGTGAATTGTCTGATGAGCAATAAGATTTGATTTCTGGGTAAAACATTTGCTACATTCTGAACAGGAATATGGCTTCTCCCCTGTGTGAATTCTCTCATGTCTAACAAGTTGTGATTTTACAATAAAACCTTTGCCACAATCTAAACAAACATGCATCATGCGAGTTTTCAGACGTTTGGCTCGTATTTGGCGACTTTTTTTCTGCTTAACAGTCTGTGATGAATCAGAAGATTGAACGTGTTTAATAGGATCAGATGATAGATCTTGGCTTTGAAGGGTTGAGGATCTCTCATCTTCTTCAATGTCATCATCTTCATGTGCATCTTGCATGATACCATCTTCATCAGCTTTAAAATGTGAAGTTGTTGGATGTGTTTCTGAGGTCCGGGTATAGTCATCTGCCAAGAATAAAACCAATTTTCTTAGGTTTGAATAATATAACCTTAAAAATTGAAATTTTGCTACATTTTTATAGAAAAAAAAAAATCCAATACAAATCTCAAGGCATGGAGCATCTTTCCCCTTATGTTCCACAGGTTCATGTTTCACTACATCTGTCTCTAGCACAGTGGAGAATCATAGAGCGACAATGAGTCAGTGCTATAGGAGGTGTCCATCTCACACAATCCCTGACAACTACATGGATTTTCGCACAAAAGAAAGTGGAAGGGGAGCAGAATGTTCATGAATAGTGTTAGGTGAACCTTGCCAGATCAATGTCACATATTCTTAAGGTTTGCCCAGCAGTTTTATTTCTGAACCAGTACCACTATCTAAGTCTGGGGTCTTGTCACACCCCAGCTTATAATAAGAGGTCTGTAAACATAACAGTTGTACTCACCTTTCCTGAGCTCTATAGTGGCATCCCTACTGTATCCTCTTTGGGCCTATCCCAGCCTCCTGACTGAAGTCAGAAAATTACAGACCTCAGCAATTTCTAACAATGTGATTGGGTCTCAGTGGTCACATAAAGCATGCCGCTTACATGATACCCCTCTCACCCAGACATTTTTGGATTTTTGTTTTTGACTCCTTGCCTTCCAAAACCCATAACATTGTTATTTTTCACCATTCACAGAACCATATGAGGGCTTCATGTTTTTGGGACAAATTGTACTTCATATGTCACCATTTAATATTCTGTACAATGTACTGGGAAGCTGGAAAAAAAAATGCATTTGTGCAATTCTCTTATGGGCTTTGAGTTTACGGCATTTACTATGCAGCCAAAATGACATGGCACGATTTTGGGAATACCCCTAGAGAAGGCAGGGAAGGTTTCTTTTCTAACTCTGGGACATACTTTTCGAGGAACCAGGGCCAAGAACTGAACTGTATATTCCAGATGATGCCACACCAATTAATCTGTATAAACCAAACCCATCTGTTATGCACCAAGGTTTCAGCCATGTTTTTGACTCTAAGAACCCACTGCCTTTCCTGTGTTGGGCATGGCACAGGCAGTGTTCCAGAGAGTACAACCTTGGAGTTCCCTCCCTTTAGCTTGGAGCCTAGTTCTTTAAACGTTATTGTTAAGTACCCTCCACCTACCATGCATTCTGTAATTGGTACCAATATGGACCACGACAGCTGGGTCTTCCCCAAACCCGTCCAGTAACTTATCCACCCAGACTACCAAATCCTGGCACCAAAAAGACCGGAAACTATTTGGTTGAGGTGGTCTTGGTGACGAAGTATTCTACCCGTCTTCCCCATTCAAGAATCCTGTATAATCACTAGCTGCCTTGGCTTACCTGCACTGCTTATCCCCCAACTGTTAGCTGGGCTAATTTTGGGTTTGGTCCATTAAGTTGATTTTCAGTTCCAATTAATTTAAGCACAAATCAGTTTAAATTGGCTTAAAACATAGCGGCAGACTAATCTAAAAGTTAGACTTAAACTGCACCAACTTTTCCAAAGTTTCTAATGCTTTGGATAGCTTAAAAATATGTCAGATTCTGTTGTAATTTACAACAGAATTTTGGCACAATAGCTGAAATTTTTGGTGCAGCTTCTGGCTCACAATTTTGCATATTAAACCACACCTCCTTTTCAGCAAGTCACACCTACACATACAAGACACACAAACTGTTAGAAAGGGTCTAAAATAGTGGTCCCCAACCTTTTTTACACCAGGGACCGGCTTCTGTAGAGGATGGCCCAACAGGGCGGGGTGGGGGTGGGGGCGGAATCCACAGTGTGGACGGGAAGGCTCTCCACTGGGATGCTATGGTACGCAACACCGAGGCTACAGGATGCCACGCTACCCGATAGTTTACACATTACCATAGCAATGTGGCCTAGCGTGAAGTATCAAGCTAAGATTGAGGCCAACCCACGGACCGGCAAAGAACCCCCAACAGCCCAGTCCTGGTCTGGGGACCCCTGGTCTAAAACACATAGAAAATGGAGGTGTAAAGCATGTACACCATTTTTGGGGCAAATTATGCCAGAATTCTGGTGCATGTTTATTAGTGTCTTTAAACTCATGAGGCAGATGAAACTGTCAGGGCTCCTAGGACTATATCTAGCATATATGTAGCTCTCTATGGCAAACACAGCCAAAGTAATGTCAAAATGACAATGAAATGTATGTCTATAGTAAATCAGTGGGAGCAAACTGTTTGGGGTGGGGGGAGGGACACTGCTTACCCATGTAGGGTGTTTTTGTTTTGTTACCATACCAACAGTGTGACAGATGCAACAACAGTCTGAAGAAAACGTGTCAGACTGTTAGCAAGTCTTGATTTCCTTCCAATTGAAAAGGGAAGAATATGGTTTGTTTGTTTTTTGTTTGTTTTTAAAGTTGTCCAATAGTATCCATTTATAGGAAGAGATGACACAGTTATATAAAGTGGAGGACTGACAATTATGGAATTTCAAGAAATATTTGTGGCACACTGTCAGTGTACCTAGCCTGCCAGTTGAAAAAGCTGAAATCTCTTATAAAATCAAAATAATTATTTGATTATAACACCAGCACTCAGATAGACAAGAACCTGGACTGCCCTGCCCCTTATCCCTTTATGTGAGCAAATGCCATAAAAACAAAAAACAAATAAGGGCCAGCCATCTCCCCAGCTTTGCAATACGAAGGGACCCCTTTGCATCCAAAGAAAAGTCCTCTTCCTCCTCCAGTCTGGGACTCCTAGGTCCTCCACCACAATCACAAAGACCCAGTTCAGACCATAATTACAGCTCTGCGTGTCAATAGTGGAGTACACATTTCTCCACACTGACATGTCCAAAGAAAGACCCACATTGTGCAACATATGGTGATAAAGTAGGAAAAGGTTTGCAGTTGGCAAAATGCAATGGAATCCACTAAGTGGTACAACAGCGATTGCACTGCCAGCAACTTCACCAGGTGTGAGTTAAAGTTGCAGATCAGCCAGATCGCTGATCGCAGATTGACAGTTCATATTGCTGTTTATTGAATACATAATCCCTTATGGATGACTGACATTGGCACAGAGGATGGGAAAAAAGTTGGAGATGATGACGATAATGTGTTGCAACAGAGGAAGGGGAGAAGCAAACAGAATCCTGACTCAGCATCTGTGTTTCACTGCGGTCAGATCTGCTCTCAGGCAGTACAACAACCTTATGACTGCTGAAGGCGCTGCAAAGACTGGAAGTGCTGTCACTTTTGCTACCCTCACTCTTATTGTTAGTACTTGCAGTCATTGATAACTCTAGCCTGTCCCCAACCCTGTTTTTTTCCAGATATTTTACTGCACTGCTTATGTAATACTGATTGGAGACTATTCTGATATTTTTTTGTTTTTTTTTTAAACAAGTAACTATTTCAAGAAAATTGGGAACAAAAATGAGATTTGGCACTGAAAGGGTGACCTGACATAATGTTAGTCAGGGTTTTCTAGTCTGACAGTCACATTGGATTTTTGAGTAACTATGGTAGTTTTTCCTATATTTTCTTACAAAAAAAACACACCTAAAGAATATGAAATTTAGCATTGAAAGTAGGATTCGTGATTATGATCTAAATAAAATACATAATATGATTAATTATTTTAGGCCATGCCCCATAAACATGCCAGAGATTAATGTTCAGTCATTTTTGATTAGTCCTGTTTATACAGTATATAAGGGCACCATGGGTATAACAGTATATATTGCTGTCATAGTATGAGGAAAGCACAGTATACAGGGGTGAGGGTATGTGATGTGCAGAGCACTGCAGGCCAGGATCAGTGGTTATCTACTGTATATGGGTGCACTGGGCAGGCTGTATTTCAGATATACCTGAAGGTAGAATAGGCCAGCTAGACAGCTGTTGCTTGAGTCTCCTATGAGACACTTGCCCCTCAATATTTATGTGCCCACTGCAGTGGAACCATCTCTGCTGTCACGTTCCATTGGCTCTGCATAGTCTCACACTGCCATTGGCTCTCAGAACGCACTAATTAGTGACTTATCAGCAATTCTAACATAATAGAGCACAGCAACTTATCCGAC
Source organism: Leptodactylus fallax (assembly GCA_947044405.1). Classification (NCBI taxonomy): domain Eukaryota; kingdom Metazoa; phylum Chordata; class Amphibia; order Anura; family Leptodactylidae; genus Leptodactylus; species Leptodactylus fallax. Next base: position 307,038 of record CAMRHE010000433.1, read on the forward strand.
AGCCAATGGCAGTGTGACGGCAGATACGATTGTCCTGTAGTGGAAACATAAGTGTTGAGGGTTCTTAGGAAACATGAGCAACAACAGCCAAGCTGACCTATTGTACATCCAGGAATCTGTGAAACACAACCTGCCTGGAGCACCCACATCACAGTTAAAGACTGCCACCCCTGGCATCCAGTGCCCTGGCAGCATGAGACAGACTGTAATACCCAATGTACCAGAGATTAACATTGGTTTGACTTTCATTTACGTTACAATTAAATTCCCAGCCTTAACTGAAGGGTGACTTAGCCAGTCAAAATAATGCAAGACACACTGGACAGTTGTAAGACAACCCAATGATGTCCCAAGATTCATTTGTCTGTATAAACTGTTAGTTGAATGGGTTTCTGTGATTCTGGTCCTTTAAGACAGCAGCCATTCTGTAGTTGTGACATAATGCTGGAGTGACACGCCCCTATGATGTCAGCCTGCCTGTTATGCAGACGGAGTGCAAGTAGAGAAGCAGGAAGTGACGAGACAGCGAGCAACAGCCATCTTGGCAAGAGAAAAGACAGGTGTCTGTGCTGTATTGAGAGTGGGTGGAGATCTCAGAGGATTTTCCTCTGCAGCCAAGTCCAGTCCAAAGGCAACAGTCCTTTTAGCGTAGTGGGGCCACGCTAAAAGGACTGTGCTCAGTGGCTAGTCGGTGAAACTGACATTGTAGCTGTGTATATTGCAAAAGCTAGAGACTCGCAGTGCTGTTGAGTACCGGACAGTAACTGCAAAACCCCGGCTTATATCCCAGCACAGTGTATGGATTCTGCAGGACTGTCAGTGTGCTGAGTGAGATCTGCTGTTGGATTCCATCCATTTGGTTTCTCTGCCTGCTGAGGAGGATTTCATTACTTCAGATATCGTGATAACCATGAGGAGAGGACGCTTTGCTATAAAAGAAAGGAACGACTTTGGGCCCCACTGCTCGCTTCCACGGACTGTAAGCGGTCCACCTGGACCACTGGGAAAAGGGGCTGTGCACCCAAATGTGAAGTCAGGGTCAGTTAGGGATAGTTTTGGGTATATTCATTCTGTGTCCGTACTGCAGAAGCAGACATAGTAAAAGTGGAAACCACTGCAGAATCTTCCTTGAATTCTTCATACTATACTGTGTCTTTTGCTCGTCCTTCTTTCTGTTATTTTCCCTTGAACTTGCCCTTATTAACCTGCAGTAAATGCATTCTTCTTGAACTTGACCACCGCGTGTGCGTTGATTTCTGGCTATGGAGCCTAAACCACCTGCCTTGCTCTCGGTTCACACACTCACAGATCACAGGGCAACATCAATGGCAGATCTGAGCAAAATGAATTTTTTAGCAAGTGAAAATGTGACCTGGGCAATGTATGTAACACAAGTGGACCCTGCAGTCACAGCATAGTGCGGAGCTTCTCCCCCATTCCTATGATTTTTGAACCTATTTAAAATTGAGTAAATCTAAACTGTGCTCCACTAACCCCCTCACCTAGAATTCTGTAGTAATGCAATATTGCTGGTTTTCACTATTACCACGGCTGTGGCTGCACTGAGACTTCTTTCCGCTAGCCTGCTCTGCAATGTTTCTGGCGGGGGGGGGGGTTATCTATCATCTGCCCCTTTTTGGCCATATTTTTCACACTAGTTTTACTGTGGTGTCCATTTAAAATGCCATTTATAATGTGAGCTGCACCTCCTTTCTGACCTGACGGGCTCTTTTACACTGCCCATGTTTAGAAAGGGGCAAAAAAGGCACAAGTCATAAATACAGCGTGAAAAGGATCTGCATTTAGGCCACATCCCCTTTCTCATCAAAAGGGAAAGGAAAGCACCTGGAACAAAGGACCAAATGCTTCATAAGGGAAACGCGGGGCAGAAACAGACCACAATAAGAGGCACAAGTAGCTTAATAAATATGCGGCAGTGAGTCCTGGAGCTCTAACCACCTGTGTACAGCGATCCCTCCCCACAACTAGGCGCAAAGCAAAAGACAAACAGGTTTTAGACTGAGGCCCCACGTTGCAGAAAAGTGGCTTTTTGTCTTGCTGATTTTTTGAGCCAAACCCAGTAGTGAATGTAACAGAAGGGAAAAGTATTAGGGTTTCGATTATATTCCCCATTCCTTTATAAGGCACTCTTGACTTTGGCTCAAACAACTGCAGCAAAATCTAACAAGAAAAAGGAGCTTTTCTGCAACAAGGGGCCTCAGCCTTAAATTGTCATACAAGAAAAAAAAAAAAAAAAAAAAAAAAAAAACACGCACATCACACACAATCCTCACAGAAGAGAACCTTGCAATATATCAGGGTTTAGCAACCTTTGGCACTCCAGCCATTGTGAAACTACAACTTCCAGCATAATCCAGTCACTTTATTGGAGTCACAAGAATAGCTGAGCAAGTTTGCATGCTGGAAAGTGAAATTTCACAATAGCTGAAGTCCTGAAGGTTGATGATCCCTGCTCCATATTCAATCACACTCAACATGATCCACCCCACTTTCTGAACTCCACTTATTCACAATGTACTTAATGCAGCAAGCTCTGCCTTACACCCAAACCATCTACAGAGATCACCGACCATGGGTCTGGGCAAAGTTTGAGAGGTCAGAAATATTTATAAGCAGGATAAAGGTGAAAGGAGTTATATATATCTTTCCTCCCCACCGCGGTTAGGCTGTACAACCAACACCGACCTAAGCGGAGATCATTACACACAGAGAACTGAAATATCTCTCTGCCTGTTAAATCCCCCCCCCTCCTCTGCTACGTCCTATCTGTCTGTCTGCTATTAATGTAATGCCTCTCACCTTGGAACATTCTTGTACATGTTGTATTTGTATCTGCTTATCTTTGCTGCTGTAACACACTGAATTTCCCCATTGTGGGACTATTAAAGGACTATTATTATTATTATTATTATTATAAAAAGCAAAGACAAGGAAAGAAAAGACTTGGATCTCACCATCTTGGAGAAGACTGCGGATTTTAGGACCAACGTCTTCCTTCCTGACAAGCTCCTCCAGTGTTTCTTCAGTCCTATTAAAATCCATGTTAGAAGACTGGGCTCCTGTAGAGTGAAATCCAAGCAAGGCCACTATCTTTTAAAATAACACCAAAGTTCTGCTTATATTTTTGCACCCTGGTCTTCTGTCTTTGCTTGTACTTCACAGCAGCAGATCCACTTTACCAGTTGGCTTCAACATGGCCCTTATGTTTGCACTTGTCCCCTTGAATATATAATTCCACCCACAAGCTTTTTCTCTTTTAACACCTCCCTCTGGCTGATAAGCCTATGGGTGTGTAGGGGTGTGCATAATAAAGAGCCCGGACAACCTCCTTTTTATCAGCCTGGGATCTCCTGAACAAAATGTTCAGAGGTCCATGAAAACCTCTCCGTCCTCCGGCACACTGCAGAGAGTTCTGGCTCTGTCCTGTCTACCAGGGAGATTTATTTAGTAGTCCCCCCTTCCCTTTACACAGATGATGTTTTATTATACATGATCAATACCAGAAAAGACATTTCTATGATAAAAATATTATTGTAAAATTCGCTTTTGAGGTTTCTTTTAGTTTATCAATTAGTGTTAGCCAGTGAGAGTAAAATTACCATCTGAATATATGAAGTAGCCTCCATGGTGAGGCTGGGTGAATGGATCAGTGAACATCGTAGCAGGGAAAATTAAAAGAGCCGAACCACCGTTTTTATGCTGTTTTGCCTCCCAAAAACATTTGAATAAAAAAGAAAATCAAAGCATAAGACATACACCAAAATAGTATAAGTAAAAGTACATCTGGCCTTGCAAAAAGACACCTTATGTAGCCCTGTATGAGGAAATATAAAAAGGTTATGGATGTCAAACTATGGCGACTCCCAAAAAGTTTTTCTTTTTTTCAAAGTTTTGGATTTTTTTAACGTGTTAAGACATAACAAAAACTGCATAAATTTGGAGCCGCAGAATACAGGTCACATGTCATTTTGGCTACACAGTGAACATAAAAACAAAACCCATAAAAAAGTGGCGCAAATGCAGTTTTTCAATAAATCTAACCCTTTCTGAATGTTTTTTCCAGCTTCCCAGTACAAGTCCTTCAAAAATGAAGCCCTCAGATAGCCCTGCGAATCGAAAAATAAGTTATGTTATGGTTTTTGGACGATGGGGAGAAAAAAATAAATAAAAATAGTTGCATATATAGGTATACATATGCCTATATATGTGTGAATATATTTATCAATATATACTGTATGCGTATGTATGTGTATATATAGTATGTAAGAATATGAATTGTATATATATATATATATATATATATATTGACCGAGAAGGTCTGTAAAGTGCTATCACATAATCTGGTTTCATGATACAAAATTTCCCAGCAAGGCAGTATTCGCAGGGAGCAATTTTTTTTTTTTTTCAAAAAAATCCTATATTCTTTATTGGAAAACCACTTGCTTTTAAAAAAAAAAAAAAATGCACAAAGTGAACACAGCCTGGGCAGAACCCTGCAAATGACAACATTTCTGGGTGCTTATAACTTATTGACTAAATTTTATTAACTCTTTCTTGGTGGATTAAAAAAAAACCCCATCCATTCTGGTATTGCTTTTTATCTTTTAATTTTTTTTCTGTGCAGCATACAGCATAAGTAACATATTTCCTTTATTCTGTGGGTCGGTACGATTACGGTGATGCCTAATTTATATTGTTTTTTTTATGCGTTACTAGTTTTGCAAAACAAAAACCCATTTGGGGAAAGAAATCAATTATTTTTGCATCGCCGTCTTCTGAGATGTGTAGCAATTTTTTTTTTCCATTGACAGAGTTGGTTGAGGGCTTATTTTTTGCAGGATGATCTGTGCTTTTTATTGATACTGTTTTGGGGTACATATGACTTTTTGATCACTTTTATAGTATTTGTTTTAAGGCGAGATGGCGAAAAATCATTATTTCATTGCTTTATTAATTTTTTATTTACTTTTTAGTGATGTCCTACTAGGAGACCTGAACCAGCGATACACTGATCGCTGGTTCAGTGCTATAGACTGCAATACACATGTAGACGCATAGGCTGACTTCCTCACTTCTTAGCAGGGTCAACCAGGTACTCACTGATCTCTTCGCAGGGGGTGCCCAGGGGACATTTGACATGGTGGAACCCCTTGGATGCCGTGGTCAAACATGACCAAGGGGTTAAAAACCCCCATCGGAGATCAGCTACAATGTGTTGTAGCCCCATATAAGAACAGGTTAGAATATCCCATCATTGGGTTGCATATTTGTTGCTTTGGTAGAAACACTAGGTATGTTTTTTACAATATTGTCAATGGCATAGAAGAGAAATCTTAAATACACTTTGTTAATAACTCCATTAGAATCGAACTGTTTGACAATGTAGCAGCTAAATTTTTTTTCTTCCCCATTATCCTAACCAATATTTGATCCTACTAGGACATCTATATTTCCTTTGTGGCTTCAGAGTTTATAATGGGTTTCCTGTGAATTCAGTAGGTAATGGGACAATGTGGTTCCAATCATTAGGTTAAGCTAATGGACTAGATCACTTCTGATACTCTTGTAGAGATCTCTTTAGAATCAGAGTAGATTAGTGGAGGATTGTTGGTATGGTGTGTGTAGGGGGGGTGAATGTTGGACTTTTATTTCTTATAGCCATAGTATGGTATCAGGGCATTTACAAAAGATACAGGAGCTCCAAGGTTTACAATCAAGGCTTGGTGAAAAAGACCCGTCCTCATTGATAGCTCCAAGGCGGCCCGATTAAGAGAGTTCCTTGTGCTTTTTACTTAAACCTGTTTTAATAATTGCTTCTATTTTGATCTTGTATGTTATATCATGAATTCTCCTGTGGGTGTGCCAGCCCCTCAAAAAACCGCTACGGAGAAGACCGTGGCAGAAACGCGTTGCATATTTTTCTGCAGCATTTTCCTCTGTGGACTTTCTGCCCCTATTATACCTACACAGAAAATAACAGCATTTCCATAGGTATAATTGAAATTTTTGAAAATACAGATTTTCGGCTGTGGATTTTTTTTTCTGTAATGTGTGGCTGGGAATAGCCAGAATCCCATCCACTTTGCAGGTAATGTAAAATGCAGCATTTTTTTTCCCGCTGCGGCTAAAACACTGCATTTTCACAACGTGGGGCCTCAATCTAAATCTGTTTTTGCTGCAACCTTACTTCTAAATAAAGTTTCATCTGCTCTTATGCACCAGAGAGATGGTTTTGTATAAAAAGTGTTCGGAACATTCTTCCAAAAGTTAAAGTTTTTATTTTTTGTTCACAAAGTACTATGAACACTTATTTTTTGCAGGACAAATTTTACTTTCTTATATTCTATTCCATACCATATTCTAGGAAGCTAGTAAGAATTCTGAATGGAGTAGAAGTAAAGTAAAAGTGGAATTGCACCATTTTCTTAAGGGTTTTGATTTTACAGCATTCTCTGTGCCATGTTACCGCTATTCTGCAGGTTGTTACATTCAGTGATACCAACTTTGTGTTTTGTTATATTTTAACCCCTTTACGAAAATAATTTGAAAATAAAATCTGTGTCACCATATTTTGACACCAACAAATTTTCACTTTTCTGTGTTTGGTGCAGTTTAGCTAAATTTTTTTTTGGGGGTGGGGGGGTTGGAACTTTTACTGATACCTTATTGTGGAAAGTGTGAGGTTTTGAGCTTTACATTTTTTGTGGAATACAAAATGGCAGTGAAACACCGTTTCTGCCAATTTGGGATTTTTTTCCCTGCCACAACATTCACAGGATGAGTTTTTTTGTTTTTTTTATAGTTCAAACCTAGGGATACTTAATATGTTTAGTTTCCTTATCTTTGTATGTGAACTTGGAAAAGGGGGCAATTTGAAAAGGTTTTCAAATTAAAATTTTTTTTTCGCTTTTATGGGGTTTGAACCTGAGCATTGTGATTGTTTATAGCATATACTGAGATGTTATTGTATTGCACCCAAGGGGCAGGAATCAGATGAAACATAATGGCACCTATGTGCCATGGCTCTTTAGATAGTTTTCAATTGAAGCAGGTATATTAAGAGTTAAATGCTAAGTCTCTGTGGGCATTGCAATTGGGACTATGCTATGTTACATTACACAGGTTCAGAAAAAAAAAATAAAATCCTGCTAGGACAGGCAACTAACCCTAAACTCAATGTTCTCTTTGTGTTTATATATCTATAATCAGACATTGTCTGAGCTGTTATCAGCAAACTACAATTAGTTGACCTGATTACCCAGATCACAGAGCAGGAGATAACCGCTCTGAAAGTACAGAGAACTCCCCTCCCCTCCCGAGAGCAGAGAGTCATGTGATCCGATAACAGGCCAGGTGCCTTGACAACAATGTGAGGAATAATTTCACATCTCAGGCAAGCAAAGAAGCATTGCTAAAGCAATGCATTTAGGAATACTCTTGAATTTACATCAACTAGCAGTATAGATAGATTTGAGATGGGAATGCCCATTTAACATGAAGCTCTTAGGCCCCAGTGAAAAGTTTGCACCGGGCCCCTCCAACTATAATGCATGTAGTACTGGTCTCCTCACATTGACAAGATAAAACTTATGGGCCCCCTGAGACTCTTGGACCCAGGTGCGACTGCATCCCCTCAAGTTACGCTCCTGAGTATATTATTACTTATGCAAATAATTCACCGCAATGACTGGCTAAGCAATTGCCTTATGCAGTACAGCTGACTAGCCAGTTATCTTGTCATGTCCATCACTGGTGTTAGCCACAACTTGTAGAGATGAATGCCTTATGCTTGCGATTCACCTAGGTCTAGACACTCAACACAACCGGTACCTGCTTCATTTGGTCTAGGCAAATGTTGTATATAGCCTTACAAAAGATGCTTTGTAGGACAGAGGGAAGACTATGGAGCCTTCAAAGCTTTTTACTCAAACATGGATCTAAAAAGCTTTGAAGGCTCCATAGGATGCAATAGCCCTACTCTAAACACTGCTTATTAAGCTCATACCTAAACTCACACACTTTCTGGTAATCATAGATAACATGACACTAGATGTCTTTATGGTTCCACCAGAAACTACCTCACAGTTTGGGACTTGAGTGATCAAGGATTAGATGAGCGAGGGGTGATGGAGTGGCCGGAATTAGTGAGCACAGGGAGGAGAGAGATGGTTATCCCCAAAGGAAACCATTATGAGATCTATAGCTTTTATTTATTATGCAATTCTATCCTTTTTGCAAAATTAGTGCTCAGATTTTATGGAACAACAAAGTTACAATATGACACAATAGGCCACACAAACCAATTTTATTCATACTATACATTGACCTAAAGTCATTTTAAAAAATTAGAACCCATTAAAAACCTTTAGCCAGCTCAAAACCCAAACATTGCAGAACAGAAGTTAGATGAGACGTGAAGAGAACAAAAATACATCAATAGCCAATATCACAAGTTAACAACAACTTATAGCAGTTTGTCCAAGTGTATTATTACACACAAGAGATACAGGCAGAAAGTGACTGGTTACATTGACCCCCTGAAAATGAAACACAGAAGCAAAACTTTGAAGATTCAGCGGTTATGGCACCCAATCCCTGCTCTGCTTCTAACAGCGGATGTTGGGAAGTATATATAGAATTTTGTATGTTTTATTAGAATAGCGCTGCATATATTTTATATATAATATACGGAGAGGTGCATAAGTAGGTAAGTGGGTAAATATATTTATAACAATGGGTTTACAGTACAAATATTTTATTAAATAACACAATTTAGTACAATCTCTTTTACGCTCACATTGGCAGTCCTCACCACCTATGGCTGTTACCTAGTTTTTACTCTCGAGCACATTTTGGCACAAAGTTTTTCATTGGTATAACTTTTCTTTTATGAACTGCGTCTCTTCATCAATCAGTCATGTCCTCCCTATGCCCTTCGGGACCTTTATTAAGGCTGGCATACGAGGCGCCAGTCTTAAATCTCTCCCATTGTCTTAAATCATCCTATTCACATATCGGTTTTTAACACGTTGTGTTTTAACGGACTGTCAAAAAAAAAAAAAAATGCGTCCTATTTTTGTGTGTCTTGATGGATTCCTCAATAGATTCGAACCTATGAGGGATCACTGAAAATGGATGCCCCATGGACGTAAAATGGCAGTGATAAAACGGACCGTTCATCAGTTTTTCACAGCTGTCCATGGTCGTGTGTCGCCTTACACGACAGCCCATTTCAGTTTTAACTCTGTGATAGAAAACACAGATTACAGAGCAGATTGTTTCTTGCTGGAGGTAAAGCCGGCACTTCATCCAGGTTGGAGCAGAAATCTAATCACATTCACATATAACACAGAGCGGGGGAAGGGGGGAGATCTCACTAGCTATCTATGACTTCAGAAAATAATTCTGATCTATCCCAAAATGAGGGTATCTTATATCTAACCAAATGTTAGGTCTGTTATAATGTATTGATCGATTCTAGTTTATTTAATTCCTTATGGCCAACATTCAGAATGGGGTGGAATTAAAATAATTATTGTAATTGGATCATTTTCTTATAAGTTTTTGCTTTATTGCATTAAATATGTAATGTAAGGATAATATGTTACTTATATTCTGCAGCTTTGTCATGTTTGGATTCCTTTACAAGCGTTTAAAACTTCGAAAGATGAAAATTTTTTTTTCGAGTCTTCATATTTTGACACCGGTTACTTTTTCATTCCCATTTCTAAGCATTTTGATTTTTTTTTTTCTAATACAGTGTTTGCCATATCGATATTTTTATACTTTTAGAGTTTGGCCATTTTTTGGACAAAGGGGATATTTCAAAGAAAAATAAAGAGATAAAAATAAACCTATGTGATCTAGGGAAAGGGAGTGATTGGAATTTCTATATTTTTTTATAGAAATCTTTATAAAATATTTTGTGAGATCATTTCTATAAATATAAATTATAAAATATTTTTGTATGATCATTTATACAATATACTGTAATACCACTGTATTGAATATTAGAAAATCTACTGATTTTCTCAGGATCTGGACGAAAAGGTACAACCAAGTTCTTTAAAAACTGGAAGAAGTTTATTGAAATTTATCACACCAAGCAGGAAATAGAACTGTATACTCCATGTACATACACACTGACTGGTATAATCTAGAAAATCTATGGGAATACTAGGTCTCCTTAAACAGACTTCTTAGAAATGGGGGATTTGCTTTTAGCCAATATATTGTATTGCTTGAGAAAATTGGGAAAATAATAAAATATGTAAAAATATTTAGCAAAAGTTCTCACTTTAATAAGGAAATATTTCCCATCCTACATGAATATTCTGGTGTTTACTAAAATGTGCTTTTTGAGTAAAAGGTTTACCACATTCTAAACATGAAAATGGCTTTTCCCCTTTGTGAATTCTTTGATGTAAGGTAAGATTTGATTTCTGGTTAAAACAGAGGTCACATTCTGAACATAAATAAAGCTTCTCTCCTGTGTGAGTTCTTGAATGTAAAACAAGACTTGATTTCTGATTAAAACACTTGTCACATTCAAAGCATGAAAATGGCTTCTCTCCTGTGTGAATTCTTTTATGTCTATCAAGTTTGGCTTCACAGATAAAACGTTTGCCACATATTGGACATGGATACGTCTTCTCTCCTGTGTGAGTTTTTTGAGGTTCATCTCTTTTGCTACTTTTATTCTGCTTAACAGTCTGATGAATCAGTAGATTGTCTCGGTTTACTACAACCAGGTGATAGATCTTTGCTGGGAAGGGCTGAGGCTTTATCTGGGATAATTTCCTGCTCTTCATATATATCTTTGTAAAATATTAACTGTCCTGTAAACTATAAAATAGTCTACAATTGAATGAAATCCTTACTCACGTGTTGACCCCTAAGGTAACATTATTGGAGGACTCTGCTTCATATAAAACATGGAGATTTATTGAAAGTCTTCATGGGAAACAAATATATGGAAAACTTCCAGCATAACAGAAACATCAGTCAATGTCTTACATGTCACAGAATTAGGTTTCTTCAAGATGAATCCCTTGCAGACATCTTGGCTCTTGCTTATTCATCAATGTGTGTTGATCTTCTGCAGGACGATTCCGACATCCTTCCCAAGGTCTTAGAGGAATTAGCCAGGTTTGGAGAGAGGGACCCAAAGTGAGAGATAGAGACAGGTTCCCACAGGGAGTGGGAGACCCCCACCGAGTAGTGAGACCACAACATGTGTGTCTGTCAGTCATTTATATCCATGAAACGGGGTGTTTCCCATCATCCTTATACTTTCTACTACTGTATTTGGCCAATACCAAAATAGTCATATGCTATCCACACCCATGCACCATAAGTTACAAGAGCTATGTCAGCAGAATACAATTTAACCCTCAAAGGCCATGAATATTGCATGTCAAATATTATTTAACAATCTTGCATGAAACCATGATCATCTGCTGTAATATCTGGAGATACCAGATAGTCCTCTAAGCTCCAGGAACATGCTGTCAAGAATAAAACATTTTATTTTTTTTAATATTTGAATAAAATAAACCTTAAACATTATATTAACATTATATACATTTCTGAACATACATTTATTTTAGCACAAAAGAAAGCAGCAAGGGAAGCAGAATCCTTATGAATATGGGAAGGCAGGATTAGTACATGCAATTTTTATTACAATCTACCTCTGGCTTTGACTAAAAGGGACAAAAACTGCAGGCACCAATCTGGGATTATAAGTAACTAATTGTGGCTGCCATCGATAATATGGGAACGCTGGATGAAGGGACATGACAAAAGTTGAAGCTATATGCAAGTGAGTCCCTGATTTCCTGGTAGATGTCCAAGCTTAGGCTATATATTAACCCCTTAAAGACCAAGACAATTTTCGTTTTTGCATATCTTTTTTCCTCCCTACCTTCCAAGAGCCATAATTTTTTTTGGGGGGGGGGGTCACAAAGTCACATGATGGCTTATTGTTTGTGAGACAAATTGTACTTTGTAATGTCATCATTCAATATCCTGTACAATGTACTGGGGAGTTGGAAAAAAATTCAGAATGAGGTGGAATTGGAAAAAAAAAAAAAAGCATTTATGCCAATTTCTTATGGGATTAATTTTTATGGCATTCACTATGTGGGGAAAAAAAAAAATCACGTTACCTGTATTCTGTGGGTCAGTACGATCATAGCGATACCAAATTTATATAGTATTTGTAATGTTTCGATACCTTTTGCAAACTTTTCAAAATAGAAAAAATAAATAAATAAAATTATGTCGCCATGTCCTGAGACCTGTAACTGGGTAAGGTATATTGTTATTATGATTCACATCATGTGCCATATTTAAAGACCCGACATTCGCTATACTATTACGGCAAATATTGGGAAGGGTTTAAATGTGGGAAATGCTGAAACTATGTGTTTGGATTAAGCATATGGTGGATTGGAATTATTGTATGGTGAATCAATATTTTCTAGATAACAGGTCTGCAAAAAGGTGGCTCCATTTTTTTTTTTTTTTTTAAGATCAGTAAGGTCTGGCGAATACATGAGTAGAGAGGAAAAAAAAAATGTATGGGATAAAATTAAGGAATTTGAAGGTTTTAAATGGATATTTCAGCATCACATCTCTTTGTATAAATCCAAAATTAGAGGAAATTAAAAATTTGGTAGATGCGCACTATTGGATTAAATATGGAATTACTGGGGTGGAACATTTATTTCAAAATGGGACACTAAAGACTTCAGATGTTAGTAGTGGAATTTGGAGTTCCTCACTTCAAGATGTTTAAGTATTATAAGTTATACATGCTTTTGGTATTAATAAAATTTTTGGGTGGAAAAAAAAAAATCTGACATTGGACCTCTTGTTAAAAAAAAAAAAAATAATAATAAAAAAAAAAAAATATATATATATATATATATATATATATATATATTTCACAGGTATATAAAATACTGCTAAATTGTAGGGTTTATTTCAAAATAAAAAAAGTCAGGAACAGCAGGCACTGGATAAAGGGGAAATATCAAAATGATCAATGGGATATAATAGTGTGAAGCTTATATTATAATATATGATCTTTCTCATCGGTTTATACTAATTATTTTCCAAAGACCAAAAGGCAGTTTAATCCAAGCTCGATGTCTTGTGTTAAATGTAAGTCAAGTGATATCCATCACCTACTTTGGGATGTCCCAAGTTGCCTAATATTATTCCTTCTTGACCTAATTAACTGTTCCAGGACGGCGCTGCTCCTGGTAATGTTTACATGCTGGGCACGGCCACTACTCACTTGCCATACAACGTGTAGCAGAATGTTTAACATTACCCCATATATTTCAATAAAATACCTCTGCAATCCCTAAACCTGTAGCTACACATTGTGCACAAGTGAACAGCAAGCCCCTCGGCCTGTAAACATCTATGGGATCCCTATTCTTCTATATCAAGTCCTTCCTCTTGACTTTTATATCGGGGAACTGGACCACCAAACAAATTTCACAGACTGGGTAAATTGGCCACTCCAGATATTTGGAGAATAAGCAGCCAGGTAGATTAGATGATAAAAGTCTACCATAGCATTGTACCTATTTTACAGTACAATCCACCAAGCAAGTCCCCTACAGTAGAGGGAGGCTGTGAAGAGTGACCATAATCCATCCCCAAGATACTATACCCTATGGAAGCGCCATCTCTTTTTTTTTTTTTTTGTCCTGTTCCAGAATGTAGTTAAGCTCTTGTTATTCTTGGATCTTTCAGTTTTGACTTTATCTTATATTACCTTTTACTTCATGTAATAAAGATCACCATTGCTCCTTCACAGAAGATACATAATGTAGATCACATGTAACAAGTAGGTTTCCCCAGACTGCTATAAACGCTCCAGAATTTGCCTTTTCTACTTCAGCATTCAGATGTATCTAGACTCAGCACAAGCTTTACCCACTTCAGACACTCTAGACAAAGTCCTTCCATAGGACTAGATTTGATGCTTTGTAGAGCAAAGAGGACAAACTCTCGCAAACATCAGAGGATATAACCAGCCTCCTAGGACATCCAAAAATTGCATAGAAAGAAGTTATGTAGCCAAACATGGAGCTTTGCAGAGCAAATTGTAGTTGAGTGTATACATAACCACACACACGCAGACAGACTGATTACATTGACCCTCACAAAATGAAACATCAAGAAACAGAAGCAACTCACAGTCACTATTGTCCTAGTCATAGCTCTGGTGCCTCTTCTCACAGTGACTTCACCAGACATGTCAGCTATCATTACATGATGTTAGAAGTAGATCGCTAACACATAGAAAGACAAGAACAAAAAGGTACAACCAAGTTCTTTAAGAAGTGGAAAATGTTTATTGAAATGTATTACATCAATTAGGAAATAGAATAAGTGATTTATCAATTTTAGAATTGTTCATTATATCTATATAAAATGTACGTCTGATGATCCTGGTGAATTAATTGATTACTTCAAATTCTACCATTTATATGTATTGTTTAGCTTGAAATAAAAAAAATAAAATAAAAAATATAAAAATGATAAAAAGTATTTTACAAAAAATTCTTCAAACTAATGAAACTAATGAAAAATATTTGCAGCATTTAAAAATGGCTTCTCTGATATGTGACAAGTTTGGATTCCACATGAAAACATTTTCCACATTGGGAACATGAAAATGTCTTTTTCCGTATCCAACTAGAGTTGATTTTTGAGTAAAACATCTCCCACATTCCGATCACAGAACGCCGCTCCCTATGTGATTTTTCCTGTGTCCAATTAGAGATGATTTTTGAGAAAAACTTTTCCCACATTCTGAGCATATAAATGGCTTCTCCCCTGTGTGAATTCTCTCATGTCTAATTAGATTTGATTTCTGGGTAAAACATTCGCTACATTGTGAACATGAATATGGTTTCTCCCCTGTGTGAATTCTCTGATGAGCAATAAGACTTGATTTCTGGGTAAAATATTCACTACATTCTGAACATGAATATGGCTTCTCCCCTGTGTGAATTTTCTCATGTCTAATTAGATTTGATTTCTTGGTAAAACATTTGCTACATTCTGAACATGAATATGGCTTCTCCCCTGTGTGAATTGTCTGATGAGCAATAAGACTTGATTTCTGGGTAAAACATTTGCTACATTCTGAACATGAATATGGCTTCTCCCCTGTGTGAATTCTCTCATGTCTAACAAGTTGTGATTTTACAATAAAACCTTTGCCACAATCTAAACAAACATGCATAATGCGAGTTTTCTGACGTTTGGCTCGTCTTTGGCGACTTTTTTTCTGCTTAACAGGCTGTGATGAATCAGAAGATTGAACATGTTTAATAGGATCAGATGATAGATCTTGGCTTTGAAGAGTTGAGGATATCTCATCTTCTTCAATGTCATCATCTTCATGTGCATCTTGCATGATACCATCTTCATCAGATTTAAAATGTGAAGTTGTTGGATGTGTTTCTGAGGTCATGGTATAGTCACCTGCCAAGAATAAAACCGATTTTCTTAGGTTTGAATAATATAACCTTAAAAATTGAAATTTTGCTACAATTTTATAGAAAAAAAAAATCCAATACAAATCTCAAGGCATGGAGCATCTTTCCCCTTGTGTTCCACAGGTTCATGTTTCACTACATCTGTCTCTAGCACAGTGGAGAATCATAGAGCGACAATGAGTCAGTGCTATAGGAGGTGTCCATCTCACACAATCCCTGACAACTACATGGATTTTCGCACAAAAGAAAGTGAAAGGGGAGCAGAATGTTCATGAATAGTGTTAGGTGAACCTTGCCAGATCAATGTCACATATTCTTAAGGTTTGCCCAGCAGTTTTATTTCTGAACCAGTACCACTATCTAAGTCTGGGGTCTTGTCACACCCCAGCTTATAATAAGAGGTCTGTAAACATAACAGTTGTACTCACCTTTCCTGAGCTCTATAGCGGCATCCCTACTGTATCCTCTTTGGGCCTATCCCAGCCTCCTGAATGACGTCAGAAAATTACAGACTTCAGCAATTTCTAACAATGTGATTGGGTTTCAGTGGTCACGTAAAGCATGCCGCTTACATGTAACCCCTCTCACCCAGGCATTTTTCGATTTTTGTTTTTGACTCCGTGCCTTCCAAAACCCATAACATTGTTATTTTTCCCCATTCACAGAGCCATATGAGGGCTTCATGTTTTTGGGACAAATTGTACTTCATAAAGCACCATTTAATATTCTGTACAGTCATGGCCAAAAGTTTTGAGAATGATACAAATATTAATTTTTACAAAGTCTACTGCTTCAATTTTTCTAATGGCAATTTGCATATACTCCAGAATGTTATAAAGAGTGATCAGCTTAACAGCAATTACTTGCAAAGTCAATATTTGCCTAGAAAATGAACTTTATCACCCAAAACACATTTCAACATCATTGCAGCCCTGCCTTAAAAGGACCACCTAACATCGTTTCAGTGATTGCTCCATTAACACAGGTGTGGGTGTTGATGAGGACAGGGCTGGAGATCAATCTGTCATGATTAAGTAAGAATGACACCACTGGACACTTTAAAAGGAGGCTGGTGCTTGCCATCATTGTTTCTCTTCTGTTAACCATGGTTATCTCTAAAGAAACACGTGCAGTCATCATTGCACTGCACAAAAATGGCCTAACTGGGAAGAGTATTGCAGCTAGAAAGATTGCACCTCAGTCAACAATCTATCGCATCATCAAGAACTTCAAGGAGAGAGGTTCCATTGGTGCCAAAAAGGCTCCAGGGCGCCCAAGAAAGACCAGCAAGCGGCAGGACCGTCTCTTAAAAGTGTTTCAGCTGCGGGATCGGGCTACCAGCAGTGCAGAGCTTGCTGAGGAATGGCAGCAGGCAGGTGTGAGTGCATCTGCACGCACTGTGAGGCGGAGACTCTTGGAGCAAGGCCTGGTCTCAAGGAGGGCAGCAAAGAAGCCACTTCTCTCCAGAAAAAACATCAGGGACAGACTGATATTCTGCAAAAGGTACAGGGAGTGGACTGCTGAGGACTGGGGTAAAGTCATTTTCTCTGATGAATCCCCTTTTCGATTGTTTGGAACATCTGGAAAACAGCTTATTCGGAGAAGAAGAGGTGAGCGCTACCACCAGTCTTGTCTCATGCCAACTGTAAAGCATCCTGAAACCATTCATGTGTGGGGTTGCTTCTCAGCCAAGGGAATCGGCTCTCTCACAGTCTTGCCTAAAAACACAGCCATGAATAAAGAATGGTACCAGAATGTCCTCCAAGAGCAACTTCTCCCAACCGTCCAAGAGCAGTTTGGCGCTCAACAATGCCTTTTCCAGCATGATGGAGCACCTTGCCATAAAGCAAAGGTGATAACTAAATGGCTCAGGGAACAAAACATAGAGATTTTGGGTCCATGGCCTGGAAACTCCCCAGATCTTAATCCCATTGAGAACTTGTGGTCAATCATCAAGAGACGGGTGGACAAACAAAAACCAACAAATTCAGACAAAATTGAAAGCATTGATTCTGCAAGAATGGACTGCTATCAGTCAGGATTTGGTCCAGAAGTTGATTGAGAGCATGCCAGGGAGAATTGCAGAGGTCCTGAAGAAGAAGGGTCAACACTGCAAATATTGACTTGCTGCATTAACTCATTCTAACTGTCAATATAAGCTTCTGTTACTCATAATATGAATGCAATTCTATTTCTGTATGTGATAAAAACATCTGACAAACACACATAAAAACCAGAGGGCAGCAGATCATGTGAAAATATAATATTTGTGTCATTCTCAAAACTTTTCGCCATGACTGTACAATGAACTGGGAAGCTGGAAAAAAAAAATGCATTTGTGCAATTCTCTTATGGGCTTTGAGTTTACGGCATTTACTATGCAGCCAAAATGACATGGCACGATTTTGGGAATACCCCTAGAGAAGGCAGGAAAGGTTTCTTTTCTAACTGTGGGACATCCTTTCGAGGAACCAGGGTCGAGAACTGAACTGTATATTCCAGATGATGCCACACCAATTAATCTGTATAAACCAAACCCATCTGTTATGCACCAAGGTTTCAGCCATGTTTTTGACTCTAAGAATCCACTGCCTTTCCTGTGTTGGGCATGGCACAGGCAGTGTTCCAGAGAATACAACCTTGGAGTTCCCTCCCTTTAGCTTGGAGCCTAGTTCTTTAAATGTTATTGTTAAGTACCCTCCACCTACCATGTATTCTGTAATTGGTACCAATATGGACCACGACAGCTGGGTCTTCCCCAAACCCGTCCAGTAATTTATCCACCCAGACTACCAAATCCTGGCACCAAAAAGACCGGAAACTATTTGGTTGAGGTGGTCTTGGTGACGAAGTATTCTACCCGTCTTCCCCATTCAAGAATCCTGTATAATCACTAGCTGCCTTGGCTTACCTGCACTGCTTATCCCCCAACTGTTAGCTGGGCTAATTTTGGGTTTGGTCCATTAAGTTGATTTTCAGTTCCAATTAATTTAAGCACAAATCAGTTTAAATTGGCTTAAAACATAGCGGCAGACTAATCTAAAAGTTAGACTTAAACTGCACCAACTTTTCCAAAGTTTCTAATGCTTTGGATAGCTTAAAAATATGTCAGATTCTGTTGTAATTTACAACAGAATTTTGGCACAATGGCTGAAATTTTTGGTGCAACTTCTGGCTCACAATTTTGCATATTAAACCACACCCCCTCTTCAGCAAGTCACACCTACACGTACAAGACACACAAACTGTTAGAAAGTGTCTAAAACAGTGGCCCCCCCAAACTTTTTTTTACACCAGGGACCGGCTGCCGTAGAGGATGACCCAGAGGGCGGGGTGGGGGTGGGGCAGGGTTATAGGCGGGATCCACAGTGTGCACAGGAAGGCTCCTCCACTGGGATGCTATGGTAAGCAAAACCGAGGCTACAGTACACCACGCTACCCGATAGTTTACACCAGGGGTAGGCAACCTTCGGCACTCCAGCTGTTGTCAAACTACAACTCCCAGCATACATATTTGCTCTGCTGTTCTTGGAACTCCCATGGAAGTGAAAGGAGCATGTTGGGAGTTGTAGTTTCACAGCAGCTGGAGTGCCGAAGGTTGCTGACCCCTGGTTTACACATTGCCATAGCAATGTGGCCTAGCGTAAAGTATCCAGCTAAGATTGAGGCCAGCCCGTGGACCGGCAAAGAACCCCCAACAGCCCAGTCCTGGTCTGGGGACCCCGGGTCTAAAACACATAGAAAAGGGAGGTGTAAAGCATGTACACCATTTTTGGCGCAAATTATGCCAGAATTCTGGTGCATGTTTATTAGTTTATCTGCCTCATAGTTTAAGACACTGTCAGGGCTCCTAGGACTCTATCTAGCCTATATGTAGCTCTCTATGGCAAACACAGCCAAAGTAATGTCAAAATGACAATGAAATGTATGTCTATAGTAAATCAGTGGGAGCAAACTGTTTGGAGGGGGGAGGGGGGACACTGCTTGGCCATGTAGGGTGTTTTTGTTTTGTTACCATACCAACAGTGTGGCAGCTGCAACAACAGTCTGAAGAAAACATGTCAGCCTGTTAGCAAGTCTTGAATTCATGCCAGTTGAAAAGGGAAGAATAGGGTTTTTTTTTTTGTTTTTTTTTTTTTTTTTAAGTTGTCCAAAAGTATCCATTTATAGAATGAGATGATACAGTAATATAAAGGTGGAGGACTGACAATTATGGAATTTCAAGAAATATTTGTGGCACACTGTCAGCGTACCTAGCCTGCCAGTTGAAAAAGCTGAAATCTCTTATAAAATTTAAATTATTATTTGATTATAAGAACAGCAGATAGACAAGAACCTGGACTGCCCTGCCCCTTATCCCTTTATGTGAGCAAATGCCACAGCAACATTGTTGCATTGGTGGAGTGACAATTTATAGAATGTCAAGAAAAACAAAGGCCAGCCATCTCACCAGCTTTGAAATACGAAGGGACCCCTTTGCATCCAAAGAAAAGTCCTCTTCCTCCTCCAGTCTGGGACTCCTAGGTCCTCCACCACAATCACAAAGACCCAGTTCTTCATTCTGCCTGAATACCTCTCTTTCACCACTCAAGTGGTGACTGTGACCAAGAGGAAGTAGTATTACCTCTCCCATCCTTCATTGCTTGAATGTTTCCTATAAGATTTAGATTAAAGGTATAGCATCTTTGATGTTGCAGTTGTCTCTGCTGCTGATACATTTGATGGCCTCCTCAAAAGGTCTTTAGAAGGCTACACACTTCCCTCATGAGCCTCCAATGGAAGATTTCAAAATAATACATTGTCCCTGTGGTTTGCCACAAGCAATAATCATTCACAATTTTATGCTGCTCAGGCAGACACTCCCTCATTGGCAGCTTCATGTGTACTTCACCTTACAGCCATGAGATGAGGGAGGGAGAGGGGGAGTGAAAGCAAAGGTTACCTAGTTACATTTGGGATGGGAATTGGTCCAGTGAGGAAGCAAATGTATCCCACCTGGTGCTGGAATTAATCCTGAGCTAATGGGATGGTGTCAGCACTAGCACCCATCCTTGTTGCATATCTTAACGGTGTCTGCTTCAGACTCAAAACATTTATGCAGTGGGCCATGAAAGCTATGTATTGTCCCACGACCATAATTACAGCTCTGCGTGTCAATAGTGGAGTACACATTTCTCCACACTGACATGTCCAAAGAAAGACCCACATTCTGCAACATATGGTGATAAAGTAGGAAAAGGTTTGCAGTTGGCAAAATGCAATGGAATCCACTAAGTGGTACAACAGCAATTGCACTGCCAGCAACTTCACCCGGTGTGAGTTAAAGTTGCAGATCAGCCAGATCGCAGATTGACAGTTCATATTGCTGTTTATTGAATACATAATCCCTTATGGATGAATGACATTGGCACAGAGGATGAGAAAAAAGTTGGAGATGATGACAATAATGTGTTGCAACAGAGGAAGGGGAGAAGCAAACAGAATCCTGACTCAGCAACCGTGTTTCACTGCTGTCAGATCTGCTCTCAGGCAGTACAACAACCTTATGGCTGCTGAAGGCGCTGCAAAGACTGGAAGTACTGTTACTTTTGCTACCCTCACTCTTATTGTTAGTACTTGCAGTCATTGATAACTCTAGCCTGTCCCCAACCCTGTTTTTCCAGATATTTTACTGCACTGCTTATGTAATACTGATTGGAGACTATTCTGACATTTTTTTTTTTTTTTTAAACAAGTAACTATTTCAAGAAAATTGG
Organism: Leptodactylus fallax; assembly: GCA_947044405.1. Taxonomy (NCBI): domain Eukaryota; kingdom Metazoa; phylum Chordata; class Amphibia; order Anura; family Leptodactylidae; genus Leptodactylus; species Leptodactylus fallax. The sequence goes on from CAMRHE010000433.1 coordinate 328,345, forward strand.
GAACAAAAATGAGATTTGGCACTGAAAGGGTGACCTGACATAATGTTAGTCAGGGTTTTCTAGTCTGACAGTCACATTGGATTTTTGAGTAACTATGGTAGTTTTTCCTATATTTTCTTACAAAAAAAACACACCTAAAGAATATGAAATTTAGCATTGAAAGTAGGATTCGTGATTATGATCTAAATAAAATGCATAATATGATTAATTATTTTAGGCCATGCCCCATAAATATGCCAGAGATTAATGTTCAGTCATTTTTGATTAGTCCTGTTTATACAGTATATAAGGGCACCATGGGTATAACAGTATATATTACTGTCATAGTATGAGGAAAGCACAGTGTACAGGGGTGAGGGTATGTGATGTGCAGAGCACTGCAGGCCAGGATCAGTGGTTATCTACTGTATATGGGTGCACTGGGCAGGCTGTATTTCAGATATACCTGAAGGTAGAATAGGCCAGCTAGACTGCTGTTGCTTGAGTCTCCTATGAGACACTTGCCCCTCAATATTTATGTGCCCACTGCAGTGGAACCATCTCTGCTGTCACGTTCCATTGGCTCTGCATAGTCTCACACTGCCATTGGCTCTCAGATAAGTCACTAATTGTGCGCTATCAGCAATTCTAACATAATAGAGCACAGCAACTTATCCGACAGCCAATGGCAGTGTGACGGCAGATACGATTGTCCTGTAGTGGAAACATAAGTGTTGAGGGTTCTTAGGAAACATGAGCAACAGCCAAGCTGACCTATTGTACATCCGGGAATCTGTGAAACACAACCTGCCTGGAGCACCCACATCACAGGAAAAGACTGCCACCCCTGGCATCCAGTGCCCTGGCAGCATGAGACAGACTGTAATACCCAATGTACCAGAGATTAACATTGGTTTGACTTTCATTTACGTTACAATTAAATTCCCAGCCTTAACTGAAGGGTGACTTAGCCAGTCAAAATAATGCAAGACACACTGGACAGTTATAAGACAACCCAATGATGTCCCAAGATTCATTTGTCTGTATAAACTGTTAGTTGAATGGGTTTCTGGCCCTTTAGGACAGCAAAATTCTGTAACAAGAAAAAGGAGCTTTTCTGCAACAAATGCCTCAGCCTTAAATTGTCATAGAAGAAAAAAAAAAAAAAAAAAAACAAACACACACAATCCTCACAGAAGAGAACCTTGCAATATATCAGGGTTTAGCAACCTTTGGCACTCCAGCCATTGTGAAACTACAACTTCCAGCATAATCCAGTCACTTTATTGGAGTCACAAGAATAGCTGAGCAAGTTTGCATGCTGGAAAGTGAAATTTCACAATAGCTGAAGTCCTGAAGGTTGATGATCCCTGCTCCTTATTCAATCACACTCAACATGATCCACCCCACTTTCTGAACTCCACTTATTCACAATGTACTTAATGCAGCAAGCTCTGCCTTACACCCAAACCATCTACAGAGATCACCGACCATGGGTCTGGGCAAAGTTTGAGAGGTCAGAAATATTTATAAGCAGGATAAAGGTGAAAGGAGTTATATAAAAAGCAAAGACAAGGAAAGAAAAGACTTGGATCTCACCATCTTGGAGAATTTTACGGATTGTAGGACCAACGTCTTCCTTCCTGACAAGCTCCTCCAGTGTTTCTTCAGTCCTATTAAAATCCATGTTAGAAGACTGGGCTCCTGTAGAGTGAAATCCAAGCAAGGCCACTATTTTTTAAAATAACACCAAAGTTCTGCTTATATTTTTGCACCCTGGTCTTCTGTCTTTGCTTGTACTTCACAGCAGCAGATCCACTTTACCAGTTGGCTTCAACATGGCCCTTATGTTTGCACTTGTCCCCTTGAATATATAATCCCACCCACAAGCTTTTTCTCTTTTAACACCTCCCTCTGGCTGATAAGCCTATGGGTGTGTAGGGGTGTGCATAATAAAGAGCCCGGACAACCTCCTTTTTATCAGCCTGGGATCTCCTGAACAAAATGTTCAGAGGTCCATGAAAACCTCTCCGTCCTCCGGCACACTGCAGAGAGTTCTGGCTCTGTCCTGTCTACCAGGGAGATTTATTTAGTAGTGCCTGCAAAGCCCAGCAATGTTACATCCCCTTTCCCCTTCCTTTTACACAGATTATGTTTTATTATACATGATCAATACCAGAAAAGACATTTCTATGATAAAAATATTATTGTAAAATTCGCTTTTGAGGTTTCTTTTAGTTTATCAATTAGTGTTAGCCAGTGAGAGTTAAATTACCATCTGAATATATGAAGTAGCCTCCATGGTGAGGCTGGGTGAATGGATCGGTGAACATCGTAGCAGGGAAAATCAAAAGAGCCGAACCACCGTTTTTATGCTGTTTTGCCTCCCAAAAACATTTGAAAAAAAAAGAAAATCAAAGCATAAGACATACCCCCCAAAAAAGTACATCTGGCCTTGCATAAAGACGCCTTATGTAGCCCTGTATGAGGAAATATAAAAAGGTTGTGGATGTCAAACTATGGCGACTCCCAAAAAGTTTTTCTTTTTTTCAAAGTTTTGGATTTTTTTAACGTGTTAAGACATAACAAAAACTGCATAAATTTGGAGCCGCAGAATACAGGTCACATGTCATTTTGGCTACACAGTGAACATAAAAACAAAACCCATAAAAAAGTGGCGCAAATTCAGTTTTTCAATAAATCTAACCCTTTCTGAATGTTTTTTCCAGCTTCCCAGTACAAGTCCTTCAAAAATGAAGCCCTCAGATAGCCCTGCGAATCGAAAAATAAGTTATGTTATGGTTTTTGGACGATGGGGAGAAAAAAATAAATAAAAATAGTTGCATATATAGGTATACATATGCCTATATATGTGTGAATATATTTATCAATATATACTGTATGCGTATGTATGTGTATATATAGTATGTAAGAATATGAATTGTATATATATATATATATATATATATATATTGACTGAGAAGGTCTGTAAAGTGCTATCACATAATCTGGTCTCATGATACAAATTTTCCCAGCAAGGCAGTATTCGCAGGGAGCAATTTTTTTTTTTTTCAAAAAAATCCTATATTGTTTATTGGAAAACCACTTGCTTTTTAAAAAAAAATAAAAATGCACAAAGTGAACACAGCCTGGGCAGAACCCTGCAAATGACAACATTTCTGGGTGCTTATAACTTATTGACTAAATTTTATTAACTCTTTCTTGGTGGATTAAAAAAAAAAACCCCATCCATTCTGGTATTGCTTTTTATCTTAAAAATTTTTTTTCTGTGCAGCATACAGCATAAGTAACATATTTCCTTTATTCTGTGGGTCGGTACGATTACGGTGATGCCTAATTTATATTGTTTTTTTTATGCGTTACTAGTTTTGCAAAACAAAAACCCATTTGGGGAAAGAAATCAATTATTTTTGCATCGCCGTCTTCTGAGATGTGTAGCAATTTTTTTTTTCCATTGACAGAGTTGGTTGAGGGCTTATTTTTTGCAGGATGATCTGTGCTTTTTATTGGTACTGTTTTGGGGTACATATGACTTTTTGATCACTTTTATAGTATTTGTTTTAAGGCGAGATGGCGAAAAATCATTATTTCATTGCTTTATTAATTTTTTATTTACTTTTTAGTGATGTCCTACTAGGAGACCTGAACCAGCGATACACTGATCGCTGGTTCAGTGCTATAGACTGCAGTACACATGTAGACGCATAGGCTGACTTCCTCACTTCTTAGCAGGGTCAACCAGGTACTCACTGATCTCTTCGCAGGGGGTGCCCAGGGGACATTTGACATGGTGGAACCCCTTGGATGCCGTGGTCAAACATGACCAAGGGGTTAAAACCCCCATCGGAGATCAGCTACAATGTGTTGTAGCCCCATATAAGAATAGGTTAGAATATCCCTTCATTGGGTTGCATATTTATTGCTTTTGTAGAAACACTAGGTATTTTTTTTACAATATTGTCAATGGTACAGAAGAGAAATCTTAAATACACTTTGTTAATAACTCCATTAGAATCGAACTGTTTGACAATGTAGCAGCTAAATTTTTTTCTTCCCCATTATCCTAACCAATATTTGATCCTACTAGGACATCTGTATTTCCTTTGTGGCTTCAGAGTTTATAATGGGTTTCCTGTGAATTCAGTAGGTAATGGGACAATGTGGTTCCAATCATTAGGTTAAGCTAATGGACTAGATCACTTCTGATACTCTTGTAGAGATCTCTTTAGAATCAGAGTAGATTAGTGGAGGATTGTTGGTATGGTGTGTGTTGGGGGGCTGAATGTTGGACTTTTATTTCTTATGGCTATAGTATGGTGGCAGGGCATTTACAAAAGATACAGGAGCTCCAAGGTTTACAATCAAGGCTTGGTGAAAAAGACCCGTCCTCATTGATAGCTCCAAGGCGGCCCGATTAAGAGAGTTCCTTGTGCTTTTTACTTAAACCTGTTTTAATAATTGCTTCTATTTTGATCTCCCCCTGTATGTTTCATCATGAATTCTCCTGTGGGTGTGCCAGCCCCTCAAAAAACCGCTACGGAGAAGACCGTGGTAGAAACGCGTTGCATATTTTTCTGCAGCATTTTCCTCTGTGGACTTTCTGCCCCTATTATATCTAAACAGAAAACAACAGCATTTCCATAGGTAAAATTGAAATTTTTGAAAATACAGATTTTCGGCTGTGGATTTTTTTTCTGTAATGTGTGGCTGGGAATAGCCAGAATCCCATCCACTTTGCAGGTAATGTAAAATGCAGCATTTTTTTTCTGCTGCGGCTAAAACACTGCATTTTCACAACGTGGGGCCTCAATCTAAATCTGTTTTTGCTGCAACCTTACTTCTAAATAAAGTTTCATCTGCTCTTATGCACCAGAGAGATGGTTTTGTATAAAAAGTGTTTGGAACATTCTTCCAAAAGTTAAAGTTTTTATTTTTTGTTCACAAAGTAATATGAACACTTATTTTTTGCAGGACAAATTTTACTTTCTTATATTCTATTCCATACCATATTCTAGGAAGCTAGTAAGAATTCTGAATGGAGAAGTGAAAATAAAAGTGGAATTGCACCATTTTCTTAAGGGGTTTGATTTTACAGCATTCTCTGTGCCATGTTACCGCTATTCTGCAGGTTGTTACATTCAGTGATACCAACTTTGTGTTTTGTTATATTTTAACCCCTTTACGAAAATAATTTGAAAAATAAAATCTGTGTCACCATATTTTGACACCAGCAAATTTTCACTTTTCTGTGTGTGGTGCAGTTTAGCTAAAAATTTTTTTTTGGGGTGGGGGGGTTGGAACTTTTACTGATACCATATTGTGGAAAGTGAGGTTTTGAGCTTTACATTTTTTGTGGAATACAAAATGGCAGTGAAACACCGTTTCTGCCAATTTGGAATTTTTTCCCTGCCACAACATTCACAGGATGAGTTTTTTTGTTTTTTTTTATAGTTCAAACCTAGGGATACTTAATATGTTTAGTTTCCTTATTTTGGTATGTGAACTTGGAAAAGGGGGCAATTTGAAAAGGTTTTCAAATTAAAATTTTTTTTTCGCTTTTATGGGGTTCGAACCTGAGCATTGTGATTGTTTATAGCATATACTGAGATGTTATTGTATTGCACCCAAGGGGCAGAAATCAGATGAAACATAATGGCACCTATGTGCCATGACTCTTTAGATAGTTTTCAATTGAAGCAGGTATATTAAGAGTTAAATGCTCAGTCTCTGTGGGCATTGCCATTGGGACTATGCTATGTTACATTACACAGGTTCAGAAAAAAAAATAAAATCCTGCTAGGACAGGCAACTAACCCTAAACTCAATGTTCTCTTTGTGTTTATATATCTATAATCAGACATTGTCTGAGCTGTTATCAGCAAATTACAATTAGTTGACCTGATTACCCAGACCACAGAGCAGGAGATAACCGCTCTGAAAGTACAGAGAACTCCCCTCCCCTCCCGAGAGCAGTGAGTCATGTGATCCGATAACAGGCCAGGTGCCTTGACAACAATGTGAGGAATAATTTCACATCTCAGGCAAGCAAAGAAGCATTGCTAAAGCAATGCATTTAGGAATACTCTTGAATTTACATCAACTAGCAGTATAGATAGATTTGAGATGGGAATGCCCATTTAACATGAAGCTCTTAGGCCCCAGTGAAAAGTTTGCACCGGGCCCCTCCAACTATAATGCATGTAGTACTGGTCTCCTCACATTGACAAGATAAAACTTATGGGCCCCCTGAGACTCTTGGACCCAGGTGCGACTGCATCCCCTCAAGTTACGCTCCTGAGTATATTATTACTTATGCAAATAATTCACCGCAATGACTGGCTAAGCAATTGCCTTATACAGTACAGCTGACTAGCCAGTTATCTTGTCATGTCCATCGCTGGTGTTAGCCACAACTTGTAGAGATGAATGCCTTATGCTTGCGATTCACCTAGGTCTAGACACTCAACACAACCGGTACCTGCTTCATTTGGTCTAGGCAAATGTTGTATATAGCCTTACAAAAGATGCTTTGTAGGACAGAGGGAAGACCAGCCTCCCTCTGTATAACCTACTTTAGATGTGCCATAGGTTGGTTACATAACACAGCTTTTTACTCAAACATGGATCTAAAAAGCTTTGAAGGCTCCATAGGATGTAATAGCCCTACTCTAAACACTGCTTATTAAGCTCATACCTAAACTCACACACTTTCTGGTATTCATAGATAACATGACAATAGATGTCTTTATGGTTCCACCTGAAACTACCTCTCAGTTTGGGACCTGAGTGATCAAAGATTAGATGAGCGAGGGGTGATGGAGTGGCCGGATTTAGTGAGCACAGGGAGGAGAGAGATGGTTATCCCCGGAGGAAACCATTATGAGATCTATAGCTTTTATTTATTATGCAATTCTATTCTTTTTGCAAAAATTAGTGCTCAGATTTTATGGAGCAACAAAGTTACAATATGACACAATAGGCCACACAAACCAATTTTATTCATACTATACATTGACCTAAAGTCATTTTAAAAAATTAGAACCCATTAAAAACCTTTTGCCAGCTCAAAACCCAAACATTGCAGAACACAAGTTAGATGAGACGTGAAGAGAACAAAAATACATCAATAGCCAATATCACAAATTAACAACAACTTATAGCAGTTTGTCCAAGTGTATTATTACACACAAGAGATACAGGCAGAAAGTGACTGGTTACATTGACCCCCTGAAAATGAAACACAGAAGCAAAACTTTGAAGATTCAGCGGTTATGGCACCCAATCCCTGCTCTGCTTCTAACAGTGGATGTTGGGAAGGGGTTAATATAAAATTATGAATGTGAAAGTGCTTAAAAAGCACATAAGCAAAGCACATAAGCACATCAGTCATGTCCTCCCTATGCCCTTCGGGACCTTTATTAAGGCTGGCATACGAGGCGCCAGTCTTAAATCTCTCCCATTGTCTTAAATCATCCTATTCACATATCGGTTTTTAACATGTTATGTTTTAACGGACTGTCAAAAAAAAATAAAACGCGTCCTATTTTTGTGTGTTTTGATGGATTCCTCAATAGATTCAAACCTATGAGGGATCACTGAAAATGGATGCCCCATGGACGTAAAATGGCAGTGATAAAACGGACCGTTCGTCAGTTTTTCACAGCTGTCCATGGTCGTGTGTCGCCTTACACCACTGAGCCCATTTCAGTTTTTAACTCTATGATAGAAAACACAGATTACAGAGCAGATTGTTTCTTGCTGGAGGTAAAGCCGGCACTTCATCCAGGTTGGAGCAGAAATCTAATCACATTCACATATAACACAGAGCGGGGGAAGGGGGGAGATCTCACTAGCTATCTATGACTTCAGAAAATAATTCTGATCTATCCCAAAATGAGGGTATCTTATATCTAACCAAATGTTAGGTCTGTTATAATGTATTTATCGATTCTAGTTTATTTAATCCCTTATGGCCAACATTCAGAATGGGGTGGAATTAAAATAATTATTGCAATTGGATCATTTTCTTATAAGTTTTTGCTTTATTGCATTAAATATGTAATGTAAGGATAATATGTTACTTATATTCTGCAGCTTTGTCATGTTTTGATTCCTTTACAAGCGTTTAAAACTTCGAAAGATGAAAAATTTTTTTCGAGTCTTCATATTTTGACACCAGTTACTTTTTCATTCCCATTTCTAAGCATTTTGATTTTTTTTTTTCTAATACAGTGTTTGCCATATCGATATTTTTATACTTTTAGAGTTTGGCCATTTTTTGGACAAAGGGGATATTTCATAGAAAAATAAAGAAATAAAAATAAACCTATGTGATCTAGGGAAAGGGAGTGATTGGAATTTCTATATTTTTTTATAGAAATCTTTATAAAATATTTTGTGAGATCATTTATATAAATATAAATTATAAATATTTTTGTATGATCATTTATACAATATACTGTAATACCACTGTATTGAAATATTAGAAAATCTACTGATTTTCTCAGGATCTGGACGAAAAGGTACAATCAAGTTCTTTAAAAACTGGAAGAAGTTTATTGAAATTTATCACACCAAGCAGGAAATAGAAGAACTGTATACTCCATGTACATACACACTGACTGGTATAATCTAGAAAATCTATGGGAATACTAGGTCTCCTTAAACAGACTTCTTAGAAATGGGGGATTTGCTTTTAGCCAATATATTGTATTGCTTGAGAAAATTGGGAAAATAATAAAATATGTAAAAATATTTAGCAAAAGTTCTCACTTTCATAAGGAAATATTTCCCATCCTACATGAATATTCTGGTGTTTACTAAAATGTGCTTTTTGAGTAAAAGGTTTGCCACATTCTAAACATGAAAATGGCTTTTCCCCTTTGTGAATTCTTTGATGTAAGGTAAGATTTGATTTCTGGTTAAAACAGAGGCCACATTCTGAACATAAATAAAGCTTCTCTCCTGTGTGAGTTCTTGAATGTAAAACAAGACTTGATTTCTGATTAAAACACTTGTCACATTCAAAGCATGAAAATGGCTTCTCTCCTGTGTGAATTCTTTTATGTCTATCAAGTTTGGCTTCACAGATAAAACGTTTGCCACATATTGGACATGGATACGTCTTCTCTCCTGTGTGAGGTTTTTGAGGTTCATCTCTTTTGCTACTTTTATTCTGCTTAACAGTCTGATGAATCAGTAGATTGTCTCGGTTTACTACAACCAGGTGATAGATCTTTGCTGGGAAGGGCTGAGGGTTTATCTGGGATAATTTCCTTCTCTTCATATATATCTTGCATGAAACCATGATCATCTGCTGTAATATCTGGAGATACCAGATAGTCCTCTAAGCTCCAGGAACATGCTGTCAAGAATAAAACATTTTATTTTTTTTAATATTTGAATAAAATAAACCTTAAACATTATATTAACATTATATACATTTCTGAACATACATTTATTTTAGCACAAAAGAAAGCAGCAAGGGAAGCAGAATCCTTATGAATATGGGAAGGCAGGATTAGTACATGCAATTTTTATTACAATCTACCTCTGGCTTTGACTAAAATGGACAAAAACTGCAGGCACCAATCTGGGATTATAAGTAACTAATTGTGGCTGCCATCGATAATATGGGAACGCTGGATGAAGGGACATGACAAAAGTTGAAGCTATATGCAAGTGAGTCCCTGATTTCCTGGTAGATGTCCAAGCTTAGGCTATATATTAACCCCTTAAAGACCAAGACAATTTTCGTTTTTGCATATCTTTTTTCCTCCCTACCTTCCAAGAGCCATAATTTTTTTTTGGGGGGGGGGGGGTCACAAAGTCACGTAATGGCTTATTGTTTGTGAGACAAATTGTACTTTGTAATGGCATCATTCAATATCCTGTACAATGTACTGGGGAGTTGGAAAAAAATTCAGAATGAGATGGAATTGGAAAAAAAAAAAAAAAGGATTTATGCCAATTTCTTATGGGATTAATTTTTATGGCATTCACTATGTGGGGAAAAAAAAAAATCACATGTTACCTGTATTCTGTGGGTCAGTACAATCACAGCGATACCAAATTTATATAGTATTTGTAATGTTTCGATACCTTTTGCAAACTTTTCAAAATAGAAAAAAAAAAAAAAAAAAAAAATTATGTCGCCATGTCCTGAGACCTGTAACTGGGTAAGGTATATTGTTATGCGGAACAAGATGTTTTATTTTTTTAAGTGATGAGAGTGATTAAAAAAAAAAATCGTCCATTTGACTATTTTTTTTTCTCCCTGCTATGCCGTTCACTGTATGGGATAAATATTTTTATATTTTAATAGTTTGGGCATTTTTGAGCACAGAATAACTCATGATTATTATAGTTTGTTAATATCCCTATGACAGGCATGGGAAGGCATTATAAGTCTCCCAGCTGTCATAGCAACAGAACAGCTCCCAAGATCTCATCATGTGGTAAGACATCTTGCAATGGAAACGATAATGGGGTGAGGTGGTGCAGACTTGTGATTGAGGGGTTCTGGGGGCATAAAAGAAAGTAATGAATAGTGAACTTGGATCATAGGCTTTAGCCTCAGCTTTCCACTGGGTAAAACAGAGAGACCCAATGGTTATGGTGCTTGACCTGATTCACATCATGTGCCATATTTAAAGACACGACATTCGCTATACTATTACGGCAAATATTGGGAAGGGGTTAAATGTGGGAAATGCTGAAACTATGTTTTTGGATTAAGCATATGGTGGATTGGAATTATTGTATGGTGAACCAATATTTTCTAGATAACAGGTCTGCAAAAAGGTGGCTCCATTTTTTTTTTTTTTTTTTTTTTTAAGATCAGTAAGGTCTGGCGAACACATGAGTAGAGAGGAAAAAAAAAATGTATGGGATAAAATTAAGGAATTTGAAGGTTTTAAATGGATATTTCAGCATCACATCTCTTTGTATAAATCCAAAATTAGAGGAAATAAAAAATTTGGTAGATGCGCACTATTGGATTAAATATGGAATTACTGGAGTGGAACATTTATTTCAGAAGTTAGTAGTGGAATTTGGAGTTCCTCACTTCAAGATGTTTAAGTATTATAAGTTATACATGCTTTTGGTATTAAAAAGTTTTTTGGTGGAAAAAAAAAAAAAAAAAAATCTGACATTGGACCTCTTGTTAAAAAAAAAAAAAAAAAAAAAAAATATATATATATATATATATATATATATATATATATATATATTTCACAGGTATATAAAATACTGCTAAATTGTAGGGTTTATTTCAAAGTAAAAAAGTCAGGAACAGCAGGCACTGGATAAAGGGGAAATATCAAAATGATCAATGGGATATAATAGTGTGAAGCTTATATAATAATATATGATCTTTTTCATCGGTTTATATTAATTATTTTCCAAAGACCAAAAAGCAGTTTAATCCAAGCTCGATGTCTTGTGTTAAATGTAAGTCAAGTGATCTCCATCACCTACTTTGGGATGTCCCAAGTTGCCTAATATTATTCCTTCTTGACCTAATTAACTGTTCCAGGACGGCGCTGCTCCTGGTAATGTTTACATGCTGGGCACGGCCCCTACTCACTTGCCATACAATGTGTAGCAGAATGTTTAACATTACCCCATATATTTCAATAAAATACCTCTGCAATCCCTAAACCTGTAGCTACACATTGTGCACAAGTAAACAGCAAGCCCCTCGGCCTGTAAACATCTATGGGATCCCTATTCTTCTCTATCAAGTCCTTTCTCTTGACTTTTATATCTGGGAACTGGACCTCCAAACAAATTTCACAGACTGGGTAAATTGGCCACTCCAGATATTTGGAGAATAAGCAGCCAGGTAAATTAGATGATAAAAGTCTACCATAGCATTGTACCTATTTTACAGTACAATCCACCAAACAAGTCCCCTACAGTAGAGGGAGGCTGTGAAGAGTGACCATAATCTATCCCCAAGATACTATACCCTATGGAAGCGCCATCTCTTTTTTTTCGTCCTGTTCCAGAATGTAGTTAAGCTCTTGTTATTCTTGGATATTTCAGTTTTGACTTTATCTTGTATTACCTTTTACTTCATGTAATAAAGATCACCATTGCTCCTTCACAGAAGATACATAATGTAGATCACATGTAACAAGTAGGTTTCCCCAGACTGCTATAAACGCTCCAGAATTTGCCTTTTCTACTTCAGCATTCAGATGTATCTAGACTCAGCACAAGCTTTACCCACTTCAGACACTCTAGACAAAGTCCTTCCATAGGACTATAGTTGATGCTTTGTAGAGCAAAGACGACAAACTCTTTCAAACATCATAGAATATAACCAGCCTCCTAGGACATCCAAAAATTGCATAGAAAGAAGTTATGTAGCCAAACATGGAGCTTTGCAGAGCAAATTGTAGTTGAGTGTATACATAACCACACACACGCAGACAGACTGATTACATTGACCCTCACAAAATGAAACATCAAGAAACAGAAGCAACTCACAGTCACTATTGTCCTAGTCATAGCTCTGGTGCCTCTTCTCACAGTGACTTCACCAGACATGTCAGCTATCATTACATGATGTTAGAAGTAGATCGTTAACACATAGAAAGACAAGAACAAAAAGGTACAACCAAGTTCTTTAAGAAGTGGAAAATGTTTATTGAAATGTATTACATCAATTAGGAAATAGAATAAGTGATTTATCAATTTTAGAATTGTTCATTATATCTATATAAAATGTATGTCTGATGATCCTGGTGAATTAGTTGATTACTTCAAATTCTACCATTTATATGTATTGTTTAGCTTGAAATAAAAAAAAATAAAATAAAAAATATAAAAATGATAAAAAGTATTTTACAAAAAAATCTAAAAGTTCTTCAAACTAATGAAACCTTCTCCCTTGTGTAAACTTCTCCCCCATGTGAATTGTCTGATGTCCATCTAGAACTGATTTTTTGAGTAAAATATTTGCAGCATTTAAAAATGGCTTCTCTGATATGTGACAAGTTTGGATTCCACATGAAAACATTTTCCACATTGGGAACATAAAAATGTATTTTTCTGTATCCAACTAGAGCTGATTTTTGAGTAAAACATCTCCTACATTCTGATCACATAGAACGCTGCTCCCTATGTGATTTTTCCTGTGTCCAATTAGAGATGACTTATGAGAAAAACTTTTCCCACATTCTGAGCATATAAATGGCTTCTCCCCTGTGTGAATTCTCTCATGTCTAATTAGATTTGATTTCTGGGTAAAATATTCACTACATTCTGAACATGAATATGGCTTCTCCCCTGTGTGAATTCTCTCATGTCTAATTAGATTTGATTTTGTGGTAAAACTTTTGCTACATTCTGAACATGAATATGACTTCTCTCCTTTGTGAATTGTCTGATGAGCAATAAGATTTGATTTCGTGGTAAAATATTTGCTACATTCTGAACATGAATATGGCTTCTCTCCTTTGTGAATTCTCTCATGTCTAATTAGATTTGATTTCTTGGTAAAACTTTTGCTACATTCTGAACATGAATATGACTTCTCTCCTTTGTGAATTGTCTGATGAGCAATAAGATTTGATTTCTGGGTAAAACATTTGCTACATTCTGAACAGGAATATGGCTTCTCCCCTGTGTGAATTCTCTCATGTCTAACAAGTTGTGATTTTGCAATAAAACCTTTGCCACAATCTAAACAAACATGCATCATGCGAGTTTTCTGACATTTGGCTCGTATTTGGCGACTTTTTTTTCTGCTTAACAGTCTGTGATGAATCAGAAGATTGAACGTGTTTAATAGGATCAGATGATAGATCTTGGCTTTGAAGGGTTGAGGATCTCTCATCTTCTTCAATGTCATCATCTTCATGTGCATCTTGCATGATACCATCTTCATCAGCTTTAAAATGTGAAGTTGTTGGATGTGTTTCTGAGGTCCGGGTATAGTCATCTGCCAAGAATAAAACCGATTTTCTTAGGTTTGAATAATATAACCTTAAAAATTGAAAATTTGCTACATTTTTATAGAAAAAAAAAATCCAATACAAATCTCAAGGCATGGAGCATCTTTCCCCTTGTGTTCCACAGGTTCATGTTTCACTTCATCTGTCTCTAGCACAGTGGAGAATCATAGAGCGACAATGAGTCAGTGCTATAGGAGGTGTCCATCTCACACAATCCCTGACAACTACATGGATTTTCGCACAAAAGAAAGTGGAAGAGGAGCAGAATGTTCATGAATAGTGTTAGGTGAACCTTGCCAGATCAATGTCACATATTCTTAAGGTTTGCCCAGCAGTTTTATTTCTGAACCAGTACCACTATCTAAGTCTGGGGTCTTGTCACACCCCAGCTTATAATAAGAGGTCTGTAAACATAACAGTTGTACTCACCTCTCCTGAGCTCTATAGCGGCATCCCTACTGTATCCTCTTTGGGCCTATCCCAGCCTCCTGAATGAAGTCAGAAAATTACAGACCTCAGCAATTTCTAACAATGTGATTGGGTCTCAGTGGTCACGTAAAGCATGCCGCTTACATGTAACGCCTCTCACCCAGGCATTTTTCGATTTTTGTTTTTGACTCCGTGCCTTCCAAAACCCATAACATTGTTATTTTTCCCCATTCACAGAGCCATATGAGGGCTTCATGTTTTTGGGACAAATTGTACTTCATATGTCACCATTTAATATTCTGTACAATGTACTGGGAAGCTGGAAAAAAAAATGCATTTGTGCAATTCTCTTATGGGCTTTGAGTTTACGGCATTTACTATGCAGCCAAAATGACATTGCATGATTTTGGGAATACCCCTAGAGAAGGCAGGGAAGGTTTCTTTTCTAACTCTGGGACATACTTTTCGAGGAACCAGGGTCGAGAACTGAACTGTATATTCCAGATGATGCCACACCAATTAATCTGTATAAACCAAACCCATCTGTTATGCACCAAGGTTTCAGCCATGTTTTTGACTCTGAGAACCCACTGCCTTTCCTGTGTTGGGCATGGCACAGGCAGTGTTCCAGAGAATACAACCTTGGAGTTCCCTCCCTTTAGCTTGGAGCCTAGTTCTTTAAACTTTATTGTTAAGTACCCTCCACCTACCATGCATTCTGTAATTGGTACCAATATGGACCACAACAGCTGGGTCTTCCCCAAACCCGTCCAGTAACTTATCCACCCAGACTACCAAATCCTGGCACCAAAAAGACCGGAAACTATTTGGTTGAGGTGGTCTTGGTGACGAAGTATTCTACCCGTTTTCCCCATTCAAGAATCCTGTATAATCACTAGCTGCCTTGGCTTACCTGCACTGCTTATCCCCCAACTGTTAGCTGGGCTAATTTTGGGTTTGGTCCATTAAGTTGATTTTCAGTTCAAATTAATTTAATCGCAAATCAGTTTAAATTGGCTTAAAACATAGCGGCAGACTAATCTAAAAGTTAGACTTAAACTGCACCAACTTTTCCAAAGTTTCTAATGCTTTGGATAGCTTAAAAATATGTCAGATTCTGTTGTAATTTACAACAGAATTTTGACACAATAGCTGAAATTTTTGGTGCAACTTCTGGCTCACAATTTTGCATATTAAACCACACCTCCTTTTCAGCAAGTCACACCTACACATACAAGACACACAAACTGTTAGAAAGGGTCTAAAATAGTGGTCCCCAACCTTTTTTACACCAGGGACCGGCTTCTGTAGAGGATGGCCCAACAGGGCGGGGTGGGGGTGGGGCGGAACCCACAGCGTGGACGGGAAGGCTCTCCACTGGGATGCTATGGTAAGCAACACCGAGGCTACAGGATGCCACGCTACCCGATAGTTTACACATTACCATAGCAATGTGGCCTAGCGTGAAGTATCAAGCTAAGATTGAGGCCAACCCACGGACCGGCAAAGAACCCCCAACAGCCCAGTCCTGGTCTGGGGACCCCGGGTCTAAAACACATAGAAAATGGAGGTGTAAAGCATGTACACCATTTTTGGCGCAAATTATGCCAGAATTCTGGTGCATGTTTATTAGTTTATCTGCCTCATAGTTTAAGACACTGTCAGGGCTCCTAGGACTATGTCTAGCCTATATGTAGCTCTCTATGGCAAACACAGCCAAAGGTAATGTCAAAATGACAATGAAATGTATGTCTATAGTAAATCAGCGGGAGCAAACTGTTTGGGGGGGGGGGAGGGACACTGCTTACCCATGTAGGGTGTTTTTGTTTTGTTACCATACCAACAGTGTGACAGATGCAACAACAGTCTGAAGAAAACGTGTCAGACTGTTAGCAAGTCTTGATTTCCTGCCAATTGAAAAGGGAAGAATATGGATTGTTTGTTTTTTGTTTGTTTTTAAAGTTGTCCAATAGTATCCATTTATAGGAAGAGATGACACAGTTATATAAAGTGGAGGACTGACAATTATGGAATTTCAAGAAATATTTGTGGCACACTGTCAGTGTACCTAGCCTGCCAGTTGAAAAAGTTGAAATCTCTTATAAAATCAAAATAATTATTTGATTATAAGACCAGCACTCAGATAGACAAGAACCTGGACTGCCCTGCCCCTTATCCCTTTATGTGAGCAAATGCCATAACAACAAAAAACAAATAAGGGCCAGCCATCTCCCCAGCTTTGAAATACGAAGGGACCCATTTGCATCCAAAGAAAAGTCCTCTTCCTCCTCCAGTCTGGGACTCCTAGGTCCTCCACCACAATCACAAAGACCCAGTTCTTCATTCTGCCTGCATACCTCTCTTTCACCACTCAAGTGGTGACTGTGACCAAGAGGAAGTAGTATTACCTCTCCCATCCTTCATTGCTTGAATGTTTCCTATAAGATTTAGATTAAAGGTATAGCATCTTTGATGTTGCAGTTGTCTCTGCTGCTGATACATTTGATGGCCTCCTCAAAAGGTCTTTAGAAGGCTACATACTTCCCTCATGAGCCTCCAATGGAAGATTTCAAAATAATACATTGTCCCTGTGGTTTGCCACAAGCAATAATCATTCACAATTTTATGCTGCTCAGGCAGACACTCCCTCATTGGCAGCTTCATGTGTACTTCACCTTACAGCCATGAGATGAGGGAGGGAGAGGGGGAGTGAAAGCAAAGGTTACCTAGTTACATTTGGGATGGGAATTGGTCCAGTGAGGAAGCAAATGTATCCCACCTGGTGCTGGAATTAATCCTGAGCTAATGGGATGGTGTCAGCACTAGCACCCATCCTTGTTGCATATCTTAACGGTGTCTGCTTCAGACTCAAAACATTTATGCAGTGGGCCATGAAAGCTATGTATTGTCCCACGACCATAATTACAGCTCTGCTTGTCAATAGTGGAGTACACATTTCTCCACACTGACATGTCCAAAGAAAGACCCACATTCTGCAACATATGGTGATAAAGTAGGAAAAGGTTTGCAGTTGGCAAAATGCAATGGAATCCACTAAGTGGTACAACAGCGATTGCACTGCCTGTAACTTCACCAGGTGTGAGTTAAAGTTGCAGATCAGCCAGATCGCTGATCGCAGATTGACAGTTCATATTGCTGTTTATTGAATACATAATCCCTTATGGATGACTGACATTGGCACAGAGGATGAGAAACAAGTTGGAGATGATGACGATAATGTGTTGCAACAGAGGAAGGGGAGAAGCAAACAGAATCCTGACTCAGCATCTGTGTTTCACTGCTGTCAGATCTGCTCTCAGGCAGTACAACAACCTTATGGCTGCTGAAAATTGGGAACAAAAATGAGATTTGGCACTGAAATGGTGACCTGACTTAATGTTAGTCAGGGTTTTCTAGGCTGACAGTCACATTGGATTTTTGAGTAACTATGGTAGTTTTTCCTATATTTTCTTACAAAAAAAACACACCTAAAGAATATGAAATTTAGCATTGAAAGTAGGATTCGTGATTATGATCTAAATAAAATGCATAATATGATTATTTTAGGCCATGCCCCATAAATATGCCAGAGATTAATGTTCAGTCATTTTTGATTAGTCCTGTTTATACAGTATATAAGGGCACCATGGGTATAACAGTATATATTGCTGTCATAGTATGAGGAAAGCACAGTGTACAGGGGTGAGGGTATGTGATGTGCAGAGCACTGCAGGCCAGGATCAGTGGTTATCTACTGTATATGGGTGCACTGGGCAGGCTGTATTTCAGATATACCTGAAGGTAGAATAGGCCAGCTAGACTGCTGTTGCTTGAGTCTCCTATGAGACACTTGCCCCTCAATATTTATGTGCCCACTGCAGTGGAACCATCTCTGCTGTCACGTTCCATTGGCTCTGCATAGTCTCACACTGCCATTGGCTCTCAGATAAGTCACTAATTGTGCGCTATCAGCAATTCTAACATAATAGAGCACAGCAACTTATCCGACAGCCAATGGCAGTGTGACGGCAGATACGATTGTCCTGTAGTGGAAACATAAGTGTTGAGGGTTCTTAGGAAACATGAGCAACAGCCAAGCTGACCTATTGTACATCCAGGAATCTGTGAAACACAACCTGCCTGGAGCACCCACATCACAGGAAAAGACTGCCACCCCTGGCATCCAGTGCCCTGGCAGCATGAGACAGACTGTAATACCCAATGTACCAGAGATTAACATTGGTTTGACTTTCATTTACGTTACAATTAAATTCCCAGCCTTAACTGAAGGGTGACTTAGCCAGTCAAAATAATGCAAGACACACTGGACAGTTGTAAGACAACCCAATGATGTCCCAAGATTCATTTGTCTGTATAAACTGTTAGTTGAATGGGTTTCTGTGATTCTGGTCCTTTAAGACAGCAGCCATTGTACTGTAGTTGTGACATAATGCTGGAGTGACACGCCCCTATGATGTCATCCTGCCTGTTATGCAGACGGAGTGCGAGTAGAGAAGCAGGAAGTGACGAGACAGCGAGCAACAGCCATCTTGGCAAGAGAAAAGACAGGTGTCTGTGCTGTATTGAGAGTGGGTGGAGATCTCAGAGGATTTTCCTCTGCAGCCAAGTCCAGTCCAGTCCAGGCAACAGTCCTTTTAGCGTAGTGGGGCCACGCTAAAAGGACTGTGCTCAGTGGCTAGTCGGTGAAACTGACATTGTAGCTGGGTATATTGCAAAAGCTAGAGACTCGCAGTGCTGTTGAGTACCGGACAGTAACTGCAAAACCCCGGCTTATATCCCAGCACAGTGTATGGATTCTGCAGGACTGTCAGTGTGCTGAGTGAGATCTGCTGTTGGATTCCATCCATTTGGTTTCTCTGCCTGCTGAGGAGGATTTCATTACTTCAGATATCGTGATAACCATGAGGAGAGGACGCTTTGCTATAAAAGAAAGGAACGACTTTGGGCCCCACTGCTCGCTTCCACGGACTGTAAGCGGTCCACCTGGACCACTGGGAAAAGGGGCTGTGCACCCAAATGTGAAGTCAGGGTCAGTTAGGGATAGTTTTGGGTATATTCATTCTGTGTCCGTACTGCAGAAGCAGACATAGTAAAAGTGGAAACCACTGCAGAATCTTCCTTGAATTCTTCATACTATACTGTGTATTTTGCTCGTCCTTCTTTCTGTTATTTTCCCTTTAACTTGCCCTTATTAACCTGCAGTAAATGCATTCTTCTTGAACTTGACCACCGCGTGTGCGTTGATTTCTGGCTATGGAGCCTAAACCACCTGCCTTGCTCTCGGTTCACACACTCACAGATCACAGGGCAACATCAATGGCAGATCTGAGCAAAATGAATTTTTTAGCAAGTGAAAATGTGACCTGGGCAATGTATGTAACACAAGTGGACCCTGCAGTCACAGCACAGTGCGGAGCTTCTCCCCCATTCCTATGATTTTTGAACCTATTTAAAATTGAGTAAATCTAAACTGTGCTCCACTAACCCCCTCACCTAGAATTCTGTAGTAATGCAATATTGCTGGTTTTCACTATTACCACGGCTGTGGCTGCACTGAGACTTCTTTCCGCTAGCCTGCTCTGCAATGTTTCTGTGGGGGGGGGGGGGGTATCTATCATCTGCCCCTTTTTGGCCATATTTTTCACACTAGTTTTACTGTGGTGTCCATTTAAAATGCCATTTATAATGTGAGCTACACCTCCTTTCTGACCTGACGGGCTCTTTTACACTGCCCATGTTTAGAAAGGGGTAAAAAAGGCACAAGTCATAAATACAGCGTGAAAAGGATCTGCATTTAGGCCACATCCCCTTTCTCATCAAAAAGGGAAAGGAAAGCACCTGGAACAAAGGAGCAAATGCTTCATAAGGGAAACGCGGGGCAGAAACAGACCACAATAAGAGGCACAAGTAGCTTAATAAATATGCGGCAGTGAGTCCTGGAGCTCTAACCACCTGTGTACAGCGATCCCTCCCCACAACTAGGCGCAAAGCAGAAGACAAACAGGTTTTAGACTGAGGCCCCACGTTGCAGAAAAGTGGCTTTTTGTCTTGCTGATTTTTTGAGCCAAACCCAGTAGTGAATGTAACAGAAGGGAAAAGTATTAGGGTTTCGATTATATTCCCCATTCCTTTATAAGGCACTCTTGACTTTGGCTCAAACAACTGCAGCAAAATCTAACAAGAAAAAGGAGCTTTTCTGCAACAAGGGGCCTCAGCCTTAAATTGTCATACAAGAAAAAAAAAAAAAAAAAAAAAAAAACACGCACATCACACACAATCCTCACAGAAAAGAACCTTGCAATATATCAGGGTTTAGCAACCTTTGGCACTCCAGCCATTTTGAAACTACAACTTCCAGCATAATCCAGTCACTTCTATTGGAGTCACAAGAATAGCTGAGCAAGTTTGCATGCTGGAAAGTGAAATTTCACAATAGCTGAAGTCCTGAAGGTTGATGATCCCTGCTCCATATTCACACTCAACATGATCCACCCCACTTTCTGAACTCCACTTATTCACAATGTACTTAATGCATCAAGCTCTGCCTTACACCCAAACCATCTACAGAGATCACCGACCATGGGTCTGGGCAAAGTTTGAGAGGTCAGAAATATTTATAAGCAGGATAAAGGTGAAAGGAGTTATATAAAAAGCAAAGACAAGGAAAGAAAAGACTTGGATCTCACCATCTTGGAGAATTTTACGGATTGTAGGACCAACGTCTTCCTTCCTGACAAGCTCCTTCAGTGTTTCCTCAGTCCTATTAAAATCCATGTTAGAAGACTGGGCTCCTGTAGAGTGAAATCCAAGCAAGGCCACTATTTTTTAAAATAACACCAAAGTTCTGCTTATATTTTTGCACCCTGGTCTTCTGTCTTTGCTTGTACTTCACAGCAGCAGATCCACTTTACCAGTTGGCTTCAACATGGCCCTTATGTTTGCACTTGTCCCCTTGAATATATAATTCCACCCACAAGCTTTTTCTCTTTTAACACCTCCCTCTGGCTGATAAGCCTATGGGTGTGTAGGGGTGTGCATAATAAAGAGCCCGGACAACCTCCTTTTTATCAGCCTGGGATCTCCTGAACAAAATGTTCAGAGGTCCATGAAAACCTCTCCGTCCTCCGGCACACTGCAGAGAGTTCTGGCTCTGTCCTGTCTACCAGGGAGATTTATTTAGTAGTGCCTGCAAAGCCCAGCAATGTTACATCCCCTTTCCCCTTCCTTTTACACAGATTATGTTTTATTATACATGATCAATACCAGAAAAGACATTTCTATGATAAAAATATTATTGTAAAATTCGCTTTTGAGGTTTCTTTTAGTTTATCAATTAGTGTTAGCCAGTGAGAGTTAAATTACCATCTGAATATATGAAGTAGCCTCCATGGTGAGGCTGGGTGAATGGATCGGTGAACATCGTAGCAGGGAAAATCAAAAGAGCCGAACCACCGTTTTTATGCTGTTTTGCCTCCCAAAAACATTTGAAAAAAAAGAAAATCAAAGCATAAGACATACCCCCCCAAAAAAGTACATCTGGCCTTGCATAAAGACGCCTTATGTAGCCCTGTATGAGGAAATATAAAAAGGTTATGGATGTCAAACTATGGCGACTCCCAAAAAGTTTTTTTTTTCAAAGTTTTGGATTTTTTTAACGTGTTAAGACATAACAAAAACTGCATAAATTTGGAGCCGCAGAATACAGGTCACATGTCATTTTGGCTACACAGTGAACATAAAAACAAAACCCATAAAAAAGTGGCGCAAATGCAGTTTTTCAATAAATCTAACCCTTTCTGAATGTTTTTTCCAGCTTCCCAGTACAAGTCCTTCAAAAATGAAGCCCTCAGATAGCCCTGTGAATCGAAAAATAAGTTATGTTATGGTTTTTGGACGATGGGGAGAAAAGAATAAATAAAAATAGTTGCATATATAGGTATACATATGCCTATATATGTGTGAATATATTTATCAATATATACTGTATGCGTATGTATGTGTATATATAGTATGTAAGAATATGAATTGTATATATATATATATATATTGACCGAGAAGGTCTGTAAAGTGCTATCACATAATCTGGTCTCATGATACAAATTTTCCCAGCAAGGCAGTATTCGCAGGGAGCAATTTTTTTTTTTTTCAAAAAAATCCTATATTGTTTATTGGAAAACCACTTGCTTTTAAAAAAAAAAAAAAATGCACAAAGTGAACACAGCCTGGGCAGAACCCTGCAAATGACAACATTTCTGGGTGCTTATAACTTATTGACTAAATTTTATTAACTCTTTCTTGGTGGATTAAAAAAAAAAAAAAAACATCCATTCTGGTATTGCTTTTTATCTTTTAATTTTTTTTCTGTGCAGCATACAGCATAAGTAACATATTTCCTTTA
Organism: Leptodactylus fallax; assembly: GCA_947044405.1. Lineage (NCBI taxonomy): Eukaryota > Metazoa > Chordata > Amphibia > Anura > Leptodactylidae > Leptodactylus > Leptodactylus fallax. Next base: position 351,160 of record CAMRHE010000433.1, read on the forward strand.
TTCTGTGGGTCGGTACGATTACGGTGATGCCTAATTTATATTGTTTTTTTTATGCGTTACTAGTTTTGCAAAACAAAAACCCATTTGGGGAAAGAAATCAATTATTTTTGCATCGCCGTCTTCTGAGATGTGTAGCAATTTTTTTTTTCCATTGACAGAGTTGGTTGAGGGCTTATTTTTTGCAGGATGATCTGTGCTTTTTATTGGTACTGTTTTGGGGTACATATGACTTTTTGATCACTTTTATAGTATTTGTTTTAAGGCAAGATGGCGAAAAATCATTATTTCATTGCTTTATTAATTTTTTATTTACTTTTTAGTGATGTCCTACTAGGAGACCTGAACCAGCGATACACTGATCACTGGTTCAGTGCTATAGACTGCAATACACATGTACAGTCATGGTCAAAAGTTTTGAGAATGATACAAATATTAATTTTTACAAAATCTACTGCTTCAGTTTTTCTAATGGCAATTTGCATATACTCCAGAATGTTATAAAGAGTGATCAGCTTAACAGCAATTACTTGCGAAGTCAATATTTGCCTAGAAAATGAACTTTATCCCCCAAAACACATTTCAACATCATTGCAGCCCTGCCTTAAAAGGACCACCTAACATCGTTTCAGTGATTGCTCCATTAACACAGGTGTGGGTGTTGATGAGGACAGGGCTGGAGATCAATCTGTCATGATTAAGTAAGAATGACACCACTGGACACTTTAAAAGGAGGCTGGTGCTTGCCATCATTGTTTCTCTTCTGTTAACCATGGTTATCTCTAAAGAAACACGTGCAGTCATCATTGCACTGCACAAAAATGGCCTAACTGGGAAGAGTATTGCAGCTAGAAAGATTGCACCTCAGTCAACAATCTATCGCATCATCAAGAACTTCAAGAAGGGAGGTTCCATTGGTGCCAAAAAGGCTCCAGGGCGCCCAAGAAAGACCAGTAAGCGGCAGGACCATCTCTTAAAAGTGTTTCAGCTGCGGGATCGGGCTACCAGCAGTGCAGAGCTTGCTGAGGAATGGCAGCAGGCAGGTGTGAGTGCATCTGCACGCACTGTGAGGCGGAGACTCTTGGAGCAAGGCCTGGTCTCAAGGAGGGCAGCAAAGAAGCCACTTCTCTCCAGAAAAAACATCAGGGACAGACTGATATTCTGCAAAAGGTACAGGGAGTGGACTGCTGAGGACTGGGGTAAAGTCATTTTCTCTGATGAATCCCCTTTTCGATTGTTTGGAACATCTGGAAAACAGCTTATTTGGAGAAGAAGAGGTGAGCGCTACCACCAGTCTTGTCTCATGCCAACTGTAAAGCATCCTGAAACCATTCATGTGTGGGGTTGCTTCTCAGCCAAGGGAATCGGCTCTCTCACAGTCTTGCCTAAAAACACAGCCATGAATAAAGAATGGTACCAGAATGTCCTCCAAGAGCAACTTCTCCCAACCGTCCAAGAGCAGTTTGGCGCTCAACAATGCCTTTTCCAGCATGATGGAACACCTTGCCATAAAGCAAAGGTGATAACTAAATGGCTCAGGGAACAAAACATAGAGATTTTGGGTCCATGGCCTGGAAACTCCCCAGATCTTAATCCCATTGAGAACTTGTGGTCAATCATCAAGAGACGGGTGGACAAACAAAAACCAACAAATTCAGACAAAATGAAAGCATTGATTCTGCAAGAATGGACTGCTATCAGTCAGGATTTGGTCCAGAAGTTGATTGAGAGCATGCCAGGGAGAATTGCAGAGGTCCTGAAGAAGAAGGGTCAACACTGCAAATATTGACTTGCTGCATGAACTCATTCTAACTGTCAATATAAGCTTCTGTTACTCATAATATGAATGCAATTCTATTTCTGTATGTGATAAAAACATCTGACAAACACACATAAAAACCAGAGGGCAGCAGATCATGTGAAAATAGAATATTTGTGTCATTCTCAAAACTTTTGGCCATGACTGTAGATGCATAGGCTGACTTCCTCACTTCTTAGCAGGGTCAACCAGGTACTCACTGATCTCTTCGCAGGGGGTGCCCAGGGGACATTTGACATGGTGGAACCCCTTGGATGCCGTGGTCAAACATGACCAAGGGGTTAAAAACCCCCATCGGAGATCAGCTACAATGTGTTGTAGCCCCATATAAGAACAGGTTAGAATATCCCATCATTGGGTTGCATATTTATTGCTTTTGTAGAAACACTAGGTATTTTTTTTACAATATTGTCAATGGCACAGAAGAGAAATCTTAAATACACTTTGTTAATAACTCCATTAGAATCGAACTGTTTGACAATGTAGCAGCTAAATTTTTTTCTTCCCCATTATCCTAACCAATATTTGATCCTACTAGGACATCTATATTTCCTTTGTGGCTTCAGAGTTTATAATGGGTTTCCTGTGAATTCAGTAGGTAATGGGACAATGTGGTTCCAATCATTAGGTTAAGCTAATGGACTAGATCACTTCTGATACTCTTGTAGAGATCTCTTTAGAATCAGAGTAGATTAGTGGAGGATTGTTGGTATGGTGTGTGTTGGGGGGGGGGTGAAAGTTGAATTCTCCTGTGGGTGTGCCAGCCCCTCAAAAAAGCGCTACGGAGAAGACCATGGCAGAAACGCATTGCATATTTTTCTGCAGCATTTTCCTCTGTGGACTTTCTGCCCCTATTATACCTACACAGAAAACAACAGCATTTCCATAGGTATAATTGAAATTTTTGAAAATACAGATTTTCGGCTGTGGATTTTTTTTTCTGTAATGTGTGGCTGGGAATAGCCAGAATCCCATCCACTTTGCAGGTAATGTAAAATGCAGCATTTTTTTTTCCCGCTGCGGCTAAAACACTGCATTTTCACAACGTGGGGCCTCAATCTAAATCTGTTTTTGCTGCAACCTTACTTCTAAATAAAGTTTCATCTGCTCGTATGCGCCAGAGAGATGGTTTTGTATAAAAAGTGTTTGGAACATTCTTCCAAAAGTTAAAGTTTTTATTTTTTGTTCACAAAGTAATATGAACACTTATTTTTTGCAGGACAAATTTTACTTTCTTATATTCTATTCCATACCATATTCTAGGAAGCTAGTAAGAATTCTGAATGGAGTAGAAGTAAAGTAAAAGTGGAATTGCACCATTTTCTTAAGGGTTTTGATTTTACAGCATTCTTTGTGCCATGTTACCGCTATTCTGCAGGTTGTTACATTCAGTGATACCAACTTTGTGTTTTGTTATATTTTAACCCCTTTACGAAAATAATTTGAAAATAAAATCTGTGTCACCATATTTTGACACCAGCAAATTTTCACTTTTCTGTGTTTGGTGCAGTTTAGCTAAATTTTTTTTTTGGGGTGGGGGGGTTGGAATTTTTCTGATACCTTATTGTGGAAAGTGTGAGGTTTTGATCTTTACATTTTTTGTGGAATACAAAATGGCAGTGAAACACCGTTTCTGCCAATTTGGAATTTTTTCCCTGCCACAACATTCACAGGATGAGTTTTTTTGTTTTTTTTATAGTTCAAACCTAGGGATACTTAATATGTTTAGTTTCCTTATTTTGGTATGTGAACTTGGAAAAGGGGGCAATTTGAAAGGGTTTTCAAATGAAAATTTTTTTTTTTCGCTTTTATGGGGTTTGAACCTGAGCATTGTGATTGTTTATAGCATATACTGAGATGTTATTGTATTGCACCCAAGGGGCAGGAATCAGATGAAACATAATGGCACCTATGTGCCATGGCTCTTTAGATAGTTTTCAATTGAAGCAGGTATATTAAGAGTTAAATGCTCAGTCTCTGTGGGCATTGCCATTGGGACTATGCTATGTTACATTACACAGGTTCAGAAAAAAAAAAAAAAGTCCTGCTAGGACAGGCAACTAACCCTAAACTCAATGTTCTCTTTGTGTTTATATATCTATAATCAGACATTGTCTGAGCTGTTATCAGCAAACTACAATTAGTTGACCTGATTACCCAGACCACAGAGCAGGAGATAACCGCTCTGAAAGTACAGAGAACTCCCTTCCCCTCCCGAGAGCAGTGAGTCATGTGATCCGATAACAGGCCGGGTGCCTTGACAACAATGTGAGGAATAATTTCACATCTCAGGCAAGCAAAGAAGCATTGCTAAAGCAATACATTTAGGAATACTCTTGAATTTACATCAACTAGCAGTATAGATAGATTTGAGATGGGAATGCCCATTTAACATGAAGCTCTTAGGCCCCAGTGAAAAGTTTGCACCGGGCCCCTCCAACTATAATGCATGTAGTACTGGTCTCCTCACATTGACAAGATAAAACTTATGGGCCCCCTGAGACTCTTGGACCCAGGTGCGACTGCATCCCCTCAAGTTACGCTCCTGAGTATGTTATTACTAATGCAAATAATTCACCGCAATGACTGGCTAAGCAATTGCCTTATGCAGTACAGCTGACTAGCCAGTTATCTTGTCATGTCCATCGCTGGTGTTAGCCACAACTTGTAGAGATGAATGCCTTATGCTTGCGATTCAGCTAGGTCTAGACACTCAACACAACCGGTACCTGCTTCATTTGGTCTAGGCAAATGTTGTGTATAGACTTACAAAAGATGCTTTGTAGGACAGAGGGAAGACCGGCTTCCCTCTGTATAACCTACTTTAGATGTGCCATAGGTTGGTTACATAACACAGCTTTTTACTCAAACATGGATCTAAAAAGCTTTGAAGGCCCCATAGGATGTAATAGCCCTACTCTAAACACTGCTTATTAAGCTCATACCTAAACTCACACACTTTCTGGTAATCATAGATAACATGACAATAGATGTCTTTATGGTTCCACCAGAAACTACCTCACAGTTTGGGACTTGAGTGATCAAGGATTAGATGAGCGAGGGGTGATGGAGTGGCCGGAATTAGTGAGCACAGGGAGGAGAGAGATGGTTATCCCCAAAGGAAACCATTATGAGATCTATAGCTTTTATTTATTATGCAATTCTATTCTTTTTGCAAAATTAGTGCTCAGATTTTATGGAACAACAAAGTTACAATATGACACAATAGGCCACACAAACCAATTTTATTCATACTATACATTGACCTAAAGTCATTTTAAAAAAATTAGAACCCATTAAAAACCTTTTGCCAGCTCAAAACCCAAACATTGCAGAACAGAAATTAGATGAGACGTGAAGAGAACAAAAATACATCAATAGCCAATATCACAAATTAACAACAACTTATAGCAGTTTGTCCAAGTGTATTATTACACACAAGAGATACAGGCAGAAAGTGACTGGTTACATTGACCCCCTGAAAATGAAACAAAGAAGCAATGAGGCGCCTGGTCGTAGCTCTGCTGCCTCTTATCACACCAGACATGTCAGTTATCATTACCAGATGAAATTATTGTTAGAAGAAAGACACAAGTAAAAAAGGTACAGCCAAGTTCTTTAAAAAGGAAAGTTTATTAAAGTTAAGAAAACAGATTGTGTCCAAATGGATGAACCCTGACTGGTATTATCCAGAACCCCTGAGGGAACGCTAGGTCCTCTGAAGCAGAGTTCTTACAAATTCAAGCAAATGTCATGTATGTTATACCTATATGAAATGTCTGTCTGATAATCCAGATGAATTTTACTTCATAAAAAGAAAAAAAAAAATGAAAGTCACAAGTTAATAATGAAGCGTTCTTTCCCCTCGATTCTCTTTAGAGTCAGGTGATTTGGGAGCAAAACATCCGTTACATCCTGAACATGAAGGTAACTCCGCCGCTATGTGACTTCTGATATGTCCAGTAAAGTCTGGTTTATTGTCAAAACTGAGGCCACATTCGGAACATATAAAGGTCTCATAGTTCTTTTGCTCAGTCTCTGATGAATCAGAAGATTGGTCTTTAGTACCATGATCAGATGGCAGATCTGTGCCGTTATGGGCTGATTGGTTAATTCCATGCTCATGTGTACAGTCACCTGTCAAGAATAAAACAGATTTTTATGTTGATCTCTTGAAACATTTTTATAAAAAAAAAAAAATATATATATATATATATATATATATATATATATATATATATATATATATATATAATTATTACACACAAAAACTGCAAGCCATGGACCACACGTGTAAAGCAGAATACTTACAAATAGTATTAGGCGAACTTCACGAGATTCTCAAGGTTTGCCCAGTAGTTCTTAAGACTTATGTTTATGCGCCTCCCCTTGTTGTACTCCGAATAAACCCCAGAGTATAATAATGGCTCCAGGAATTGAACCCCAAAAATTTCAGGTTTGTATGAACTGAAATTTTTGGAAATAAACTTGGCTTGTTAAAAATCAGTTCACTCAACCCTACTCATGAGGGTGGGAAGAAAATTAGCAGGATGCCAGTGCAGTGAAATGTACTAAGATGTGACCTTATTTTGGAAACTTCACCACTCAAAAAAATGTATCAATAGTTATATGATTTGTACTGCAAACATTAAGCCCTCATATGGCTCTGAGAATGGAAAATAAAAAATAAATTGCAAAAAACCCTTAGACAAATTTTTGTCACTGAAAAGGTGGCTGAGAGGTTGTCAGGTGATGCCAGAAGCCCATCTAGGTCAGAGACCAGGTGATTCTCCTCTGCACTCCTACCGCATGTTACATGTGCCGGCGGCCATTTTATTTCAGTTGAAATTATTCACAAAAGCTTTGCGTTTGTCAAAAGGTTTTAGTTTTGCTCATCTCTAGTCCTCAACTAACTTGGCAGCTTTACTTCCTCAGAGGCAGGAATGGTTTTCTTTTTCTGCTGCTATTTTTAACTACAGTTTTTGAACTCCATTTATTCACAAGCTACTTGGGCTGTATTCACATCATCAAAAGACAAGACAAAACAGCTGTGAAGAGAACTTTTTTTTTTCTCCCCCATGGCCAATTTACATTGGAGGAGCAGCAGTTTCCACAGATCCCTCAAATATTTGAAACTATTACGAAAACTGTAGAGATTGGCAGAAATAGTCATGGGAATAACCCAATTCACAGGGATCAACTTTATTGTAGTCACACGGTGGCCATTAAAACAAAGCGAGCCCTGCAGGGAGTCCTGGAGTTCTAAGCACCTGTGTACATTGACCCCTCAACTAGGTGCAAAGCAGAAAAAAAAAAAACCCAGTAAAGTAAAAAAATCTCCAGAGAAGAGAACCTGCCAATATTTTCATACTTAACACAACTAACGCCAATATTTGAACTCCACTTATTCAGAAGTCACTGGCCATCCTCCGACATACAGCACACCAAATATCACTGACCATGGGCCTGGGCAGATTTAGAGAAGGTGGAGGTTTTTAGAGGAAAGAGAAAAAGGACACAAGAGCAGCCAGTAACAAATAGCAGAGGCAATGAAGGAAAAGACTTTGAGGACTCACTGATCCGTAGGAGACCGCGGCAATTGGGGTCAGATTCTTTCCGGAATAGCAGCACCAGCTCTTTATCTTCATCTATGAAGTAGTTCTCGCCTTCAGCATACAATTCAAGCATGTCCGCAATCTCCCATGATATTAGCTGCTCAGTGCTATCAAAGCTCATCCTGGTCTTCTGGATTCTGCCTGGAGAGCTTTTCTGTATTTCGCTTCCTTTTAGCAGTAGATCCACTTTAGCATTTAACACCTATATGGCCCTTATATTTGCTCTTTCACGTGCTCTTTGACTTCTCAAACCTCCCTGTGGCTGATCAGTCTATGGGCGTGTAGAGGGGTGTGCCGAATTATCAGCCTGAGATCTCCTGTGTAAAAGGTGATGAAAGGTCCATGAAGTCCTCTGGCACACTGCAGAGAGTTCTGGCTCTGTCCTGTCTGCCAGGGAGATTTATTTAGTAGCCCCTGCAAAGTCCAGCAATGTTACATCCCCTTCCCCTTTATGCAGATGATATTTTATTATACATTAGCAATACCAGTAAAGACACTTCAAGAATTATGAGCATTACTGATTTTTTTTTTTTTTTATCAATTACCGTTTTCCAGGGCGGGCAAAATTACGATTCCAATGTATGAAGTATCCGCCATTGTGAGGTCATGATAAGTGGGGATCTTGCGCTGGATTTCTATTTTAGATGTTTATTATTTTGTCCAATTCGTATGTTAGTAACTGTCGGTTCACATTTATCAATGTGACTGCGCCTGATTTTGGCGTGTGCTACGCTTTTCTTGCGTCTTTTTCTCCATTGCGCCGGATTTATGAAGTGTTTGTGCCTTTTTTCTATGTGAGAAAAAAGGGATCTGCCACTTTGTGATTTTGACGAGAATAGTAGACGTGGCTGCTCGGGCGAACATGTGTTCGCCAGATTTATTATTTGTGCCTTTTTAAAAAAGGGGCAAAAAAAGGCGCAAAATCCCTCCACTCTGGGAGACACGTAAAAAACAGTGCAGGCTACAGGACACAATGGCGCAAGCATAACACACACACAGAACTATGCAGCGTTAGCAGACTTAACATTTACATCAATTTTATAAATCCTGTTCAATGACTTGTCTCAAATCCTAAAATGCATTGCCATGTCAAGTGGATAATGGCATAGCTGTAGAGCAGAGGCGTAGCTAGCGGGGGGGGGGCAGAGGAGTAGCTAGCGGGGGAGCAGGGGGGGTGTAGCTAGCGGGGGGCAGAGGCGTAGCTAGCAGGGGGCAGAGGCGTAGCTAGCAGGGGGTAGGGCGGCGCGGGGGGCGGGGGGGGGGGGGGGGTAGCTAGGGGGGGAGGCGTAGCTAGCAGGAGACAGAGGTGTAGCTAGCGGGGGACAGAGGCGTAGCTAGCGGGGGGGCAGAGGGAGCGGCAGACCTAGCCACACTCTTCTTTTAAGAATTGCTTTTTATTTTTGGATTTGGTGGGCAAAGTTTGCTCTGAGACTGACAAATCGGAGGAGCTCTCTTCATTGGACAAGCTGAATGGATTGAAGCCATCTTTGCAGATCCAGAGAAGGAACTTGTTTCTGCGTCTTTAAATACCATTATATTCTGTGTCTGCACCGTATTTATTATGTAGGCGCAAAAAAAAGGCGCAAGACACCTGGCGAGGACATGTACATGGAATTTATCAACATCTTACACCCATTTAGTAAATCACGCCAGAAATTGAAAGGGTGCACAAAAGGTGCAACTGCGCAAAATTTCACTGCAAAGAGGCATATTTTATAAATAACCCCCAGGAAATACACTCAGCGATGTATAAAGTACTGGGGGCGACTTTACACAAGTGATTGTGGTTTATCGGGGTCGGGCTGATACCTCCACATAGAAGAGATAAGATTTACTGACACAGGCTTGATCTGACAATATAACTTCTTGTTCTGTGAAGGTAAATCTGCAGCTGTTATTGTGTTGTGTCATAATGTTGTGCGAGATGTTTCACAATCATTTCATAAAAAATAAATAAACCAGTAAAAAAAATCCTCAAAGGATTTGTGGAAAAGCTGCTTTTTTGTTGCAGATTTTATTTCATGGTTTTTTTTTTAGCCAAATTCAGGAGTGGATTGAACAGAAAGTGAAAAGTATAAGAAGCTTCCTAGATGTTTTCCATTGCATTTCTAGCCACTCATTGGGTTTCACTCAAAAAATGGCAAAACAAAAAAAAAAAACAGCTTTTCATGCGAAGTGGGGACTCAGCCAAAAAATAATAATAAAATCAGTCATAATACTAGAGTTGTCTTTACTGGTATTGCTTAAAGATGGGCCATTCTCTCAAGATTGGTTTTGTTTCAGGTTCTGGTGGTTTGGTCCCAAGATTTGTTTCGGGTCGAACAGGTTCGGTACAAACCACACCTTAAATTGGCATTATACATAGTGTATGACACTGTCAGGTCTCCTAGGAACCTATCTATATAACATAGTGTATGACACTGTCAGGGCTCTTAGGATCCTATCTATAAGGGCAGCAGCACACGACCGTGTTTCACCTGTGAAACATAGTTTGTTGTGTTAGCTAGATGTACCGGCTTTCACTTCATGCTGGAAGCGGGACTCCTAGCATCCTAGTTATCTATGAAGTTAGGAGTCCCTGCCTCCCAGCAATATACTATCCCATACTGTAATTGATACAGGACAGTATGTCACTGGGAGGCAGAGACTCCTAGCATCATAGATAACTAGGATGCAAGGAGTCCCACCTCCAGCATGAAGTTCAGGCCGGTATATCTGGCTAGCACACGGACCGTGTTTCATGGGTGAAACACGGTCCGTGTGATGCTGCCCTAAAACATAGTGTAGAACACTGTCAGGACTCCTAGGACTATATATCCATAATAAATAGTGTATGACACTGTCAGGGCTCCTAGGACTATATATCTATAATACATAGTGTATGACACTGTCAGGGCTCCTAGGACTATATATCTATAAAACATAGTGTATGACACTGTCAGGGCTCCTAGGACTATATATCTATAAAACATAGTATATGACACTGTCAGGGCTCCTAGGACTATATATCTATAATACATAGTGTATGACACTGTCAGGGCTCCTAGGACTATATATCTATAATGCATAGTGTATGACACTGTCAGGGCTCCTAGGACTATATATCTATAATACATAGTGTATGACACTGTCAGGACTCCTGGGAACCTATCTATAAAACATAGTGTAGAACACTATTATGCGATATTTGATACTTTTGTGTTGTAGGTCTGATACCTTTATTGGCTAACCAGAAAAACTACATTTGCAATCCTTCAAAGCACTTTACAAATGAAGGACTGAGAACACAGCACAAGATGTGGGTACAGATCTTGTATTTTTTTGCGGTTGCATGGAAATGTGCCAGTTTCTGATGATGACGTGAGGACACGTCTAACCAGGAGATTCCTTAAATTTGGTGTTTGTTTATATGCAAGGAGAGACAAATCTGGGAAAACTTCATTTAGTTTATTGTCCCTATAAAACATTAGTTGGAGGTCAGCAGCAATTTTCGTTAAAATGTTCATTTGAGGGTCATATGTAAGCACTTGGGGCACTCTGCCAATGGCGTTCTTTTGTTTATACTCCAAGAGACTGTTCCTTGGATTTCTTGTTGCTCTGTGGATTTGCTCATCTAAAATCCGTGGATGATATCCCTCAGTGTCAGGTGTTGTTTCCTGTTTACACTGTGTGAACAGGTCTGAATGTACCACCAAGCTTGGTTGTAAACTATGGATTTTTTTTTATGTGTTTTGGATATTTTTGTACAAATTAGCTGAAAATGGCTTTAAGGTTAAGGTCCCATGTAGTGAATCGCTGCAAAAAAAAAAAAAAAAAAATGTTGCGGAATTTTTGTGATTTTACAGAGTTTTGCTCTGCAGACTTTCTACCTCTATTATACCTGTATGGAAAATGCCAGCGTTTCCGTAAGTATAACTGACATGCTGTGATTTTCAAAAATGCAAGTGTTTTTGAAAACTCAGCTTTTCCGCTGTGGATTTTTTTTTCTGCAATATGTGGATGGGACTAGCCAGAATCCATCCACTTTTCAAGAAATGCAAAATGCAGATTTTTTTTTTCCTGTGGCGTTTCCACAATGTGCGCCTTCAGCTTCAGCTCGTTTCTTCTCCCGGAAGGGCTTCACTATCCATTGTAGATAACCATTCCTAACTACAGACAAAGTGTGATAAAGTGGAAGATATTATTCAAACAATTGGGGATGGAGCTGGGCGGCATCCACTACAATCTCATCCACTTTGCAGGGACTGTAAAACACCATGTTTTTTCCTGCGGCGTTTCCATGTAGTAGGGAGTAGACAAGAGAGTGGAGCAGATCTCACAAATTAATATCAACTTATGGTAAAGTGTAAATGTACCCATACTAAGATATACTGGCAGACAGTGACCCAAACAAAGATACACCTCACACAGTCACTATTGTCCTAGTCGTAGCTCTGGTGCCTCTTCCCACAGTGACTGCACCAGACATGTCAGCGATCATTACCAGATGATATTGTGAGGAGTGGATCGCACACACAGAAAGGACAAAGGTACAACTAAGTTCTTTATACAGTGGAAAAAGTTTATTGAAATTTATTACACCAAGCAGGAAATAGAATAAGCGATTCATCAATTAGATACAGTGGCTTGTATGATTCAGAAACCCTGAGGGAACGCGAGGATCTCTAAAGCTAACTTCTTAAAATGAGCTAATTTGGTTATGTAAGTTTTGAATTGTAAAATGCACATTTGTTAGACATTTCATATTGTTTTATCTGATGATCCAGGTGAATAAGTATTTACTGCTATGCATTGCACCAGTTATGTGTATTGCTTAGCTTGAAATGTAAAAAAAAAAAAAAAACCATGCTGAAAGTATGTTAAAAAAAATTCTAAAAATTCCTCTTTAATAATGAAACTTGCAATGCTGTGTAGTTGGCTTCTCCCTCATGTGAATTATCTGATGTTTCTCTAGAGCTGATTTTTTAGCAAAACATTTCTCGCATTCTGAACATGAAAATGGCTTCTTCCCTGTATGAATTCTCTCATGACTAAGTAGAGATGCGTTCTGAATAAAACATTTGCCACATTCTGAACATGAATATGTCTTCTCCCCTGTGTGAATTCTCTGATGTCTAATAAGACTTGATTTCTCAGTAAAACATTTGCTCCATGTTGAACATGAATATGGCTTCTCTCCTGTGTGAATTTTCTGATGTCTAATAAGACTTGATTGCTCAGAAAAAACATTTTTCACATTTTGTACATGAATATGGCTTCTCTCTTGGCTCAGTTATTTCATGTTCGGCTTTTCTTCTTTCACATTTATTCTGCTTAACAGTCTGTGATGAATCAGAAGATTGAACGTACATAATAGGATCAGATGATAGATATGATAGATCCTTACTGTGAAGGGTTGAGGGTATATCTGGGATAACGCCATGCTTTTCATGTGCATCTTGCATGATACCATGATCATCTGCTTTAAAATATAAAGATGTTAGATGTTTTTCTTACCTACAGGTACAGAAAAAGCTCATTTTTTTATGTTTGAATAATATAAACAGTAAAATATTCATATTTTGCAATATTTTTGTAGAGAAAAAAAAAACACACATACAACTCACAAGACATGGAGTATCTTTTCACTTGTGGTTTTGCATCAAACTCAATTCTCTTAGTAAAATCCTTAGTGGAGTATCATAGAGCAACCTGAGAGTCAGCGCAAGCTAAGCTGAACTAAATGCTGTTTATTGCTAAAGAAAATGGAGCCATTGCTTTGGGTCATGCATTGATTAATCACACATCCATCCCCTACTTCCACCATCACTGAAATGCCTCATGTTCCAGCCCACAGTATCCTATGTCGTGTATATGACATCACCACTGTAAGGTGTCCACCTACCACTGACTATTGATGGAGCGGATGTGAGGTGATGTCAGGTGATGCCAAAGCATCACAGTGACTCACAAACACAAGTGTCTTCTGTATTTTCTATGCTCAATGCATGCCACTGTGGTCATTTTAGTCTATCCGAAACAAATTGCCATTTATTCAGATTTGTTAAAAAACAAACAATTTGGAATAGCCAGGTCGAACGCAACTCGGAACAAACCGATTCATCCATCTCTACTTATATGCTGCTGTGACAGATGACATTATAAAAAAATAACTCAGCTTTATTTTAATAATGTACAACAACCTTGTGTTTATTGGAGGGGCTGCCAATTCCAGAAATAGTGTAGCTGTTGCCACCAACGTTCTTATTGTTAGTACTTGTAATCCTCCTTCCTCCTCCCCTCCTAGCTTGTCCCTTGCTCTGTTTTCACTGACATTTTATGGTACCACTTTTATAATAGGGATTGGTGACCATTCTGATACTGTTTTTTTTTTTTATTTATACTAAGTGATTTCAAGAAAATTAGGAAAAGAATAAAATTTGGCATTGAAAGGGTGGCCTGGCCAGTGAATGTTACACTAGAACACACTGTCACATTGTATTTTGTGACAGAAATTGGCAGTTTTTGTGTTTTCTTACAAAAGAAATCAATTGCAAAAAATACCCTAAGGCTGAAGCCTCACATTGCAAAAAATGATAAGTTTTACATTACCTGAAAAGTGGATGGGATTCTGGCTAATTCCATCCACATATTGCAGAAAAAATTCTGCAGCACAAAAACTTCAATGTCAAAAACATGTTGAAAATCACAGCATGTCAATTATACCTGTGGAATTGCTGTATTTTCTATATAGGTATAATAGAGGCAGAAAATCCACAGAGGAAAACTCTGAAAATGCAGAAAAAACTTGATGACTTTCCACAGTGTTTTTTTTTTTTTTTGCTGCGTCTCGCTACGTGGGGCCTTAGCCTCAAAGTGAGATTTTTCACTGAAAAGGCGACTTTCAAAATAAAGACACTCCTCACAGATCACAGTGCAACACTAATGGAAGATCTGACACTGTATTGAAGAAAAACTATATAAAAATATATTGCAAAAAAAAAAATAAAAATTGATCAGCCCAGAGTATATGTAACACAGTGGACCCTGCAGTCACAGCACAGCGCAGAACTTCTCCCCCACTACTATGATTTTATTTGTCTAAAATCTAACTAAACTGTGCCCCACTAATCTCCTCTCCTAGAATTCTGTAGTAATGCAATGTTGATGATTTTTACCACGATCAACGTATTACAATTGCTGGAGCTGCTGAATCAAAGTCCTGCCTGAATAGAACGGTATAAATATTACTGTTAATAAAACTAGTCAATGAGATTCAAGTCCAAGCAGTGCTAATGTCAGGCTAATAGTGAGTAAGACGCCTCACTGCACCTATTACTGCTAAATTCTACAGAGAGGCCTCTTACACATGCCTGTCCCTTACAGGAAGCCCTCACTATACAGATGGTTGTTCACCCTCATTTACACTGTATGCATTTCACCTACATTTGTGTACAGTAGCATTGTCAGGGTTGATATAACTGTTACTGCCAAAGTATATTGTAGCACATATTCTCATTCAGCATCATGGCAGGACGGCCAAAGCATCTGCTCCGGACACATCAAATCAATAAGCTCCTCCCCCTGCCTACCTGAGTCACCAAGGTGTGGGCCAATCAGGTGGTAGACTGTCAATGACAGCAGCCCCTGACTGCAGCCACTCCTTCCTTGGTGATTAGGATGCTACTGCTGTGTAGCGAATCTAATTACTGAGGAGGAGAATAGAGCTTATAGATCAACGTGTCCATGCTATCTGCATTGACCAAACTTCTTGCTTGGTACTCCTGGCGCTCCCCCATTTTTAAAACCTCCATATCTAGCCCACTATCTGCTTGCTCAGTGAGCTGCATGCCCTGCTCAAAATTGTCAGCTGCCCTCAGTCTTGCATTTTGATCTCCCAGTTCTGCAATGCAAGCTTCGAGATGAGCAACATGCTCACTTCTGCCTCAGCAGTTTTCACCCTGGATCTCTCACTACAGATGTGCCTACAAGTGGCGGACTGTGCACTGAAGCAGATCTCCAATCTCAACGCCATTATCACAGCTACAACTACTATAGAGAGGAAAGAAATAGTAAAGCCCTCACAGGGTTGTGAGCTCCTGCATATTTAACTCCATTTATTCACAAGTCACTTAGTGTAGCAAGTCCTGCAAAAAGGGATCCTTGAGTCCTGGAGTTCTAACACCTGTGTACATTGACTTTTCTCCTCAACTAGGTGCAAAGCAAAAGAAAAACAGATTTTAAGTTGTGTCAGAAAGTAAATACACAATCCACACAGAAAAGAAACTTGCAATATATCAGGATTCAGCAACCTTTGTCACTCCAGGTGTTGTGAAACCAACTCTCTGCCTGATCCAGTCACTTCTATGGAAATCCCAAGAATAACTGAGTAAACTTGCATACTAGAAAGTGAAGTTTCACAATAGCTGGAGCTCCAAAGGTTGATGATCCCTGCTCCATATTCAACCAGAGAATCATACTAAACACAGCTCCTTTTTTGCTTCACTTATTGACAGTCCTGCCCATCACCCAAACATACAGCACACCAGGTATCATTGACAATGAGTCAGGAGTATTTATAAGAAAGATAAAGACATAAAAGTTCTAAAAAAAAAAAAAAAGTAAATACAATGAAAGAAAGCGGTTTGGATCTCACCATCCTGGAGGTGACTGCTGATTTTTGGACCACTATCTTGTCCTTCTTCCAAGGTTTGCTCATTCAGGGCTCTTTCTTTCTCCTTTGGGCTTACTCTTTCCTCAGTGTTATTTACATCCATGTTAGATGACTGGGCTCCTGGAGACTGAAAATGAAACAAGGTCACGGTTTTCACTAAAACCTCAGCTCTGCTTATAGTACTCAAGCTAGTCTTCAATTTTTGCTTGTACCTCACAGCAGTAGATCCTCTTTAGCAGTTGACATCTACATGGCCCATATATTTGCCCTACAATACATAACAACCCCACCCACATGCTTATGGTCTTTTCACACCTCCCTCTGTTGTAGTTTTACAACAACTGGAGTGCCGAAGGTTGCCTACCCCTGTTCTAGGAGTTTGTATGTACCATGTAATCCTATTGTAACGTCCGATCTTCTGATTAATCGCAGAATGAAAATCACAGAAGAGGAGTCGATCATCAGAACTCATACAGCGGAGAAACCACTTTCATATTCAGAATGTAGCAAATGTTTTATGCAGAAATAGAGATGGGCAAACAATTCATTATGAAATTTTCCAAATTGTTTGGTTTTTAACTAACCTGAAAACTGATTCTTCTTTGGAACACAAAAATGGCCACAGCCACATGCAGAGGAAAATACAGAGTCACAGGTGAAAAATGTTGGGTTCATCTCGTTCCAGATACTGTACTTGCTGCTTTTACTCTTGATACTTGTAGCTGTGGCACTGGCAGAGGAAGTGGAATGCTGGCTGAGTGAGGTGGACTGGGATTGGGCAGAGGCCACCTAGGCACACGTTTCACTCATACTTGAAGTGGTCTCCCTAAAAGGTGCAAGAAGATGTGTTTATAAACTATCCTAAAAATATTCCAATTTTGCTTCTCTTTGGGAGGCAGGTAGGAATTCCCCCATTTTGGCTTTATAGCAAGGGTCTAAGAGCACTGCTATCCAGTACTCGTCCCTCTTTTTGATGATAATAATATGCTTGCTGCTGTATAAGCAGCAGACCATACAGCCTGGCATGCCTGCAAGTGTATGAATAGACTCAGAGGTTTGCCATGGTGGGTTTTCTTAGCCAGCGTGGCCATCGCATCATCATCTTAAAAAAAAAATAAAGGTCAGCTGCCTTCCCTGGCTGTTCTTGTGACATATCAATGGCCCCCTCAACATCAAAAGAAGAGTCTCTCTTCCGCTTCCAGTCTAGGAGTCCCAGTTCCTCCACTATAATGACCCTGACCCAGATCCTCATTTTCCTCCATTTCCCCTTCCGTCAACACAGGGAAATGACTTTGATTAAGAGATGGAAGCTGTTCTTCCTCTTCCTTCCCTTGTTGCATGAGTGTAAGTGTCTCCTGTAAGATATATAATAAAGTTGTGACATCGCAGATGCTGTAGTTATCTGTGCTGACAAATTTCGTGGCCTCTCCAAAGGGCTTGAGAAGCCAGCACATTTCCCTCACTAAGTGAAAAATAAAACATTGTCCCTGAGGTCTGCTCCATGCACTTCTCATTCACCACCTTCTGTTACTCACACAGACATCCAGCATGTTGAAGGTGGAGGTCCACTGAGTTGCAGTGCAAAGGCAGACCATTTGGTCACTGCAAGTTGAATAGGATATATATTTTTTTTTAGCAAAGTAAAAACTGCTGAAATGCACATACACTTTTCTGCCCATGAGCAGCACCTCTTTGAAGCCACTATATACCACCAAATTCAGAACATGCGCCATACAGAGACAATGTGTTATTCGATTCAGCTGCAGTGTAGCAACAATATTGGTACCCTTGTTGCTGGCAATGCTGCCCAGTTGTACTTGGCGAGGAGCCATCCAGCGATATACTTGTTGCAGGATACAGTGATGCAGCTCCTCAGCTGTGTATCTTCTTTGATACAGGCTCATTAGCTGTAAAACTGCATGGCAGTGCTTCACTATACATCTATGAAACTAGGGAGGTGGAGTGGAAGCAATACCTTTTGCTTGTGGAGAAGGTGGTGGGAAATGATCCAGAGAAAGAGGATGGGCCCTGCATACCATTGGAACTGGGTCTGAACAAATGGGATGGAACTAGTATCTAGCCTTGTTGTGTTTCTGAACTGTGGCCACTCAGTACATATTATCACTGGTGGCCATTTTAGTACTTCTGGGACGAATCCTAAATTACTAGGTTTCCTTAAACAATTTGGAATATTTGGAATTGGTTCACCCATTTCTACTCTACACTCACCACTCATGATTGAGATGCTGCGAGGAGATGTCAGAAGGCAGCCTTCTCTGCATTGTATCTGCATATTAAATGTTGCAGTGGCAAAGTTTTTGATTTTGTTAAAAACCGAAAATTTTGGAAATTTTGGTCAAAATTGGTTCATTATAAATCAGTTCGCTTACCTCTAATGGAGATAAGGATTGATGGAAGTGATGAAATTGGTATAGCGTTGCAGAATGTACTCACTGGATTTTGACAAAAAGAGTAAACTAGCCAACTGAGGTTTACAACATAAAACACAAGTGACGGGTTTCCTTTAAGAGACATTGTGAGAATTAAATTTACTATCAATAGAAGACTACAATCATGAAGGCTTCCATCTACAGTGCAAAGGCTAATTACATTAATGTTACTAAAGGAAGTTCATAGTATCCAAGGGTAGTCATATACAAGCAATACACAGATTATATATAACACATGTAGAGGAGACAACAATTGGGATGAGACAAATAATACAATATGAGCTTAAACATGCAAAGATTAGGCTCCAATGCCATTTTTTCTTTGAGGAACCCCTATACAGGTGCAGCTCAATAAATTAGAATATCTTTGAAATGTTTAATTATTTCAGTAATTGAATTAAAAAAGTAACCTCCTATAGTGTATTTTCTAGATTCTTTACACACAGAGTCTTCTATTTCAAGTGTTTTATTTCTGTAAATGTTGATTATGGATTACAGGTAATAAAAACCAAAATCTAAGAAAATCAGAATATTGTAAAAAAGTTCAGTATTGTAAATTCAGTGTCACCTGCCAAGGTTTCCTAAGCCTTTAAATGGTCCTTCAGTCTGGTGCAGTAGGACACACAATCATGGAAGACGCTGATTATGAATTGAATTACTGAATTGAAAGAACGTTTCAAAAATATTTTAATTTATTCAAATGCACCTGTATGTTTTGGTAATGGCTGGAAGATATTCTGTTCAAAACTGAGGTGTTGATTCAGTGTGGACTCAACTTGCAGGTCTAGAGGGATGGTGATTTCCCTAAACCTATACATAGTATGAATTAGCATCTCATGGGTAAACTGTATTTAGAAGTTTAGATTGTGAGCTCTAATGGAGGCAAAGATTAACGTGAAAGATGGCAATCTGTATACATTTGCAGAACAGACTCTGTTTGTTAACATTTCACAGGAGAATTTTATTTATGTCATAGGAAACCCTTCCAAAAAAGTTTGACGGGTTACCTAGATATTCTTGCAGTATTGGCAGCTTGTTATCCAGTCATAAAGAGGTTACTGAAAATGGAAAAACATGGCAACTATGAAGTCAATATAATAAAAATGCAGGATTAAGATGACGATCTGCAGCTTCGGCTCAACAGTCCATTTCTTTGAGCGGCCCCTCAATGTTTTGGAAACAGGTGGAGGACATTAGAATAGGTTCCTATGAGATGCTCATGCACTTTGGACTCCATTACAACTTGAAGGTTTAGAGGCAAGCTGATTTTCCTGTACCTAGACACGGTGTGGACTCCCCTAGGGATGCTGGTTTTCGAGAGAAACATGTCGGGGGGGGGGGGGGGTGCAAAAGATTGTTTTAAAATCAGTGTGTAATTTATCGCTAGTGGACTGCAGTCATTATATTAGCATTGGCCTACTATTAATCATATATTACTGTGTTAGGAAGAAATACCACAATTTGGTGCATTGTTTATATACTTAATGATTAGTACTGTGTATTAGCACCTCATGGGTAAACTGTATTTACAAGTTTAGATTTTGAGCTGTAAGGGAGACAGGTTTTGATGGCAATCTGTATACTGTTGCAGAAAGGACTCCTCATGGCAACTTCAACCAGTCTAGCGAGTTGTATAAAAATTAATTTTTCATCATTATTTAAATCCACAGTTAAAATCAGTCTGAGCCATAGGGATACATTTCAGATATCAGAAGATCATTAGTCATTACAGCCAGAACGGGGCATTTATATTCCCATTCAATCCACCCACAGTACTAGCATCATATACACAGAAAGGAGTAGATAATGTAACAGAAAATATACTCACTTCAATAATGATAAAGAACAACCCTCCTATGGTGTAACCCCATCAGAGATCTGGTATTCACAGCAAAAATTCAATATGCTTCACTATTTACTAATAGCCTCATAAATCACCACCATTGTTCAACACAATCACTTTTTCAATGTCCATCACTCTCAAGGATTTCATATCACCTTACTGATGGGCCTGAAAATGCTTAGATACAGCTAAGGCACCAAGACAATACACTTTTCCACTTTTGGACAAATAGTTGCTAATATGGACCTTCAGTGGACATGTGTCGCAAATCGCATTTCGATGGTAAAATTGCATATCAATTTCAAACTGCATATCAATGGTACAGTAGTTGAATCTTATATACACTTTGCTAGTAACTCTACTAAAATTGCACTGTTTGAGCAGGTAGTAGGTAATGTTTTTTTTCCTCAGTATACTAACCAATTTTGGATCCTACTCGGAAATCTATATTTCCTTTGTGGCCTCGCAGTTTATAAGGCTAAGGCCCTGTCTTTGAGACTAGAAATGAAATGATTGCAGGTTTTAACACGATTTCAAGGCTAATGAAATAGTTAAAAAAAATAAAAAAAATTTTTTAAAAAATATAAAAAAAAAAAAAAAATTCAACTAAACGTTAAAATCACCCTCCTTTCCCTAAAATGCATATAAAAATAAAATATTACAGTGAAACACATTAAGTATCCCTGTGTCCGAAAATGCCCAACCTACAAACTTAAAAAATATTTTTCCCGTACGATGAACGCCGTAGCTGGAAAAAAAAATCAAAAGTGTCAAACCGTTGTTTTTTTTGCTGTTTCGCCTCTGATAAAAATTTGAATAAAAAGTAATCAAAGCAATAGATATTCCCCAAAATGGTATAACTTAAAAGGACATGCAAAAAACAGACATCCTATACATGGAAGTATAAAAACGTTACAGGTGTCAGAATATGGCGACTTTTCGAAAAAAAAAATTTTAGATTTTAGATTAAGTTTTAGATTTTTGTTAAGGGTTTGGAATGTAAATAAAACTATATAAAACTGATATCCCTGGAATTGAACTGAATACAGGTGACATGTCATTTTGGCTATAGAGTGAACTCTGTGAAAATGAAGCCCGTATGAAAATCGCACAAATGCACTTTTTCTCCAATTCTGAGTTTTTTTTCCAGCTTCCAGTACATTTTACAGAATAATAAATGGCAGCATCATAAAGAACAATTTCCCCACCTTCTCCTGATCCTCACAATGGCGGCTACTTCATATATTCAGCTGGTAATTTGGGTAGCCCTGGCTAAGGTCTTGTTCACATGGTCAGTGTTTGGTCAGTGATTTGCATCAGTGATTGTGTGCCAAAACCAGGAGTGGAGACTACACAGATAAAATAAAGTGGAAAGATTTACACCTGTCCTGTGTTTTCCACTGAAACCTAGTTTTGGCACACAATCCCTGACCAAACATTGACTGTGTGACTAAGACCTAAAAGTAATTGATAGATCAGAATCATCTGCATAAAGGGGAAGGGGATGTAACATTGCTGGGCTTGGCAGGGGCTACTAAATAATCTTCCCTGGCAGACAGGACAGAACCAGAACTCTCTGCAGAGTGCTGGAGGACTTCATGGACCTCTGAACATATGGGCTCAGGAGATCCCAGGCTAATAAGGCAGGTGTCCGGGCTCTTTATTTTGCACACCCATACACGCCCATAGAGTGATCAGCAAGAGGAAGGCCTGAAAAGACAAAAAGCCTGCGGGTGGGGTTGTTATATATTCAGTGGGACCAGGGCAAATATAAATTGTAGACATCAACTAGTACTGCGGATCTACTGCTGAGAGGAAGCGACAAACATCAAGGATCACCAGGCAGAATCCAGACAAGAAGAGAAGACGAGAGAGGACCAGGATGAATTCTACAGACAGAGCTGAAGTGTTATACCAGGAGACTGTGACCATGCTTGGAATGGAGGCTACAGAGGAGGACAGGTGGAGGGCTTGGGACTGTGCTCTGATATTGGCAAGAGAAAAGCTAGATACTGAGCAAGCTGAAGAGTTGTACAAGGAAGGAACGGACTGTCTTGGACCAAAGGCCACAATAGAGTATGAGCATTGGGACTGGAACCTGCCACCGATTGAGCTAGAACTGCCACATGTACAATATGCATGGTCATCTCCGTATTATTGGGATGCTGAAGCCGGTGTTCAGTCCCCAAGAGAACAGTCTCCTTACATGGGTGTAAATAACACTGAGGAAAGTGTGAGACCTAAGGTGGCAGAAGTAGCACTGGAGGAGTCCACTTGGGAAGGAGGACAAGACACTGGTAGCGATTACCTCCAGAATGGTGAGACCCAAAAGTCTTTTCTTTCATTGCCTTTACTATCTGTTACTGGTTGCAGTTCTTTGTCTATTTGTCCTGCCTATAAATCCCTCAGCCTTCTCTAAATGTGCCCAGGCTCCTGATCACTGATATCTGGTGTGCTGGTATGCTGAGTGATGGGCTGGATAGTGGACGTACACTGCAGAATATAATATGGTGATTTACTCTGGAGGAAAGTGTGTGGGTACAGGGGTACATCTAAACAAATCGCTCGTCCACACCGTGCATTAGTGGACAAGTAATTGAAAAAGTGATGGCATCTTTTACTTGTACAGTATTCTATATGCTTAACCCCTTCCGGCTGGTGGCTTTTTTTTTTTTTTTTTTTTTTTCAATACCTGCCTTCCAAACCCCATAACTTTTTTTTTTTTCTATTCAGAAAGCCGTATGAGGGCTTAATGTTTGTGACAAATTGTTCTTCATAATGGAATACTTTATGTGCAATGTACTGGGAAGCTGGAAAAAAAAATTCAAAATGGGTTGGAAATGAAGAAAGTGCATTTGTGTGGCTTTCTTACTGGGTTTTGTTTTTACTGCATTCGTTGTGCAGCCAAAATGACATGTCACCTGTATTCTATGTCTCATTAGGATTCTGGTGATACCAAATTTATATAGTTTTATTTGCAGTGAAACCTCTAACCAACAATCCAAAACTATTTTGGAAAAACGACGGTTTCGCAATTTTTTTTTTTATTTTTTCCCTGTACAGGAAAAATATTTTTATAACTTTGTAGACCAAGCATTTTTGAACACAGCAATACTTAATGTGTAAGGTGGATGATTTTAACTTTTTTTTTTTTTTTTTTTTTTTTCATTTTATTTTAGTAGAACCCCACCCACACCCACACCCAAGAGGGATTGAACCTGCAATCGTCCCACAGTATTATGACCCAGTCTTCGCAGTCTCAGCCTGCTCAGTTCAAGTGTGGAGTGTCTGGATGACATTCTGCATGTGAATCTTCTGACGCGCGGCAGGAGACTGTTCACACTGGGCATGCGGTCTCTGCGGTAGCACTCACACGTTCACTCACTCATTGCTCTAGTGTGTCTACCTCTGAAGGGACTCATTACAGGCTGTGGGTGGTTCAGAGCACTGCTATCCAGTTACCTTTCTGACTACTCCTGGCTATATAACTCTGCTTTGCATGTTGTCAGTTGTCAGTCTTAAACTTCAGTTGCCTGTGTTTTGCAGAAGTGATCTGTCTGTCTGAAATTGCTGTTATCATCTGAGTCCTGGGCCGTTCACTTATACCTTGCTGCCTATTTATCCGATGTGGATATTTGAGCATCTTGTTCCAAGCATAGCTGTTCAGGGCGCAGTGAGCCCTTTTTACTGCTTGGAAGTTTGGACTTTTGTGGGTTTTTTGTGTGATAAATTCTGTTTATCCTGTCCTTTTGCATAGTGTCAGTATTGCTGCGTTTCACGTTTATTTTCTGCTCTATACTTTGTTTACTCGTATTCACCGTTAGTCCAGTCGGACATCTGGGCGGTGCTTTCTCTGTAGGTAACCTCTCCTTTCAAATTGTGAAACAAGTCAGGTTTTCTGTTTCTCTTGCAGGTGAAACATTTAATCATATAATTTAGTTAAAAAATAATAAATCAACCTCCGAACCAAATAATGAAATGGTGTAATGGAAACAAGTAAATTGGAATGTTCTTCCTAGTTCCAGAAGATGGTACAGCATCACAAACTTAGGGTCATAATCTCACCAAGCAGAGGGAATGAGCTGGGTACCGGAGACCAGATCTATATTTCCCTGTCAGCCCAGAAAATTAACTCCCGTCTTAACAAGGGCGGTCCCAAAGCTGACCCTAAAAACTCTATTAATGTCTCCAACTCTACGCGTTTCGCATCCTGCAAACGGGTGTTCATCAGGGGATCTGGGAAAAAACAGGGCAAAAGTTTCACTCAACCGTCAGAAAAAAACATTATTGGAAAGACAATATAATGTGGTGTAAAATATCACCTTCGCACAAATGGCTGTTATGTTGCCGCTTACAACCACCTCAGTAACAATGTATTAAAATCAAAGGGGAATTCCACCTGCATAAACTATTTAAATTACACCTACACCATAAAGCACACTCACAATGAGTCAAACAACATCATAGCTAACATTTAGGAGATGGACTCGATTATCCACGTTGCAGAGCTTCAACCCTGAGTGCGGGGAAGCTCCTGGTAAACTCGCAATGGTGAAGTCTACTGGAAACAGCGGCGCTTTACCACCGCTAGTTAGAGGTTGACCCTGCCTCCCAACTATGACATATTTCCGGAACCCCTAGGCATTGTGAAAGTATAGCAGTGCTCCTGCTGACACAAGTCAAAGGCAGCAGATATAACGTAGCTGATCGCTACATCAATTGAAGCAGCGTTCAAAGCGACGCTCTGAAAAGGAGTTCAATGCCTGACTTGTATTCTAACAATTGGAATACATTCTACTGGGAACTAGCAGTTTTTATCTAACCACAGTAGAAACAGTGTTTTTTAGAAGCATAAAATCTATTTAATAAAGTCCTAAAAAAGGGGGTTGAAGATGTATCCAGTATAGTATAATATAAAGGGCAGAGGATAGTCCTACATTATTCATATAACACTATTGCTAGTAAACCACTTCAAAGAGGACTATAAAAATATTTGAAGAAGTTATTTGTAGACAAACTATATCTGGGAGGGTGGGGGAAATCAAACAAGGTGATGATGATTTGAAATTCACCCCTATTAATCAGTGAAACCCCAATAACACAAAAAAACATCCAAAGAACAATTGCTCATTGAGTTCATTAGGACTACATGTGTCCAACTCAAAAATCCACTTTGTCTCCCGCTGAAGAATCAATCTGTCTCTACCTCTTTTGGTGGTGACACACAGTCTATCCCCATAAAACATATCCAATTCTGGTCACCCCCATGTTCATCATTCACATGTCTTGCTATAGGAGTGTCCCTCTTGTGGACAATGTCTCTCAAATGGTCCCTGACTCTCCTCCATAGCTCCCTAAAGGTCTTCTCTATATATTCCATCTTACACTTACAGGTCATCTTGTATATAACCCCCTTAGTTTTACAGTTAATGAAATGGCTGAGCTTATAGATCTTCCCATTTATATTGGAGAAAAGGTTTTCCCTGTCTCAAACATGGGACATGCAACATATCCACTGAATCTGAAGCATCCCTTTACCGATCTGTCCAACCACGTACCTGGAGCCCTCGGTCTTGAATAATGACTGTGCACAAGTGTATCTCTGAGGGACCTATCTCTACGATACGTGATGGACCAACCATATTTCTAAGATCAGGATCCAACCAAAGGATGCCCCAGTGTTTCTGTAGAATTTTCTTAGCCTCAAAAGTGGTGATAAGTCTCACAATATCATTGCCTTCGCTCGCAGGGTCTTTCTCTTTCAAAAGATCCTCTCTGTTTTTTGCCAGGGCTTCTTTATATGCCCTTCTCCGAATATAATCGGGATAAAGTAATACCTTGTACATTCGTGAGGTTACATTCCAGAGCCAATCACGAGGAATTGTGAATGTTTGGTATGAGCGCTTACAATGCTAATTGATGCCAGTTTCTAAAGTTAACCCCCTAAATATTAATAAACTTTACCCTACAGTATAACGTGTACTGTATACTAATACATTCATTCATTTTTCTTTTTCAATCACAATAAAATGAAACCAGTTATGAGTACTGTATGTAACAAACGGGACGCTACTACCCAATAGCGAAGGTTTTTGTTTTGTTTTTTTTGTTTTTTTAATTTTCTCAGATCGGTGAAAAAAATAAACAGCAAAATTCTTATATGTTAGGTTCCAATAAAAATATCGTGAATCTGTGAATTTGGAAATGCAAGTGTACAAAGTGTTACTGTATCCCCTTACTTGGAACCTTCCCCTTAAGTCCCTCGCTTGTCTCGCAAATTAATTGCGGCTAGAGCAGTTCCTTCTTAACCTACCTACCTTTAGGTATCCCCCCTCCTGAGTGGGAACGGATGGTTACTTTCCTATCTCAGGAGGGAGTTTGTTGATGTCTGTTTTCAGTCAGGGGCCAGTCCCTGGTCAGGGATCCCCAGATCATAAAACAGACTGCAAAACAACTGTATTGCAGTCTATGGGAGCTTCACTACATTATTATAGAGGCTGGTTATCAAGCTTTATCAGTATGAAATATACTTTATATGTAGCCTAAGATTGGTGATCTACCAGGAACAGGCACCCATGTAATGTACAGGACATTACTCCAAATTCTTCAGATTCCCCAGTGCTCACATATTAGTGATGGCCGCCACAAGCAGTTGTGTAGATTTCTAGTTTGGCAAATGGAGTTTTTGGTTCAGTTTTAATGCAGATGTTTTGTAGATAAATCCAGGAGTAGATTATAATAGAAAGCTACATGTACTAATCCAACCTCTCCACAGCCATGAGCATTCTGCTTCCTTCTTCCTTTTTGTAATAATATACATGTAGTTGTCAGGAAGTGTGTGAGACAGACACCACCCATAGCACTGACTAATTATGAAGAAGAAATGTAAACTGCTCCAAGCCTTGTAATATGTATTCTTTTATATAAAAGTGTTATAAAATGTCACTATACAGTAAAACTGTCAGGAATCTCTGTTTAGGTGCTATTGCTTTAAGGTTACTGTGCTGACCTATGAAGCTTCTGCAGTGTTCAGGGTTCTCCTAGGTTCATCCATTGAGAAGCTAAGGAGACCTATTTAAACTCTCTACCTCCTAAGCCAGGTGCCTGCTATTTGGTTGCAGCTAGTGTGGCTTCCATATCCTAATTGTTTGTGCTGGACTGCTCTATATTCACCTTTGACTTGGTACTGGAAATCCACTTGTCTTCTGATTTTTGGCTCTGACTTTTCCTCTTGCACTGACATTTGACTTGGACGTTGCCTTTTCTGATTTATCCTCCTGTTTCTGATATGGCTTGTAATTTTATTGGGGGTTCTGGTTTGACTTCTGCTCTGGGAGCATTTACAGCGTTCTCACTGTAATTTTAAGGATAGATATTTCAAACATAAGTTCAGTTTTTTTTTTCTTTGCAGGTGACTGTACCTGGAGCTCAGAGAGACATCCAATATCTTCAGATATTACAGCAGATAATCACGGTATCACACACTCTACATATGAGGAGTATGGCATTATCCCAGATACACCCATAGCCCTTTACAGAAAATATCTATTATCTGATCCTATTAGATTTGTCCGATATACTGATTCATCACAGACTGTTAAGCAGAAAAGTCACAGAAAAGGAACCAAACATCAGATAACTCACACAGGAGAGAAGCTATATTCATGTTCAGAATGTGAAAAATGTTTTACTGAGAAATCAATTCTTATTAGACATGACAGAATTCACACAGGGGAGAAGCCATATTCATGTTCTGGATGTGGAAAATGGTTTTTCTCACAAATCAAATCTTTTTATATATCAAAGAATTCACACAAGGGAAAAGCTATAATTATGTGCAGAATGTGGCAAATGTTTTTCTCAGAAATCACATCTTTTTTCACATCAAGTAATTCCTACAAGGGAGAAGCCGTATTCATGTACAGAATGTGGCAAACATTTTCCCTACAAATCATATCTTCTTAGACATCAGAGGATTCACACAAAGAATAAAGTGCAAATATTTAGATTTTTTAAAAAAATTTTTATATTTTATATCAGTTTTTTTTTAAATGTTGTATTAGATATTAGCAAAAGCAAATTCACCTGGATCATCAGATGTACACTTCCAATAGATATTCTTAAGTGTAAAGTTGAGTTAAATTGCCTCATTTTAAGTCCTCTTCATGGTCCTCGTGTTCCCTCAGGGTTTCTTTATTATACCAGTCAGTGTATCTAAATTGATGAACCAATTATTCTATTTCCTCCTTGGTGCAATGACTACTAATAAACTTTTTCACTCTTTAATATACTTAGTTGTACCTTTTTGTCCTTGTGTCTTTCTGTGTGTGTGATCTACTCCTAATATCATCTGGTAATGATCACTGACATGTCTGGTGGAGTCAGAAGAGGCACCAGAGCTACGACTAGGACAATAGTGACTACTTGAGGTGCCTTTTTGTTTCTTTTTTTTTTTTTTTTTTTTTCTGGGGTTAATGTAACCAATCACAATCTTCCAGTATTTCTTAATATAAGGTATACTTCTGTTACTGTCCGCTCTCTTCTGCAATCTGTTCCGCAATGTCTGGGTCTTCTTGAGTCCATCTGTATTATATGGGTTTGACTTTTTTAACCAATAGAATTTTAGTGCATTGTATAGTTTGAGTAAAATCTGTTTGTGTGGCCAGTTTTCAGATGCAATGTCTTATTTGCAAAAGTGATCCCATTTTGGAAATTACACCTCTCAAGGAATTTAAGGGGTATAGTAATTTTTTTTTTAAACAGTTCAATCTTTAATGAAACTTTCAAAAAAGATTATACAGAAGAGTACAGTCATGGCCAAAAGTTTTGAGAATGACACAAATATTCTATTTTCACATGATCTGCTGCCCTCTGGTTTTTATGTGTGTTTGTCAGATGTTTTTATCACATACAGAAATAGAATTGCATTCATATTATGAGTAACAGAAGCTTATATTGACAGTTAGAATGAGTTAATGCAGCAAGTCAATATTTGCAGTGTTGACCCTTCTTCTTCAGGACCTCTGCAATTCTCCCTGGCATGCTCTCAATCAACTTCTGGACCAAATCCTGACTGATAGCAGTCCATTCTTGCAGAATCAATGCTTTCATTTTGTCTGAATTTGTTGGTTTTTGTTTGTCCACCCGTCTCTTGATGATTGACCACAAGTTCTCAATGGGATTAAGATCTGGGGAGTTTCCAGGCCATGGACCCAAAATCTCTATGTTTTGTTCCCTGAGCCATTTAGTTATCACCTTTGCTTTATGGCAAGGTGCTCCATCATGCTGGAAAAGGCATTGTTGAGCGCCAAACTGCTCTTGGACGGTTGGGAGAAGTTGCTCTTGGAGGACATTCTGGTACCATTCTTTATTCATGGCTGTGTTTTTAGGCAAGACTGTGAGAGAGCCGATTCCCTTGGCTGAGAAGCAACCCCACACATGAATGGTTTCAGGATGCTTTACAGTTGGCATGAGACAAGACTGGTGGTAGCGCTCACCTCTTCTTCTCCGAATAAGCTGTTTTCCAGATGTTCCAAACAATCGAAAAGGGGATTCATCAGAGAAAATGACTTTACCCCAGTCCTCAGCAGTCCACTCCCTGTACCTTTTGCAGAATATCAGTCTGTCCCTGATGTTTTTTCTGGAGAGAAGTGGCTTCTTTGCTGCCCTCCTTGAGACCAGGCCTTGCTCCAAGAGTCTCCGCCTCACAGTGCGTGCAGATGCACTCACACCTGCCTGCTGCCATTCCTCAGCAAGCTCTGCACTGCTGGTAGCCCAATCCCGCAGCTGAAACACTTTTAAGAGACGGTCCTGCCGCTTGCTGGTCTTTCTTGGGCGCCCTGGAGCCTTTTTGGCACCAATGGAACCTCTCTCCTTGAAGTTCTTGATGATGCGATAGATTGTTGACTGAGGTGCAATCTTTCTAGCTGCAATACTCTTCCCAGTTAGGCCATTTTTGTGCAGTGCAATGATGACTGCACGTGCTTCTTTAGAGATAACCATGGTTAACAGAAGAGAAACAATGATGGCAAGCACCAGCCTCCTTTTAAAGTGTCCAGTGGTGTCATTCTTACTTAATCATGACAGATTGATCTCCAGCCCTGTCCTCATCAACACCCACACCTGTGTTAATGGAGCAATCACTGAAACGATGTTAGGTGGTCCTTTTAAGGCAGGGCTGCAATGATGTTGAAATTGTGTTTTGGGGGATAAAGTTCATTTTCTAGGCAAATATTGACTTTGCAAGTAATTGCTGTTAAGCTGATCACTCTTTATAACATTCTGGAGTATATGCAAATTGCCATTAGAAAAACTGAAGCAGTAGACTTTGTAAAAATTAATATTTGTATCATTCTCAAAACTTTTGGCCATGACTGTATGTATAAACAAAAAGTGGGGGATGGGGAGCAACAAATCCTTCTGACGCAGCTGGAATAATTATCAACGTAACTAACAGTACATTAAAATATAACAGTACTAAGAGAGGATAAAACTCTGGGTCTGGTATGACAGCTAGAGAGAGGGAAGAAGGTAAAATGAAGCGGATAACTAGCTCAATTGATCTGGTTGGCTCAAGAGTGAAGTAAGAATAGGGAGCATTTCGACGCCACAACTGTTTTGCAGATTTTTATTAACATTTGGACATGAAGATGAAATTTTTTTATTTTTCATTATCAAAGGGTGTTAAAGGGGAAAGCACACTCCATAACTTCTCCTGAACAAGACAATACTCTATACGTGATTGTAATCTGCTTAACAGGTCAATGGTGGGGTTCAGTACTAAGGAGAGCGCTATTTAACTTCTGGAGGGCAGATTTTACTGGAATAGTTTTCAGATGCCATATCGCATTCGCAGAGCCCCTATAGAACGAATACAATGTAAACCCCCCCCCCCCCAAAAAAAAAAAGTGACCCCCATTTTGTAAACTACATTCCTCAAGGGATTTATCAAGTGGCATAGTATGAATTTTTAACCCTTTAGTCTTGTATGTATTTTACAGAAATTAATGTGCAGCTAATGGTTAAAAGTAAAATTGGCATTTTTTTATTTTATTTTCCAGAGATAATTTTAGTGCCCAATATGTCATTCCAAGCTTGTGTGAGCAGAGACACAAACTTCAGAAACTGTTAAACAAGTTACCCCGGGTACAAGTGCTTTAGGAGGTTTTTATCTCTGACGCAAGCTGGGCACAATGACATATTTTTGGAAAAATTGCTGTTTTCACGTTTCACCATCAGCTGCACATTCATTTTTAGAAAATAAATTAACACAATACTTTGTGTAAAAATTCTCACTATACTCCTGGATAAATTCATTGAGAGGTGCAGTTCCCAAAATGGGTCACATGTCAGAGGATTCCACTGGCATTTCAAATGCTCTGCAAAAGTGGCATGGCGTCCAGAAACCAAACAGTCTGTGCTTCAAAAATCAAATGCTTCCCTCCTGTGTGCCCGATCAGCAGTTTATACCCACATAAAAACATACACTTTTACGTATTCCTGTGTCAAAAAAAAAAACCACCCAGTTTACAAATTTATAAAAATATTTTTCCCCATATGGTAAACGCTGTATGGTAATAAAAATCAAGTGTCAGACTGACGTTACTTCACTGTTTAGCTTATGATAAAAATTTTAATAAAAAGTGATCAAAGCAATAGACATTACCCAAAATAAGTTTTAATTTTTAAGGGGTTAAAATGCAAATCAAGCTATATAAATTTGGTATCCCGTGAATTGTACCGGCACATAGAATACAGGTGACATGTCATTTTGGCTGCAGTGTGAATGCTGTGAAAATGAAGCCCGTAAGAAAGTCGCACAAATGCACACCATTTTGAATTTTTAACAGCTTCCCAGTACATTGTACAGACAAATCATAGCATCACAAAGAACAATTTTCTCCACAAACATTAAGCCCACATATGGCTCTGTAAATGAAAAAATAAAAGTGATGGGGTTTAGCAGGCGGAGTCAAAACAAAAATTTAAATATTCTTCCAGCGGGAAGGGGTTAACCAACTTGTCATTGAGAAATGGAAAAATTAAGTTCAACACTATCCAACCATTCACACCGCAGAATATGTAATGAGGCTGTGCCTTGTCTACAATTTACTACATTCACCTAGAGGTGTGTTTGTCTACAAAACCAGTAGTGAGGTCTCCACCTTATCATGAGTAACACAATGGCGGTTACTTCATATATTCAGATGGTAATTTGGCTAGCCCTGGCTAAGGTCTCGTTCACATGGTCAGTGTTTGATCAGTGATTGTGTGCCAAAACCAGGAGTGGAGACTACACAAAGATAAATTATAATGGAAAGATGTACACCTGCCCTGTGTTTACTCTGAAACCTGGTTTTGGCACACAATCCCTGACCAAACACTGACACTGTGAATAAGATCTAAAAGTAATTGATAAATCAGAATTTAAAAAAACAATTTTTTTAATTTATAATATTACTGGTGTTGCTCAGGTATAATAAAACCTCATCTGCATAAATGGGAAGATGTAACATTGCTGGGCTTTGCAGGGGCTACTAATTAAACCTCCCTGGCAGACAGGACAGAACCAGAACGCTCTGCAGTGTGCTGGAGGATTTCATGGACCTCTGAACATATGGACTCAGGAGATCCCAGGCTAATAAGGCAGGTGTCCGGGCTCTTTATTTTGCACACCCCATACACGCCCATAGAGTGATCAGCAAGGGGAAGGCCAGAAAAGACAAAAAGCCTGCGGGTGGGGTTGTTATATATTCAATGGGACCAGGGCAAATCTAAATTGTAGACATCTAGTACTGTGGATCTACTGCTGAGAGGAAGCGACAAACATCAAGGATCACCAGGCAGAATCCAGACAAGAAGAGAAGACGAGAGAGGACCAGGATGAATTCTACAGACAGAGCTGAAGTGTTATACCAGGTGTGGTGATTCTGCTTAAATATGGCTATAATTCAGAGCTGTATTTTGGTCTCTGGGTAGTGTATTTCTCTCTAGTTCCATTTACTCATAATGTGTGCAGCTATAAGCCTAGGTGTATATTGGCAGTAGTAGCAGCACTGGAACAATAGGGCTTTGTATCCATCACAGCAGGGCTCCATTGTATTCATACACAGCTCTGAGTGATCAAAGAAACATGCATTGTGCAGGGAGATCAGATATGGCTGATAACATTGTATCCTTTCACTTGGATCAGCCATATACAAAGAATCTGGACTTGATTACATTATTCAATCAGACTTGCTGCCGCCTATGACCTCATTCTGGGAGGTGGCATAAAGGGTATAAAAGATGAGGTAAGAGGCAATGGGAGGGGATTTTGTGTTGGGACTACAAGAGAACACCATGAGGAGATTTTTGTGATGAGACTACTGGACTAATGCTGAGAGACTGTGATGAGAGCATGCAGGCTGGAATATACTGAGAAGCCTCCACTGGTTACTCACATACCAGAGCATGTGTGAGTGTTGGACTACAGAACCACATCAAGGAGATGTGTGATAAAGTAATTATTTCACCTTTATGCCCTTTTTATTTCATTGCACTGTATCTTGTAACTAGTAACTGTTAATGCTTGCATACATCTGCATATCTGTTCTGAACTGCATGTGTTAGATGTTAATGCCGACCCATTTAGGGGTTAATAAATATATAAAATTTAGAAAGCTTGTCTTGTATTTATCTTGTGAACCCGGCACTCACTGGCGGTGAGTGTGGTTTTTATATGAAAGGAGACTCAGGTGTGGCCACAGCGGTGTTGGCGCACTGAGGATCTTTCACACCAGGAGATTGTGACCATGCTTGGAATGGAGGCTACAGAGGAGGACAGATGGAGGGCTTGGGACTGTGCTCTGATATTGGCAAGGGAAAACCAAGATACTGAGCAAGCTGAAGAGTTGTACAAGGAAGGAACGGACTGTCTTGGACCAAAGACCACAATAGAGTATGAGCAATGGGACTGGAAACTGCCACAGATTGAGCTAGAACTGCCGCATGTACAATATGCATGGTCATCTCAGTATTATGGGGATGCTGAAGCCGGTGTTCAGTCCCCAAGAGAACAGTCTCCTTACATGAGTGTAAATAACACTGAGGAAAGTGTGAGACCTAAGATGGCAGAAGGAGCACTGGAGGAATCCACTTGGGAAGGAGGACAAGACACTGGTAGCGATTACCTCCAGAATGGTGAGACCCAAAAGTCTTATCTTTCATTGCCTTTACTATCTGTTACTGGTTGCAGTTCTTTGTCTATTTGTCCTGCCTATAAATCCCTCAGCCTTCTCTAAATGTGCCCAGGCTCCTGATCACTGATATCTGGTGTGCTGGTATGCTGAGTGATGGGCTGGATAGTGGACGTACACTGCAGAATATAATATGGTGATTTACTCTGGAGGAAAGTGTGTGGGTACAGGGGTACATCTAAACAAATCGCTCGTCCACACCGTGCATTAGAGGACAAGTCATTGAAAAAGTGATGGCATCTTTTACTTGTACAGTATTCTCTATGCTTAACCCCTTCCTGCTGGTGGTTTTTTTTTTTTTTTCGATTTTCGTTTTGGTCTTCCAAACCCCAGAACCTTTTAAATTTTCCATTCACAGAGACGTATGAGGGCTTAATTTTTTTGGATCCAGCAATGATGTTAAGTGTTCAAAGAAGACATAAAATATAACTTTTAATAAAATGATTAAAACACCAAGTTACTCTTCATAGATACAAAATATATCAATCACAATTCCCATGCATGGGAAATATTGCAAACCAGTATGTAAAATTCCAAAGTTGCTGTCCACAATAGTGTTCCTATACCCTCAATATGCAAGACAATTACTGAAGTCCACATCAAGATAGACAGTAGTGATAAGCAGTGCTGCTGCTTGATGTTGGTACAGATGCAACAATTGCATGTTGTGTGTGTGGGTTTTTTTTTTTTTTTTCAAAATGTTTATGGGACAAATTGTTGTTCATAATGGTACCATTTATTATTGTGTACAATGTACTGGAAAGCTGGAAAAAAAAATCAGAATGGGGTGGAATTGGAGAAAGAGTGCATTTGTGTAACATTCTTACAGGCCTAGTTTTTATGGCGTTCGCTGTCCAGCCAAAATGACATGTTACCTGTATTTTCTATTTCAATACGATTCCGGTGATACCAAATTTATATAGTTTAGTTTACTTGTAAACCCCCCCCCCCCCAAAAAAAAAAAAATCTTTGCAACAAACTTTTTTTTCTTCTTAAAATTTCCATATTCTATTTTTTTTTTTTTTTTTTTTTTTTTAGATTTCTATCTACAGGATGCATAACACGTCTTTTTGGCCAGATGTACTTTTTAACTATACTATTTTGGGGAATATCTATTGCTTTTGATCCCTTTTTATTCAATTTTTTTATCAGAGGAGAAACCACGAAAACCGGTCCAGCACTTTTGTATATATTCTAAGGAAAGGGGGTGATTTGAATCTTTATTATTAATTATTATTATTATTATTATTATTAGTATTATTATTATTATTATTATTATTTATATTTTTTAATTTTAAAGTAGCCTGTCATACAAATGAAGGCTCAAAGGCTTGTTTGGCATTCAATAGATTCCCGGCTATCATGGCAACAGATCCCCGGCCTGCAATCCTCCCCAAAATGGTGGAGCCCAAGTGCCGCTGAGAAAATGGCATCTCATTCAGTAGACCGGATTCCTTAATGCCAATGATCAGTGCAGGCACCAGTTGAGGGCATTAGCGTTGGGTCTTTGCTGTTTAATACTGCAAAGACCTGGAGGCTATGGCGGCTGCTCAGCATTATCAGTAACTTGGCCAGGTATGACTTAAAGTTGCAGACAAGCGGGATTACTGGGTGCATATTGCGGGGCTTTTTTTTGGTTTGTTTTTTCTTCTGGACAAACATGGCATAATTTCTGCTTGCAGATCTTGCACCTTGTCGTTGTTTTTTCATTTGGTAAAATTCCCATATGGTAGATGACCATGTGTACCTGCTAACGCCAAGACCAATAGCAGTGGAAACGTGTCTGCCAGTGCCACTGCCACCACCCGAGCTCGCCTTAGATCTAGCCCAGGCAGTCTTTTTTTTATGATGGGGCTGCACATTGCATGGAATTGTTACTATTTCAGCTTCCACCACCCTCTTCCTCTGATGTTACCCTGGCCCTGTTGCCAATAATATCTGCAAGAAAATCAGAAATTAAAAAATTCATTACCTTTTTTTTAATTCCTCATGGAAATGGGAATCATCTATACCAGTGATGGCGAACCTTTAGGAGACAGAGTGCCCAAACTGCAACCCAAAACCCAGTAATTTAATGCAAAGTGCCAACACGGCAATTTGACCTTAATACTGAGGTTTTATTTAGGAAAAAAACTCCTACATTAACATAGACACACCAGTGCCGCCACCACCCGAGCTCGCCTTAGACCTAGCCCACGCAGTCTTTTTTGATGATGGGGCTACACATCGCATGGAATTGTTACTATTACAGCTGACGCCATCCTCTTTCTCTGATGTCACCCAGACCCTGTTGCCAGTGCTCTTGGCAATAAAATCATGATCTGATTTAGACAAACATGACCACGGCATCCAAAGGGTTCTGCCATGTTGCACCCACATGGCGAGATTGGGTGGTGCCAGTATCTATTTTCTGCAGCCCTGGGTCTTGGCAGTGACCCCAGGATGCCTGGAGCCCCCACTACCTGGTTGATCCTGCCAGGACCTCAGGAAGTTAGCCTATGTGTCTGCATAGGCTAACTTCCTGTATAGACTGCAATACATGTGTATATGCGTGTACTGCAGTCTATAATACTGAACCAGCGATCAAAGCATTGTTGGTTCAGGTGTTCTTTATAGGAGAAGTTAAAAAAAAAAAAAAAAAAAAAAAAAAAATGAAGTTATAAAGCCCCAAAAATTCCCTTTTCCTATATAAAATGAATTTATATACAAAAAAAACCTAAAAATTAAAAAAACAAAAATGCGTATTTGGTATCGCCGTGTCCGTAACAACCTGTACAATAAAACTGAAACAATATTTAATGTACACAGTGAACGTCGGGAAAAAAAAGCTGGAAGTAATGATTTTTGACTCTCGCTACAAAAAAAATGCTATAAAAAGTGATCAAAAACTCATATGCACCTCAAAACAATACCAATAAAAAGCAAATGACCTCCCGCAAAAAATAAGCCCTCAACCAACTCTGTAAACTGAAAAATAAAAGTGTTATTTATGCTTGAGTCTGCTGACACAAGCTGGGCACAAAATATCGGGCAATGAAATGGCGTGTCTCTGGAAAAATTGCAATTTTCCCTTTTCATGATCAGCTGCGCATTCATGTATTGAAATTTTAAATGAATGCAATACTCAAGGGTTAAAAATGCTTGCTATGCCACTTGATAAACCCCTTCAGTGGTGTAGTTTCCAAAATGGGGTCACATGTCTGCGGATTTCACTTTACTGGCAATTCAGGGGCTCTGCAAAAGTGGCATGACATCCAAAAAACAAATTGCTCCTTCCCTTCTGTGCCCAAACATTAGTTTATACCCACATATGGCATTAAGTACATTATCCTGGGTACACCAGTGTCATACATGGGGGCATAAACTGCCGTTTGGGCACACAGGAGGGTGCAGATGTGAAGGAGCGCTATGTGGCATTTGGAGCGTAGATTTAGATTGTTGTTGGATTTTGGATGCTATGTCATATTTGCAGAGACCCTAAAACTGCCCCTGCAAAATGGGGGTCACTTCTTGGGGAATTCCAATTTACTGGCACTTCCAGGGATCTGCAAAAACAACATGGCGTCCAGAAAGACCTTCTAAATCTGTTCTCCAAAAGCTAAAAAGCGCAGTGCTCCTTCCCTTCTGAGCCCTGCTGTGTGCCCAAGCAGCAGTTTACACCCACATATAGAATTTTTTTTTTTTTTTTGGACCCGGGATAGCCCACTTTAATAGTTTTAGGAGTGCATGTCTCTGACTCAAAGTGGGTATAATGTATTGGGCACCAAAATGGCATATGTCTTTAAAAATTTCAATTTTCACTTTGTACATTATTTTTTGGGAAGCATTTTTAGGCTCAAAATGATAATACCCCTTGAGAAATTCCTTGAGGGGTGTAGTTTCTAAAATGGGGTCACTTTTGAGGAGTTTACATTGTATTGATACTCACGGGGCTCTGCAAATGCGACATGGCACCTGAAAACTATTCCAGCAAACTCTGCCCTCCAAAAGCCAAATAGCGCTATTTCCATTCTGAGCCCCGCCATGTACCCCTACAGCAATTTACGACCACATATGGGGCATTTCTGTGTTCAGAAATTGTGTAACAAATTGGTGTGTGTTTTCTTCATCCCGTTTTAAAAATTAAAAATATGGTACTAAATGGACTGTTTGTTGGAAAAAAAAAAAATTTAATTTTTACATCCCAATGCTAATAAAATCTGTGAAACAGCTGTAGGGTCAAAATTCTCACTATACCCCTGGAGAAATTCCTTGAAGTAGTTTCCAAAACAGGATCACTTTTTGGGGGTTTCCATTGTATTGGTACTTTAGGGGCTCTAGAAATGCAACATGACACCCAAATACTATTCCAGCAAAATCTGCCCTTCAAAAGCCAAATTGCGCTCTTTCCATTCAGAGCCCTGCCATGTACCCATACAGCAGATTACGATCACAAATGGGGTATTGCTGTGTTCAGGAGTAATTGTTTAACAACCTGTGGGGTGCTTTTTCTCCTTTAACCCCTTGTGAAAATGAAACCTTTGGGGATAAAGTGATGTCTTAGTAATTTTTCATTTATACATCCCAATGTTAATAGAAATCTGTGAAACTGCTGTGGGGTTAAAATGCTCACTATACCCCTTGATAAATTCAGTCAGGAGTGGGGTTTCCAAAATGGGGTCACTTTTGGATGGTTTCCAATATATTGGTACTCTAGGGCCTCTGTAAATGAGACATGGCACCTAAAAACTATTCCAGCAAAATCTGCTTTTCAAACAGTGTTCCTCCTTCTCTTCCATGAGCTGCTGTGTGCCCAAAAATCAGTTTACACCCACATGTGGGGTATTTCTGTGCTCGGGAGAAATTGCACTGTAAACTGTGAGATGCATTTTCTCCTTCAACCCTTTGTGAATGTGTTTAATTATAGGAATAAATGAATGTATTATTGAATAAAAATGAAATGTCTAAATTTCACCTCCATATTGTTTTAATTCCTGTGAAAGGGTTAACAAACTTCCCAAATGTTGTTTTGAATTATTTGAGGGGTTCAGTTTTGAAAATGGGGTAATTTATGGGGTTTTCTGATATATAGGCCTTTATAATCCTCGTCAGAACTGAAGTGGTCCCTAAAAAAAAAAAAGTGTTTGAAATGTTCTGGTAAATCTGGAAAATCACTGTTACACTTGAAAGCCTTTTAACATCCAAAATAAATTAAAGGACGGTTAAAAGATGATGCCAATATAAAGCAGAGATATGGTAGATAATATTTATTCATGTATTTTGGTGGTATGACTGTCTGTCTGAGAAGCAGAGCATTTCACATTTTGAAAATTGCGTTTCAAAAATTTACATTTCCTAATTTTTTTATAAATACAAAAGTATTGCTCAATGTTTACCACTAACGTGAAGTACAATGTGTCATGAAAAAACAATCTCAAAATCACTAAGTTATAGCGTCTCAAAGTTATTGCCATATAATGTGACACATGTCAGTTTTGAAAAATGAGACCTGGTCCATAAGGCACTTTTAGGCTCGGTCCTTAACAGGTTAAACCCTCTTCCTCCTAAGCCAGGTGCCTGCTATTTGATTGCACCTATTATGTCTTCCATATCCTGATAGTTTGTGCTGGACTGCTCTATATTGTCCTTTTGGCTTGTTACAGGAAATCCACTTATTTTCTGATTTTGGCTCTGAAGTTTCCTCTTGGACTGACTTTTGGCTTGGGTGTTGCCTCTTCTGATTTATCCTCCTGGTTCTGATCTGCCTCGTAATTTTATTGGGGGTTCTGGTTTGACTTCTGATCTGGGCACATTTATTTCTTGTACCAGTTTCTGTGGTGATAATGTGTGTCCCAAATTCAGCAAAAGTCCATCTGGCAGAAGGCCCCACCTTCAGGAAACGCAGGATTTTTTTTTTTTTTTTTTTTTTTTTGAGCCAAAGCCAAGAGTGGCTACATAAGGAATGGGAAATATATAGGAAGTTCTTATACTTCCCCCTTATGCTCAATCCACTCCTGACTTTGGCTCAAAAAACCACAGCAAAATCTGCAACAAAAAAAGCTGTGTTTCCGCAACGTGGGACTTTAGCCTTAAACAGCTAATTCTACTGCTCTTTTGTCAGCCCAGTTGCTGCAATTTCTGATATTAGCTCCAGAGACCCAATCATAACAGAGTTCTTTGAGACCACCAGCCATAACTGCATATAAAATGATCTTCTAAGAAGAAGATGGTTAGCATGGAAAACTGAAAATATGTGACAGTAAATGTTATCCCAGTAAAGGAATTGTCTTCTCATAGATCATTCAAACATAATAAATTCAGCTTTTTTTTTCTTTGCAGATGACTGTACTTGGAGCTCAGAGAGACATCCAATATCTTCGGATATTACAGGAGATTATCACAGTATTACACAATCTACAGATGAGGAGCCTGGCATTATCCCAGATAGACCCTCAGCCCTTCACAGCAAAGATCTATTATCTGATCCTATTAGATACGTCCGATCTTCTGACTCATCACAGACTGTTAAGCAAAATAAAAGTCACAGAAGAGGAGACGAACATCAGAGAACTCACACAGGAAAGAAGCTATATTTATGTTCAGAATGTGGAAAATGGTTTCCTAAGAAATCAAATTTTATTGCACATGGGAGAATTCACACAGGGGAGAAGCCATATTCATGTTCAGAATGTGGCAAAAGTTTTTCTCTCAAATCAAATTGTTTTTCACATCAGATGAATCATACAGGGGTGAAACCATTTTCATGTTCAGAATGTGGCAAATGTTTTTATCATAAATCACAACTTGCTCGCCATGAAGTAGTACACACTGGGGAGAAACCATATTCATGTTCAGAATGTGACAAATGTTTTTATCGTAAATCACAACTTGCTCGCCATGAAGTAGTACACACTGGGGAGAAGCCATATTCATGTTCAGAATGTGGCAAATGTTTTTCTTACAAATCAATACTTATTAGACATCAGAAGATTCACACAGGTGAGAATAAAATATAATTTTAATATTTTTAACTTTTCACATTTTATATAGTTTTTTTAAATGGTGTATTAGACATTAACAAAAGTAAATTCACCTGGATCATTAGATGTAGATTTCCGATAGATGTAACAAACATGAACTTTGCTTGAATTTGTCATTCTAAAATCACATTTTCTTAAGTGGAAAGTGAAGTAAAATTGCCTCATGTTAAGAAGTCCTCTTCATGGTCCTCGTGTTCCCTCAGGGTTTCTTTTATTATACCAGTCAGTATCTAAATTGATGAACCAATTATTCTATTTCCTGCTTGGTGCAATGACTACTAATAAACTTTTTCACTCTTTAATACACTTAGTTGTACCTTTTTGTCCTTGTGTCTTTCTGTGTGTGCGATCTGCTCCTAATAATCTCGTCTGGAGTCAGAAGAGGCACCAGAGCTACAACTAGGACAATAGTGACTACTGGAGGTGCCTTTTTGTTTCTTGATATTTTATCTTCTGGGGTTAATGTAACCAATCACAATCTTTCAGTATTTCTTAATATAAGGTATACTTCTGTTACTGTCTGCTCTCTTCTGCAATGTCTGGGTCTTCTTGAGTCCATCTGTATTATTTGGGTTTGACTTTTTTAACCAATAGATTTTTAGGGCATTGTATAGTATGGGTACAATTGGTTTGTGTGGCCTATGATGCCAGTGAGTTTAATGCTCCATAAATTCAGAGTTCTAATTTTGCCCAAAAAAAACCTTATTTCCATGATAAAAGATTCTGAGGATAGTTATCTCTTCGCCTCTGGTTTTTATCGCCTTCCCCCATCAGCACTCAAAATAACATGTTTGGGAAAATTTATTAAGACTTTTACATAGTACGTCAGCCTTAATAAAGGGCCTGACTGGCGCTGGGATGGAGAGATTTGTGAAGAGGTTGTGGCCTTTTCAGAAATCAGTCAGACATCCCTGCACTAAAATGGAAATCTATAAAATCTGGGTGAATTGTAAATATCACGCTGAGGCCTCGCTGTGCACTTAAATTTGCAGAATGTGGCAAGCAAGGTGCGAAACATGGCTAGTGGTGTGTGTTTTTGTACAAGAAAGGGCCATGGACCAAATGTGCATCACTATACTATACCTCTATACTGGCATAGAGGGATTGACTATTCCCCCCCCCCTTACCCCTGTAGTTTGCTGCGCACAGTAATCATTCACCCCCACCTTACACTCCAGCATGTGCGCTTACAGTTACACGATACATTGCAGCGTTACATTAGCCTTCATCCATGACATGAGGGAAGGAGAGCAGAAGCAATGACTTGCCCTGGTAAGCTAGGGGAAGTGGTCCAGTGAGGAGAGTAATGGGTCCTGTATGGTTTTGGAACTGGGCCTACACCAACAGCAGTCCTAGCACTTGGTCTTGTTGTGTTTTTGGACTCTGGGAATTCCCATTTAAAATATTAACCCACTGAGTCATGAAACCCATGGATTGTCCCATACCCATAATTACTGCTCCACATCTCAACCTTGGCATGTACCTATACCCTCAC
The DNA here is from genome assembly GCA_947044405.1 of Leptodactylus fallax. Lineage (NCBI taxonomy): Eukaryota > Metazoa > Chordata > Amphibia > Anura > Leptodactylidae > Leptodactylus > Leptodactylus fallax. The sequence goes on from CAMRHE010000433.1 coordinate 394,288, forward strand.
TGACTTATCCAAGGAGAGGCCCACATTCAATGACACATTGTGATATCAAGCAGGGACAGTTTTCCTAAAGAAGCAATGGCAGCTAGGTGTCTTCCATTGAGTCTGAGCACATGGCATCAGTTGGCGAAACACAGCTAAATCCGCTAAGTGGTATGGCAGCGTCGCACCAACAACAACAGATACAACATCACTACTAGGGAATGGGATCTTTGTCAGTGAACATGAAAAACACATGGTTGACAGTATAGAAAGACTGTGTGGTAGATTATGTGATACAACATAGGAGGAAGAGGAGACTGAGGAAGAACATGACACAGAAGTCTTACACAACATTTGTGTTTCACTGCTGCCAGATCTAATATCCTGCTGTGACTGAGAAGTGCAAGAAAAGTAACCAAAAGCTTCATCTTTATTCTAAACAAATACAACAACCCTGTGCTCACTGGTGGCACCGTCAAGAAGTAGTGTTGCTGTTGCCACGCACATTCTTATTGTTTGTACTTGCAGTGGTGGATAGCATGAGAATAGCACAGGCATTTCCTCCTCCAAATTTATCCTGTGTCTTGCCTTGTTGTTCTCCAGTCAATTTGCTGCAATGTTTACATAAGTGATAGATGATGATTATGATATTGTCTTTTGAAACTTCAAAAAAAATTAGTAAAGAATTGTTCGGCACTGAAAGGGTGAATTAATCAAAATGTATTAGTAGCGCAAACTATGTGATAGCTTGTTTTTTTGCATGAAAACAGTTTTACTGTTAATAAAAATATTCAAAAAATTACTTAAGAAGATGAGATGTAGAGTTAGGTCCATAAATATTTGGACATAGACAACAGTTTTCTAATTTTGGTTCTGTACATTACCACAATGAATTTTGAACAAAACAATTCAGATGCAGTTGAAGTTCAGACTTTCAGCTTTAATTCAGTGGGTTGAACGAAATGATTGCATAAAAATGTGAGAACTATAAAACATTTATTACACACAATCCCTTCATTTCAGGGGCTCAAAAGTAATTGGACAAATGAAATAATTGTAAATAAAATGTTAATTTCTAATACTTGGTGGTTTCCCCTTTGTTGGCAATGACTGCCTGAAGTCTTGAGCTCATGGACATCACCAGACGCCACCGCTGCATCTCCTCCTGGTTAATGCTCGGCCTTTACTGCAGCGGGTTTCAGTTGCTGTTTGTTTGTGGCCTTTCTGTCTGAAGTTTAGTCTTTAACAAGTGAAATGCTGCTCAATTGGGTTGAGATCAGGCGACTGACTTGGCCATTCAAGAATATTCCACTTCTTTGCTTTAATAACCTCCTGGGTTGCTTTGGCTTTGTTTTGGGTCATTGTCCATCTGTATTATTTATCAGTTTGGCTGCATTTGGCTGGATTTGAGCACACAATGTCTCTGAATAGCTCAGAATTCATCCGGCTGCTTCTGTCCTGTGACACATCATCAATAACCACTAGTGAGCCACTGCCACTGGCAGCCATGCCTGCCCAAGCCATCACACTGCCGCCTCCGCCGTGTCTTACACATGATGTGCTATGCTTTGGATCATGAGCTGTACCGCACCTTCGCCATACTTTTTTCTTTCCATCATTCTGGTAGAGGTTGATCTTGGTTTCATCTGTCCAAAGAATGTTCTTCCAGAACTGTGCTGGCTTTTTTAGATGTTTTTTAGCCTTCTTATTCTTGAGGCTTATGAGTAGCTTGCACCGTGCAGTGAACCCTCTGGATTTCCTTTCATGCAGTCTTCTCTTTATGGTAGATTTGGATATTGATACGCCTACATCCTGGTGAGTGTTGTTCACTTGGTTGGCTGTTGTGAAGGGGTTTCTCTTCACCATGGAAATTATTCTGCGATCAACACTACTGTTGTCTTCTGTGGGCATCCAGGTCTTTTTGCGTTGATGGCTTCACCAGTGCTTGCTTTCTTTCTCAGAATGGACCAAACTGTAGATTTTGCCACTCCTAATATTGTAGCAATTTCTCGGATGGGTTTTTTCTGTTTTCGCAGCTTACGGATGGCTTGGATCACCTGCATGGAGAGATTCTTTGACCGCATGTTTTCTTCACAGCAACATCTTCCAAAGGCAAGCACCGCACCTCACATCAACTCCAGGCCTTTTATCTGCTTAATTGAGTGACATAATGAAGGAATTACCCAAACCTGCCAATGAAACAGCCACAGAGAAAATTGTTCAATTACTTTTGGTCCCTTTAAAAACAGGGTTGCACATGTTAAGGAGCTGAAAACTCCTAAACCCTTCATCCAGTTTTAATGTGGAAGTCTGGACTTTATGTCCATGTTCATTATAGAACTATAACTTGAATATGTTTCAGTAAACAGGTAAAAAAAACAAAATTTGTGTCAGTGTCCAAATATATATGGACCTAACTGTAGCATTGAAAGGGGACCTGGTCAGTGAATAGTAGACTAGAACGCACTGATTTTTTTTTTTTTTTGTATTTTCTGTGATATAATTTTGCACTGAAAATGTGGACAGTCACAGATCACAGTGCAACACTAACGGCAGATCTGACACTGTAATAAAAAAACCTTATAAAAAATGTGATTGAAAGGGTGACCTGGTCAGTATATGTGACACAGGCCACAGTAGCCCCTGTAATACAGTAGACACTACAATACAGAGCTTTTCCTCCCATTCCTATGATTTTTTTTTTCTGCCTCTCTGTTTAGAATTTATTGTAACTAATCTGAGCTCAACCAGTGCTTTTTGTCTTTTCACACCTTCCTCAGCCTATGGGTGTGTAAGGGAATACAGAATTAAGAGCCCGGACAGTCAGCCTGAGATCTCCTGAACTAAAAGTGAAGGTCGGTCCATGAAGTCGTCTCCGTCCTCCAGCACACTGTAAAGAGTCCTGGCTCTGTCTCGTCTGCCAGGAAGATTCATGTAATAGAGCCCTGTAAAGCCCAGCCATGTTACATCTCCTTCATACAGATACTATGTTATTTACATGAGCAATGCCAATACAGACAGGTCTCGGATTCTCAGTATTACTGATTTATCATTTATCAATTGGTTTATCAATCACTGTTAGTCATGAAGAGAAAATTACCCTCTGAATATAAGAAGTAGCCGCCATTGTGCAGCTCAGGAAAAGGTGGGGATCTCAGTAAATACACACAGCGATGTATAAAGTATTGGGGGCGACTTTACACAAGTGATTGTGGTTTATCGGGGTCGGGCTGATACCTTCACATCAGAGGCGTAGCTAGGGGTTCGGCACAGGGGGGTAAACATATCCAAGTGGGCCCCTACCTGAGTATACCGATGTTATCACTATACGGTGACCATATAGTGATATACTGGCTGTACACAGGGCTCTGCATATAGTTTAAGTAAATACAGTACAAGGAAATGTTGTGACTTACAGGTGATGTCTCTGACTATAATCTTTCACATTTCTCATCTCTTCCATCCGGACCGCCATGACCACTTCTTCCAGCTGTGACTTGTCTCTGTAAAGTTTGCAGCACAGACATCTTTGGCTTCTCACTTTTCCGGACATGTGCCCCACATTGTCCTCACCTGCACCCCCATCCTGCTGCTACCCCAATTATAAAATACATGATATAAAAATCCTCTGTAAACGAATGATACCACAATATGTATCAAATTAACAATGCCCTTGTGTGCCCCTTAATTAATTCCTCCCATGTGCCCCCTTAAAGGGATTGTTCGGGATCAGAAATATTAAAGCAGGCAGTAGAGCAGGGTTGTAAATAAAAATGCACTGACACGTCCCCTCTGTCCCTGCCCTGGGCCGGCCATCACCTTCACTGCACTATTTGTATATGGAGCGGCTGCAACACTGATGTCAAGTTGACAAGACCGCTGCAGCCAATCACCGCTCTCTACAGTACAGCAGTATATAGTGTTGGGGCGCTGCGGCCAATCACCGCTCTCTACAGTACAGCAGTATATAGTGTTGGGCCGCTGCGGTTCAGCTGTTGTGACATCTCGCTGTAGCCACTCTGTATACAAGCAGAGGTGACAGACAGCCAAGTGCAGGTAAAGGGGGGAAAGTACATTAAAATGCTCCCTGTGTCCCCCCATAAAGTACTCCTGTAGCCCTGCTTAAATCAATAATGCCTCAGCTGATAATGCCCCCTAATTAATAATTATCCTGTATTTTCCTGTCCAGGAAATGCAGAACTGGGGCAGGAGGCCGGGGAAGGTGAAACATAAAAAAAAACAAAAAAAACAAACATACTCTCCTCTCCCATACACTTCAGTGTCCCCCGTTGCTGTCAGGTCCAGCATCGCCCGGGGGCTTGTCCTGGAGGAAGTCCTTGCTGCACATGGCCTCAGCGGTCATAGGAAAGGATCCGGGATGTCACTCGCATACGTCACTGGTGAGGTCCCGGGTCCTTTTCTGTGACCACTGATTGGCCTCAGCAGTCACATGTGGCGAGGACTTCTGCCAGAACAAGCCCCTGGACAGCGATCGACCAGACAGCGGTGGGGGACATCGGAGCGCTGGAGACAGTTGAATAAGCTGTTTTTTTTTATGTTTCACCTTCCCCGGCCTCTTGCCCAAGTACTGTAATTCCTGGACAACCCCTTTAAATCCATAATGCCCACCTTAAATTAGTATAGCCCAATACCCTCTTACACCCTTACATAAATCCTGCCTCCCAATAGCCCCCTTATATTAATAATGCCCCTGCTTGCCCTAATGACCCCTTATGGATATTGGCCCTTATTATTTTTAAGGCCTCCCCTCTCTCCAACATAAAAAAAAACAACAATAATACTCACCTGCCTCCAATCCCCTTGCTCGGACTTGCCACCGCTGACTCTCCTTGCTGTATCCTGCAGCCTACAAGATGCCGTTACCACAGGACGTCTAGGTCCCAGCTCAGGCGACACTATGTAGTGACATCATGGCGCCCACCTGCACCAGGACACTGACATCTTAATTGTCGCTAGGGAACCTGTAATCTGCAAGCCACTACAAGCCTGTGGTCCCCAACCTTTTTCACACAAAGGACCAGTTTTCCGCAGCCCGGTAGGGGGAGGGGGTGCTGGTTGGGGGCGGGATTTGGGTTGAAGAGTCCCTCCATGGGTAATAGCCTCCTCACGTAAGTAATGCTGTTACCTGTGGGGGGCACAATTACTGTAATAGTGAGCTAATAGCAACCTTCCCCACAGGTTATAGTCCCCCTCCCCCACATACCATTGCATACATTGTTGCCCTGTATAGTTATATTGTACTTACAGAGCAGTGATGGGGTGGGCGGGGCCTCCTCTTACACAGCCTGTGCTCATCTACTATTTTCTTCCCACTGCAAACATAGAATAGAGATGAAGGTTCCGGGCTTGACTTCCTCTTGCACATCACCTGTGCGCATATTCTACTTTCTTCCAGGAACCTTGTTTTGTTTGTTTGTTTTGTTTGTTTGAGTTGGAAGGGACCTCAAGGGCCATCGAGTCCAACCCCCTGCAAAAGCAGGAATTCCTAAAACATCCCAGCTATATACCTATCCAGATTCCGCTTGAAGATTTCAATTGATGAAGAACTCACCACCTCCCGTGGCAGCCTATTCCACTCCCTCACTACCCTTACTGTTAGAAAGTTTTTCCTAATGTCTAATCTGAATCTCCTTCCCCTTAGTTTCATCCCATTACTTCTCGTGCTTCCTTCTGCTAATGAGAATAGGGTAGATCCCTCTGCACTGTGACAACCTTTCAGATATTTAAATACCGCTATTAAGTCTCCCCTTAGCCTTCTCTTCTGCAAACTAAGCAGTCCCAATTCTTTTAGCCTCTCCTCGTAGGACATGGTTTGTAGACTTTCCACCATTTTGGTTGCTCTTCTCTGGACCTGCTCCAATAAATCGATGTCTTTCTTAAACTGGGGAGCCCAGAACTGTACACAGTATTCCAGGTGGGGTCTGACCAGGGCAGAGTACAGCGGAATAATTACCTCTCTTGATCTAGCTTCAATGCTCGTCTTGATACATCCTAGAATTTGGTTAGCCTTTTTAGCCACCGCACCGCACTGTTGGCTCATGTTGAATTTGTGATCTATTATTATGCCCAGATCCTTTTCCCCTGTACTCTCACTTAGTACTATTCCTCCCATACTATATATGCTTCTTGCATTTCTGTTACCCAGATGTAGAACTTTGCATTTGTCCCTGTTGAATACCATTTTGTTCACCTCAGCCCATTGTTCCAGTGTGTCTAAGTCCTTTTGGATGCACTCTCTCTCCTCTCTAGTGTTGGCCATTCCTCCTATCTTTGTATCATCTGCAAATTTTATTAGTTCCCCATTAATCCCATCGTCCAGATCATTTATAAAAATATTAAAAAGTTGACCTTGACCTATTCTATGGTACCATTGGGAAGAAAATAGAAAATGCGCAGAGGCTGTGTGCAGGAGGAGGTCCGGTCCCCCCATCACTGCTCTGTAAGTACAGGTTATAATGGCAAAACAGAAATGTAATAGCTTTCTGCTCTGTCATGTATTTCAACTGCATTGCTGCCCTGTGCTGATACATTTTAAATTTGTGTGTGCACATGCGGCAGCTCCGGAGTGGGCCCCACAAAGTCACTTGGCCCGGGACTGCTGCCCCCCTTCCCCTTATAGACCTTTCTATATATCCTATTTGCTCCATCTACAAAATCTGCAACAAAAAAGTTACTTTTACACAACGTGGGGCCTCAGCCTAAAACATACATTAACCAACTTGTCATTGAGATAAATGCAAAAATAAATGCAACACTTTCCAACCATTCACACCGCAGAATATGTAATGAGGCTGTGCCTTGTCTACAATTTACTACAGTCACCTAGAGGTGTGTTTGTCTACCAAACCAGTAGTGAGAGGTCTCCACCTTATCCTGATCCTCACAATGGCGGCTACTTCATATATTCAGATGGTGAGTTGGCTAGCCCTGGCTAAGGTCTTGTTCACATGGTCAGTGTTTGGTCAGTGATTTGCATTGCAGTGATTGTGTGCCAATACCAGGAGTGGAGACTACACAGAGATAAAGTATACTGGAGAGATTTACACCTGTCCTGTGTTTTCCACCAAAACCTGGTTTTGGCACAAAATCCCTGACCAAACATTGACTGTGTGAATAAAAACTAAAAGTAATTGATAAAGTAGAATTAAAAAAATCCTCAAAAACTAATTTTTCAATAATAGTCATATTCATAGAAATCTCATATTCTGGTATTGCTCAGATATAATAAAACATCCTCTGCATAAAGGGGAAGGGGATGTAACATTGCTGGACTTTGCTGGGGATAATAAATAAACCTCCCTGGCAGACAGGACAGAACCAGAACTCTCTGCAGAGTGCTGGAGGACTTCATGGACCTCTGAACATATGGGCTCAGGAGATCCCAGGCTAATAACGCAGGTGTCCGGGCTCTTTATTTTGCACACCCCTACACGCCCATAGAGTGATCAGCAAGAGGAAGGCCTGAAAAGACAAAAAGCCTGCGGGTGGGGTTGTTATATATTCAATGAGAACAGGGCAAATATAAATTGTATACATCAACTAGTACTGCGGATCTACTGCTGAGAGGAAGCGACAAACATCAAGGATCACCAGGCAGAATCCAGACAAGAAGAGAAGACGAGAGAGGACCAGGATGAATTCTACAGACAGAGCTGAAGTGTTATACCAGGAGATTGTGACCATGCTTGGAATGGAGGCTACAGAGGAGCACAGGTGGAGGGCTTGGGACTGTGCTCTGATATTGGCAAGGGGAAATCAAGATACTGAGCAAGCTGAAGAGTTGTACAAGGAAGGAACGGACTGTCTTGGACCAAAGGCCACAATAGATTATGAGCATTGGGACTGGAAACTGCCACTGATTGAGCTAGAACTGCCACATGTACAATATGCATGGTCATCTCCGTATTATGGGGATGCTGAAGCCGGTGTTCAGTCCCCAAGAGAACAGTCTCCTTACATGGGTGTAAATAACACTGAGGAAAGTGTGAGACCTAAGGTGGCAGAAGGAGCACTGGAGGAGTCCACTTGGGAAGGAGGACAAGACACTGGTAGCGATTACCTCCAGAATGGTGAGACCCAAAAGTCTTTTCTTTCATTGCCTTTACTATCTGTTACTGGTTGCAGTTCTTTGTCTATTTGTCCTGCCTATAAATCCCTCAGCCTTCTCTAAATGTGCCCAGGCTCCTGATCACTGATATCTGGTGTGCTGGTATGCTGAGTGATGGGCTGGATAGTGGACGTACACTGCAGAATATAATGTGGTGATTTACTCTGGAGGAAAGTGTGTGGGTACAGGGGTACATCTAAACAAATCGCTCGTCCACACCGTGCATTAGAGGACAAGTCATTGAAAAAGTGATGGCATCTTTTACTTGTACAGTATTCTCTATGCTTAACCCCTTCCTGCTGGTGGCTTTTCTTGATTTTCGTTTTGGACTCCCCACCTCCCAAACCCCATAGCTTATTTTAATTTTCCGCTCTCCGAGCCATATGAGGGCTTAATGTTTGTGGGACAAATTGTACTTCATAATGGAACCATTTATTATTGTGTACAATGTACTGGGAAGATGGGGGTAAAAAAGATGAGAATTGGGTGGAAATGGAGAAAAAGTGCATTTTTGTGACTTCCTTATGGACTTTGTTTTTACGGTGTTCACATTGCAGCCAAAATGTCATCTCACCTGTATTCTATGTTTCGGTACAGTTCCGGTGATACCAAATTTATATAGTTTTATTTACATTTAAACCACTAAACAAAAATCCAAAACTTTGAAAACTTTTTTTTTTTTTCTTAAAATTGCCATATTCTGACATCCGAAACTCTTCTATATTTTTATCTACGGGATGCATAAGGCGTCTTTTTTTTTTTGTGTGCCCAGGTGTAATTTTTGTTATACTATTTTGGGAATATCTATTGCTTTGATCACTTTTTATTCAAATTTTTATCAGAAGCAAAAAATGGCGATCCGGCAATTTTTTATTTTTATTTTTTTCCTTTTCACTGTATGAGAAAAATATTTTTAGACATTTGTAGACCAGGTGTTTTTGGACACAGGGATACCTCATGTGTATGTGTTTCACAGTAAATTTCAATAGATTCCCGGCTATCATGGCAACAGATCACCATCCCTGATCTTTTTCTGGGTGCCTGCAATCTTCCCCAAAATTTTGGAGCCCAAGCACTATTGGGAAAATGGCATCTCAGTCAGTTGACCGCAGGCCTTAATACCTACGATCAGTTCAGGCAGTGACTATGGGCATTAGCGTTGGGTCTTTCCTGTATAATACAGCAAAGACCCGGCAGCTATGGCGGCTGCTCAGCTCCTGAACATCTGCTGTATTTAAATACCCAACATCTGGCAATCTACCAGGGTAGTGTCAGTATTAGCCCCTGGCCTTGCTGTATTTCTGGATGGTGGCCACTGTCACTCAAGATTGACCAGGTAGGCCATAAAAGCTGTGCATTGTTATTGCCTATAATTGCTGCTCCACTTATCAAGGGTGGTGTGCATCTTTTCCCTTAAGGAAAGATCCAAGGAGAGTCCCACATGGCAATATCATCAGAGAAATATTGCAGATAGGTATTCTTGATTGTGACTGAGCATATACCATCAGTTGGTGGAATCCACTAAGTGGTACGTGAGTAACTGCACTGTCAATAACTTGGCCAGGTATGACTTGCAGACAAGTGAGATAACTGGGCGCATATTAATTTTTTTTCTGGACAAATATTGCATAATTTCTGCTAGCAGATCTTGCACCTTGTCATCGATTTTTCATTTGGTAATATACAAAAAAAATTCCCATACGGTAGATGACCATGTGTACCTGCTGCCGCCAACACCAATAGCAGTGGAAACTTGTCTGCCAGTGCCACCGCCACCACCCAAGCTCGCCTTAGACCTAAGTTATACATCAGATAGAATTGTTACTATTTCAGCTGCCACCATCCTCTTCCTCTAATGTCACCCTGACCCTGTTGTCAGTGCTCTTGGCAAGAAAATTCTGATCTTATAATGGCAATGAGATTCATCTATGCCCTCACAATTCCCATCTTCAGATTTTGCCCTAGAGTGCCCCTACAAGCACAACTACCAGTATCACAACCCCTGCTACTAGTACCTCCATCAACAGATATGTCTTCCACCTCTACATCCAAGAAACAGTGTCTGTTCTCACCCAGCTCATATAGTAAAGATAGACTTGGGCTAGGACGGATCTCTTTGTCAGCAGATGCCACATGCCTACTAGGGAATGAGATCTATGTCAATGATGAAGACATGGTTACCAGAGTGTGGTAAATTACATGTTACAACAGCAGAGGAGGAGAAACACATAGAACCCTGACTTGGGGTGAGCAAGACAAGTAATGAAAAACTTAATCTTTATTCACAGAAAGTACAATAACCCTGCAGCTACTGGCAACGCAACCAAGACTAGAAGTAGTGTTGCTGTTGCCACCCATATTTTTATTTTTAGTGCTTGCACTGGTGGATGGTGTGAGAATTGCATCTTCCTCCTCTTCCTTTAGCTTATCCCCTGACCTGTTTTTTCCAGTCATTTTTCTTCACTGCTTTCATAATAGCGATTGATAACAATTCTGACACAGTGAGGCACATTTATTAAGCTGCTTGTGCATTTTTTTGGTGTAAATTGCACCCTTTTGAGTTTTTTTTTCTGCCCTACGCTTCATTAATACATTTTAATGTATTTATGACTTGCACATTTTTAAAAAGGGCCAAGAAAAGGCACAAATGCCCTCCAGTCCAAGGGCAGCATAAAAGAGCCTGTCAGGTTAGAAAGCATTAAAAAGGGGCAATTGCGCCTTTTTAAATAATAGTGCAAAATGCATATGGCTTAAAAAGGCTCATGTAAGCTAACGTGTGCATAACGTTTAACAAGGAGGTGCAATGACATCATAAATAAGCACCACAGTAAAACTAGCCTAAAAAAGGTGCTCCTGTGAAAAGTGATAGGGGCAGATTATAAATAACTCCCAGTGTCTTTTTTTTTTTTTTTTTTTTCCAGATCACAGTGCAGCAAGCTAGACTAATCACATATATGAAACTATTAACATATCTCTATTAAAAAAAATAAATAAATAAATAACAAAATTAGATTTTTGGCAATGAACAGGTCACCTGGCCCATGTATGTGTAACACAGTGAACACTGTAGTCACAGCACAACTGCATCTTTATTCTCAGAAAGTACAATAACCTTGAGCTACTGGCAACACAGCCAAGACTAGAAGTAGTGTTGCTGTTGCCACCCACATTTTTGTTGTTAGTGCTTGCACTGGTGGATGGTGTGACAATAGCACCTTCCTCCTCTTCTTTTAGCTTAACCCCCTACCCTGTTTTTTCCAGTTATTTATTTCAGTGCTTCTATAATAGTGATTGATGACAATTCTGACACACTGTCTTTTTTTTTTTTTTTTTTTTTTTTTTTGTTTTTCAGATCACAGTGCAACAAGCTACACTAATAGCATATTTGACAATATTTAAAATATCTCTATTACAAAAAATAACAAAATTAGATTTTTGGTAATGAACAGATGGCCTGGCCTATGTATGTGTGGCACAGTAAACACTACAGTAAAAGCACAATGCAGAGGTCCCGCACACACTCCTATTATGTTGCTGCTTATCTGTATAAATTTGTTAAATCTACAGGTTCATCTCAATAAATTAGAATATTTTTGAAAGGTTCATTCACTTCAGTAATACAATCCATAATCAGCGTCTTCCATGATTGTGTGTCCTACTGAACCAGACTGAGCCGTAAAGCAGGAAACCTTGGCAGGTGACACTGAATTTACAAGACTGAACTGAACTTACAATATTCTCATTTTCTTAGATTTGGGTTTTCAATCCCTGTAATCCATAATCAACATTTACAGAAATAAAACACTTGGAATAGAAGACTCTGTGTGTAAAGAATCTAGAAAATATAGGAGGTCACCTGTAACTAAACTATGTTCCAGACTAGTCCTCCTCTCCTATAGTTCTGTAGTACTATTGCAATGTTGGTGTTTTTTTTTCCACTTGCAATGTAGTAGCAGCAGTTGCTTTGGATCATGCAGTGAATGCTATGTTTTCCCCCTAGCTTGAGTGTAACAAAATGGCACTATGTCTTCCTCTGCAGCATCTTATATTCTGAAGTGACATAAGTGACATCTCCACCTACCACTCATGATTGGCTGAGAGGCTGTCAGGTGCTACATGTCGTGGAGGCAATTTTAGTTAATTCGAGACTAATCAAAAATAGAGAGATCAAATATCAAATCTTTTGGGAAATTCGGTGTTGAAATGGGTTTGTTACTAATCGGTTTCCTCCTCTCTAGCAATGATCTTATGGGAAGCACAATGTATAAACAGAGAAAAACAGTAAAAATTCTAGCCCTGACCCTGGCAACATGACAGAATGTGCTACCTGAAGAAATGTTACAGTAACTGAAAAAGCAAACTATTTTTAGTACCACATGGTGCTGGTTTAAAAAAAAAAAAAAAAAAAAGTGACATGTCCCCACGGTGGCTCAATGATTAGCATTGATTTCTTGCAGAGCTGGATTCTTGGGTCGAAATCCGAGGACAAAATCTTCAAGCAGATTGTATGTTCCCCCCATGTTTGTGTGTTTTCTCCGGGTACTCCGGTTTGTTCCCACACTTCAAAGACATACTCCTAGGGAATGTAGATTGTGAGCCCTATATGGGACAGTGACTGACAATATTTGTGAAAGTTCTGCGGAAAATGACAGAGCTATATAATAAGTAAAATAAATAATAATAATTCTTCTCTTTTTCCATATCCTGGATATTAAAAAAAAATAAAAAAATAACTTTAAAAATAAAGCTCTATCACTTAAAAAAGAAAAATCTATTTCAAAAACCCACATGAGAAAGCAAGTTGTAGCTCTCACAAATGCAGTTAAAACTTACAAATGTGTCCAGTCATGAACCAGGGATAGTGGCCAAGTTCTGAAGTGGTTAATAAATCTTGGCAAGAGGACCTTGGTGAGCAAATGAATATTTAGATTCATACAATCCTATAGCTCTGCTGTATCTACAGAATGCAGATGTAAAGTTTCTATAATGGTCCATATATTCAACCATCAGACACTTCCACCACACAGATCTGGGAAAAATTATATAGCAGTAATTTTAAGTTTCTATAGCCTCAACCAAGACCATTCCAGAACTTACAGAAGTGACCCAAATTTTGCCACATACTATATACTGTATATAGTATTCATAGGCTATAGGTCCGGTCTTTTTTTTTTTTTTTTTTTTTTTTTCCATGATATGTAATCATAGGTATCTTCTTAGATATTAAACTTCTGGGAATCAGAAAACCTTTTTAATGCACTCAAGATCAAAGGGGAAATTGACTCCAATCTTATTTGGTTAGGTAAAACGCTAAAGGGCAAATTCCTTAAAACTGGTGTTTCATACATCAATCTTAAAAGAGACTGACGGGCGCAGGACACGACTGATTTATGAAGAGGCCTCGGCTGCCTAAGAAATCAAGTGCACTCCTGTGTGCCAGAATGGAGATCTGCGCCAGTTAGTTGTAATGAATATGTTGGGCCAAGGTGTCCCCGTCCTGCCCCATTCCACTCTTCCTATATTCACACAGTGTGGCAAGCGAGGCATGAAACGGAGGTTGTGGAGAACAGCCCTTCCTTGTGGCAAATGTGCGCCACAATACCTTCCCCTCTACGCCGAAAACCTGATGAAGAGGGATTAATAAATTCCCCCCATTGACTTTAGTCAAAGTTGACATTACAAATATTTACATCAATGATCTTTAGTGTAGATAGTCATGGACTGACATATAGGCATGTTGTATACACAAGGTTGTTTAATCGCTAACTATAATTGTATTTATTGATCATTGTGTTTCTAAAATCCTGCCTCATATGAGAATTTGGGTGAATTCTTTTGGGAAACAATTAGAAACTAATCTTGGTGCAGACATGACTAAACTATCTGTATGAAATATACTTTATATGTAGCCTGAGATTGGTGATCTACAAGGAACAGGCACCCATGTAATGTAGAGGACACTACTCCAAATTCTTCAGATTCCCCAGTGCCCACATATTAGTGATGGCCGCCACAAGCAGTTATGTATAATTGTAGTTTGGCAAATGAAGTTTGAGGTTCAGATTAATGTAGTTTTGTAGATTATAATAGAAAGCTACATGTACTAATCCAACCTCTCCACAGCCATGAGCATTCTGCTTCCTTCTTCCTTTTTGTACTAATATACATGTAGTTGTCAGGGAGTGTGAGAGACAGACACCACCCATAGCACTGACTCACAGATCGCTCTGTGATTCTCCAATGAACTAGTTTATAGGTTTGTGAACTAGAAGAGGAAAACTGCTCCATGACTTGTAATGTGTATTTTGTATATGTATGTTTTATTTTATATCCTGATCATTTGTGCTGGACTGCTCTATATTGTCCTTTGGCTGGTTCCAGGAAATCCACTTGATTTCTGATTTTAGCTCTGCCATTACCTCTCGGAACTGACCTCTGGCTTGTTGCTGTAAATCTGAGTGTCTTCTGATTATGGCTATGAGGTTTCCTCTTGGACTGACTTTAGGCTTGGACATTGTCTCTTCTGATTTATCCTCCTGGTTATGATCTGCCTTGTAATTTTATTGGGGGTTGCGACTTGACTTCTGGGAACATTTATTTCTTGTACCAGTTTCTGTGGTGATAATGTGTGACCCAAATTCAGCACAAGTCTATCTGGCTTTGCGGTTGGCACTGGTGAAAACATTTGGGTGTAAGATTTAAACAGCTAATTCTACTGCTCTCTTTTGTTAGCCAGTTGCTGCAATTTCTGATATTTGCTCCAGAGAGCCAATACCAACAGAAACCTCTTTGAGACCACCAACCAAAACTGCATAAAAAGTGATCTTCTAGGAAGACGATGTTTAGCATGGAAAACTGAAAATATGGGACAGCAAATGTTATCCTGGTAAAGGAATCGTCTTCTGAAAGAGGTGGTCTTTTCGAGAGGTGTCACTGTAATTGTAAGGATAAATCATTCAAACATAATAAATTCAGTTTTTTTTTCTTTGCAGAAGGCTGTACCTGGAGCTCAGAGAGACATCCAATATCTTCAGATAGTACAGGAGATGATCACAGTATTACACAATCTACAGATGAGGAGCCTGGCATTATCCCAGATAGACCCTCAGCCCTTCACAGCAAAGATCTATCATCTGATCCTATTAGATACATCCGATCTTCTGACTCGTCACAGACTATTAAGCAAAATAAAAGTCACAGAAGAGGAGACGAACATCAGAGAACTCACACAGGAGAGAAGCTATATTTATGTTCAGAATGTGGAAAATGTTTTACTGAGAAATCAAGTCTTATTAGACATGAGAGAATTCACACAGGGGAGAAGCCATATTCATGTACAGAATGTGACAAATGTTTTTCTCACAAATCAAATCTTTTTACTCATCTAAGAATTCATACAGGGGAGAAGCCATTTTCATGTTTAGAATGTGGAAAAGGTTTTATTAGTAAATCACTACTTGTTAGACATGAGGTAGTACATACAGGGGAGAAGCCATATTCATGCACAGAATGTGGCAAATGTTTTTCTCACAAATCAAATCTTTTTACTCATCTAAAAAGTCATACAGGGGTGAAACCATTTTCATGTTCAGAATGTGGAAAAGGTTTTATTAGTAAATCACTACTTGTTAGACATGAGTTAGTACATACAGGGGAGAAGCCATATTCATGTGCAGAATGTGGCAAATGTTTTTCTCAGAAATCAAATCTTTTTATACATCTAAGAATTCATACAGCGGAGGAACTATTTTCTTGTACAGAATGTAGCAAATGTTTTTTTTACAAATCAAATCTTTTTAGACATCGAAGAATTCACACAGAGAATAAAGTGTAATTATTTTGATATTTTAATTTTTCACATTTTATATCATAGTTTTTTTTTTTTTTAATGTTGTATCAGACATTAGCAAAAGCAAATTCACCTGGATCATCAGATGTACATTTCTGATAGATGTAACAAACATGGACTTTGCTTGAATTTTGTCATTCTAAAATCACATTTTCTTAAGCGGAAAGTGAAGTCAAATTGCCTCATTTTAAGAAGTCCTCTTCATGGTCCTCGTGTTCCCTCAGGGTTTCTTTATTATACCAGTCAGTGTATTTAAATAGATGAACCAATTATTCTATTTCCTGCTTGGTGCAATGACTTCCAATAAACTTTCACTCTCTTTAATACACTTAGTTGTACCTTTTTTTCCTTGTGTCTTTCTGTGTGTGCGATCTACTCCTAATAATCTCATCTGGTAATGATCACTGACATGTCTGGTGGAGTCAGAAGAGGCGCCAGAGCTACGACTAGGACAATAGTGACTACTGGAGGTGCCTTTTTGTTTCTTGATATTTTATCTTCTGGGGTTAATGTAACCAATCACAATCATTCAGTATTTCTAAGCCAAGTGGGTCATGAAAGCCGGGGATTGTCCTATGCCCATAATTACTGCTCCATGTCTCAACCTTGGCATGTACCTATACCCTCACTGACTTATCCAAGTAGATGCCCACATTCAATGACACATTGTGATATCAAGCAGGGACAGTTTTCCTAGAAAAGTAATGGCAGCTAGGTGTCTTCTATTGAGTCTGAGCACATGGCATCAGTTAGCATAACACAGTTAAATCCACTAAGTGGTACGGCAGAGACGCACCAACAACAACAGATACAACATCACTACTAGGGAATAGGATCTTTCTCAATGAAGATGAAAAACACATGGTTGACAGTGTAGAAAGGCTGTGTGGTAGATTGTGTTACAACATAGGAGGAAGAGGAGACTGAGTAGGAACATCACACAAAAGCCTTACTCAACATTTGTGTTTTACTGCTGCCAGATCTAGTATTTTGCTATGACTGAGAAAAGTAATCAAAAACTTAATCTTTATTCTAAACAAATACAACAACCCCGTGATCACTGGTGGCACTGCCAAGAAGTAGTGTTGCTGCTGCCACCCACATTCTTATTGTTTGTACTTGCAGTGGTGGATAGCATGAGAGTAGTACAGGCATTTCCTCCTTCAAATTTATCCTGTGCCCTGCCTTGTTTTTTTTTTCCAGTCAATACACTGCAATGTTTACATAATAGTAATGATGATTATGATATTTTTTTGATACTTGAAAAAAATTAGTAAAGAAATTAGTATTGCTCCATCTACAAAATCTGCAACAACAAAAAAGTAATTTTTTTGCAACGTGGGGCCTCAAAACATTAACCAACTTGTGATTGAGATAAATGCAAAAATAAATGCAACACTATCCAACCATTCACACAGCAGAATATGTAATGAGGCTGCACCTTGTCTACAATTTACTACATTCACTTAGAGTTGTGTTTGTCTACCAAACCAATAGTGAGAGGTCTCCACCTTATCCTGATCCTCACAATGGCGGCTACTTCATATATTCAGATGGTGAGTTGGCTAGCCCTGGCTAAGGTCTTGTTCACATGGTCAGTCATTTGCATTGCAGTGATTGTGTGCCAAAACCAGGAGTGGAGACTACACAAAGATAAATTATAATGGAAAGATTTACACCTGTCCTGTGTTTACACTGAAACCTGGTTTTGGCACACAATCCCTGACCAAACATTGACTGTATGAATAAGAGCTAAAAGTAATTGATAAATCAGAATAAAAAAAAAGAAAAAAAACAAATTTAATAATACTAATTTATAATATTACTAGTATTGCTCAGGTATAATTTCACATCATCTGCATAAAGGGGAAGGGGATGTAACATTGCTGGACTTTGCTGGGGATAATAAATAAACCTCCCTGGCAGACAGGACAGAAACAGAATGCTCTGCAGAGTGCTGGAGAACTTCATGGACCTCTGAACATATGGGCTCAGGAGATCCCAGGCTAATAAGGCAGGTGTCCGGGCTCTTTATTTTGCACACCCATACACGCCCATAGAGTGATCAGCAAGAGGAAGGCCTGAAAAGACAAAAAGCCTGCGGGTGGGGTTGTTATATATTCAATGGGACCAGGGCAAATATAAATTGTAGACATCAACTAGTACTGCAGATCTACTGCTGAGAGGAAGCGACAAACATCAAGGATCACCAGGCAGAATCCAGACAAGAAGAGAAGACCAGGATGAATTCTACAGACAGAGCTGAAGTGTTATACCAGGAGACTGTGACCATGCTTGGAATGGAGGCTACAGAGGAGGACAGGTGGAGGGCTTGGGACTGTGCTCTGATATTGGCAAGGGGAAACCAAGATACTGAGCAAGCTGAAGAGTTGTACAAGGAAGGAACGGACTGTCTTGGACCAAAGGCCACAATAGATTATGAGCATTGGGACTGGAAACTGCCACCGATTGAGCTAGAACTGCCACATGTACAATATGCATGGTCATCTCCGTATTATGGGGATGCTGAAGCCGGTGTTCAGTCCCCAAGAGAACAGTCTCCTTACATGAGTGTAAATAACACTGAGGAAAGTGTGAGACCTAAGATGGCAGAAGGAGCACTGGAGGAGTCCACTTGGGAAGGAGGACAAGACACTGGTAGTGATTACCTCCAGAATGGTGAGACCCAAAAGTCTTTTCTTTCATTGCCTTTACTATCTGTTACTGGTTGCAGTTCTTTGTCTATTTGTCCTGCCTATAAATCCCTCAGCCTTCTCTAAATGTGTCCAGGCTCCTGATCACTGATATCTGGTGTGCTGGTATGCTGAGTGATGGGCTGGATAGTGGACGTACACTGCAGAATATAATATGGTGATTTACTCTGGAGGAAAGTGTGTGGGGGGGTACATCTAAACAAATCGCTCGTCCACACCGTGCATTAGAGGACAAGACATAGAAAAAGTGATGGCATCTTTTACTTGTGCAACATTCTCTGTGCTTAACCCCTTCCTGCTGGTGGTTTTTTCAATTTTTGTTTTTGACTCCCCACCTTCGAAACCCCATAACTTTTAAAAAATTTTTTCTTCTTTGAGCCATATGAGGGTTTACTGTTTGAGGGACAAATGGTTTTCCATAATAGAACCTTTTATTATTAAGTACAATGTACTAGGAAGCTGGAAAAAAATTCAGAATGGGGTGGAATTGGAGAAAAACTGCACTTGTGTAACATACTTACGGGCTTTGTTTTTATGGTGTTCACTGTGCAGCCAAAATTACATGTCACCTGTATTCTATGTTTCGGTACGATTCCAATGATACCTAACTTTTATATTTTTATTTACATTTAAACCCCTAAACAAAAATCCAAATCTTTGCAAAAAAAAAAAAATTTTTCTTAAAATTGCCATATTCTGATCGTAACTTTCCGTAAACTTTTGTATATTTCTATCTACAGGATGCATAGGGTGTCTTTTTTTTTTGCATGACCAGGTGTACTTTACTTTGCAGTTACACCATTTTGGGAAATGTCTATTGCTTTGATTACTTTTTATTCAAATATTTATCAAAGGCGAAAAAAACAAATTCTAAGCTTGGCGACTGGGCATTTTCGGATACAGGGATACCTTATGTGTTTCACAGTATTTAAGTACTTTTATATGTGTTCTAGGGAAAGGAGGGTGATTTTTATTTTTTTTTTTATTTTTTTTTTTACTTTATTTTTTTGCATCTATTAGACCCCCTAGGGGTCTGATCACTAATGCAATGCATTAGTGAGACGGACATCACCCATAGCAATGACTCAGATTGCTCTGTGATTCTCCAATGAACTGGTTTATGAACCAGAAGTCTTTTATTTATATATATATATATATATATATATATATATATATATATGATAAAAGACTTCTGGTTCATAAACCAGTTCATTGGAGAATCACATATTACAGTATATAGAGTTTGGCTGTCTGTCTGTTCTTTATGTGCAACCAAACGACTGGACCGATCCTCACCAAATTTGTCACACATGTACATCAGGTGTCCAGGAATATTATAGACCGGGTCTCAGCTCTCTTGGACGTACCGTTCCTGAGGTACAGTATTTCCAAAAAATGACCAGCATTAGCTAATTCAAGCCTGCAAGTCTTTCACTCATATCCCAACTGCCATACACATGGTCACATGTCCCTTATCAGCCAATAGAAGCTTGCAGGCGCTTAGTCTCCTCAGGCACACAGGTTTCCATAGCAACCATGCTATTTATGACCTGTATTAGTCAATAGCAGTTCGCAGGTCCTTAAATATTCAGTCATATCACGTGTATCAGCCAATATAAGTTCACATTTAATTTACCAGGTTTCCTTAACACAGCCATAAATACTGTGCCTATACTAGACTTAGTGGCGTAACTAGGAATGGCTGGGCCCCAAGGCAAACATTTGACATGGGACCCCCCCCCCCCCGCACAAACTGCATTCCTACACACAATATTCTGCCCCATAGTGGCCCCTGCACACAGTATCATGCCCCATAATGGCCCCATCAGATTATTATGCGCACTTCCCGCTACGTCTTCAATGTTGGACCAGAAGGTACGTGACCCCAGAGTATAATGATAGCAGTGTTTGTGGGGTTCATGGCCCGCAGGCCTTACTTACCGATCCCCGCTCCTGCTCACAGCTGCCTCCACAGAAGGTGAAGCGCAGGCCGCCGTGAGCAGGAGTGGGGATTGGTAAGTAAATGGGGTCCGTTACCGTTACAGCAGGTAACTGCCTATTAAAAAAAAAAAAATAAGGAGCCTGCCGGGACCCTTAATGTCCCGGGCCCTGTGGCAGCCACTACCCCGGTATTTACGCCACTGACTGGACTGCCATACTGGATTTCAGCATTCTTATAAATTGAAATATTTTTAAACTACTCATGCCCCCTGCAGCAAAATGCATGGCTGCTGCTCGAGCTAATAAACTCTCAGCAGACCCAAGCCCGTCTCCAATCTGACAAAGCATTGTCAGCCACATGCACACAGCTGCACTCCATGTTTCCATAACAACCCAGCCATTTTTCTTCACTGCTGTGGGTCAGCTTTAAAGGGGCAGGGCGCTGTGGATGACACTGTTACACAAGGTCACATACACACAGCTTTACTCCAGGTTTTCCATAACAACCGATCGCAGGTCTTTCACTGATATCCAAACTGAGATACACATGATCACATGACGCTTATGGACCAATGGAAAATCGCAGGTTCTTCAGTCTTGACATACACACCGCTTTACACCAGGTTTCCATAGCAACCAAGCTATTTATGACCTGTATGAGTCAATAGCAGTTCGCAGGTCCTTAAATATTCAGTCATATGACGTGCATCAGCCAATATAAGTTCACATTTCATTTACCAAGTTTCCATAGCAAAACAGCCATAAATAGACTATACCTATACTGGACTGTACATACTGGATGTCAAGTGCAAAACTGGCCAATTCTTATGGGGTCACTACACAAACAAAAAATGAAATGTACCCGTGCAAAGCCAGGTCCTTCTGCTAGTGTTATATAAAAGTGCTATAAAATGTCACTATACAGTAAAACTGTCAGGAATCTCTGTTTAGGTGCTGTTGCTTTAAGGTTACCATGCTGACCTGTGAAGCTTTTGCAGTGTTCAGGGTTCTCCTAGGTCTATTCATTGAGCAACTAAGGAGACTTATTTAAACCCTCTACCTCCTAATCCAGGTGCCTGCTATTTGGTTGCATCTAGTGTGGCTTCCATATCCTAATTGTTTGCGCTGGACTGCTCTATATTGTCCTTTGGCCTATTACTAGAAATCTGCTTGTCTTATGATTTTTGGCTCTGACGTTTCCTCTTGCACTGACTTTTGGCTTGGACGTTGCCTCTTCTGATTTATCCTCCTGTTTCTGATCTGCCTTGTAATTTTATTGGGGGTTCTGGTTTGACTTCTGATATGGGAGCATTTATTTCTTGTACCAGTTTCTGTGGTGATAATGTGTGTCCCAAATTCAGCACAAGTCCATCTGGCTTTGTGGCTGGCACTGGTGTAAGCGTTTGGGTGTCTGGGATCTATCTGTCAGCACTGAATAAGATTTAAACTGCTAATTCTACTGCTTTGTTTTGTCAGCCATTTGCTGCAATTTCTGATATTTGCTCCAGAGACCCAATCATAACAGAAACCTCTTTGAGACCACCAACCAAAACTGCATAAAAAGTGATTTTCTAGGAAAATGGTTAGCATAGAAAACTGAAAATATGTGACAGCAAATGATATCCAACTAAAGGAATCGTCTTCTCATAGATCATTCAAACATAATAAATTCAGCTTTTTTCTTTGCAGAAGGCTGTACTTGGAGCTCAGAGAGACATCCAATATCTTCGGATATTACAGGAGATGATCACGGTATTACACAATCTACATATGAGGAGCCTGGCAATATCCCAGATACACCCTCAGCCCTTCACAGTAAAGATCTGTTATCTGATCCTATTAGATATGTCCGATCTTCTTATTCATCACAAACTGTTGAGCAGAAAAAAAGTCACAGAAGAGGAGATGAAAATCAGAGAACTCACACAGGAGAGAAGCCATATTTATGTTCACAAAGTGGAAAATGTTTTTCTGAGAAATCAAGTCTTATTAGTTATCAGAGACTTCACACAGGGGAGAAGCTATACTCATGTACAGAATGTAGAAGATGTTTCACTTGTCAATCACCTCCTATGATAAGTCAAAGCACTCACACAGGGAAGAAGTCATTTTCATGTTCTGAATGTGGAAAATGTTTTATTCATAAATCACTACTTGTTAGACATGAGGTAGTACACACTGGGGAGAAGACATTTCCATGTTCAGAATGTGGCAAATGTTTTTCTGACAAATCAACTCTTTCTAGACATCAGAGAATTCACACAGGGGAGAAGACCTTTCCATGTACACAATGTGGAAAATGCTTTATTGATAAACATGCTCTTATTGGACATCAAAGAATTCACACAGGGGAGAAGCCATTTCCATGTACAGAATGTGGCAAATGGTTTTCTGACAAATCAACTCCTTTTTTTTTTCATCGAAGAATTCACACAGGGGTGAAACCATATTCATGTACAGTATGTGGAAAATGTTTTTGTAAGAAATCAGTTCTTTCTAAACATCAGAAGATTCACACAGTAGAGAATAAAGTAAATTATTTTGATATAATTTTTTAATTTTTCACATTTTATATAATTTATTTTAAAATTCAAATAAAATAATTTAGTATAAATCTTGTATTAGACATTAGCAAAAGCAAATTCACCTGGATCATCAGATGTACATTTCCGATAGATGTAACAAACATGGACTTACATTTTAAGTGTAAAGTTGAGTCAAATTGCCTCATGTTAAGAAGTCCTCTTCATGGTCCTCGTGTTCCCTCAGGGTTTCTTTATTATACCAGTCAATGTATCTAAATTGATGAACCAATTATTATATTTCCTGCTTGGTGTAATGACTTCCAATAAACTTTTCAACCTCTTTAATATACTTACTTGTACCTTTGTCCTTGTGTCTTTCTGTGTGTGCGATATAGTCTCTACAATCTCATCTGGGAAAGATCTCTGACATATTTGGAGGAGTCAGAAGAGGCACCAGAGCTACGACCAGGGTCGGACTAGCCCACCGGGGAACTGGTGAATCCCGCGGTGGGCCCCAAGTCCCAACTATATTTAGTCCTCATTTTGTCAATGCAAAGATCAGGGGTCCGATCGGGACGGTCAGGGGCCAGCTGGAAATGGTCGGGGCCCCGGACTACCATGATAGTGGTCGGGGGAAAGCCTTGTTCCCCGACCACTAAACCTATTGTTAATGGAAAGGAGCCGGGCCCCTTTCCATTAGATGTCAGCTCAGGGGCACTGACAAGAAATAAAAAAAAAAAAATACTCACTGGCTGTCCTGGGCTCAGCATCGTCTCCGGCACTTTTCCGGTCTCACTGCAGGGGCCTGTGGTTAGGCCTCAGAGGTGACACTGGGCGTGCTGGCGTAATGACGTCATCGCGCCCCACGTGACCATTGAGGCGCAATCAAAGGCCTCAGCGGTGACGTCTGGGGCACGGGACGTGGAGATCAGGGGACCAAGGAAGATGGAAAAGACAGCAGGACGGAGCGAGGATGGCCCGGAGAGGTAAGACAAGGTGACTATAAGTGTGTGTTATTTTTAATCACTTCTCCTGATCCTCTACTTATATTCTGGGGTCTGAGGAGACCCCAGAGTATAATAGCACCGGCTCTGGGGGGGGGGCACTGTGGGCATCCAATAGTGTGTGGGGGCCACTGTGGGCATATATTACTGTGGGCATATATTACTGTGTGGGGGCCACTGTGGAGCATATAATGCTGTGTGGGGGGCCACTGTGGAGCATATTATACTGTCCCAGTATTGTTTACATGCTGGGTGCTGCGTTGCTCATTCACCATGTTCTTGATAACCGCAGTTGTGGGTACTAAAAATGTATCTCTTTCAAGTATCTGAGATATCGCTGCAGCACCCGTAACCGTCACGATCAAGAATTCACTCTAGGGAGGGGGTAGGGGGATCCTGATGGGCAGCCGTTGGAACCAATCCAGTTGCAGCTTGTTGCTGCATGCGCCACTGACGCTGTGCGCATTGACGGGTTTCTGCATAGGAGCCCAGACCAGCAGTGTGAAAGGTAAGTACAACTTAACCACGTTAACAAAAAAAAAAAAAAAACTTTTCCCCCTATTTTGCCCCCAAATTTTTCAACTTCACTGACCACTCTCATAACTACAACCCCCTGTCTGTTGAGAGTTGTAATCCCCTCCTCCCACCCCAGCTAATTTCTCACTGTATTGTTATGCTGGTGCCTGCTCTAGGGCTCCAGCATAACAATACCTAAGTCACAGAAACTCTAATACTGCTATAGGGGAGACCAGTGAAGGGGTTACTGTATGGGCATACAGTGGCCCCTTCAATATCCCCCCCCCCATACAGTGGCCCCTTCACTGGTCCCCTATACTGTATGGGGACCATTGGGGGGGCAGTGATGGTGGCCAATATCCTGGGGGACATTAAAGGGTTGTGCAGGATAACAAAATATATATATATATATATATATATATATATATATATATATATATTATATATATATACACATATATATTTTTTTTTTATTATTACACTGGGGCAGGTGAAAAAAGAGAAGAAAAAAAAAAAAAAAAAAACCTCTCTCTCCTGTTCCCAGTGTCTCCCAGCACGGTTCGGCCTGCAGCTCTGTTTCCTTCCAGCGCAAGTTCCTCCTGCACATGACCCCTGAGGCCAATCAGTGGCCTAAAGGAAGGGACCTGGGACGTCACAGCCAGTGAGGACTTCCGGCTGCAGCGGAGCTGCAGGACCGGACTGTGCTGTGACCTGCTGACACCGGAGCACCGGGGACAGGTGAGTATGTTAGTATGTTTATTATGTTGTTGTTTTTTTGTTTTGTTTTTTGTGGGGGGGGGTCACCTCCCCCAGACTAATTAGAAAAAAGACAAATTATACTGGACAACCTCTTTAAAGTGTGGCGCATTAGGGGGGCATATTAAAGGGGTTGTCTAGGTATAATTTTATATGGTTTATCCTCAGGATAGGCCATAGATACCTGATCTGTGCGGGTTGACCCCGGACCGATCAGCTATACGGAGCCACTTCTGGTGTCCATACTTTACACAATATGGGGTCGGAAGCAGAAAGCTCTGTCCACTGTTTATTACCCAGGCACCTTCACTGTATCTCAGCACTTATTGAAGTCAGTAGGAGCTGAGCTGCAGTGACGGCACCGGGCAACTATACAGCGGATGGAGCTTTCTGCTTCCGGCCCTGTGTTGTGTACAGAACGGGCGCCAGAAGTGGCTCCGTACAGCTGATGGGGCCGTGTGTCAGACACCTACTGATCAGGTATTTATGGCCTATTCTGAGCATAGGTCATAAAAAGATTAACCCTGGACAACCCCTTTACTATTCCCCACACAGTTTAATGTCCCCTCCACAGGATGTTAGCCCCCATCACTGCTCCCACACAATATAATAGCCCCCTCACTGTTCCCCATACAGTATGGAAGACCAGTGAAACACCAATAAAAAAAAATTTGGCCCAGCCAACCCCTTAAAAGAAGTTGTCCATAAACTGGAGCAACCACTGTGGCGGCCGCCAGGGCGGTATAAAAATAAAAATTTTTTAAAAAAAAAGCATACTCACCTGTCCCCAGCACACCGTTGTCCCCTGCCTCTATCTGTTCGGTCTCATGGTGGCCCCTCATTTCTGGAAATCCTGTACCTAATTGGTCTTAGCGATCACATGAGGTGCAGGACTCCCAGCAAGGAGTTGCCGGCACGAGACTGAATGGACCCTGACAGCGGACAATGGAGCGCCGGGGACAGTTGAGTGTTTTTTTTAATTTAATTTTACACCTCCTGCACGGTACATGGGTTGCGCCAATTCCTGGACAACCTCTACAAAGGATTTATCCATCTTTCTAATATTGATATCCTGTCCTTAGGATAGGCCAGCAATATTACATCTGCGATGATACAACAGCCAGGACCTCTGCAGATCAGTTTTTCCAGGACAGTGCAGCTACAGGTAAAGGTGATAGTTCTAGGAGCCACGCTGTTCACTTTCCATACAGGGTGTAGCAGTACGTTTAGGTAGTGAAGTGGTGCACATGTTATGGCAGGTGAGCAGCATGGCTCTCGACATGTTATTACCTTTATCTGCCCTGTCTCGGTACCGCTGATCTGCAGGGGTACTGATGGTGCGCCCCTAGAAGCAATTCCACTGGTGGGCCCTAGACATCCTAGTCCGACACTGGCTATGACTAGGACAATAATGACTAGCAGAGTAGGCTGTAGAAGCAATTGCTGCGCGAAACGGCTCGTCGCTGCTCACTTTGTCCCTGGTATGCCTGTTTTTAATTGAGCCCAATAAAGCAGCACTGAAGTCTGGTTGTGTGCTGCTGTTCATCTTTTTTTCTCTGTGGATATTTGGATACTTCTGTTACTGTCCGCTCTCGTCTGCAATGTCTGGGTCTTCTTGAGTCCATCTGTATTATATGGGTTTGACGTTTTTTAAACAATAGATATTTAGGGCTTGTATAGTATGGGTAAAAATTTGATTTGTGTGGCTTATGATGCCAGTGAGATAAATGCTCCATAAATTCAGAGCTCTAATTTAGCTAAATAAATAAATATGAACTTCCATATCTCTTCTCCTCTGTCTTTAGCATCTTGACCGCCCCACCAAATTCTTGAACTCCCAGATCTCCAACCTTCAGTTCCAGGTGGAACCATAAAGACTTGTGC
This sequence comes from Leptodactylus fallax, assembly GCA_947044405.1. Lineage (NCBI taxonomy): Eukaryota > Metazoa > Chordata > Amphibia > Anura > Leptodactylidae > Leptodactylus > Leptodactylus fallax. The sequence continues at coordinate 421,584 of CAMRHE010000433.1, forward strand.
TTGGATATATTAACTTAGAGAGTGATATTTTTCCTGCTATTAGTATTATGTATCAATATCATTAATAGATATGGGCTACACCTCTCAAGTCTCGTTTATGGTTCAGTCCAAAGATTTGTTTGGGTCCAACAAGTTTGGTATAAACCGTAACTTAAATTGGCATAAAACATAGTGTAGAATACTGTTAAGACTCCTCGGACTATATATCTATAATACATAGTGTAGAACACTTTGGGCTCCAAGGAACTCATCTATCCAATTACTTGCTCTCTAATAATAATAGTCCTTTAATAGTCCCACAATGGGGAAATTCAGTGTGTTACAGCAGCAAAGATAAGCAGATACAAATACAAATATACAACATGTACAGGAATATTCCAAGGTGAGAGGCATTACATTGATAGCAGACAGACAGATAGGGCGTAGCAGGGGGGGGGGGGGATTTAACAGGCAGAGAGATATTTCAGTTCTCTGTGTGTAATGATCTCCGCTTAGGTCGGTGTTGGTTGTACAGCCTAACCGCGGTGGGGAGGAAAGACTTCCGATAGCGCTCCTTCTCACACCTAGGGTGGAGCAGTCGGTCACTGACAGTACTGCTCAGCGCGATCACAGTCTCATGCATGGGATGGGACTTCTTCTTCTGCATGGAGCTCACCACGGACAGTATCCTTCTGTCACCCACCACCTGCACTGGGTCCAGTGGGCTCCCCAGGACAGAGCTGGCCCTTCTAATCAGCTTGTCAAGTTTATTTCTGTCCCTGGTTGATATACTGCTCCCCCAGCAGGCCACTCCAAAGAAGATGGCTGATGCCACTACCGAGTTGAAGAAAGTTCTAAGAAGTGCCCCCCGGATTCCAAAGGCTCTCAGCTTCCTAAGCAGGTAGAGCCTGCTGTGGCCCTTCCTGTACAGGGCCTCCATATGATCTGCCCAGTCCAGCTTATTATTAAGGAGCAAACCCAGGTACTCTATGGTATAATGTTGTACTGTGTTAGCCATAGAAAGTAGTGGAAGAGTGAAGAAATCAGCCGATACCTTTTAGAGGCTGAGTATATTTGATGGTAAGCTTTCGGGAGTACTAGCTCTCTTCTTCAAACATGGTGTTATACAAGAAATGTCCCACCACAGGCCTATATGTGGGGGAAACAGGGCAGAAACTTAGTCAACGCATGAACTCACACAGATCCACCATTAATAACAGCAGAACAGATCTCCCAGTGGCCGCACATTTCTCCAGAGAAGACCACTCTGTTGAAGATTTGCGGGTTGTGGTTTTAATGGGAGACTTTAAGACTCAGAGGGAAAGAAAGGAATGGGAATATAAGTTAATGACGTCATGTGCAGGAGGAACTTGCGCTGGAAGGAAACAGAACTCTGCAGTTTGAATTTAATATTCATGCCAGTTTCATGTCACACTATGTAGGAACTGTGAGGGTCACAAATCACCTCCTGATAGCAAACAGCAAGAATTAGTGATCCCTCCGTCACACCCCACAAGTTTCCAGAATGTTTATTTTTTTGACCTGTTGTAAATAACTTCTTACTGCATTTTGTTATTTTTAAAGATTCTAAGATCCTTTGAAGGTCCATGTCATTACCATCAAATATACTTACATAGCCTCTAAAAGGTATTGCCTGATTTCTTCACTCTTCCATTGCTCTTTATGGCAAACACAGCTGAAGGTATGCCCAAGTGAAAGTGACATGTATGTCTATGTGCGAACAGATGGTAAACTGTGGATACAAACTCCAAGTTTAACCATACACTGCGCTAACACTCACTGTTAACATTTAAAATGCTCCAATTGCTCTTTTTTGGGGAAAGGTTCTTGCCTGTGTTGTTTTAGACATGGCAGATGCCGCTACCTTGGAACATTCTTGTATATGTTTATCTTTGCTGCTGTAACACACTGAAATTCCCCATAGTGGAACTAGTAGAGGATGATTTATTATTATTATTATTATTATTATTATTATTATTATATTGCAAATAACAATAGGTTTTATATATAAAAAAAAAATCTAGCCAATTTTGACGACTTTTAAGTGCTACAGTTTTGTTATTTGGGAATCAAATTTGTGGCTATGAGCTTAGTTGAAAAAGTGTGAAGAATTGGCTTTCCAAAAATTATCCCCTCATGGGAACACATGTGAAATAAAAATGGCATTGGCATTGAAAGATGCAATGACACAGGATTTTTTTTGGATATGGGGACCTTTTGTAATCTAACTTTGCTTAGATTGAAAAAGGCGTCACTGTACGGACTGTGGATCTGTGGAATAGCCTACCCCAAGAGTTGGTCACAGTGGGAACAGCTGACAGCTTCAAAAAGATGCAATGCTTATGGAAATCCATAGAACATCCTGCCCTTTCCCATCCTGCGGTAGAACTTGATGGCCATATGTCTTTATTAAACCCTACTAACTATGTTACTAGGCAACACTGTGGCGCCATCAGTGTGGTAAGGTGGAACGTGAAGGACCAGACCGCAGGACATGTCTGGCTGAGTGGTGGCGGTAGGGAGAGTTGTGGCAACATGTATGGCAGTACAACATGGAATAATGCGATAGACCAGGACAGAGATGATGTCCAGCTGTTTAGGAATAGCAGGCAGCATCAGATCCAGGAAGACGGTGGTAGCTCTATTCAGAGGCATCAACCGGAGGGGGGTGAAAATCCTCAGTGATCCAGGTCTGATTCATTTGGCCAAAAGTCATTTTTATCCATGCTAGCAATATGCAGTTCAGTCCCTCTAGATCAGGGGTCAGCAACCTTCGACACTCCAGCTGCTGTGAAACTACAACTCCCAACATGCTCCATTCACTTCAAATGAGAGATCCAAGAACAGCAGCGCAAGTATGAATGCTGGGAGTTGTAGTTTTACAACAGCTGGAGTGCAGAAGGTTGCTTACCCCTGCTCTAGATGTTACACCGCCACCGGCAGCACTGAACATCCTCTCGGCCAAAACATTTGAGAGCGGTCAATATTAACCCCTTCTCGCCAGTGACATGTTTCGATATTCACCTTTGACTCCCCGCCTTCCAAACCCCATAACTCTTATTTTTCCGTTCTCAGAGCCATATGAGGGTTTAATGTTTGTGGGACAAATTGTTCTTCATGATGCTGCCATTTATTATTCTGTACAATGTACTAGGAAGCTGGAAAAATAAATTCAGAATGGGGTGGATTTGAAGAAAAACTGCATTTTGTGCAAATTACTTACGGGCTTCATTTTTACAGCGTTCACTCTGCAGCCAAAATGACAGGTCAGCTGTATTGTATGTTTCAGTACAATTCCGTGGAAACCAGATTTATATGGTTTTATTTACATTTTAACCCCTTAATAAAAATCTAAAACTTCCCCCAAAAAATTATTTTTTCGTAAATGTCTATTCCTTTGATCACTTTTTATAAAAATTTTTAATCAGAGGTGAAACAGTGAAAAAACAGCGGTTCAGCACTTCTGATTTTTTTTTTCCTGCTACAGCATTTACCATATGGGAAAATATTTTTATAAGTTTGTAGACCGGGCGTTTTCAGACACAGGGATACCTAATGTGTATGTGTTTCACAGTAATATTTTACTTTTATATGTATACTAGGGAAAGGGGGGTGATTTGAATATTTTTTTTTGGGGGGGGGGGGGGAGGAGTTTAAAAACTTTATTTTTTTTTTTTCTATTTGTTAGCCTCCCTAGGGGGCTTGAACCTGCAATCATTTCATTTCATTGAAAGTCCCATAGACTACAGTACAATTGTATTGCAGTCTATGGGAGATTCGCTACATAATTATTGAGGCTGGTCATAAACCAGCCTCAATAGCTATAAATGCAATATCAAGCCTGGGAGCCTTCAAAAGGCTCCCAGCTATCAGATGAACAGGTTGGCTCCTGACCTGGCTGTGCGGAAGCCGTCCTGCAACGCAAAAGATACTTCTTTTTTTTTTTTTTGGGGGGGGGGGGGCGTGGGCCTGATCTGCAATGCCCACGATCCGAGTGAACTCTGATTGCAGGCATTAGCACCAGGACTGAATACAGTACAACCCCGGTTGCTATGGCAGCCACACTGCAGCAGAGCGGACGCCATCTTTAAAGACATGGCGTATTATAACAGCAGTTGCCAGGAAGGGGTTAAACTCCCAAGGCAAACTGGGCTAGCTCCTTCCACTGCTGTAACCTATTGGCAACAACATCAGCAGAAAAAGGCCTAACATATCACTTATGAATAAATATTCTAAAAACAAGTATACTAAACGAAACACCAAAGCATAAAGAGTGTCAATCAAGAAGTAAGCCCGTGTTAGCTCACTTACATGAATAATCCACACGCCAACCAAAGATGACAATGTAAACAAAAGCAATCCTGCAATAGGAACAGTCTTACCACTCTGATGAAACTTATAGGTGGACAATGTACTGATATCGTCTGGAGTAATCGGCAGTGTTTGACCAGAGATGAGTGTGGGGAGGCTCAATCATATACATGGGAGTCGTCCAACCTGTACTGGCCCTCAAAAATGCTTTCCCTGCAGCACCCTGATTAGGCTCGGTTCACACCTGCACTCATGTTTCTGTTCTTCAGGGCCGCTTGATTTGCTACAAGATTTGATTTCTAGGAAAAAACAGATGCATTGTGAACATGAATATGGCTTCTCTCCTGTGTGAGTTCTCTGATGTTTGGCTCCTCTTCTGTGATTTTTATTCTATAGTCTGTGATTAATCAGTAGATCGACCCAGTTTATTATGATCAGATGACAGATCTTTGCTGTGAAGGACTGAGGGTATATCTGGAATAAAGTCATGCTCTTCATATGGATCTTGCATGATACCACAATTTGCTTTAGAATATAAAGAGATCAAATGTTCCTCTAAGCTCCAGATACATTCATCTGTCAAGAATAAAGTTTTGTTTTTTTAAACTTTGGTCAATAGAACCTTAAATTATATTGATGTTGCATACATTTCTGTATACACACACTTTATCACAAAAATAGCAGCAGAGGAAGCAGAATGTTCTTGAATGTGGGAAGGGAATTTATTTTTTATTTTTTTTAATTACAATCTACTCTTGGTTCAACTAAAAGGGCCAAAAATTGCAGCTGCCATCAGTAATATGTGAGTCCTGGATGATCTAAAGAAGGGACATGAAAGAGAATTTGAAGCCGTGTCCTCTGGACTACATGTGAGCAAGTTCCTGGTTCACTGGTAGAGGTCCTAGTTTAGACTATATATTAAATTGTATTGCTTGCAAAAGTCCTTTTGACAATGTTTAAATATAGAGGATGCTTAGAAGCAAAAGGTTTCTTAGATATAGCACAGTGGATTGGAATTATTGTATCATGAATTAATATTTTGTACAAAAGGGGTCTTCAAAAAGTGGGTCAATTTTTCTATTAGTTTCTGAATTTTTTTTAGATTAGTACGTACTAGGTAACACTTAAGATGCAAAAATGGTGTGGGGCAAAATAAAGAAATTGGAGCATTTAAGAGGCTACTTGAGTATCACATCTCTAGAGGAATTACAAAAAAAGTGGATGTGCCCTTTTAGATTAAATATTGTATTACCAGGATGGAACATTTATTTAAAAAAATGGGACACTAAAGATTTTCAGAAGTTTGTTTTAGAGTTTGGAGATATTTAGGTATCATGAAATTGTACGTGCCTTTGGTAATAAAGATGAATTTTTGGTATTGGATTTTGTAAAACAAAAAAGAAACATATTTAGATGTCACAGTCATAAAATATTAGAAAATTGCAGGAATTATGTAACAGTCAGGAACAGTGGAAAATGGATATAGGAGAAATATCAGATGATCAAAAGGATATAATAGTGTGTAGCATACAGTACAGACCAAAAGTTTGGACACACCTTCTCATTCCACGAGTTTTCTGTATTTTCATGACTATAAAAATTGTAGATTCACACTGAAGGCATCAAAACTATGAATTAACACATGTGGAATTATATACTTTACAAAAAAGTGTGAAACAACTGAAAATATGTCTTATATTCTAGGTTCTTCAAAGTAGCCACCTTTTGCTTTGATTACTGCTTTGCACACTCTTGGCATTCTCTTGATGAGCTTCAAGAGGTAGTCACCTGAAATGGTTTTCACTTCACACGTGTGCCCTGTCAGGTTTAATAAGTGGAATTTCTTGCCTTATAAATGGGGTTGGGACCATCAGTTGTGTTGTTCAGAAGTCAGGTGGATACACAGCTGATAGTCCTACGGAATGGAGTGTTAGAATTTGTATTATGGCAAAAAAGAAGCCGCTAAGTAAAGAAAAACGAGTGGCCATCATTACTTTAAGAAATGAAGGTCAGTCAGTCTGAAAAATTGGGAAAACTTTGAAAGTGTCCCCAAGTGCAGTGGCCAAAACCATCAAGCGCTACAAAGAAAATGGCTCACATGAGGACTGCCCCAGGAAAGGAAGACCAAGAGTCACCTCTGCTGCGGAGGATAAGTTCATCCGAGTCACCAGCCTCAGAAATCGCAGGTTAACAGCAGCTCAGATTAGAGACCAGGTCAATGCCACACAGAGTTCCAGCAGCAGACACATCTCTACAACAACTGTTAAGAGGAGACTGTGTGCAGCAGGCCTTCATGGTAAAATAGCTGCTAGGAAACCACTGCTAAGGACAGGCAACAAGCAGAAGAGACTTGTTTGGGCTAAAGAACACAAGGAATGGACATTAGACCTGTGGAAATCTGTGCTTTGGTCTGATGAGTCCAAATTTAAGATCTTTGGTTCCAACCACCGTGTCTTTGTGCGACGCAGAAAAGGTGAACGAATGGACTCTACATGCCTGGTTCCCACCGTGAAGCATGGAGGAGGAGGTGTGATGGTGTGGGGGGGCTTTGCTGGTGACACTGTTGGGGGTTTATTGAAAATTGAAGGAATACTGAACCAGCATGGTTACCACAGCATCTTGCAGTGGCATGCTATTCCATCCAGTTTGCATTTAGTTGGACCATCATTTATTTTTCAACAGAAAAATGACCCCAAACACACCTCCAGACTGTGTAAGGGCTATTTGACCAAGAAGGAGAGTGATGGGGTGCTAGGCCAGATGACCTGGCCTCCACAGTCACCAGACCTGAACCCAATCGAGATGGTTTGGGGTGAGCAGGACCGCAGAGTGAAGGCAAAAAGGCCAACAAGTGCTAAGCATCTCTGGGAACTCCGTCAAGACTGTTGGAAGACCATTTCAGGTGACTACCTCTTGAAGCTCATCAAGAGAATGCCAAGAGTGTGCAAAGCAGTAATCAAAGCAAAAGGTGGCTACTTTGAAGAACCTAGAATATAAGACATATTTTCAGTTGTTTCACACTTTTTTGTTAAGTATATAATTCCACATGTGTTAATTCATAGTTTTGATGCCTTCAGTGTGAATCTACAATTTTTATAGTCATGAAAATACAGAAAACCCTTGGAATGAGAAGGTGTGTCCAAACTTTTGGTCTGTACTGTATATAATACGATCTTTCACATCGGTGATACAATTCATGATCAATAAGATATTATATTATTCTCCAAACACCCTGAGGAAGTTTCATCCTAGCTCGGTGGCTTGTTGTGTTAAGTATAAATCAAGCAACACAGACCTTGTCCAGCGGCTTTGGAGATCCCTGAAGTTGCATTGATATTGGAGAAGATGTAAAATAGGCAGTATTTCTAATACAAGCACAGCAAGTGAGCCCCCACCTTAGAGGGACAGCATCAGAGGTGTCCAAGGTCCATCACCAAGATACTACCCTATGGTATTTCCCACTCTCTATTCCTTCTCTTGTTACTTTAGGTAGTTAAGCTATTGTTTTCCTTGGATCGTTCAGTTATGAAGTTCTCTCGTATTATCTATAACTTCTTTCAATAATGTTCACCATCGCCCCCACAGAAGGTACATAATGTGTATCACATGGAACAACATTTAGGCTTCATCAGACTGCAATACACAATCCAGAATTCCCATTTCTACTTCAGCATCCAGATGTATTTAGACTCACACAAACTCTGTCCAATACGAATACTCCAATGTCCTCGCATAGCACTACAAGGGTTCATGCTTGTACAGCAGTGGAGGGAGGACAAACATTCCCAAATCTCACGAACACCAATTTATGGTACAAAGTATGTAGGTACCAATACCGAGACATAATGGCAGGCAGGGACAGATTATATTGATCCCCAGAAAATAAAACTTCAAAAACAAACAGGGGCCCCTCACATAGTCACTAATGTCCTAGTCGAAGATCTGGTGACTCCACTCACAATGACCGCACCAGACATGTCAGCGATCATTACCAGATGGGATTATTGGTAGGAGTAGATCGCACACACAGTAAGACACAGACAAAAAGGTACAACCAAGTTCTTTAAGAATTGGAAAAAGTTTATTGAAAAATAGTCCACAAAGCAGAAAATAGAAGAAGTGGACAGTCCATTTAGAAACACTGACTTGTATAATCCAGTAAACCTGATGGAATGCTAGGTCCTCTGAAACTGACTTAATATTAGCCAATTTGTCTTTGTTACACCTCAAACAAGCAAATGTGATTTTAAAAGTTGTAAAATTTAGGTAAAACGCATGTTTGTTAAATCTATATGAAATGTCTGCCTGATGATCCAAGTGAATTCGCTCTAATTAATGTGAATGCCACCATTTATAGATATTGTTTCAAGTGGAATTAGCAAAAAAAGAAAAGGTATGTTAAATTAAAAATCCCTCAGATTAATAATAACCTGTGTAAATGGATTCTCCCCCATATGAAATGTCTGATGTCTATATAGAATTAGTTTTTGAGTAAGACATTTGCTGCATGTGAAAATGAATTCTCTGATGGGCAATAAGTTCTGATTCCACATGAAAACGTTGTCCACATTTGGAACATGAAAAAGTCTTCTCCCTTCTATTATTTCTCCTGTGTCTTACTAGAGCCGATATTTGAGTCAATAATTTCCCACATTCTGGACATGAAAGTTTGATCCTTTGTGTGAATTCTCTCATGTCTAATAAGATCTGATTTCTGGATAAAACATTTGCTACATTCTGAACATGAATATGGCTTCTCTCCTGTGTGAATTATCTCATGTCTAATAAGATTTGATTTCTGGGTAAAACATTTGCTACATTCTGAACAAGAATATGGCTTCTCCCCTGTGTGAATTCTCCCATGTGTAATAAGACTTGATTTCTTGGTAAAACATTTGCTACATTCTGAACATGAATATGGCTTCTCTCCTGTGTGAGTTCTCTGATGTTCAGCTCCTCTTCTGTGATCTTTATTTTGCTTTACAGTCTGTGATGACAAAGTAGTTTGTTCATATCTAATAGGATCAGATGGTAGATATTTGATGTGAAAGGGTGAGGGTGTATCTGGGATAACGCCATGCTCTTCATATGTATCTTGCATGATATCATGATGATTGTATGCTTTAGAATATGAAGATATCAGATTTGTCTCTGTGCTCCAGGTACAGTCATCTGCCAAGAATAAAACTGATATTCTTAAGTTGGAATATTATAACCTTAGTGTTATATATTTAACATTCTGATACCATAGAAATCCTATACAAGTCACAAGGCATGGAGCATCTTTCCATTTGTGCTTCATAGGTTCATGTTTCACTACATCTGTCTCCAGTAAAATGATCATTGGAGAATCAGAGTGACCTGTGAGTCCATGCTACAGGAGGTGTCCATCTCACACAATCCCTGACAACTACATGGATGTTCACACAAAAGCAGAATGCTTATTACTAATGCTAGGCAAATCTCATGAGATTCTGGAGGTTTGCCAAACTGTTTCGCTTCAGAATGAGCTTGTTCTACCTTAACCGGAACTATTATACTAGGAGGCCTCTTGAGACCCCAGAATATAATAAGCGGAGACAAAGCAGAGGTTTGTAAACATAAGTCATAATACCCTGTCCTGAGTTCCATCATGACGTCAGGTTCCATTCCCCATCCTCTTTGGGCCTCTCCCGGCCTCCTGAAAAATGTCAGAGGCCTGGGGAATGGTGAGATGTGTGATTGGGCCACAGCAGTCATGCGGAGTGCTCAGACATCATGATGTGTACACCTAAAAGAGGCCAAAGAGGAAGGCGGTCCTGCACGCAATGCTACAACAGAACCCAAGAGAAGTAGGAAAGGCTGTTTGTTATGTTCCCGCATCTCCCCGGGACTCCTCTTATTATAGTCTGGGGCCTGAATCTGTATACTCTCAGATTAATCAGAATTTTGGAAAGTTTTTAATGAACTCTCCTTATTAAGAAAATGCAGTACCCTCATCCTTATTCATGATGGTGGGAAGGCAGGATTAGCACATGCAATTTTCAATTATCTTTTTACTTCTGGATTTGTTAAGGAATAATCTGCATAAAATGGCAGGTACCAATCTGAGATAAGTCACTAATTGTAGCCGCCATCACTAATATGTGAGCACTGAAGGAGGGGCATGAAAAAGAAACAGTTCAGGCTACATATTAAATTGTTTCAGACAACCTCCCTTAAGTTCATTCCTGCATTGGTCCGTAACCAGTCTAAACCCATTGGTACATGTGGATCAGTGTTTATGGGGTAGAATCCAATTTGATGGAGTTTCTAAGTATAGTTAATGCTGCACAGTTAAAGTCGTCCATCATTTCCCTATAACTTGCATTCTACTGCTCTGTGCCAATGTCTGATTTGTTTTTTTTTTGCATCTATTACTTTTAAAGCCTCTTACTCTGCTCTTATGTGCTGATCACACAACCGCCTGCAAGACTTCTCCCGTGCATCCCCCCATACTCTGGAACTTGCTACCATGACATATAAGACTGAACCCGACAATCATAAGCTTCAAGAGGACCCTGAAGACTTCTCTACCTACCTCACCATATGTGAAAAGCTTCTACCCTCACCTACTGTCTCTATCCCCCTTTCCTCAGATTGTAAGCCCTTGCAGGCCGGTGCCCTCTATCCTACTCTACCAGTTGGTCACTTATTATTGTACTTGTTTTGTGCACTGTATGTAAACTATCAAATATACAGCATCATGGAAATACAATAATGTACAGTATCATGTAATATAATGTACATCACTGGTAATCTAATACTGTACAGAGCACCATGGAATTAATATAATGTACTGCACTATGGAATACTGTACAGCACCATGAATATACATAGCATCATGGGATTAATATTATACCGTACAGAGCACCATGAAAATATAATATACAGCACCATGGAATATACTGTACAGAGCACCATGAAAATATAATATACAGCACCATGGAATATACTGTACAGAGCATCATGAAATTAATATAATGTACAGCATCATGAGATTAATACAATAATGTACAGAACCATGGGGGTTAATATAATGTACAACAGTGTGGGATTAATATAATACTATACAGCATAATGGAATTAAAATAAATAAAAAGTCTATATTCTTTTTTTCTTCAAATCTGTAGATTTGTAAATCAGGAAAATATATCTCCAAAAAAAAAAAGTCATCAAGTTCAATCATGGAATGGGAAGGAGAAGAGTCTGAGGGAAACAAGAACACTCTGCAGGGTTACAAGCATCAATGTCATCACCTGGATCAGAAGCTTCCTATATATTTCCCATTCCTTTTGTGGCCATTCTTGGCTTTGGCTCAAAAAAACGCTGCAAAATCTGCCACAAAAAGAGCTGCATTTATGCAACGTGGGGCCTCAGCCTTACATGGCTAAGAGTGGACTGCATGGACGTATACTGTCAGCAGGCGCTCCAGAGGAGGTTACACTGTATTCACATGACCAATAGAAAAAAAATGGATGTAAAAAGAACATTTCCATGGCCGATTTGCATCCGAGGAGTACTCGTTTTCAAAGATCTCGCATAGATTTGAGTCTATTGAGGAAACCTTGAAAAAAAAAAAAAAAAGTCAGAAATAAGACATGACCTATATGATAAAACTGAGAAACAAAGAATTATATATGAATAGCCCCATTCACATGGAATGAATTTAATGCTGTCTTGTGATAGCTGCAAAACGGCCGTTAGCATCAGTCATGTGAATAGGGCTTTAGTGCAGCAAGTCCTGCAGTGACCGAGCTCTGAGCTCTAAGTACCTGTGTACATTACACCTAGGGAGGAGGCAAAGTAAAAAATAATGGAGGGTTTTGAATTGTGTCAAAGTAAAAACAGAATTCACACAGGAAAGAACCCAGCAATATATTCAACCACAGAATCAGGCTCAACACAGCAAATCAGTGGTTCGCAACAAACCAGGTTTGACCCAATTTTTTTTTTTTTTTTAAACCGAACAATTTGGAATTTCTCTTGGACAAACTAAAATGGCCAGCACCGGTAAGTTATTATCCTCTGGGGTTTGAAGACACCTCAGACTATAATTGCTGGAAGCCAAAATTCACCATCTGTTACCACTTTTGTTCCTCCTTCCGGCATCCATGGCTCTGTGTCTTCCTCCTTGCAGTGTCCTGCGCTCTTCTCTGACATCATGCAACCAGCGTCACCGCTCAGGTCCAGTCAGTCACAGGCCTCAGTGGTGATCCAGGGCGTATGACGTCAGTGAAGAGCACCAGATGCAACAAGGAGGAAGACAAAGTGTCGGATCGCCTCCAGCTATTATACTCTGGGGTCTGAAGAGACCTCAGTATAATAATTTACCTTCCGCTCTATCCAAACATGTTAAGACCAAACCAAACCAGGGGTTCACTTCATCCACACACAGGACAAAACAAATCATCTGGGGTTCGCCCATCTTTATCATGGACCATGACCCAGAGCAAGTTTAGAGAAGGTTGAAGTATTTATAGGAAAGAGAAAACCCACCAGTAACAAATCATAAAGACAACTAAAGAAAAGACTTTTAGGTCTCACCGTTCTGTAGGACATCGCTGTTCTTGGGGTCAGTATCTTCTCCTCCTTCCCAGGTTGGCTCCTCCAGGGCTCCTTCTTCCACCTCAGGGATAACACTTTCCCCAGTATTATGTACACCCATGTAAGACGACGGTTCTCTTGGGGACTGAACACCGCCCTCAGCATTGCTATAATACGGAGATGGCCATACATACTGTACATGCGGCTCTTCATCTCGTGGTAAGTCCCAGTCACAGTGTTCATAATCCATTGTGGCCTTTGGTCCAGAAAGTGCTTCATTGTACAACTCTTCAGCTTGTTCAACAGCTTCCTTTTTCTTATTATTGTCAGAGCACACTCCCAAGCCCTCCCCTTGTCCTCTTCTGTAGCCTCCTCCCCAAGCAAAACCACAATCTTCTGGTATAGCTCCTCATCTCTGCTTATAGTATTCATCCTGGTCTTCTGTCCTTGTCTGGAGATCTTTGTTGCCGCTCACAGTAGTAGATCCACTTTATCAGTTGACTTCACCATGGCCCTTATACATGCCCTGGTCCCTTAAATACATAACAACCCCCCCCACATGCTTCTTGTCTTTGCACACCTCCATCTGCCTGATCACTCTAGGGGCGTGTAGGAGAGTGCAAAATCAAAAGCCCGGACAACTTCCTTCTTATCAACTTGGGATTTCCTGTATAAAAGATGAAGAAAGGTTCAAGAAGTCCTCTCTGTCCTCTGCACAGTACAAAAAGATCTGGATCTGTCTTATCTGGCAGGGAGATTTATTCTAGTAGAGACCCTGAAACTGAGGAAAGTATGGAAGAAGGAGCACTGGAGGTGCGGAGCTGGGCAGGAGAACTAGGCATTAGTCCCATAAGCATCAGTGACTTCCAGGATGGTGAGATCTAAAAGTCTTGTATTTCATTGTTCTGACTTCTCAAGGCTTGTCCAGACCATGCTCAGTGATGGTGATATCTGGTGTGCGGTATATTTAGGTGATAGTTGGGGCTTTCTACACTAAGTAGCTTGTGGAAAAAGTGGGGCTTGAAAAACGAAGTTGTCTGTGCTGAGTGCGATTCTGTGGTTGAATATATTGCCCTGTTCTTTCTGTGCCAATTGTGTATTTACTTTCTGAAAAGACTTTTGTTTTGTACCTCATTGAGGGGAAGAGACAATGTGCACCGGTGGTTTAATGAACTCCAGGACTTGCTGTACTAAGGGCACCGGCCACCGGCAATATTCAATCCTGCAAACAAGGTCCCCTGACCACAGCCAAGTGCATGGAACTCAGTGCATCATAGATACGATACAATAAGGACCTGATCACTATTGTACGAGACTGACAGCTTTATGTTATTCTAGTACAGTAAGACTGTATCATATCTCACTATGATGAATGCGGTCGTCTACAGGAGGCCTAAAACCCTATTCACATGACCAATGCTATCAGCCATATGATAAACAGCCATCACACAGCTGCATTAAATTCAATGCATGTGACTGGTTTTCACAGCCATTTAGTCTGTCGTGTGAATGCGGTTTAAGTAGTTTGTAAATAAATAGTTTTAAAAAAAGCAGAATTTTGCATCCCTGTAAGGGCCTGTTCACATGGAGATTTTTCCATCCACCTAATCCACCAAAAAAAAAAAAAAAAGCCTCCCTTTCATTTCAATGGCAGTTAGTAGCAGTTTTTTTCCTCTAGCTGATTTTTTTTTTTCTTTTCCAATTAGAAGGGAAAAAAGTGACATGACCTATCTTCAGGCGGATTCCGCCTTGAAAAACCTATTGACATTCATGGAAGTTTCCATGTCCATATAGAGTACTGGAATAAAAGACTGTAGCAAAAAAAACAAACAAATCTTTTCCTAATTTCTGAAGGTGTTTTTTGTTTTTTTGTTTTTTTTTTTCCATCCTGAAAAAAACTCCATGTGAACATGCTCTAAGTGCTTTACTTCTGATTTCCTCTTTATTGTTGTAGCTGTGATTATGGCAGGGAGGTCGGAGGTCTGCTTCAGTGCACAGTCTGCTACATGTATGGAGAAGTGTAGCGAGAGGTCAGGGGGAATGTTAGTCTCTGTTATACAGGCGCAGCTCAATAAATTAGAATATCTTTGAAACATTTATTTCTTTCAGTAATTCCATTAATACAGTTCCCTCCTATATTTTCTAGATTCTTTACACACAGAGTCTTCTATTCCAAGTGTTTTATTTCTGTAAATGTTGATTATGGATTACAGGGAATGAAAACCCAAATCTAAGAAAATGAGAATATTGTAAGTTCAGTTCAGTCTTGTAAATTCAGTGTCACCTGCCGGCCTAAGCCGTAAATGTTCCCTCAGTCTGGTTCAGTAGGACACACAATCATGGAAGACGCTGATTATGGATTGTATTACTGAATTACTGAAATGAAGGAACGTTTCACAGATATTCTAATTTATTGAGATGCTCCTGTAGATCTGGAGGAAAAAAATGCAAGACTGAGGACAGTTGACCATCTTGAGCGGAGCATGCTGCTCACTGAGCAAGAAGTTAGTGTTGGAGATGTGGAGGAGCATCAGGAGGACCAGCAAGGAGCTGGGTAACTGCTGATAGGAGGGTTAGAAAGGGCTTCAAGAAAAGGAAGGGGACTCCTGTGTCTGTACATCCAAGTAAAGTTGCCAAGTTGGGTGAGGATTAGAGATGAGCCAAACTGAAAGCTTCGTTGAAAAAGTGTGAAGAATTGGCTTTCCAAAAATTATCCCTTCATGGGAACAGATGTGAAATAAAAATGGCGTTGGCATTGAAAGATGCAATGACACAGGATTTTTTTTAGATATGGGGACCTTTTGTAATCTAACTTCGGTTAGTTTGAAAAAGGCTTCTTCACTGTACGGACTGTGGATCTGTGGAATAGCCTACCCCAAGAGTTGGTCACAGTGGGAACAGCTGACAGCTTCAAAAAGATGCAATGCTTATGGAAATCCATAGAACGTCCTGCCCTTTCCCATCCTGTGGTAGAACTTGATGGCCATATGTCTTTATTAAACCCTACTAACTATGTTACTATGCAACACTGTGGCGCCATCAGTGTGGTAAGGTGGAACGTGAAGGACCAGACCGCAGGACATGTCTGGCTGAGTGGTGGCGGTAGGGAGAGTTGTGGCAACATGTATGGCAGTACAACATGGAATAATGCGATAGACCAGGACAGAGATGATGTCCAGCTGTTTAGGAATAGCAGGCAGCATCAGATCCAGGAAGACGGTGGTAGCTCTATTCAGAGGCATCAACCGGAGGGGGGTGAAAATCCTCAGTGATCCAGGTCTGATTCATTTGGCCAAAAGTCATTTTTATCCATGCTAGCAATATGCAGTTCAGTCCCTCTAGATCAGGGGTCAGCAACCTTCGACACTCCAGCTGCTGTGAAACTACAACTCCCAACATGCTCCATTCACTTCACATGGGAGATCCAAGAACAGCAGCGCAAGTATGAATGCTGGGAGTTGTAGTTTTACAACAGCTGGAGTGCAGAAGGTTGCTTACCCCTGCTCTAGATGTTACACCACCACCAGCAGCACTGACCATCCTCTCGGCCAATACATTTGAGACCAGACAATATTAACCCCTTCTCGCCAGTGACATTTTTCGATTTTCGCCTTTGACTCCCCGTCTCCCAAACCCCATAACTCTTATTTTTCCGTTCTCAGAGCCATATGAGGGTTTAATGTTTGTGGGACAAATTGTTCTTCATGATGCTGCCATTTATTATTCTGTACAATGTACTAGGAAGCTGGAAAATAATTCAGAATGGGGCGGATTTAAAGAAAAACTGCATTTCGTTCGAACTTCTTTTGGGCTTAATTTTTACAGCGTTCACTCTGCAGCCAAAATGACAGGTCAGCTGTATTGTATGTTTTGGTACGATTCCAGGGAAACCAAATTGATATGGTTTTATTTACATTTTAACCCCTTAATAAAAATGTAAATCTTTGCAAAAAATATTTTTTTGGGGGGGGAATGTCTATTGCTTTGATCACTTTTTATAAAAACTTTTAATCAGAGGTGAAACAGTGAAAAAACAGGGGTTCAGCACTTGATTTTTTTTTCCTGCTACAGCGTTTACCGTATGTGAAAAATATATATAATATTTTTTTTAAACTGCAGTTTTTATTGAAATTTTTATAAATTACATAACAATATGGGGGATGAAATCAAAATAAACAGGAAAAAAAATAATAATAATAATCAAAAGAAGTATACATGACAAATCGTACAATGGCAACACAAAGAACACAGGCAGTACGGGGAGGGTAACGACAGGGGAAAGAGGGGGAGGAGTCAGAGACCACGTAAAACACAATATGCGTCCCAGGATCACCAGACAGCAGTAAATGTTTCCATGGTATGATTAAGAGAGGCCGTCAAATACTCCATACTACGGACATCTTTCACTCAAGCGATAAGCTCTGGACCAGTGGGAGGAGAAGTCTTCCTCCAATGGAAAGCGATGAGGGTTTTGGCGGCAGTACACAAGTATAGAAACAATTTGGAGGTCTGCTTTTCTAAGTGTTTGGGGGGAAGATTAAGCAAGTAGGTATAGGGATCTAGGGGAATACCTTGAACAAAAAGGGCGTCAGTAAGGGATATGACCTCTGTCCAGAAGGGGCGTTTCCCCGGACAGTCCCAAAAAATGTGGCATAGTGTACCCACCCCCGCCTGGCAGCGCCAACAAATGGAAGGAATGCTATGGTTAAGAGAATGGAGCAAGGCGGGGGTGTGATACCAATGCATAAGTAATTTATAATGGGTCTCGTGGAAAATAATACATGTAGAGGACTTCACTGCACGAGACCAAATATTCTGCCATTGCCCAGGTGAAATATGCCTATTCAGAGCCCCAGACCACTTAATCATATACTTATGAGTGAGAGGGGGCTGACCCTCCGGAGAGGAAAGGAGCCTGTAGATGCCCAATATCAGACCTATCGTGGAGGTACCCGGTTGGCAAACCTTTTTAAAGGCAGTAGAGACCGAGACCTTCAGGGAACCAAACTGAGAAGTCACGAAGTGGACAATTTGCTGGTAGTAGAACCACTCAGAGGTAGGCAAATGTAGCACAGAGGTAAAATAGTCAAAGGGCCTGAGCTCCAAGGTCGACGGATCCACCAGATCAGCAATGTGAAAAAGGCCCAGTTTACTCCAGGGCCGTACCATAGCTGCTGTGAGTCCCCCCGGGAGAAGCGGGTTGTACAAGAAGGAAACCATAGAGGAACATGGAAAGGCCAGAGGAAAAAGTTTGGAACAGGTGATCCAAATAGCTCGCGTGAAGCGGATGGATCCCAGGAGAGGGATGGAGGGAAGGGGGGAGGAACGGAACCACAAGAACGCATTAGGGTGGATCGGTGCTAGCCAAAGCTTCTCAATCTCGACCCATTTCGCGTAGGCCTGCGAAGCAGCCCAAAACGGGATACAACGCAAATGGGATGCCCAGTAGTAATGCAATACATGTGGAACCGCCAGCCCCCCTTCACCTCTGCCCGACAACATCACAGAGTGGGGAATACGATGGCGTTTACCATTCCAGAGAAACTGAAAGGTCGATTTTTGAAGGGCGCGCAGCTCTGAGCGAGGGACAGCGATTGGGAGCGTTTTGAAGAAGTAAAGAAGCTTTGGAAGGAGGGTCATTTTGACAGCAGTAACACGGCCTATGAGGGAAATATGGAGAGGGTGCCACTTATCTAAGAGAGAACGTAATTCACTAAAAAGGCGAGGATAGTTAACTGAGTAAAGGGTGGAGTAAGAAGGAGACAGTTGAATTCCCAAATAACGGAGGCAGCGCTCCCTCCATTGGAGATCAAAGTTAGACTGGAGGGGCTGTAAAAGTAGAGTTAGGGATGTTAAGAGGTAATGCTTCGGTCTTGGTAGGATTAACTTTATAGCCAGAAAGATCACCATACGTTTTCAGCACTTGGAATAGGTTGGGAAGGGACATGTGAGGATTAGTAAGGGTTAAAATAACGTCATCAGCAAACAAACTAATCTTAAAGTCTCTATCCCTAACCGCTACCCCAGTGATGTCAGGGTTAGATCGAATCTGGAAGGCTAGGGGCTCAATACACAATGCAAATATGAGCGGGGATAGAGGACAGCTCTGACGCGTCCCATTACGGATGGGGAACGGTGATGAGGGAGAGTTAGGGAGTTTCACCACGGCCGAGGGCCGAGAGTACAGTGCCCCAATTGACGTGAGAAAGGCTCCAGAGAAGCCAAATTTTTTCAGAGTGGCGGTCATAAATGACCAATCAAGGCGGTCAAAGGCCTTCTCGGCATCGAGGCTCAAAAGGAGGGAGGTAGCTTAAAAAGAAGAAAAAGAAGAAAACGCCGAGCGGCACATAGCATAATACTGTTTGATAACAAGTGCTCAATTGTTTCTATATTACAGCAGAAAATGATAGTGAAATGTGCCTTTGTATCAGTTCCACACTGTGAGGGATTAATACCACATTAGAGAGTGAGAGTGTTAAGGTTTTACCCTCACCTGGTTCAGTTGTGAGTAGTCACAACTGCTAAATCCACTTTAAATGTTGGAAGTAGGATGCTGCAGGTCCTCTCAATACCAAATTCCAAGGAACTGGATGCAATGTTTGTAGATTGTGTTGGATAAAAATCCAAAAAAATAGAGGTGCATAACCTGCGCTTATCCAAGTAGGTTTTCTTTATTAAGCTCAACACACAACGCGTTTCGGAGATAAGGTCTCCTTTTTCAAGTGCAAATGAGACAATCTGTGCATAACAAACAATATTACAACGTTTAAAAAGCTTCTGACCCACTAAGTAAGCCCTCTAAAGGGAGGGGCTAAGTGGACCATTAGAATTACAATAAGATTGTTAGAACTCATTAGACAAAAATAGGGAGTGTATACTGAGTTTTTATATAGTTATAATCAAACTTATAATTGACAGTGAGCTGAATATCGTATTACCGTAGCATGGAGGCTGCTGGGCTCGATTAGCGTTCCTGACCACTTAGCGCGCATGCGCGAGTCGTTTCCCCCGCTAGAAATATGTTTGTATCTAGCGGGGGTTACGTGCTCTTCTGCGCATGCGCTACTGGGATGCGTATATCATGTGTTCAGCGTCTACAGCCACTAAGTGCGCATGCGTGGGTCGTTTCCCCGCTGGATATATGCTTATATCCTGCGGGGTAACGTATTCTATCGCGCATGCGCTATTGGGATTCACATTTCGTTTATGGAGAGTAAGAATACTGCTAAACATGTCATTACTTACAGGGGGGAGAGGGGAGAATAAAAGAGATAAAAGAAGAGAGAGAAGGCTTGAAACAGCCAATACTCTCTAAGAATGATTACAAAATATAATTAAAGAATAAAGTACCTCGTACATATGACTTTAAAATATAAAAGGGAGAGAGAAAGAGTCTGATCCTCTCTTGAATTGATTATTAGGACATACTTGGGGATTTACTGGTGCAACTAGTAGATCTATAGATTGTTAATCTCCAAGTGTGGGGTTCATGGGGTTGGAGTGATCTATTTAATTACTGTTAGATGCCATTACAAGATACTTACAAGATAATGGATTGTGTGAAAAAAAAAAAAAAAAAAAAAAACTACTTTTTTATATATATAAACCCTAGGGTGTGAAGAATAATGTTAAAAACTATATGTATATATAAATAAAATATATAGAGAGAGCCCATTAGCCAAAAGAAACAACAATACAAAACTAGTATTATCAACCTCTCCCAATATACATTAACAGAAGACGAAACCAGCCTTCTATCCAAAGGGCTATCTTTCTGTCCAGATCAAAAACCTGATGATCTTGATCTTTTTATTGATTTACACACATACATCAGAAAACTTACACTAACTCGTCATTATTCCATAATTTCCAAAAATCCAAACCAACCCACAGATTCCAATAATATTCAAAATTCAGCTAACCCCAATATTCCAGCCCTATCCCCTGCCCCTCATAATACCATGTTGAAGCCCAAGTCCACATTCTATCCCCTTCATCATAAGGGAAGCAACATCGAAACGTTTTACTCCTTAGCAGCAGCAGACTTCAGAGTGCTTAATCAAAAATCTTCCTCCCAAACTAAGTCCAATCTTAGCCATCAAGAAAAACTAGCTATTAAATCCCTAATCGATAACAAATCCATTACCATTAGAAATGCGGATAAAGGGGGAGCTGTGGTTATACAAAACAGAATTGATTACAGCAAGGAAGCTAAACGTATATTATCTGACTCCACCTACTATGAAACATTAGCAGCCGACCCCTCATTGACATATTTTTTCGAATACCGTGAACTAGTAATAAACGCTCATACTAAAGGTGTACTTACCGATAAAGAAAAAGGTTATTTGCTGATTAACGAATATTCGACAGCACTATTTTACCATCTTCCCAAAGTTCATAAAGATCTAGTGAATCCACCAGGAAGACCCATTATCTCAGGAGTCAACGCCCTTACGAGAAATCTCTCACAGTATGTTGATCTACAGCTGCAGAAATATGTAGTACAATTTCCTTCATTTCTCAAAGACTCTACACATTTAATCTCAGAATTGTTAACTATACCCTGGGAATCAGATTTTATTTGGGCCACATTAGATGTAACCTCTTTATATAGTAACATCCCTCATTCCAAAGGGTTAGCAATGATTAGAAAAACCCTCAATCTGGACCTCACTATACCAGAAGAACAGAAAGTTTTTATTTTAAACAGTATAAAATTCATCTTGAAACATAATACATTCACATTTGAATCACAGCTTTATTTACAAAAACGGGGTACTGCCATGGGAACACGGTTTGCGCCAAGTTATGCTAACATATTCATGGGGCGCTATGAGGAAATGTTCATTCAGAGCCAGCATAGTTGGAGCAAAAATATCATTTTATACAAAAGATATATAGATGATTTACTTTTTATATGGAAAGGAACAAGTGAAGCTTTTGGAGAATTCACTAACTATCTAAATGCTAATGATTGGGGAATCACTTTAAGTGGTGAGTCTAGTAAGAATACAACTAGTTTTCTAGATTTAGAACTCATTGGAGATTTAGATGGGATACAGACTCACACTTATTTTAAAAAAGTAGACTGTAACAGCCTACTTGACTACCGGAGCTCTCATTTTAAAAAATGGAAAGACAATGTTCCTTACGGACAGTTTAAACGAATTCGTCGTAATTGTACATCAGATAGGGACTTTGAAAAACAGAGTAAAATTTTAACTCAACGTTTTAAAGAAAAGAAATATCCGTATAAAATCATTGAAGCAGCCAAAAACAAAGCTCAATCTTTTACACAGTCACAGTGTTTACTCCCATCCAAACGAAACGAGAATACTAATTTTAGACACAATTTTATTACCACTTACAGCAATGCACACAGCAGAATCCGTACTATTCTGAATAAGCATTGGGGTGTATTACTCAATGATCCATTACTGAAAAACATTATTCCATCAAAACCAGCAATAACATTCCGGAGGGCCAAGACTCTGAGAAACATACTAGCACCAAGCAAACTAAGGTCTGAAAGAGAAAGCCACTATATAACACAGCCCCAGGGTAAAGGAGTTTCGAAATGCTTTCACAAGAAATGCAAATGTTGCCATACTATAGATCATCAGGCAGTTTCCATTCGTAGCTCTACCACTGGAGACACGATTCAGATAAATTTTTCATTGAACTGTTCATCATATGTAATTTATGTTCTTGAGTGCCCATGTGGTTTACAGTATGTTGGAAGAACTATCAGACCTTTACGAGAAAGACTTAACAAACATAGATCAAATATCCTAAATGGATATTTGAAACATAGCGTTTCTAGGCATGCCTTTCAAGCCCATAAGTCTAGCTTTCAAGGCTTTAAAATCACACCTATAGATCATATCCCACCACATGTTAGTAATAGAGTCGATAAATTAAAAAGAAAAGAGATGTATTGGATTTTCAAATTCAATACACTCACACCAGGGGGACTCAATGAAGCCCTAGTGAACATATTTGATTAATAATGTGTATACATCCTAAAAAAATTTTTTTTTTTTTTTTTTTTTTCAGTCATCCATGTTTTATACCTGTGGGTCCATAGATCTTTCTAGATATGGTTTATACCCTTGAGTCCATAGATGTTTTAGGATAAGGTTTTATCTTAAATATTTAAGTAGTTTTTACCATTTATTAACATTCCTCTATATATTTTATTTATATATACATATAGTTTTTAACATATTCTTCACACCCTAGGGTTTATATATATAAAAAAGTAGTTTTTTTTGTATTTTAACACAATCCATTATCTTGTAAGTATCTTGTAATGGCATCTAACAGTAATTAAATAGATCACTCCAACCCCATGAACCCCACACTTGGAGATTAACAATCTATAGCTCTACTAGTTGCACCAGTAAATCCCCAAGTATGTCCTAATAATCAATTCAAGAGAGGATCAGACTCTTTCTCTCTCCCTTTTATATTTTAAAGTCATATGTACGAGGTACTTTATTCTTTAATTATATTTTGTAATCATTCTTAGAGAGTATTGGCTGTTTCAAGCCTTCTCTCTCTTCTTTTATCTCTTTTATTCTCCCCCTCTCCCCCCCTGTAAGTAATGACATGTTTAGCAGTATTCTTACTCTCCATAAACGAAATGTGCATCCCAATAGCGCATGCGCGATAGAATACGTTACCCCGCAGGATATAAGCATATATCCAGCGGGGAAACGACCCACGCATGCGCACTTAGTGGCTGCAGACGCTGAACACATGATATACGCGTCCCAGTAGCGCATGCGCAGAAGAGCACGTAACCTCCGCTAGATACAAACATATTTCTAGCGGGGGAAACGACTCGCGCATGCGCGCTAAGTGGTCAGGAACGCTAACCGAGCCCAGCAGCCTCCATGCTACGGTAATACGATATTCAGCTCACTGTCAATTATAAGTTTGATTATAACGATATAAAAACTCAGTATACACTCCCTATTTTTGTCTAATGAGTTCTAACAATCTTATTGTAATTCTAATGGTCCACTTAGCCCCTCCCTTTAGAGGGCTTACTTAGTGGGTCAGAAGCTTTTTAAACGTTGTAATATTGTTTGTTATGCACAGATTGTCTCATTTGCACTTGAAAAAGGAGACCTTATCTCCGAAACGCGTTGTGTGTTGAGCTTAATAAAGAAAACCTACTTGGATAAGCGCAGGTTATGCACCTCTATTTTTTTGGATTTTTCTCCAACACAATCTACAAAAGGAGGGAGGGGGTGGCATAGCGGTTGGCAACATCTATTAAGTCCACAGTCCTTCTGGTGTTATCTCCCCCTTGATGACAAGGGACAAAAACCACCTGGTCCTTATGGATAAGAGATGGAAGCCAGACGCCAAGCCTCTTGGACAAAACCTTAGTGAAATGCTTTAAATTGGTATTTAGGAGTGCAATGGGGGCGGTAATTAGAGCAATTCTGATGGTCCTTTCGAGGTTTAGGGACTAGGGTGATATGAGAATGAAGCATGGACTGAGGGATAGGGGCGCCTTCAAGGAAGGCGTTAAAGAGGCGGCACGTGTGTAAGCAGGTCAGATTGAAATGTTTTATAATACAGGTACGTAAACCCGTCCGGGCCTGGAGACTTGCCATTCGGGAGACCCCAAAGGGTAGCAGTAAGCGCCTCCTACGTGACAGGAGCATTTAGATTAGCAATTGCTGAGGATGGGAGCTTAGGAAGGGGGCAGGCGTCCAGATACGAGCGCAAGGCCATATCCCGGGACACAGGGTCAGCACCCGAACGGGAAGGGAGGTTATATAGTTTAGTATAATAATCTTTAAATAGGGATGCTATAGAGTCAGGATGATGATGAAGGACACCATGAGTGTAACGTCTCTGCCTGTTCGGGTCTCTGCGCCACCCTCCGCTCGCACGCTGTGGCGAAGGAGGCGTGTTCAGTTTGATTCCTTGCGTAGGTCTGAACACTGTCCTAGACAACGTAATTGATTTTCAGCCCCACCCGTTTCCTTCACCTTGCTTTTCTCTGTTCCACTAATAGTTAATCTTTTCCTTGCCTGTGTGATTGACAGCCTGTGTACCTATCAGGTCTGGGGCTGGGTCCAGACTTTCTATATACGGGATGTCACTTTCTCAGCAAGTTGCCGGTTATTGCATTGACTTTGCCTGCTTTCTTTGTGCTCTTGATATTTACTGTGCTAGTTCTCTGACCTTTTTCTTGCCTTTTGACTATTCTCTTGGATTGTGATTTCGTACTGCATTGCTCATCTGTTACCGAACCCTTGGCTTCCTGACTTCCCTTTGTGTCATTTGTTCTGTCTTGTTCAGTGTTGTCACTTACTCAGTATAGGGCTCGTCTTCAGGTTGTCCTTTTACCGTTTAGGGTAACTGAGGCAATAGGAAGGGACAGTGGCTGGGGTGAGATTAGGGCTCACTTGTCTCTGTCCTTCCTCCCAGACCCCTGCAGTAGTGTCAGGGTATTGCTACGGTTGGCAAGACCCTAACAATGAGAGACACGGATTGCATGCGGTATGGAAGAGGCTTGGTGGTCACGCAGGGTCCTAGCAAGCAGGGTGTGGGCTTTATTGCCTCTTTCATAATAGCTCTGGCGACTGTATAGGAGGAGACGGTGGGTAGCCTGAGTGGCGAGGTCGAGGAGGTGCGCTCTAGTCGCTACTAAGCAGCGAATAGTAGAGATCGAGGGGGCTTGGACCAAACGGTCCGACACCGATCAGATTTGGGACGCTAAGGCAACCTCCCTAGCCTTTCTATCCTTCTTAAGTCGGATGGCTAAGGCTATGCAGTGACCAAAGGGTGGAATCAGAGGTGACTGAATGTACATTATGGCTGAAATAATCCAAGAGTTGAGTTCGGAGGGTAGCACAGGAGGCTGGGGAGTGGAGAAGGGACTCATTCAGCCGCCAGTGGCAACGTTTAGTAGGGATGGAGTTAAGGGACAGTGTGAGCAGGACAGTGGCATGATCGGACCAGGAAATGGGGCCAATATCAGCATCAACCTGGAGTCTGAGGGCTAGGGTGTTACTAAAAAAATAATCTATCCTGGAGTGCGTCTTACGGGGGTGGGAATAAAATGTGTAAGACCGGGAAGTAGGGTTGTGGAAGCGCCAGAGATCATAAAGGTCAAGAGATCTAATCAGGGGGCTGAATTCCCTGGCCAGGCAAAGCTGGGGGGCCCCCAGGGCACCGCCAGACAAGGACAATTTGTCCACATGTTCGGAGTAAACCATATTAAAATCACCTCCCAACACCGCGCTCCCGTAGCAGCTGGAGGACACAGGTGTCTCAGTTTCTGCAGAGTTATCCAAGAGAGATCCTGATAAAGTTGTATCTTTGCCCAATCAAAATCAATGTCCTTTGAACTTCTGGCCTTGGACACGATTTCCTCCTTTAGGGTAAAATCGTGCACACAGCAGATAACGTCTCGCGGATTAGGCCCAGAGCCTTTAGGGCGCAAAGCGCTGTGTGGGCACGGTCCAGCTTTATCTTGTGAGTAGGAGGTTCTTGTAATACAGAATTGAAGATTGCCTCTAGAGTAGCATGTAAGTCCTTCTCACGGGTAGCCTCAGGTAGCGCCTTGATTCTAATGTTATTCCGTTTGCCCCTGTTATCCAAGTCTTCAATATGGCGTTGCAGGTCGATAGATAGATGAGACTGAGATAGAACAGAGTCCTGAAGATGAGAAATATAGGCATGGGTCTGGTCATGTCATCCTCCAGAGAGTCAATCCGAGTTGCAATATGGTGAAGGTCTTGCCACAATGCAGAGATTTCAGCGTGGATTTCTGTGTGGATTTCCGTACGGCATGCCTCAGTGGCTTCAGCAACTACACTGTGTTCCAAATTTTTATGCAAATAATATTTTCTCATATTTTCCAAAATTGCCTATATGAATTGCAGTCATTGTAATTTTCCAGTCATCAACTATTCGAGTATAATTGAAAGGTTTTTGAACAAACTGCCTATGATAACAGTATATTTAAAAAAAAATAAACACTCAAAATGCATGTTTCAAATTATTATGCACAGCAGAATTTGCAACCTTTTCATTAAGAACAAAAAAATGGTCATTGTGAAATAAGCATTAGCAGGTTATTACAAACTGAAATCAAACAGTTTTCAAGCCAAAACTTTATTCTAGGTGATGTTACATTTGCACATAGGATCCCTTGTTCGAAAGAAGCTTCTGAACTCTCTCGTCCATTGAATTTGTCAGTTTTTGGATGGTTTCTGCTGCAATTATTTTGCATGAGGACAGAATACCCTCCCAGAGCTGTTGCTTAGATGTGAACTGCCTCCCGCCATCATAGACACTCCTTTTGATGATGCTCCAGACGTTCTCAATGGGGTTGAGGTCAGGGGAGCATGGGGGCCACACCATAAGTTTGTCCCCTTTTATGCCCATAGCAGCCAGAGATGCAGATGTGTTATTTGCAGCATGAGACGGTGCATTATCATGCATGAAAATGATCTTTCTGCGGAATGCATGGTTCTTCTTCTTGAACCATGGCAGGCAGTGCTGTTTGAGAAACTCCACATACATTATGGAGTTCATCTTTACCCCTTCAGGGATCCTAAAGGGGCCGACAATCTCTCTCCCCATGATTCCAGCCCAAAACATTACTCCACCTCCTCCTTGTTGGCGCAGTAGCCGTGTTTGCATGGGGTGTCCATCAACAAGCCATCCTCCACTCCATCCATTTGGACCATCGAGCGTTGCACGGCACTCATCAGTGAACAAAACAGTTTTGAAGTCAGTCTTCATGTATTGTTTGGCCCACTGGAGCCGTTTCTGCTTGTGTGCAGTGGATAGAGGAGGTCGACAGGATGGCTTACGCACAGCTGCAAACCTCTGAAGGACCCTGCATCTTGTTGTTCGGGCGACGTTGGAGGCACCAGCAGCTTCAAAAACTTGTCTGCTGCTATGACAAGGCATTTTTGAAGCTGCTCTTTTAACCTGACGTAATTGCCTGTTGGAAAGAGTCCTCAATTTTCCCTTATCAGCATGCACACGTGTGTGCTGTGAATCAGCTACATACTTCTTGATTGTGCGATGATCACGATGAAGTGTCTTGGCAATGTTGATTGTAGTCATGCCTTGAACTAAACACTCCACAATTTGTTGCTTCTCAGCAGCCGACACATCCTTTTTCTTTCCCATTTTGGCTGAAAATGTAGGCTGCTTAATAATGTGGGACAGCCTTCTTAAGTAGTCTTGCCTTTAACTGGACACACCTGCCAAACTAATTAGCACAGGTGTCTGCAATTGCTTTCAGTGATATAAAGAGCCCTGACACACATCACCATCAATGAGTTTAACTGACAAACAAAAAAAATTCTTACCTTATCACTCCTAAACACTTTTTGCATAATAATTTGGAACACAGTGTAGAGAGCGGGAGAGAAACTGGAGCCATTGTGGCGGGAGGGAGGATGGAGGTAGTTCACACTTATCCAATTGTAGATGCTGAGAGGCAGGAGGAGATGAATGGGGATACATGGCAGCATAGGGGGACATAGAAGGAGTCACACCAATGTCCACATCAGCGCCCCAGGGATGTACAGGACAAGAGTCCCCAGGATGCAGGTGCTGAGCTTGGAAGGAGGACACTGGGGGAGGCAGAGACATGGAGCATGTCCCAGGGGTGCAGGCAGGAGCTACAGAGGAGCCAGCGGCAGGACCAGAGGCAGAGAAGAGGCAGGCTGTGTAAGGAGAGGCTGGGGGCCAGAGGGCTGCAGGCAGGAGGCAGCGCCCCTGTCCCGCAGTGTTTGCGATGCAGCACTAGGAGATGCCAGTGGTGCCGCCATTTTAGATGGCAAGGGAGGGCAGGAAAGGACCGCAGGAGCCAAGGCCTCCAGGCCTTGGTGTTCCAGACCAACCTGAGAGAACATCAGGGAGACAGGAGGTGCCGGAGGAGCTGTGGAGTCGGTGGGAGATCGCTGAATGGCCGCCCGCTGTCCAGAGAGAGGTGGTCGGGAAGCCGGCACAGCCTGGGAAGATGGCCGCCGCCGCCCAGAGGCCCGGGTTTCAGCCGACGGGGGGAGAAGGTAGGATGCGATCCCAGGTTGTCCCGGGCTGACAGTGGAGGCAGGGGTCCCTGGGGTGGAGGCTCCAGCAGTTTTCTTGCCCATGGAGGGTGCAGGGAGGCTTATTTAGATACTGAAATAAGCAGGCAGGATAGGAGCCACAGGAAAATGTGGCCGCCTACATCAGGTCGTAGGCCACGCCCCCTGGAAAAATATTTTTATAAGTTTGTAGACTGGGTGTTTTCAGACACAGGGATACCTAATGTGTATGTGTTTCAAAGTAATATTTTACTTTTATACGTATACTAGGGAAAAGTGGGTGATTTGAACTAGTTTTTTTTTTTTTTTTTTTTTAAGGGGGGTATTTTTTTTTAAAAACTTTATTTTTTTTTCTATTTGTTAGCCTCCCTAGCTTGCAGGTTCAAGCTCCCTTGCAGGGCTTGAACCTGCAATCATTTCATTGCAAGTCCTATAGACTACAATACAATTGCAATTGCAGTCTATGGGAGATTCGCTACATAATTATTGAGGCTGGTCATAAACCAGCCTCAATAGCTATAATGCAGTGACAAGCCTGGGAGCCTTCAAAAGGCTCCCGGCTGTCAGACGAACAAGTTGGCTCCCGATCTTGCTGTGCGGAAGCCGTCCTGCAACGCAAAAGGTATCATATTTTTTTTTTTTTTTTTTAGTGGTGGGGGGGGCGCTGAACTTCAATGCCCACGATCAGAGTGAACTCTGATTGCAGGCATTAGCACCAGTACTGAATACAGTACAGACCTGGTTGCTATGGCGGCCAAGCTGCAGCAGAGCGGACGCCATCTTTAAAGATATGGCGTACAATAAAGGCAGATGCCAGGAAGGGGTTAAACTCCCAAGGCAAACTAGGCTAGCTCCTTTCACTGCTCTAACCTATTGGCAACAAAATTAGCAGAAAAAGGCCTAACATATCAATTATGAAAAACAAGTATACTAAATTAAACACCAAAGCATAAAGAGTGTCAACTAAGAAGTAAGCCCGTGTTAGCTCACTTACATGAATAATCCACACACCAACCAAAGATGACAATGTAAACTTTAGCAATCCTGCAATAGGAACAGTCTTAGCACTCAGATGAAATTTATAGGTGGACAATGTACTGATATCGTCTGGAGTAATCGGCAGTGTGTCACCAGAGATGAGTGTGGGGAGGCTCAATCATATACATGGGAGTCGTCCAACCTGTACTGGCCCTCAAAAATGCTTTCCCTGCAGCACCCTGATTAGGCTCGGTTCACACCTGCACTCATGTTTCTGTTCTTCAGGGCCGATTGATTTGCTCCAAGATTTGATTTCTAGGAAAAAACAGATGCATTGTGAACATGAATATGGCTTCTCTCCTGTGTGAGTTCTCTGATGTTTGGCTCCTCTTCTGTGATTTTTATTCTATAGTCTGGGATTAATCAGTAGATCGACCCAGTTTATTATGATCAGATGACAGATCTTTGCTGTGAAGGACTGAGGGTCTGTCTGGAATAAAGTCATGCTCTTCATATGGATCTTGCATGATACCACAATTTGCTTTAGAATATAAAGAGATCAAATGTTCCTCTAAGCTCCAGATACATTCATCTGTCAGAAATAAAGTTTTGTTTTTTTAAACTTTGGTCAATAGAACCTTAAATTATATTGATGTTGCATACATTTCTGTATACACACACTTTATCACAAAAATAGCAGCAGGGGAAGCAGAATGTTCTTGAATGTGGGAAGGGAATTTATTTTTTATTTTTTTTAATTACAATCTACTCTTGGCTTCAACTAAAAGGGCCAAAAATTGCAGCTGCCATCAGTAATATGTGAGTCCTGGATGATCTAAAGAAGGGACATGAAAGAGAATTTGAAGCCGTTTCCTCTGGACTACATGTGAGCAAGTTCCTGGTTCACTGGTAGAGGTCCTAGTTTAGACTATATGCCGCAACCCAGTCGGATGAGACCGGAGGATGGGAGTAGTAGTGGCGGATGCTGTGCCACCTAGCAGGCCAAGCACGCTCCCAAACGGCTCCAGTCCCACTCCTAGGCCGGACAGCACTACCGGATGGTGGTGGTAGTTGTTCTTTCCCCAGGGGCACTTCCAGTTGAAGAGGGGGACCTCTCCTACCTGAGCCGGTGTGGTGTTGGTCGGAAGAGCCCTGATGGTGAAGCAGGCACGACTCACGAGTCAGCGTTGCAGGTAAACCAAACAGCCTTTTTATTTAGGCAACTGGAAGAAAAGACAACGGCAGCTTCCAGATGGGGGTAGTAGTCCCGCAGTGTCCTAACCCCAGCCTTGGTTCTAGGAGGGTGCCCCAAAGACAGTATCGGCTCCACAAGATGGCTTCCTCTACTCCACCTCTGTACCTCTCCCAGCTTGCTATACTGGGGATAGAGTTGCAGGGAGTCCTGACAGGGAACTGGATACCTGAATACTAGGCCCGAATGCGACTCTCCTGTCAGGGTCCTCTCCTGCTCCTCCGGGCACGACACGAATCAAGTTCAGCCACTTGGAAATCTCCCACTCTCTAGCTCTGAGCGGTCTTGAGCCTGGGGCTGATGTTATCCCTCCTGAGGCTGTGGTAGCGGCGGTTGGCCTTCAGTCCAGGCTGGTGGCAGGTCAGCTCTGCACACCTTGTCTGGTCCACAGCATGCACTGAACTGAATCTCAACCGTCGCCAGGGAGATTATATCCCCTCACAACCCCGCTCAGTGGCCTGTGATAGGCCAGGGCTGAACCCAGTCTGGGTTTGAACACTGCAGGCGGGAAAATAGAAAGGGAAAGCTGCACAAAAATACACTTAACATAGAACAGAACTTACAGACATAAAACCCACAGGCACACAGGACAAACACATAAATGCAGTAGCACTCTGGGATGCTGCATATATATTAAATTGTATTGCTTGCAAAAGTCCTTTTGACAATGTTTAAATATAGAGGATGCTTAGAAGCAAAAGGTTTCTTAGATATAGCACATAGTGGATTGGAATTATTTTATCATGAATTAATATTTTGTACAAAAGGGGGTCTTCAAAAATTAGGTCAATTTTCCAAACTTAGTTTTTGAATTTTTTTTTAGATTAGTACGCACTAGGTAACACTTAAGATGCAAAAATGGTATGGGGCAAAATAAAGAAATTGGAGCATTTAAGAGGCTACTTGAGTATCACATCTCTAGAGGAATTACAAAAAAAGTGGATGTGCCCTTTTAGATTAAATCTTGTATTACCAGGATGGAACATTTATTTAAAAAAATGGGACACTGAAGACTTTCAGATGTTGGTTTTAGAGTTTGGAGATATTAGGTATCATGAAATTGTACGTGCCTTTGGTAATAAAGATGAATTTTTGGTATTGGATTTTGTAAAACAAAAAAGAAACATATTTGGATGTCACAGTCATAAAATATTTGAAAATTGCGGGAATTATGTAAAAGTCAGGAACAGTGGAAAATGGATATAGGAGAAATATCAGATGATCAAAAGGATATAATAGTGTGTAGCATATATAATATGATCTTTCACATCAGTGATACAATTCATGATCAATAAGATATTATATTATTCTCCAAAAACCCTGAGGAAGTTTCATCCTAGCTCGGTGGCTTGTTGTGTTAAATATAAATCAAGCAACACAGACCTTGTCCAGCAGCTTTGGAGATGCTGAAGTTGCATTGATATTGGAGAAGATGTAAAATAGGCAGTATTTCTAATACAAGCACAGCAAGTGAGCCCCCACCTTAGAGGGACAGCATCAGGGGTGACCAAGGTCCATCACCAAGATACTACCCTATGGTATTTCCCACTCTCTATTCCTTCTCTTGTTACTTTAGGTAGTTAAGCTATTGTTTTCCTTGGATCGTTCAGTTATGAAGTTCTCTCGTATTATCTATAACTTCTTTCAATAATGTTCACCATCGCCGCCACAGAAGGTACATAATGTGTATCACATGGAACAACATTTAGGTTTCATCAGACTGCAATACACACTCCAGAATTCTCATTTCTACTTCAGCATCCAGATGTATTTAGACTCACACAAACTCTGTCCAATACGAATACTCCAATGTCCTCGCATAGCACTACAAGGGTTCATGCTTGTAGAGCAGTGGGGGAGGACAAACGTTCCCAAATCTCACGAACACCAATTTATAGTACAAAGTATGTAGGTACCTATACCGAGACATAATGGCAGGCAGGGACAGATTATATTGATCCCCAGAAAATAAAACTTCAAAAGCAAACAGGGGCCCCTCACATAGTCACTAATGTCCTAGTCGAAGATCTGGTGACTCCACTCACAATGACCGCACCAGACATGTCAGCGATCATTACCAGATGGGATTATTGTTAGGAGAAGATCGCACTCACAGTAAGACACAGACAAAAAGGTACAACCAAGTTGTTTAAGAATTGGAAAAAGTTTATTGAAAAGTAGTCCACAAAGCAGAAAATAGAAGAAGTGGACAGTCCATTTAGAAACACTGACTTGTATAATCCAGTAAACCTGATGGAATGCTAGGTCCTCTGAAACTGACTTAATATTAGCCAATTTGTCTTTGTTACACCTCAAACAAGCAAATGTGATTTTAAAAGTTGTAAAATTTAGGTAAAACGCATGTTTGTTAAATCTATATGAAATGTCTGCCTGATGATCCGAGTGAATTCGCTCTAGTTAATGTGAATGCCGCCATTTATAGGAATTGTTTCTCGTGGAATTAGCAAAAAAAGAAAAGGTATGTTAAATTAAAAATTCCTCAGATTAATAATAACCTGTGTAAATGGATGCGCCCCCATATGAAATGTCTGATGTCTATATAGAATTGATTTTTGAGTCAAAGATTTCCCACATTCTGGACATGAAAGTTTTATCCTTTCTGTGAATTCTCTGATGAACAATAAGACCTGATTTCTTGGTAAAACATTTGCTACATTCTGAACATGAATATGTCTTCTCCCCTGTGTGAATTCTCTCATGTCTTGTAAGATGTGATTTCTTGGTAAAACATTTGCTACATTCTGAACATGAATATGTCTTCTCCCCTGTGTGAATTCTCTCATGTCTTGTAAGATGTGATTTCTTGGTAAAACATTTGCTACATTCTGAACATGAATATGTCTTCTCCCCTGTGTGAATTCTCTCATGTCTTGTAAGATGTGATTTCTTGGTAAAACATTTGCTACATTCTGAACATGAATATGGCTTCTCCCCTGTGTGAATTCTCTCATGTCTTGTAAGATATGATTTCTTGGTAAAACATTTGCTACATTCTGAACATGAATATGGCTTCTCTCCTGTGTGAGTTCTCTGATGTTCAGCTCCTCTTCTGTGATCTTTATTTTGCTTTACAGTCAGTGATGACAAAGTAGATTGTTCATATCTAATAGGATCAGATTGTAGATATTTGATGTGAAAGGCTGAGGGTGTATCTGGGATAAGGCCATGCTCTTCATGTGTATCTTGCATACCACCATGATGATCGTCTGCTTTAGAATATGAAGATATCAGATTTGTCTCTGTGCTCCAGGTACAGTCATCTGCCAAGAATAAAACTGATATTCTTAAGTTGGAATATTATAACCTTAGTGTTGTATATTTAACATTTTGATACCATAGAAATCCCATACAAGTCACAAGGCATGGAGCATCTTTCCATTTGTGCTTCATAGGTTCATGTTTCACTACATCTGTCTCCAGTAAAATGATCATTGGAGAATCAGAGTGACCTGTGAGTCCATGCTACAGGAGGTGTCCATCTCACACAATCCCTGACAACTACATGGATGTTCACACAAAAGCAGAATGCTTATTACCAGTGGTGACCCTAGCCTCTTTGATGCCTGAGGCGGACTATAGAAAGATGCCCCCCCCTGCCAAAAAAAAAAATTTCAGTTTCCATGCTACTAGCTTCACACACTGTTATCGCCGCACAATATACACAATACCAAAAGTTATAAAACAGTTTAAGAATTCTTCTTCCTGTATTACTTCAGTATCAGATCAACAACACGGCATTAACAATGAAAGTAACTTCACACATCTTCTGCTTGGTGGATGGACGAGGCCACGTGGCCCCCATTCTCTATAATAGGAGCCCCGCAGATAGCTGAGTACTGGACTTCGAGTATCTTTGGCTCTCCCATTGAAGTGAATGAGAGCCCCGCGGGTTCATCCATCCACCAAGTGACACCTATATATATGGCAGCGGTCAGGCTGGATTCCCACCCAGTGGGGGGGAAAAAACCCACTTCTCAGGCTCAGTGGGGGTCTCAGCAGACAGACCCCCATCACTCAGGTATTTATCCTCTATCATTGTTAAATAATATTTGACATGCAATATTCAAGACCTTTAAGGGTTAAATTGTATTCTGCTGACATAACTCTTGTAACTTATGGTGCATGGGTGTGGATAGCATATGACTATTTTAGTATTGTCCAAGTACAGTAGTAGAAAGTATAAGGATGTTGAGAAACACCCCCTTTCATGTATATAAATGACTGACAGACACACATGTCGTGGTCTCACTACTCGGTGGGGGTCTCCCTCTCCCTGTTGGGATCTGTCCCTGTCTCTGTCTCTCACTTTGGGTCCCTCTCTCCAAACCTGGCTACTTCCTCTAAGACATTGGGAAGGATGGCGGAATCGTCCTGCAGATGATCAACACACATTGATGAATAAGCATGAGCCAAGATGTCTGCAAGAGATTCATCTTGAAGAAACCTAATTCTGTGACATGTAAGACATTGACCGATGTTTCTGTTATGCTGGAAGTTTTCCATATATTTGTTTCCCATGAAGACTTCAATAAATATCTCCATGTTTTATATGAAGCAGAGTCCTCCAATAATGTTACCTTAGGGGTCAAC
This sequence comes from Leptodactylus fallax, assembly GCA_947044405.1. Lineage (NCBI taxonomy): Eukaryota > Metazoa > Chordata > Amphibia > Anura > Leptodactylidae > Leptodactylus > Leptodactylus fallax. The sequence continues at coordinate 457,383 of CAMRHE010000433.1, forward strand.
ACGTGAGTAAGGATTTCATTCAATTGTAGACTATTTTATAGTTTACGGACAATTATTATTTTACAATCATTTAGGTGAATACAGGGCAGTTACATGTAGTGACTTACAGGTGACGTCTCTGACTAATCCTTCACATTTCCCTTCTCTTCCCTTTGGACCGCCATGACCACTTCTTCCAGCTGTGACTTGTCTCTGTAAAGTTTGCAGCACAGACATCTTTGTCTCCTCACTTTTCCAGGCATCCGACCCACATTGTCCTCACCTGCACCCCCATCCTGCTGCTACCCCCAATTATATAATATATGATTTAACCCCCCATAATGAATAATACCCCCAAGTGCATCTTTATATTAATAATGTCCGTGTGTACCCTGTCTAAATAGTGCCCCTTATTAATAATTCCCCATAGGTTTCCTAATTAAAAGGTTTTCTAGGTCATTAATAAACTCATCAGTGGGGCTCAAGAACCCAGGACCTGTACTGATCAGCTGTTTGAATGGTACCTGTGTAAGCGCCGTGACCGCTTCTCTGTTTACATAGTGTCATTCATCTCATAGCGGCCATGTAATGTAACTGCAGCCTCGTCCTGTACATGTCTACAGTATGTGACAAGGCTGTAATTACATCACACGGTCACTATAAACAGACAGCGTGTGATATAAACAGGCGCCATAGCCCCTTCATACAGCTGATCAGTGGGGAATCACTTATCTCTTATTGATGTTTTATTCTGAGGATAGATCATCAATAAAAATGAGCTGGAAAACTCCTTAAAGAGGACCTGTCACGTCCTCATGTATATGCTGTTTTACATGCCGATAGAAAGCCGACAGCGCGCTGAATTCAGCGCACTGCCGGCTTTCCTGGTATGTGCCCCGGGGCTGGAGATATCGGTGGTCTTAGTTTCACGGTTTACTGTCAGAAAGGCGTTCCTGACAGTCTAGCTGCGCTTCTGACAGTACAGCGCTAGGGGAGAGTACAGAGAGGGGGCGCTCCTTACTGCCCAGTGATGACGATGAGCTGTGAGGAACGCCCCCCTCTCCCCCCCAGTACAAGTCTATGAACGAGAACTGTCGGGGAGGAGTTCCTCACAGCCCAGCTAGACTGTCAGGAACGCCTTTCTGACAGTAAACCGTGAAACTAAGACCACCGATATCTCCAGCCCCGGGGCACATACTGGGAAAGCCGACAGTGCACTGAATTCAGCGTGCTGTCTGCTTTCTAGCAGTATGTAAAACAGCATATACATGAGGACGTGAAAGGTCCTCTTTAAGGCTAAGGCGCCAGGTGGTGTCCTGCAGCAAAAAAAAAAGAGCTGCGGGAAAAACCGCAGCGGTTTTTCCTGCAGCACTTTGCACAGAAAGTTCACAGTGGTTTCCTCTGCAGACTTTCTGCTTCAATTATAGCTACAGGAAAACCGCCAGCATTTCCGTAGGTATAATTGACATTCTGCGATTTCCAAAACTGCGTCTGTTTTGGAAGTCGCAGCGTATTCGCTGCGCATATTTTACTGCAAAGTGGGGTTGGGGGCCACATGTGGCGAAAAACCAACAGAAAAAACCCGGCATTCTATATCTAGCAAATCCCATCCACACATTGCGGAAAAATACGTGCAGCAGACGCACTGCGATTTCCAAAACAGTTGCGGTTTTGGAAATTGAAGCATTTCAATTATACCTACAGAAACACCGGCGGTTTCCATATAGGTGTATTGAAAACAGAAAGTCCACAGGGGAAACCTCTGCGGACCTTCTGTGAAAAGTGCTGCGAGAAAACCACAATGTTACTGCCGCGGTTTTTCCTGCAGCGCTTTTTTTTCTGCAGCCCACCATGTGGGGCCTTAGTGTTATTAAAACCCAAGTGCCACCTTAATTAAATTAATTGACCCTCATATTATGCCCCTGATTCCCCCTGACATAAATACTGCACCTCTAATGATCCCTTATATCAATGACCACCCCCTTATGTTCATAATTCCTCCTAATATAAATGATGCCCCCTAATGGCCCCTTATATAAATAACCTCCCCCTTGTATTAATAATACCCCCTAATAACCCTTATATAAATGACCCCCCCCCATCGTCATAATGATAATTCCCCTAATGAATCCTCCCTTATAGTTACATATCCCCCTCCTACACACCCCTTATACTATTAATATACCCACAACTAAGCTAAAAAAAAAAACAAAAACAAAAGTCATACTCACCTGCGATGCTGATGAATGGAGCCGCTGGCGCTTCCTCCCTGTCCACACACAGGACGTCTGTGTCTCAGCGTAGGAGGCGCGATGACGTCATTGTATCGCCGCCTGTGCTGAGATACAGACAACTCGTATGCCAGCCCAGGGCAGGTATCACACAGCTTTGTTTTTTTAAAGCGGTCTGTCCTGGGCTGGTTTACGGTAAATATAAAGTAAAAAACACCGCTCCCCAGACAGTGACGGACAGTGCCGCCTCACTTCGCCTCATTAGTAATAAGCAGGGGCGCACCGCTAATGTTGGGCAAACCTCATGAGATTCTGGAGGTTTGCCCAGCTGTTTTGCTTCAGAATGAGCTTGTTCTGCCTTAACTAGAAATATTATACTAGGAGGCCTCTTGAGACCCCAGAATATAATAAGCGGAGACAAAGCAGAGGTTTGTAAACATAAGTCATAATACCCTGTCCTGAGTTCCCTCATGACGTCAGGTTCCATTCCCCATCCTCCTTGGGCCTCTCCCGGCCTCCTGAAAAATGTCAGAGGCCTGGGGAATGGTGAGATCTGTGATTGGGCCACAGCAGTCATGCAGAGTGCTCAGACATCATGATGTGTACACCTAAAAGAGGCCAAAGAGGAAGGCGGTCCTGCACGCAATGCTACAACAGAACCCAAGAGAAGTAGGAAAGGCTGTTTGTTATGTTCCCGCATCTCCCCTGGGACTCCTCTTATTATAGTCTGGGTCCTGAATCTGTATACTCTCAGATGAATCAGCATTTTGGAAAGTTTTTAATGAACTCTACTTATTAAGAAGATGCAGTATCCTCATCCTTATTCATGATAGTGGGAAGGCAGGATTAGCACATGCAATTTTCTATTATAATCTTATTACTTCTGGATTTGTTAATGAATAATCTGCATAAAATGGCAGGTACCAATCTGAGATAAGTCACTAATTGTAGCCGCCATCACTAATATGTGGGCACTGAAGGAGGGGCATGAAAAAGAAACAGTTCAGGCTACATATTAAATTGTTTCAGACAACCTCCCTTAAGTTCATTCCTGCATTGGTCCGTTACCAGTCTAAACCCATTGGTACATGTGGATCAGTGTTTATGGGGTAGAATCCAATTTGATGGAGTTTCTAAGTATAGTTAATGCTGCACAGTTAAAGTCGTCCATCATTTCCCTATAACTTGCATTCTACTGCTCTGTGCCAATGTCTGATTTGGTTTTTTTTTGCATCTATTACTTTTAAAGCCTCTTACTCTGCTCTTATGTGCTCATCACACAACCGCCTCCAAGACTTCTCCCGTGCATCCCCCATACTCTGGAACTTGCTACCATGACATATAAGACTGAACCCGACAATCATAAGCTTCAAGAGGACCCTGAAGACTTCTCTACCTACCTCACCATATGTGAAAAGCTTCTACCCTCACCTACTGTCTCTATCCCCCTTTCCTCATAGATTGTAAGCCCTTGCAGGCCGGTGCCCTCTATCCTACTCTACCAGTTGGTCACTTATTATTGTACTTGTTTTGTGCACTGTATGTAAACTATCAAATATACAGCATCATGGAAATACAATAATGTACAGCATCATGTAATATAATGTACATCACTGGTAATATAATACTGTACAGAGCACCATGGAATTAATATAATGTACTGCACTATGGAATACTGTACAGCACCATGAATATACATAGCATCATGGGATTAATATTATACCGTACAGAGCACCATGAAAATATAATATACAGCACCATGGAATATACTGTACAGAGCACCATGGAATTAATATAATGTACTGCACTATGGAATACTGTACAGCACCACTGAATATAATGTACAGCATCCTGGGATTAATACAATACTGTAAAGCACCATGGGGTTAATATAATGTACAACAGTGTGGGATTAATATAATACTGTACAGCATAATGGAATTAAATAAATAAAAAGCCTATATTCTTTTTTTCTTCAAATCTGTAGATTTGTAAATCAGGAAAATATATCTAAAAAAAAAAAGTCATCAAGTTCAATCATGGGATGGGAAGGAGAAGAGTCTGAGGGAAACAAGAACACTCTGCAGGGTTACAAGCATCAATATCATCACCTGGATCAGACACTTAATATAAATGTAACAAGCACAATCTTCCGAGTCTAAAATCACAATTGTAGTTTTAAGCATGAAATAAAGGCAAATCTCCTCATTTCTAAGTAGTCAGCTTTCTTGTCCTAAATGGCTGAACTACCTAATATATTGCCTGCTCAGTGTAATACATTTCAATACATTTTCCACTTTTTAGAGGGTTTTTTTTTTTTTCTTTGGGGGGGGGGGGGTTATGTAGCCAGTAAAGATGGGCAAACCAAAAGGTAGAAGTATAAGAAGCTTCCTATATATTTCCCATTCCTTTTATGGCCATTCTTGGCTTTGGCTCCAAAAAACGCTGCAAAATCTGCCACAAAAAGAGCTGCGTTTATGCAACGTGGGGCCTCAGCCTTACATGGCTAAGAGTAGACTGCATGGACGTATACTGTCAGCAGGCGCTCCAGAGGAGGTTACGCTGTATTCACATGACCAATAGAATAAAATGGATGTAAAAAGAACATTTCCATGGCTGATTTGCATCCGAGGAGTACTAATTTTAAAAGATCTCGCATAGATTTGAGTCTATTGAGGAAACCTTGAAAAAAAAGTCAGAAATAAGACATGACCTATATGATAAAACTGAGAAAAAAAGAAGAAAATTATATATGAATAGCCCCATTCACATGGAATGAATTTAATGCTGTCTTGTGATAGCTGCAAAACGGCCGTTAGCATCAGTCATGTGAATAGGGCTTTAGTGCAGCAAGTCCTGCAGTGACCGAGCTCTGAGCTCTAAGTACCTGTGTACATTACACCTAGGGAGGAGGCAAAGTAAAAAATAATGAAGACGCTTTTGAGTTGTGTCAAAGTAAAAGCAGAATTCACACAGAAAAGAACCCAGTAATATATTCAACCACAGAATCAGGCTCAACCCAGCAAATCAGTGGTTCGCAACAAACCGGGTTTGACCCAAATTTTAATTTATTTTTATTTTTTTAAACCGAACAATTTGGAATTTGTATCGGACAAAATAAAATGGCCAGCACCGGTAAGTTATTATACTCTGGGGTTTGAAGACAGCTCAGACTAATTGCTGGAAGCCAAAAGTCACCATCTGTTACCACTTTTGGTCCTCCTTCCGGCATCCATGGCTCTGTGTCTTCCTCCTTGCAGTGTCCTGCGCTCTTCTCTGACATCATGCAACCAGCGTCACCGCTCAGGTCCAGTCAGTCACAGGCCTCAGTGGTGATCCAGGGCGCATGACGTCAGTGAAGAGCACCAGATGCAACAAGGAGGAAGACAAAGTGTCGGATCGCCTCCAGCTATTATACTCTGGGGTCTGAAGAGACCTCAGTATAATAATTTACCTTCCGCTCTATCCAAACAAGTTAAGACCAAACCAAACCAGGGGTTCACTTTATCCACACACAGGACAAAACAAATCATCTGGGGTTCGCCCATCTTTATCATGGACCATGACCCAGGGCAAGTTTAGAGAAGGTTGAAGTATTTATAGGAAAGAGAAAACCCACCAGTAACAAATCATAAAGACAGCTAAAGAAAAGACTTTTAGGTCTCACCGTTCTGTAGGACATCGCTGTTCTTGGGATCGGTGTCTTGTTTTCCTTCCCAGGTTGGCTCCTCCAGGGCTCCTTCTTCCACCTCAGGGATAACACTTTCCCCAGTATTATGTACACCCATGTAAGATGACGGTTCTCTTGGGGACTGAACACCGTCCTCAGCATTGCTATCATACGGAGATGGCCATACATTCTGTACATGCGGCTCTTCATCTCGTGGTAAGTCCCAGTCACAGTGTTCATAATCCATTGTGGCCTTTGGTCCAGAAAGTGCTTCATTGTACAACTCTTCAGCTTGTTCAACAGCTTCCTTTTTTCTTATTATTGTCAGAGCACACTCCCAAGCCCTCCCCTTGTCCTCTTCTGTAGCCTCCTCCCCAAGCAAAACCACAATCTTCTGGTAAAGCTCCTCAACTCTGCTTATAGTATTCATCCTGGTCTTCTGTCCTTGTCTGGAGATCTTTGTTGCCTCTCACAGTAGTAGATCCACTTTATCAGTTGACTTCACCATGGCCCTTATACATGCCCTGGTCCCTTAAATACATAACAACCCCACCCCCATGCTTCTTGTCTTTGCACACCTCCATCTGCCTGATCACTCTAGGGGCGTGGAGGAGAGTGCAAAATCAAAAGCCCGGACAACTTCCTTCTTATCAACTTGGGATTTTCTATATAAAAGATGAAGAAAGGTTCAAGAAATCCTCTCTGTCCTCTGCACAGTACAAAGAGATCTGGCTCTGTCTTATCTGGCAGGGAGATTTATTCTAGTAGAGACCCTGAAACTGAGGAAAGTATGGAAGAAGGAGCCCTGGCGGTGCTGAGCTGGGCAGGAGAACTAGGCATTAGTCCCATAAGCATCAGTGACTTCCAGGATGGTGAGATCTACAAGTCTTGTATTTCATTGTTCTGACTTCTCAAGGCTTGTCCAGACCATGCTCAGTGATGGTGATATCTGGTGTGCGGTATATTTAGGTGATAGTCAGGGCTTTCTACACTAAGTAGCTTGTGGAAAAAGTGGGGCTTGAAAAACGAAGTTGTCTGTGCTGAGTGCGATTCTGTGGTTGAATATATTGCCCTGTTCTTTCTGTGCCAATTGTGTATTTACTTTCTGAAAAGACTTTGGTTTTGTACCTCATTGAGGGGAAGGGACAATGTACACCGGTGGTTTAATGAACTCCAGGACTTGCTGTACTAAGGGCACCGGCCACCGGCAATATTCAATCCTGCAAACAAGGTCCCCTGACCACAGCCAAGTGCATGGAACTCAGTGCATCATAGATACGATACAATAAGGACCTGATCACTATTGTACGAGACTGACAGCTTTATGTTATTCTAGTACAGTAAGACTGTATCATATCTCACTATGATGAATGCGGTCGTCTACAGGAAGCCTAAAACCCTATTCACATGACCAATGCTATCAGCCATATGAGGTTTTTTAAACAGCCATCACACAGCTGCATTAAATTCAATACATGCGAATGGTTTTCACAGCCATTTAGTCTGTCGTGTGAATGCGGTTTAAGTAGTTTGTAAATAAATAGTTTTAAAAAAAGCAGAATTTTGCATCCCTGTAAGGGCCTGTTCACATGGAGATTTTTGCATCCACCTAATCCAACAAAAAATGGCAGTTAGTAGCAGTTTTTTTCCTCTAGCTGATTTTTTTTTTTTTTTTTTTTCCAGCTAGAAGGAAAAAAAAGTGACATGACCTATCTTCAGGTGGATTTCACCTTGAAAAACCTATTGAAATCCATGGAAGTTTCCAGGTCCATATAGAGTACTGGAATAAAAGAATAAAAGACTGGAGCAAAAATAAAAAGCAACAAAAAACCACATTATGTAAAAAAAAAAAAACAACAAAAAAAAAACATCAAAAAACGTTTCCTAATTTCTGAAGCAGATTTTTTTTTTTTCATCCTGAAAAAAACTCCATGTGAACATGCTCTAAGTGCTTTACTTCTGATTTCCTCTTTATTGTTGTAGCTGTGATTATGGCAGGGAGGTCGGAGGTCTGCTTCAGTGCACAGTCTGCTACATGTATGGAGAAGTGTAGCGAGAGGTCAGGGGGAATGTTAGTCTCTGTTATACAGGCGCAGCTCAATAAATTAGAATATCTTTGAAACATTTATTTCTTTCAGTAATTCCATTAATAAAGTTCCCTCCTATATTTTCTAGATTCTTTACACACAGAGTCTTCTATTCTAAGTGTTTTATTTCTGTAAATGTTGATTATGGATTACAGGGAATGAAAACCCAAATCTAAGAAAATTAGAATATTGTAAGTTCAGTTCAGTCTTGTAAATTCAGTGTCACCTGCCAAGGTTTCCTAAGCCTTTAAATGGTCCCTCAGTCTGGTTCAGTAGGACACACAATCATGGAAGACGCTGATTATGGATTGTATTACTGAATTACTCAAATGAATGAACGTTTCACAGATATTCTCATTTATTGAGATGCTCCTGTAGATCTGGAGGAAAAAATGTAAGACTGAGGACAGTTGACCATCTTGAGCGGAGCATGCTGCTCACTGAGCAAGAAGTTAGTGTTGGAGATGTGGAGGAGCATCAGGAGGACCAGCAAGGAGCTGGGTAACTGCTGATAGGAGGGTTAGAAAGGGCTTCAAGAAAAGGAAGGGGACTCCTGTGTCTGTACATCCAAGTAAAGTTGCCAAGTTGGGTGAGGATTAGAGATGAGCCAAACTGAAAGCTTCGTTGAAAAAGTGTGAAGAATTGGCTTTCCAAAAATTATCCCTTCATGGGAACAGATGTGAAATAAAAATGGCGTTGGCATTGAAAGATGCAATGACAGGATTTTTTTTAGATATGGGGACCTTTTGTAATCTAACTTCGGTTAGTTTGAAAAAGGCTTCTTCACTGTACGGACTGTGGATCTGTGGAATAGCCTACCCCAAGAGTTGGTCACAGTGGGAACAGCTGACAGCTTCAAAAAGATGCAATGCTTATGGAAATCCATAGAACGTCCTGCCCTTTCCCATCCTGTGGTATAACTTGATGGCCATATGTCTTTATTAAACCCTACTAACTATGTTACTATGCAACACTGTGGCGCCATCAGTGTGGTAAGGTGGAAAGTGAAGGACCAGACCGCAGGACATGTCTGGCTGAGTGGTGGCGGTAGGGAGAGTTGTGGCAACATGTATGGCAGTACAACATGGAATAATGCGATAGACTAGGACAGAGATGATGTCCAGCTGTTTAGGAATAGCAGGCAGCATCAGATCCAGGAAGATGGTGGTAGCTCTATTCAGAGGCATCAACCGGAGGGGGGTGAAAATCCTCAGTGATCCAGGTCTGATTCATTTGGCCAAAAGTCATTTTTTATCCATGCTAGCAATATTCAGTTCAGTCCCTCTAGATCAGGTCAGCAACCTTCGACACTGCAGCTGCTGTGAAACTACAACTCCCAACATGCTCCATTCCCTACACATGGGAGATCCAAGAACAGCAGAGCAAGTATGAATGCTGGGAGTTGTAGTTTTACAACAGCTGGAGTGACGAAGGTTGCTTACCCCTGCTCTAGATGTTACACCACCACCGGCAGCACTGACCATCCTCTCGGCCAAAACATTTCAGACTGGACAATATTAACCCCTTCTCGCCAGTGACATTTTTCGATTTTCGCCTTTGACTCCCCGTCTCCCAAACCCCATAACTCTTATTTTTCCGTTCTCAGAGCCATATGAGGGTTTAATGTTTGTGGGACAAATTGTTGTTCATGATGCTGCCATTTATTATTCTGTACAATGTATTAGGAAGCTGGAAAATAATTCAGAATGGGGCGGATTTGAAGAAAAACTGCATTTTGTGTGAATTTCTTACGGGCTTCATTTTTAGGTTATTCATTCTGCAGCCAAAATGACATGTCAGCTGTATTCTATGTTTTGGTACAATTCTGGGGAAACCAAATTTATATGGGTTTATTTACATTTTAACCCCTTATTAAAAATCTAAAACTTTGCAAAAAAAAGAATTTTTTTTTTTTTTTGGGGGGGGGGGGGGGAATATCTATTGCTTTGACCACTTTTTAATCAGAGGTGAAACAGTGAAAAAACAGCGGTTCATACAATTGTATTGCAGTCTATGGGAGATTCGCTACAGAATTATTGAAGCTGGTCATAAACCAGCCTCAATAGCTATAATGCAGTGACAAGCCTGGGAGCCTTCAAAAGGCTCCCGGCTGTCAGACGAACAGGTTGGCTCCCGACCTTGCTGTGCGGAAGCCGTCCTGCAACGCTAAAGGTACCTTTGTTTTTTTATTTGGGGGGGCGGATCCTGATCTGCAATGCCCACGATCCGAGTGAACTCTAATTGCAAGCATTAGCGCCAGGCAGTGGCGTAACTAGGAATGGCTGGGCCCCAAGGCGAACCTTTGACATGGGGCCCCCCCAAACCGCCGCCCCCAACCCCCACACACAAACCGCCGCCCCCAATCCCCCCCCCACACAAACCGCATTCCTGCGCACACTATTATGCCCCATAGTGGCCCCTGCACACAGTTTTGTGGCCCCTGCACACAGTATCATGCCCCATAGTGGCCCCTGCACACAGTATCATGCCCCATAGTGGCCCCTGCACACAGTAGTTTGCCCCATAGTGGCCCTTGCACACAGTAGTTTGCCCCATAGTGGCCCCTGCACACACTATTATATGCCCCATTGCAGACCACCCATAAATGATTATTATACTCTGGGGTCTTTTCAGACCCCAGAGTATAATGATCGGAGACCCAGGGGAGGATAGAAACATAAAAAACACTGCATCTTACCTCTCTCACTCCGGTGCACTCCCGTGCGCTACTTCGGCCATCTTCAAAGTCAGACTGGATCTCGCGTTATCCAGGCCGGCGTCGCGACGCATAATGACGTCGGCTGACGTCTGGGACGTCATCAAACAGGCCCGAAGCCAGCGTAGAGGTGAGTTACACTGTTTTTTATGTTCGCTCACCTCCCAGTGCCCCCGATCGTTATACTCCGGGGTCTGAAAAGACCCCGGAGTATAACGATAGCAGTGTTTGTGGGGTTCGCGGTAGCGACTGCCACAGGGCACCGGGCCGCGTAATGTTCCAGGGCCTGTGGCAACTGCTACCGCTGCTACCCCGATAGTTACGCCCCTGGCGCCAGGACTGAATACAGTACAGACCTGGTTGCTATGGCTGCCAAGCTGCAGCAGAGTGGACACCATCTTTAAAGACCCGGCGTACAATAAAGGCAGATGCCTGGAAGGGGTTAAACTCCCAAGGCAAACTGGGCTAGCTCCTTCCACTGCTCTAACCTATTGGCAACAACATCAGCAGAAAAAGGCCTAACATATCAATTATGAATAAATATTCTAAAAACAAGTATACTAAACGAAACACCAAAGCATAAAGAGTGTCAATCAAGAAGTAAGCCCGTGTTACATGAATAATCCACACGCCAACCAAAGATGACAATGTAAACAAAAGCAATCCTGCAATAGGAACAGTCTTACCACTCTGATGAAACTTATAGGTGGACAATGTACTGATATCGTCTGGAGTAATCGGCAGTGTTTGACCAAAGATGAGTGTGGGGAGGCTCAATCATATACATGGGAGTCGTCCAACCTGTACTGGCCCTCAAAAATGCTATCCCTGGAGCACCCTGATTAGGCTCGGTTCACACCTGCACTCATGTTTCTGTTCTTCAGGGCCGATTGATTTGCTCCAAGATTTGATTTCTAGGAAAAAACAGATGCATTGTAAACATGAATATGGCTTCTCTCCTGTGTGAGTTCTCTGATGTTTGGCTCCTCTTCTGTGATTTTTATTCTATAGTCTGTGATTAATCAGTAGATCGACCCAGGTTATTACGATCAGATGATAGATCTTTGCTGTGAAGGACTGAGGGTATATCTGCAATAAAGTCATGCTCTTCATATGGATCTTGCATGATACCACAATTTGCTTTAGAATATAAAGAGATCAAATGTTCCTCTAAGCTCCAGATACATTCATCTGTCAGAAATAAAGTTTTGTTTTTTTAAAGTTTGGTCAATAGAACCTTAAATTATATTGATGTTGCATACATTTCTGTATACACACACTTTATCACAAAGATAGCAGCAGGGGAAGCAGAATGTTCTTGAATGTGGGAAGGGAATTTATTTATTTTTTTTTTTTTAATTACAATCTACTCTTGGCTTCAACTAAAAGGGCCAAAAATTGCAGCTGCCATCAGTAATATGTGATTCCTGGATGATCTAAAGAAGGGACATGAAAGAGAATTTGAAGCCGTGTCCTCTGGACTACATGTGAGCAAGTTCCTGGTTCACTGGTAGAGGTCCTAGTTTAGACTATATATTAAATTGTATTGCTTGCAAAAGTCCTTTTGACAAAGTTTAAATATAGGGGATACTGAGAAGCAAAAGGTTTCTTAGATATAGCACATAGTGGATTGGAATTATTGTATCATGAATTAATATTTTGTACAAAAGGGGTCTTCAAAAAGTGGGTCAATTTTAAAAACTTTTCGTTTCTGAATTTTTTTTTAGATTAGTACGTACTAGGTAACACTTAAGATGCAAAAATGGTATGGGGCAAAATAAAGAAATTGGAGCATTTAAGAGGCTACTTGAGTATCACATCTCTAGAGGAATTACAGAAAAAGTGGATGTGCCCTTTTAGATTAAATATTGTATTATCAGGATGGAACATTTATTTAAAAAAATGGGACACTGAAGACTTTCAGATGTTGGTTTTAGAGTTTGGAGATATTAGGTATCAAGAAATTGTACGTGCCTTTGGTAATAAAGATGAATTTTTTGGTATTGGATCTTGTAAAACAAAAGAAACTGAGATATTTGGATGTCACTGTCATAAAATATTGGTAAATTGCGGGAATTATGCAGAAGTCAGGAACAGTGGAAAATGGATATAGGAGAAATATCAGATGATCAAAAGGATATAATAGTGTGTAGCATATATAATATGATCTTTCACATCGGTGATACAATTCATGATCAATAAGATATTATATTATTCTCCAAACACCCTGAGGAAGTTTTATCCTAGCTCGGTGGCTTGTTGTGTTAAATATAAATCAAGCAACACAGACCTTGTCCAGCAGCTTTGGAGATCCCTGAAGTTGCATTGATATTGGAGAAGATGTAAAATAGGCAGTATTTCTAATACAAGCACAGCAAGTGAGCCCCCACCTTAGAGGGACAGCATCAGAGGTGTCCAAGGTCCATCACCAAGATACTACCCTATGGTATTTCCCACTCTCTATTCCTTCTCTTGTTACTTTAGGTAGTTAAGCTATTGTCTTTCTTGGATCGTTCAGTTATGAAGTTCTCTCGTATTATCTATAACTTCTTTCAATAATGTTCACCATCGCCCCCACAGAAGGTACATAATGTGTATCACATGGAACAACATTTAGGTTTCATCAGACTGCAATACACACTCCAGAATTCCCATTTCTACTTCAGCATCCAGATGTATTTAGACTCACACAAACTCTGTCCAATACGAATACTCCAATGTCCTCGCATAGCACTACAAGGGTTCATGCTTGTAGAGCAGTTGGGGAGGACAAACGTTCCCAAATCTCACGAACACCAATTTATAGTACAAAGTATGTAGGTACCTATACCGAGACATAATGGCAGGCAGGGACAGATTATATTGATCCCCAGAAAATAAAACTTCAAAAGCAAACAGGGGCCCCTCACATAGTCACTAATGTCCTAGTCGAAGATCTGGTGACTCCACTCACAATGACCGCACCAGACATGTCAGCGATCATTACCAGATGGGATTATTGTTAGGAGTAGATCGCGCACACAGTAAGACACAGACAAAAAGGTACAACCAAGTTGTTTAAGAATTGGAAAAAGTTTATTGAAAAGTAGTCCACAAAGCAGAAAATAGAAGAAGTGGACAGTCCATTTAGAAACACTGACTTGTATAATCCAGTATACCTGATGGAATGCTAGGTCCTCTGAAACTGACTTAATATTAGCCAATTTGTCTTTGTTACACCTCAAACAAGCAAATGTGATTTTAAAAGTTGTAAAATTTAGGTAAAACGCATGTTTGTTAAATCTATTTGAAATGTCTGCCTGATGATCCGGGTGAATTCGCTCTAGTTAATGTGAATGCTGCCATTTATAGGAATTGTTTCTCGTGGAATTAGCAAAAAAAGAAAAGGTATGTTAAATTAAAAATTCCTCAGATTAATAATTACCTGTGTAAATGGATGCGCCCCCATATGAAATGTCTGATGTCTATATAGAATTAGTTTTTGAGTAAGACATTTGCTGTATGTGAAAATGAATTCTCTGATGTGCAATAAATTCTGATTCCACATGAAAACGTTGTCCACATTTGGAACATGAAAAAGTCTTCTCCCTTCTATTATTTCTCCTGTGTCTTACTAGAGCCGATATTTGAGTCAAACATTTCCCACGTTCTGGACATGAAAGGTTTATCCTTTGTGTGAATTCTCTGATGAGAATTAAGAGTTGATTTCTGGGTAAAACATTTGTTACATTCTGAACATGAATATGGCTTCTCTCCTGTGTGAATTCTCCGATGAGCAATAAGATGTGATTTCTGGGTAAAACATTCACTACATTCTGAACATGAATATGGCTTCTCTCCTGTGTGAATTCTCTCATGTCTAATAAGATTTGTTTTGTGCGTAAAACATTTGCTACATTCTGAACATGAATATGGCTTCTCTCCTGTGTGAATTCTCTCATGTCTAATAAGATTTGTTTTGTGGGTAAAACATTTGCTACATTCTGAACATGAATATGGCTTCTCCCCTGTGTGAATTCTCTGATGAGTAATAAGATGTGATTTCTTGGTAAAACATTTGCTACATTCTGAACATGAATATGGCTTCTCCCCTGTGTGAGTTCTCTGATGTTCAGCTCCTTTTCTGTGGTCTTTATTTTGCTTTACAGTCTGTGATGACAAAGTAGATTGTTCATATCTAATAGGATCAGATGGTAGATATTTGATGTGAAAGGCTGAGGGTGTATCTGGGATAAGGCCATGCTCTTCATATGTATCTTGCATGATACCATGATGATCGTCTGCTTTAGAATATGAAGATATCAGATTTGTCTCTGTGCTCCAGGTGCAGTCATCTGCCAAGAATAAAACTGATAATCTTAAGTTGTAATATTATAACCTTAATGTTATATATTTAACATTTTGACACCATAGAAATCCTATACAAGTCACAAGGCATGGAGCATCTTTCTATTTGTGCTTCATAGGTTCATCTGTCTCCAGTAAAATGATCATGCTACAGGAGGTGTCCATCTCACACAATCCCTGACTACTACATGGATTGTCACACAAAAGCAGAATGCTTATTACCAGTGGTGACCCTAGCCTCTTTGCTGCCTGAGGCGGACTATAGAATGACGCCCCCCCCCCCCCAAAAAAAAAAAATTTCAGTTTCCATGCTACTAGCTTTACACACTGTTATCGTCGCACAATATACACAATACCAAAAGTTATAAAACTGTTTTTAAGAATTCTTCTTCCTGTATTACTTCAGTATCAGATCAACAACACGGCATTAACAATGAAAGTAACTTCACACATCTTCTGCTTGGTGGATGGACGAGGCCACGTGGCCCCCATTCTCTATAATAGGAGCCCCGCAGATAGCTGAGTACTGGACGTCGGGTATCTTTGGCTCTCCCATTGAAGTGAATGAGAGCCACGCGGGTTCATCCATCCACCAAGTGACACCTATATATATGGCAGCGGTCAGGCTGGATTCCCACCCAGTGGGGGAAAAAACCCAATTCTCAGGCTCAGACCCCTCAGCAGACAGACCCCCATCACTCAGGTATTTATCCTCTATCATTTAGGTGAATACAGGGCAGTAACATTCTGTGACTTACAGGTGACGTCTCTGACTAATCGGTCACATTTCCCTTCTCTTCCCTTTGGACCGCTATGACCACTTCTTCCAGCTGTGACTTGTCTCTAAAGTTTGCAACACAGACATCTTTGGCTCCTCACTTTTCCAGGCACCCGACCCCCATTGTCCTCACCTGCACCCCCCTCCTGCTGCTACCCCAATTATATAATATATGATATAACCCCCCATAATGAATAATACCCCCAAGTGCATCTTTATATTAATAATGTCCGTGTGTACCCTGTATAAATAGTGCCCCATAGGTTTCCTAATTAAAAGGTTTTCCAGGTCATTAATAAACTAATCAGTGGGGCTCAAAAAACCAGGACCCCCACTGATCAGCTGTTTGAATGGTACCTGTGTAAGCGCCATGACCGCTTCTCTGTTTACATAGTGTCCTTCATCTCATAGCGGCCATGTAATGTAACTACAGCCTCGTCCTATACACGTCCATGTTACAAGGCTGTAATTACATCACACGGTCACTATAAACAGACAGCGTGTGATATAAACAGGAGCCATAGCCCCTGTTTATAGCGACCCATTTACACACACTATAATGATCCATAGCAGCCCTGGCACACAGTATTACGGCGCGCAGCGGCCCCTGAACACGGTATTGTGCTCCATATGTCCCCTGCACACTGTATTATGCCTCGCAGTGGCCACTGTATACGGTATTATGCACCATAGTGGCCCCTGCACACTGTATTATGCTCCCTAGTGGCCCCTGCACACGGTATTATGCCCCACAGGGGCCCCTGCACACGGTATTATGCCCCACAGGGGCCCCTGCACACGGTATTATGCCCCACAGGGGCCCCTGCACACGGTATTATGCCCCACAGGGGCCCCTGCACACGGTATTATGCCCCACAGGGGCCCCTGCACACGGTATTATGCCCCACAGGGGCCCCTGCACACTGTATTATGCCCCACATATTCTGGACAACGATGCACTCCCTGCAGCTTTCGGCCCGTCACACGTCACGTGTCAGGCAGGCGACGTGACCAGATGACGTCACCAGAAGGCCTGAGCCTGCTCAGAGTAACATCGGATCGCAGGAGCTGAGTAACAATGGTTTCTATGTACCCTCACATCCCCTGGGTCTCCGATTATTATATTCTGGGGTCTGAAAAGACCCCAGAGTATAATAATAGTAGTATTTGAGGCCCACGACCTCACTTACTAATACCAGCGGCTGTTCACAGCAGCATCCACTTCCCCTTCTGCGTCCCATAGCAGAAGGGGAAGCGGAGGCGGCCACAGCAGGTGCGGGGTAGGTAAATAAATAGGCTGTAACCTGCTGGTGATACTACAGCAGGTTACGGCCTATATATATATTTATTTATACACACACACACACATATAAAAAAGTTCTCCTCACCTACCTGCAATGCCTTGATGGAGCCACCGCCTCTTCTTTTTGTCTGCGACGTCTGTGTCTCAGCATAGGAGGCGCGATGAGATACAGACGTCTCGTAAGCCAGCCCAGGACAGGTATCACGCAGCTTTGTTTTTTTAACGCAGCCTGTCCTGGGTTCCATTCCCCATCCTCTTTGGGCCTCTCCCGGCCTCCTGAAAAATGTCAGAGGCCTGGGGAATGGTGAGATCTGTGATTGGGCCACAGCAGTCATGCAGAGTGCTCAGACATCATGATGTGTACACCTAAAAGAGGCCAAAGAGGAAGGCGGTCCTGCACGCAATGCTACAACAGAACCCAAGAGAAGTAGGAAAGGCTGTTTGTTATGTTCCCGCATCTCCCCTGGGACTCCTCTTATTATAGTCTGGGGCCTGAATCTGTATACTCTCAGATGAATCAGCATTTTGGAAAGTTTTTAATAAACTCTACTTATTAAGAAGATGCAGTATCCTCATCCTTATTCATGATAGTGGGAAGGCAGGATTAGCACATGCAATTTTCTTTTATCTTATTACTTCTGGATTTGTTAAAGAATAATCTGCATAAAATGGCAGGTACCAATCTGAGATAAGTCACTAATTGTAGCCGCCATCACTAATATGTGGGCACTGAAGGAGGGGCATGAAAAAGAAACAGTTCAGGCTACATATTAAATTGTTTCAGACAACCTCCCTTAAGTTCATTCCTGCATTGGTCCGTTACCAGTCTAAACCCATTGGTACATGTGGATCAGTGTTTATGGGGTAGAATCCAATTTGATGGAGTTTCTAAGTATAGTTAATGCTGCACAGTTAAAGTCGTCCATCATTTCCCTATAACTTGCATTCTACTGCTCTGTGCCAATGTCTGATTTGGTTTTTTTTTGCATCTATTACTTTTAAAGCCTCTTACTCTGCTCTTATGTGCTCATCACACAACCGCCTCCAAGACTTCTCCCGTGCATCCCCCATACTCTGGAACTTGCTACCATGACATATGAGACTGAACCCGACAATCATAAGCTTCAAAAGGACCCTGAAGACTTCTCTACCTACCTCACCATATGTGAAAAGCTTCTACCCTCACCTACTGTCTCTATCCCCCTTTCCTCATAGATTGTAAGCCCTTGCAGGCCGGTGCCCTCTATCCTACTCTACCAGTTGGTCACTTATTATTGTACTTGTTTTGTGCACTGTATGTAAACTATCAAATATACAGCATCATGGAAATACAATAATGTACAGCATCATGTAATATAATGTACATCACTGGTAATATAATACTGTAGAGAGCACCATGGAATTAATATAATGCACTGCACTATGGAATACTGTACAGCACCATGAATATACATAGCATCATGGGATTAATATTATACCCCGAAAACGTACAGAGCACCATGAAAATATAATATACAGCACCATGGAATATACTGTACAGAGCACCATGGAATTAATATAATGTACTGCACTATGGAATACTGTACAGCACCACTGAATATAATGTACAGCATCCTGGGATTAATACAATACTGTAAAGCACCATGGTGTTAATATAATGTACAACAGTGTGGGTTTAATATAATACTATACAGCATAATGGAATTAAATAAATAAAAAGCCTATATTCTTTTTTTCTTCAAATCTGTAGATTTGTAAATCAGGAAAATATATCTAAAAAAAAAAGTCATCAAGTTCAATCATGGGATGGGAAGGAGAAGAGTCTGAGGGAAACAAGAACACTCTGCAGGGTTACAAGCATCAATGTCATCACCTGGATCAGACACTTAATATAAATGTAACAAGCACAATCTTCCGAGTCTAAAATCACAATTGTAGTTTTAAGCATGAAATAAAGGCAAATCTCCTCATTTCTAAGTAGTCAGCTTTCTTGTCCTAAATGGCTGAACTACCTAATATATTGCCTGCTCGGTGTAATACATTTCAATACATTTTCCACTTTTTAGAGGGGTTGTTTTTTTTTTTTTGGGGGGGGGGGGGTTATGTAGCCAGTAAAGATGGGCAAACCAAAAGGTAGAAGTATAAGAAGCTTCCTATATATTTCCCATTCCTTTTATGGCCATTCTTGGCTTTGGCTCCAAAAAACGCTGCAAAATCTGCCACAAAAAGAGCTGCGTTTATGCAACGTGGGGCCTCAGCCTTACATGGCTAAGAGTGGACTGCATGGACGTATACTGTCAGCAGGCGCTCCAGAGGAGGTTACGCTGTATTCACATGACCAATAGAAAAAAAATGGATGTAAAAAGAACATTTCCATGGCTGATTTCCATCCAAGGAGTACTCGTTTTGAAAGATCTCGCATAGATTTGAGTCTATTGAGTAAACATTGAAAAAAAAAATAAAAATAAAAAGTCATAAATAAGACATGATCTGACAAAATAAAAAAAGAAAATTATATATGAATAGCCCCATTCACATGGAATGAATTTAATGCTGTCTTGTGATAGCCGCAAAACGGCCGTTAGCATCAGTCATGTGAATAGGGTTTTAGTGCAGCAAGTCCTGCAGTGACCGAGCTCTGAGCTCTAAGTACCTGTGTACATTACACCTAGGGAGGAGGCAAAGTAAAAAATAATGGAGGGTTTTGAGTTGTGTCAAAGTAAAAGCAGAATTCACACAGAAAAGAACCCAGTAATATATTCAACCACAGAATCAGGCTCAACCCAGCAAATCAGTGGTTCGCAACAAACCGGGTTTGACCCAAATTTTTTTTGTTTTTTTTAACTGAACAATTTGGAATTTGTCTCAAACAAACTAAAATGGCCGGCACCGGTAAGTTATTATCCTCTGGGGTTTGAAGACACCTCAGACTATAATTGCTGGAAGCCAAAAGTCACCATCTGTTAGCACTTTTGGTCCTCCTTCCGGCATCCATGGCTGTGTGTCTTCCTCCTTGCAGTGTCCTGCGCTCTTCTCTGACATCATGCAACCAGCGTCACCGCTCAGGTCCAGTCAGTCACAGGCCTCAGTGGTGATCCAGGGCGCATGACGTCAGTGAAGAGCACCAGATGCAACAAGGAGGAAGACAAAGTGTCGGATCGCCTCCAGCTATTATACTCTGGGGTCTGAAGAGACCTCAGTATAATAATTTACCTTCTTCTCTATCCAAACAAGTTAAGATCAAACCAAACCAGGGGTTCACTTCATCCACACACAGGACAAAACAAATCATCTGGGGTTCGCCCATCTTTATCATGGACCATGACCCAGGGCAAGTTTAGAGAAGGTTGAAGTATTTATAGGAAAGAGAAAACCCACCAGTAACAAATCATAAAGACAGCTAAAGAAAAGACTTTTAGGTCTCACCGTTCTGTAGGACATCGCTGTTCTTGGGGTCAGTGTCTTGTTTTCCTTCCCAGGTTGGCTCCTCCAGGGCTCCTTCTTCCACCTCAGGGATAACACTTTCCCCAGTATTATGTACACCCATGTAAGAAGACGGTTCTCTTGGGGACTGAACACCGTCCTCAGCATTGCTATCATACGGAGATGGCCATACATACTGTACATGCAGCTCTTCATCTCGTGGTAAGTCCCAGTCACAGTGTTCATCATCCATTGTGGCCTTTGGTCCAGAAAGTGCTTCATTGTACAACTCTTCAGCTTGTTCAACAGCTTCCTTTTTTCTTATTATTGTCAGAGAACACTCCCAAGCCCTCCCCTTGTCCTCTTCTGTAGCCTCCTCCCCAAGCAAAACCACAATCTTCTGGTAAAGCTCCTCAACTCTGCTTATAGTATTCATCCTGGTCTTCTGTCCTTGTCTGGAGATCTTTGTTGCCTCTCACAGTAGTAGATCCACTTTATCAGTTGACTTCACCATGGCCCTTATACATGCCCTGGTCCCTTAAATACATAACAACCCCACCCCCATGCTTCTTGTCTTTGCACACCTCCATCTGCCTGATCACTCTAGGGGCGTGTAGGAGAGTGCAAAATCAAAAGCCCGGACAACTTCCTTCTTATCAACTTGGGATTTCCTGTATAAAAGATGAAGAAAGGTTCAAGAAGTCCTCTCTGTCCTCTGCATAGTACAAAGAGATCTGGCTCTGTCTTATCTGGCAGGGAGATTTATTCTAGTAGAGCCCCTGAAACTGAGGAAAGTATGGAAGAAGGAGCACTGGAGGTGCTGAGCTGGGCAGGAGAACTAGGCATTAGTCCCATAAGCATCAGTGACTTCCAGGATGGTGAGATCTAAAAGTCTTGTATTTCATTGTTCTGACTTCTCAAGGTTTGTCCAGACCATGCTCAGTGATGGTGATATCTGGTGTGCGGTATATTTAGGTGATAGTCAGGGCTTTCTACACTAAGTAGCTTGTGGAAAAAGTGGGGCTTGAAAAACGAAGTTGTCTGTGCTGAGTGCGATTCTGTGGTTGAATATATTGCCCTGTTCTTTCTGTGCCAATTGTGTATTTACTTTCTGAAAAGACTTTGGTTTTGTACCTCATTGAGGGGAAGGGACAATGTACACCGGTGGTTTAATGAACTCCAGGACTTGCTGTACTAAGGGCACCGGCCACCGGCAATATTCAATCCTGCAAACAAGGTCCCCTGACCACAGCCAAGTGCATGGAACTCAGTGCATCATAGATACGATACAATAAGGACCTGATCACTATTGTACGAGAATGACAGCTTTATGTTATTCTAGTACAGTAAGACTGTATCATATCTCACTGATGAATGCGGTCGTCTACAGGAGGCCTAAAACCCTATTCACATGACCAATGCTATCAGCCATATGAGGTTTTTTAAACAGCCATCACACAGCTGCATTAAATTCAATACATGCGAATGGTTTTCACAGCCATTTAGTCTGTCGTGTGAATGCGGTTTAAGTAGTTTGTAAATAAATAGTTTTAAAAAAAGCAGAATTTTGCATCCCTGTAAGGGCCTGTTCACATGGAGATTTTTGCATCCACCAAAAAAAAAAAAGCCTCCCTTTCATTTTTTTTTTTTTTTTTCCAGCTAGAAGGAAAAAAAAGTGACATGACCTATCTTCAGGCGGATTTCGCCTTGAAAAACCTATTGAAATCCATGGAAGTTTCCAGGTCCATACAGAGTACTGGAATAAAAGACTGGAGCGAAAAAAAAAAAAAAAACACCATGTAAAAAAAAAAAACATCAAAAAACGTTTCCTAATTTCTGATGCAGATATTTTCATCCTGAAAAAAACTCCATGTGAACATGCTCTAAGTGCTTTACTTCTGATTTCCTCTTTATTGTTGTAGCTGTGATTATGGCAGGGAGGTCGGAGGTCTGCTTCAGTGCACAGTCTGCTACATCAATGGTCCCCAACCTTTTTGTTAGCTCGGCCCGGCAGTGGAGGGGGGGTGAGATAGGGAGTGGGGGGTGGTTGGTTTAGGGGCGTGGCTTTGCCCATATTGGGGTGGGGTTATACTCTAAACAGCGCTGTAGACCAGATCCCCGCCATTAGCTGTGCTATGAGCCGCGGCACATTATGCCGGGAGCCGTGTTTACCCAGGCGGCCCCGCGGAACAGCAAAAGACCCCCAACAGGCCGGTACCGGTCCACGGAGCGGTGGTTGGGGACCCCTGTGCTACATGTATGGAGAAATGTAGCAAGAGATTTGGGTGAATGTTAGCCTCTGTTATAGATCTGGAGGAAAAAATGCAAGACTGAGGACAGTTGACCATCTTGAGCGGAGCATGCTGCTCACTGAGCAAGAAGTTAGTGTTGGAGATATGGAGGAGCATCAGGAGGACCAGCAAGGAGCTGGGTAAATGCTGATAGGAGGGTTTGAAAGGGCTTCAAGAAAAGGAAGGGGACTCCTGTGTCTGTACATCCAAGTAAAGTTGCCAAGTTGGGTGAGGATTAGAGATGAGCCAAACTGAAAGCTTTTGAAGAAATCAAAACTTTTGTGATTAATTCCAGATGAACTGAAATGTCACCACCCCATGTAACACAAGGTTACCTAGGCGGGCTCCTGACATCACCAGAAAGCCTCTCAGCCAATCATGAGTGGTGTGTGCACAGGTTACAAGGCTCATGTGCAGGAAGAAGCAGAGACATTTTGTGACCGAGCAGGCTAGGGAATAGAAATCTCTGCAACAGCAATTGTAATACATTGATAGTGGAGAAAAAAAAATACCAAAATTGCAAAAAATACTACAGAATTATAGGAAAGGAGGACTCTGGAGCATAGCTTAGGCTAGGTTCACACCTGCACTGGGTCTCCGCTGGGGGATTCCGTTCCCCGTTCTGCTTTTAAAATGCGGAGCGAAAAGTCCTGCAAGCAGCGCTGTTCTCTCCGCATTTTTTGCCCTTTTCGGGTGAAAACCCAGCAGACCCATTATAGACTATGGGGTCTGTGGGTTTCCGTAGGTAACTGCTTTTTTAAGCTGATTAGGTTTACGTTCGGGGGTCTGCTTAGTGCTGAAATCATATACAGTATAAGATTGTATGGACATATCCATGACAGTTTAAATAGGGGATTGATGTGTTATTCATCACTGCATGAAACAGAGTATGGAGTGCAATACTGCTAGGAGTAGGAGAATTTTAACACAGTTTAGTCAGATTTAATCAATTACAGGCAGATTAGTGATTGAAGTCATAGATGGGACAATATATGTGCTGTGTGAGCCTGGCTGTAGCAGTAACCCACAGTTAACCCTTTCATTACCAATAATCTAACTTTGTCTAAGTATAGCAGTGTTATACATTTCATAGCTATGTTCCTAGGAGCCCTGACAGTGTCATACACTATGTTTTATAGATAGGTTCCTATATAGAATATATTGTGGGTGATTTAAAACTCTTCAGGTTAAACACCAGAAAACAGTGATGGCTCATTTGTTAATGTCCGACAAACTTTTTCTTACTAGACTCTGGAAGCAACAAGGTCAGCCTCATGTCCAAAAAAAATTATTGCTATCATGAGTGCCACCTGTGCTAGCGAGAAGATTATCTCACATCAGGGAGGCTATTATCCTAACTCTAAGGCCCCACGTTGCGGAAACAGTTGTTTTGATTTTTTTTTTTGTTGATGTTGTTGCAGATTTTGCTGGTTTTTTTGGGCCAAAAAAAGAGTGACTACAAAAGGAATAGAAAATATCTAGGAGGCTCTTATACTTCTCCCTGCAGCTCAATCTAGTCCTGCCTCTGGCTCACAAAAACACAGCAAAATCTGAAACAAAAAAATCTGTGTTTCTGCAACATGGGGCCTTAGACTAAAGAAGGCTAGAATCTGCTGATAGAAAGTGTTATTCTATATATATATATATGGAATCGATTAGCCCTTGAGTAGTTAACTCTTCATTACTTGCTACTCTTCTTTAACACTAGTTGGTGTTCTTGACCATCTTGGAATATGGCCTAGTTTTCTGGGGGGTTTTTTCTATTTTTGTCAACCCCTTTATTGTTATTGTGTAAACCTTGTATGTTTTATACATTGCTGTTAATGTTGCATTCTGATAAAATAAATAGAATTAAAAAAAAAGAAAAGAATGAATATCGGTCTCAAAGCTATCTCTAAGATGTAAAAACAGCACATTGCGCATCCACTCAGTGCAGTTAAATGCGAGTCATAGAAAAAAAAAAATTATGGCCATTTATTAATTGTGCAACATTCACTATATGTCTTCCTTTATTTTCATTAATGAACAACCATACAAACATACAATTTGCATAACTTTTCCTTTGTTCTAACAAGAGATCAATCAATCAATTAAATCAATGATTTTTCCACTCAACTCACATTTTTATTAATTAATTAATTAACTCCAAATTCTACTACTAATACTGAATAGTATTTAGTGTCCCATTTTGAAATAAATGTTCCACCCTAGTAATATCATATTTCATCCAAACATACACATCTACCAAATTCTTAAATTCCTCAAATTTAAAATTAAATTTTAAACCCTCCTTAATTTTGTCCCATACTTTTTTGCATCTCTTGTGTTTTCAAAACAAAAAAAATTAAAAAAAAAAATCAAACTCTAATCAAGAATGATCAATCTGCCCTTTTCTAGAAAATATTGATTCACCATATAATTAATTCCAATCCATCATGTGTTGAATCTGAGAAACCATTCTGTTTCTCAGCATTATATTTAGTTAAAATCACTCTATCACATTGTATCTGACTGGTGATGGTCTAATAAGGAAATGTCCTTATTTAAAATTTGTTGAAGGCCTTCGTAAACAATTTAGTTGAATCTATACCCTAAGGTAGGAGATCTACTAAGGAACCAGGGACTCTCTCACAGTGCCAGATTTTTTTTCATGCCCCTTCCTTACAATCTCTAATACTCACATTATTACCAATGGCAGCCACTATTGGTTATTTATAATCCCAGATTGGTAACCTGTAGTTTGGATCTTTTAGTCAAATCCAGAAGTAGACTGTAATAAAAATAATAATGCGCTAATCCTGCCTTGCCACATTTTCTGCTAACTATATTGTACACAACATCAATATATTTTTTTAAGTATTTTTTTTATAGTATTCAATAATTTAAAATCATTTTATTCTTTACAGATTACTGTAGCTGGCTCTTAGAGGAACATCTGATATCTTTATATTCTAAAGCAGATGATTGTGGTAGAATACAAAAACACTTCAGGAATTATCCCAGATATACCTTCAATTCATCACAGCACAGATCTGTCATCTGATCATAGTAAACTGAACCGATCTTCTGTTTCATCGGAGACTGTAAAGCAGAATAAAAGTCACAGAAGAGGAGCCGAACGTCAGAGAACTCACACAGGAGAGGAGCCATATTCATGCTCAGAAGGTGGGAAATGTTTTTACTATAAATCCACACTTATTAGACATGAGAGAACTCACACAGGGGAGAAGCTTTTTTCATGCTTAGAATGTGACAAATGTTTTGCTCAAAAAGAACATCTTGCTATGCATGAAAGAACTCACACAGGAGAGAAGCCATATTTGTGTTCAAAATGTGGCCTCTGTTTTATCCACAATTCAAATCTTTTTAGGCACCAGAGAATTCACACATTGGAGAGGTCATTTTTATGTCGAGAATATGGCAAAAGTTTTACTCAAAAATCACACTGTAATAGACACCAGAAAATTCACAGAAGGGGGGAAAAATCATTATTAATTTGAGAAATTTAGAAAAATATTTCATATTTATTTATTTTTTGTTCAAGTACTACAACACAGTATAAATAGTGAAGTATATATTAGCAAAGCAAATTCACCTGGATCATCACAGACCTCTCATATAGATGGAACAAACATGGACTTGAATTTTAGAATTCTAAAACCACATATTTTTGGTTGAAGGGTAAGGTAAAAGGAAATTCCTAATTTCTTAGAACTCGGCTTCAGAGGACCTAGCGTTCCTTCAAGGGTTCTGGACTATACCAGTCAGTATCTAAATGGAGGAACCACTTATTCTATTTCCTGCTTGATGTAATTAATTTTAATAAACTTTTTCCAGATTTTAAAGAACTTGGTTGTATTTATGTCCTTGTGTCTTTCTGTGTGTAAGTGATCTACTCCTAAGAATACCATCTGGTCATGATAAACGAAATGTCAAGAGCTACGACTAGGACAATGGTGGGTACGTGATGTTTCATCTTTTGGTCTTGTGGGAGTTTGACAAGTTTGGTATAGAGTAACGCTATTATATCAAAGTTGTGTGTGTTTGTTTGTTTTTTTGCCCACCTAACACTGATTTCTACTCAGTCTATGGTATGTCATAGAGGCAGGTCATATCTGAAACTTGGGAAAGTTTGTCCTCCCTCTGCCCTATAAAGCATCAATTTTATAATGCTACCAGTGCATCTCAATAAATTAGAATATCATCAGAATTACCCTCCTTGTGGATTGTGTCAATGACTGCCTTCTGGACATCTGTCAAGTCAGCTGTCTTCCCCATGATTGTGTCGCCTACTGAACCAGACTAAGGGACCTTTTTAAACACTTAGGAAGCCTTTGCAGGTGTTTTGGGTTAATTCTTCTACTTTTCTGATATAATGACTTTTGGGTTCTCCTTTGCTGTAAGTCAAAATCATCAACATTAACAGAAAGAAACACTTGAAAAAGTTCACTCTGTTTGTAATGACTCAACATAATATGGGATTACTAAAAAAATAACTTTTTGATGATATTCTAATTTATTGAGATGCACTTGTATATGCAGCCTTTGTCCAAAGCAAATGAAGCCGATAAAGGTTGTGCTGAGTGTAGACCCATCTGAATGCTGAACCACCACGAATATAAGACAGTCATCTGTTCAAGTTGTGAATATGATGGGTGATCTCTGTCTGGCGCTGGACATTACTAGATACCTGGCTGGTTGGCTGTATTGTATAAGGCAATTGCTTAACCAGTCATTGTGGTGTATTATTTGCACTAGTTATGGCAGATCTATAACTATTTAGTTGAATTTTCTGTATCTGTTGATGGTGTAACTGATTGTGACTGTGGCATTAAGTATCTCTGGATTGAAAGTCTCCAGGCCATGAACGTCCTATCAGAATAATCCAAATGGGCCAAAACCCTGTTCCTTTAAATGTGTTAAGACAAAGCAAATCACAAATTTGGTATCCCTGTGAATGTACCAACCAGCAGAATATAGGTAGCATGTCATTTTTACCACATGGCGATGGCTGTAAAATCAAAAACCCATAAGAAAATGGCAGAATTGCACTTTTAATTCCACAACATTAAGGATATTTTTACAGCTTCCCCATAGAATGAACAGTATAGAATATTGTCTAATACAATTATGAAGTAAAATTTGTCCCGCAAAAAAATTATATTCATATTACTCTGCAAAAATAAAAATATTATGGGTTTTGGAAGGCTGGGAGTCAATGTTACGGAAACTTATACTGGTATATCTTCACTGGTAAGTGGAAAAATTTATTTAGAATTGAGAATTACTACAGCACAAGTTGTTTCTTTGAAGGAAGAAAAAAAAGTGCAAAATGTGATACCTCAGAAAAGCCAAGGGAGTGGATCACTGGTTTTGGGACAACTATGATTCGGCCATTAAAAACTGCTCCTACCGACTTCTACTTTACAAGATGTGAATTGTCAAACACACATTACAAACAAGACCAACGTCTTCTTGACAAGACACTTCTTGAAAATAAAAAGATTGTACTTTGTGTTAAAAGCCAAAAAAAAAAAAAAAAAGGGGGAGCATGTGAAATTGTAAAAAAAACAAAAATGACCATGCACAACCACAATAACCATCAGCACAGACCATGTGAAATACTTCATACCATGTGCAATAAGTGTCTGCTTGACCATAACAGATCACGAGGCCAACACATAGATTGTGTCCACCACTGTCTGACAAGGAGCCAAAGACAAAACTAAAAACCCTCACTAGTCTGCTCAACATGGCGGCAATGATTTTATGTGGACTGTGCTCCAACTTTATGGTATCAACCTGTGATGAAGTGAAATGTTTGCAGGGCAAGGTCCGGCTCTGTTCAGATTCACTAGAAAGACAACACAAGGTAATGTTAAGGCTGAGGCTCCACATTGCCAAAATGCATAGTTTGTGGTAGACGATTTCTTTGTTTTTGGATACAAAGCCAAGAATGGATGACAAAGGAAAGTGAAATCTATATGAAGTGCTTGTACTTCTCATCTCCGCTCAATCCACTTCTGGCTTTGCCTCAAAAACCAATAACAAATCTGACAAAACCAAAAATATGTTAACACAACGTGAGGCCTTAACCTAAAACACATTTTGTTTCACAGTACCAAAGCCAAACTCCTGCCCTAGGTTTAATTCCTGCGTTCTGGTGACAGAATTCCTTTAAATTTTGGTAGTAAATCTAAAAAACCTCCTTATGTGACATGGCTGATCCTGGTTTGGATTGGAGACCCTGCAGACTTTTCTTTGTGACATTGTGTCTCAGTAAAGAGGGTCTCTTTGGCGTCTGTGCTGGCCTAGCCTTAGGATAGCGCATCATTAGGAGATCTTTGGTGTTGTAACTAATGTCCCCCCTGTAGCTCTTGTGTACCCGCACAGAGGTACAGTGGTCACTCCATATCCAAGCTCTAGTGGTGAGTGCAGGAACTGCAGCGCTCAGCCATTTCAGCCTATGGGATAGTGAGGCACTACCTACAGCTGTGCTCCATTCTGGAAAGTGACGCTAGGTTCATACTAGCGTTTGGGTTTCCGTTCTGTGGGTCTGCTTAGAGGGTCAGCTTGAAGGACTTTTCTCTCCACATTTTTCACGCAGAATGGGGAACGGAATCCCCAAACGGAGACCGGGGGCAGATGTGAACCTAACCTAAGTGAGTAGTCAGTAGTATGTCTCCTGTACTCCAAGCCATACTGTGACATGTGCTGTGTTGGTGCATCTGGTCTGCAGGAATACCATGTGTTGGCACATCACAATAATGATCTTATGGAGAGTCTTTGACCACTCTTTAGATCTCTATATATTTGTTGTGGCAAAAGATCTTGGGAAAAATGTAGATCACGATGGTGCATGAATCCCATATATTTATAAGAATAATATTCTAAGAAATATATCAAAGTTCTTTATGGGTCAAACATTATTAAACAGAAATCCAGAAAGACCATCAGCATGTGATCTGCGGGTGTGCAACATGTGGGCCCTGCACAGATCAGATGTTGTGTCATCCTCCAGCCATTGCACACAGATGCAGTGACAGTGACAGCCATGCCGTATGCTGACAACTCACTAAGAGGATTGCTATTGCAGTTCTGTCAAGTGGTTAACAATACTAATATTTCATCAGAGCCGTCTGCATGCCGTGTCCGTCTTCTCCAGCAGCTTCACACGTCAAAAAGATGGCGAGCACATCCGATAAAATAGCATTTACACACAGAAACCGTAGACTACAATGTGGTCCATGGGTGTGCATCAGGCAGAAATACTGTGATTTCAAAAACACTTCTGTTTTTGTAAACCGCAACATGTCAATTATACCTACGGAAACGCCGGCGGTTTCCCTAGAGCTAAAATAGAGGAAGAAAGGCTCTGCAGGAAAAACCACAATACGTTTCCGCCGCATATTTTTTCACACAATATTGCAAATAAATATTAAATGTATAATTTGATAAAATATATCTATAAATATCCAGAATCATATTGATAAAAGGTATAACTATAGCTCTATATCTGTCACCATATAAGTAATACCTGCTTAATATCAGACAGCAATGCATCATAGCCGGAGTTCATTCATAGTTCACAAAAACATTTCATTCAGTCTGTTCGTATATCAAAAAAACTAACTTATCTCAGATAGATAGATAGATATGAGATAGATAGTGTTAAGATTCAGATGCAATGTAAAATGTACTGGTCTACAGGAGAGCAGCAGCAGAAATGGGCTGACAACTGCAAGCAGTAGAAAATGCTACTTAAAGGGAAAACACTACTGCGAGCCAAGACCGGCCTCAGATGCCTTCACCAGAGCTCCTCGCAAGAAGAGATGGATTTTCGCTGAATCTGAAGACCGGAAGTGTCACCAGAACAGAAAGTGTATTACAAATAAATGCACTGCAGCAGAGGCCTACACCAAATCCACAGACACTACTCACAGGGACAGAGAAAACAGAATGGTCGACAATCACGGGTCAGCAGCTGAGGAGGCAACATGGATCCAAATCACGAGACGGAGATAAATCCGGGAAACAAAGCCAATAGTCGGAACCGATCAGGAATGCCAGAACAAAATCGCAAGACAAAAGAGGAATCCAGGTACACAGCCAAAAGTCAGGGATAGGAGCAGTGAAATCAAAGTCAGGCGCTTAGCAGGTAGTAAGGAAACTGATAGCCAGCAAAGCTGAGTTATAGGGAGGGGTTTAAATAGGCCTGCTCAGGAAGCTTCCCTATGTTGTCATGGCAACCTTAAAGCAGCAACCACCAATCCTTCTTTATGTTGACCTGACAACTTTAAAGCAGCAACAACAGATGTAACATACATGACAGATAGATAGATAGATAGATAGATAGATAGATAGATAGATAGATAGATACAGTCATATGAAAAAGTTTGGGCACCCCTATTAATCTTAATCATTTTTAGTTCTAAATATTTGGGTGTTTGCAACAGCCATTTCAATTTGATATATCTAAATAACTGATGGACAAAGTAATATTTCAGGATTGAAATTAGGTTTATTGTACTAACAGAAAATGTGCAATATGCATTAAACCAAAATTTGACCGGTGCAAAAATTTGGGTACCCTTATCATTTTATTGATTTGAATACTCCTAACTACTTTTTACTGACTTACTGAAGCACAAAATTGGTTTTGTAATCTCAATGAGCTTTGAACTTCATAGCCAGGTGTATCCAATCATGAGAAAAGGTATTTAAGGTGGCCAATTGCAAGTTGTTCTCCTATTTGAATCTCCTCTGAAGAGTGGCATCATGGGCTCCTCAAAACAACTCTCAAATGATCTGAAAACAAAGATTGTTCAACATAGTTGTTCAGGGGAAGGATACAAAAAGTTGTCTCAGAGATTTAACCTGTCAGTTTCCACTGTGAGGAACATAGTAAGGAAATGGAAGACCACAGGGACAGTTCTTGTTAAGCCCAGAAGTGGCAGGCCAAGAAAAATATCAGAAAGGCAGAGAAGAAGAATGGTGAGAACAGTCAAGGACAATCCACAGACCACCTCCAAAGAGCTGCAGCATCATCTTGCTGCAGATGGTGTCACTGTGCATCGGTCAACAATACAGCACACTTTGCACAAGGAGAAGCTGTATAGGAGAGTGATGCGAAAGAAGCCGTTTCTGAAAGCACGCCACAAACAGAGTCGCCTGAGGTATGCAAAAGCACATTTGGACAAGCCAGCTTCATTTTGGAAGAAGGTCCTGTGGACTGATGAAACAAAGATTCAGTTGTTTGGTCATACAAAAAGGCGTTACGCATGGTGTCAAAAAAACACAGCATTCCAAGAAAAACACTTGCTACCCACTGTAAAATTTGGTGGAGGTTCCATCATGCTTTGGGGCTGTGTGGCCAATGCCGGCACCGGGAATCTTGTTAAAGTTGAGGGTCGCATGGATTCAACTCAGTATCAGCAGATTCTTGAGAATAATGTACAAGAATCAGTGACGAATTTGAAGTTACGCCGGGGATGGATATTTCAGCAAGACAATGATCCAAATCTACTCAGGCATTCATGCAGAGGAACAATTACAATGTTCTGGAATGGCCATCCCAGTCCCCAGACCTGAATATCATTGAACATCTGTGGGATAATTTGAAGCGGGCTGTCCATGCTCGGCGACCATCAAACTTAACTGAACTGGAATTGTTTTGTACAGAGGAATGGTCAAAAATACCTTCATCCAGGATCCAGGAACTGATTAAAAGCTACAGGAAGCGACTAGAGCCTGTTATTTTTGCAAAAGGAGGATCTACTAAATATTAATGTCACTTTTCTGTTGAGGTGCCCATACTTTTGCACCGGTCAAATTTTGGTTTAATGCATTTTGTACATTTTCTGTTAGTACAATAAACCTCATTTCAATCCTGAAATATTACTGTGTCCATCAGTTATTAGATATATCAAATTGAAATGGCTGTTGCAAACACCCAAATATTTAGAACTAAAAATGATTAAGATTAATAGGGGTGCCCAAACTTTTTCATATGACTGTAGATAGATAGATAGATCTTCTATCTTCTACTATCTCTTCCTGTTCCCATTAAAATGTATGGAGTGTCAGTGCACATTTTTCACTTGCTGTTTCAGGCTCCCCATTTTTCATGATCGATGGAGGTTCCAGCAGTCAGACCCCCCCAATCCGCAAGATACCCCTTATCCTATGGATAGGCAGTAACTTGCTATGACCAGAATACCCCTTCAGCTTAAATAAATGATTCCAAAATATCTTACACAGCTTTCCCAGAAACCTGAAAGACAAATATGGCAAGCTGTAACATGATTTACCAAGCAGGGGGATTTATTTAGTATTAACCCCTTCCTGCCACAGGCATTTTTTGATTTTCGTTTTTGACTCCTCACCTTCCATACCCTATAACTTTGTTATTTTTCTGTTCACAGAGCCATATGAGGGCTTTATGTTTGCAGCACAAATTGTACTTTGTAATGGTACCATTTAATATTCCGTACAATGTCCTGGGAAGCTGGAAAAAAATTCAGAATGGGGTGAAATTGGAGAAAAAGTGCGTTTGTGCAACTTTCTTACTGGCTTGTTTTTACAGCATTCACTCTGCAGTCAAAATAACATGTCCCCTGTATTCTATGGGTCAGTACAATTCCAGGGAAACCACATTTATAGAGTTCTTATGTTTTAACCCCTTAAAGAAATCCAAAACTTTGCAAAAAGATTAGTATTCAGCAGTTACAGTTCCATATACTTTTACCCAGCTCTACCAGAATCCTGAAAGGGAAATTTGGCAAACTTTGATACAAATATGGATGAAGGAGGGAGATTTATTTAGGTAGCTTTAGTATTCAGTAACCTCCGTTACCCAGCTTTCCCAGCTGATACCAAGTGATAAATCTCCCTAGACTTGCTATATACAGTATGGAGGATTAGTCATTGCAGCTTCACATGGATTGTTATCCAGCTTTTCCAGACTCCTGAATCTGATATTCTACAGTATTCGGGGTAACCTCAGTAAAGTCACTTCTATGATTGTGAGATTTTTTTTTACTAATAATAATAAGTTTTAACCTACACTATAATTCCATGTAAGCATTCATAGCGCAAAAATTATTAGGATATCAATGATGTGAATTTTTTGTAATATAAATAAAAAAAAATGTTTATAAAAATGTAAAATTGGGGAAGTTTGTGATATAAATTGCACCTTCTTTTTACTATAAAACAGTGAAAATCATTTCTTGTTCATTTTCACCAAAAATAACTAATACTCACGTCTCGCTAGACACTTTTCATATTTGTTTCCGCAATTCGCTTTGTGGGGCCTTAGCCTAAGAGTTTGAAGATATTGGTGTGATTTGTCATGTCCTAAAATACTACAGTTTTACTGATGGCATGCGACAATTTTTAGGAAGTGCAAAGTAGTGGTGCGAAGCAAGCCAATAAAGAATTGGTTGGACCCCTAGCCAAGATCCACTGTAATAGTATGGCGGATGTTGGCACTTTAAATATGGCAACCAGTCAAAATGAGTGAGTGCCATAACCTTAGAGCTACTTTGCCCCATGACCCCCGCTATTTGCACCCCTGCACCCAGCCCCCATGCCTCTGCTTACTTGGTGTCACTGATACGGCTTCCATGTGGAAAGATTGTAGGAGCCATCCATTCCTTGTGAAGGCTTCCAGGCCTGTCATAGGTATATAATAGCTATGTAGCGAATTTCCCATAGACTGCAGTACAGTTTTATTGCAATCTATGTACAACCAGTTTTTTACGTTTTTAAAAATATTAAAACAATGAAAAAAAACATAAAAAAATTACCCACCTTTCTCTAGATCACAAAAAATTAACAAAAACAAATTATTCATACCCATGTTTGAAACCGCCTGAACTCTAAAAATATTTATTTCAAACAGAAACACTGTAGTGATAAAAAAAAAAAAAATCTAAATAGCCGAATTACTGGTTTTTCATCATTTTACTTCCCTGAGACCCAGACCCTGAGAAGTTGAAACATCCACAAGCAAGGGATACATCAGAGTGACTGCACCAGACAACCCCATGTCAGCCACCATTACCAGGTGAAATTATAAAAAAGACACAAGGACAAAAATACAACGAAGTTCATCAAATAGTGGAAGAATTTTATTGAAATTTATTACATTAAGCAGGAAATAGAATAAGCGGTACATCAGATACACTGACTGGTATAATCCAGAAAACCTCTGGAGCTTAGAATTGGGTGATTTGACTTTACTTTACATCTGTGATTTTAGAATTGCAATTTTAGAATTTAGAATTCTAACATTACAATTTATATTTTAGAATTTAGATTTTAGAATTTAAGCAAAGTCCATGTTAGTTACATCTATATGAAATGTCCATCTAATGGTCCGTGTGAATTAGCTCTTGTTACTGTTTATTCCAATATTTGCATAGTGCATTGTGTTATTTTATACTTGAAAACTACTAAAAATATTGCAAAAAAATTGATTTCAGAATAAATTTTTCCCACTTTCTGAAAATAGAAAAAAATTACTTCTTCCCCGTGTGTATTCTCTGATGTCTAACAAGATTTGACTTTACAGTAAAACATTTTCCACATTCTGAACACGAGAATAAGTTCTCCCCTGTGTGAAGTCTCTCATGTCTAACACACTCTGATTTCTGGGTAAAACATTTGCCACATTCTGAACATGAATATGGTTTCTCCCCTCTATGAACTCGCTCATGTATAACCAGACATATTTTCTGAGCGAAGCATTTTCCACATTCTGAGCATGAGAATGGTTTCTCCCCTGTGTGAATTCTCTCATGTTTAACAAGGTCTGATTTCAGAGTGAAACACTTCCCACATTCTGAACATGAGAATGGCTTCTCCCCTGTGTGAATTCTCTGATGCATAACAAGACATAATTTCTGAGTAAAACATTTTCCACATTCTGAACATGGGAATGGTTTTTCCCCTGTGTGACTTCTCTCGTGTACAACAAGCTCTGATTTCTGATTAAAACATTTCCCACATTCTGAACATGAATATGGCTTCTCCCCTGTGTGTATTCTCTTATGAATAATAAGACATGATTTCCGTGAAAAATATTTGCCACACTCTGAACACAAAAATGGTTTCTCCTTTGTATGTATTCTGTCATGTCTAAGAAGATCGGATTTCATAGTAAACCGCTCGCCACATTCTGAACATGCAAATGGCTTCTCCCCTGTGTGAATTCTCTCATGTGTAACAAGGCCTGATTTTTGAGTAAAACATTTTCCACACTCTGAACATGCAAATGGCTTCTCTCCTGTGTGAATTCTCTCATGTGCAACAAGAGCTGATTTCTGGGTAAAACATTTGCCGCATTCTGAACATGAATATGGCTTCTCTCCTGTGTGAATTCTCTCATGTCTACTAAGATCTGATTTCACAGGAAAACATTTTCCACATTCTGAGCAGACAAATGGCTTTTCCCCTGTGTGAATTTTTTGATGTTTAACAAGCTCCCAATTCTGAGAAAAACATTTTCCACATTCTGAACATGAATAAGGCTTCTCCCCTGTGCGAGTTCTTTGAGGTCTGGCTTCTTTTCTGTGACTTTTATTCTGCTTAAGAGTCTGTGATGAATCAGAAGATTGGACATATCTTATGGGATCAGATGATAGATCTTTGCTGTGAAGGGTTGAGGGTGTATCTGGGATAGTGACTTGCTCTATATATGTATCTTGTGTAATATCACTATCCTCTTCTTTAATATCTGAAGATATCCGATGTCTCTCTGAGAAGTTAGCTGCAAAGAATAAAAATGATAATTTATAAATCATAAAATAAAAATGATATTTTATAACTTTTTTATACTAAAGTTTCTATACACATTAAAAAGCATAGGGCACAATTCAATTAACTAAGACAGTGGTGACAAAATGAACACAATGTAACATCAGACCTCTGAGCACAGACTGGTATACTGAGATATTTGACCATCATGTAGAATCTTCATAGGATTATTATTATTTTATTATTATTATTCCAATTCAACGTCACATTTTTATACATTAACAAAACCCTGGTCAGAGCGCATGTCACATCACGACCACTGGGTGGCGCACGCACCACATTTTGCTCATACTATCAGGCGTAGCTTCACCCTGCAGCTCTTTATGCTGATAACTATTAAAAGGACTAAAGCTGCCAAAGCACAAGATTTCTATCTCTAGTCCATTGGCTGGCTCATCTATATTTGGTGCTTCCTGCTCAGAATCTGATGAGTGAGATTTTTATACACATTAGATTAAAAGGAAACTTCAGTCAGAAGTGTGTTTTTTTTTTTTTTTGTTTTTTTTTGTTTTGTTTTTTTTTAAAAGTCAATGGGGCAGATTTATTAAGACTGGCATTTTGTATAGGCCATTAATGCTCAGCGAGTTTTTTCATATTTTCTTCCTTTCAATATTGGCATCACCAACTTTTGGATGCTAATACGTGCATATTTAATGTGCACTTTTTTTTTTAAATAAAAGAAAAAAAAAACAACTTAACTTTCCGCCTGATTGAGGGAAAGTGGCGGGCAAGGCACAGAACGTAGAAGGAGTTTATTCTCCAAAGATGTACCACATTATCACCCATCTACAGCAGAAAACTGGCATAGAGGCAGTGATGAATTTACCCCAATATACATGAAAAAAAAATATAAATATATATAAATTTTTAGATTTTTTTTTTTTTAGCTTTTCTTTTTCCTATTACATTAGCCCCATGCCAGGAAAAACTGTTCACCTGCACCAGTGATCATAAAAAAATTAAAAGCAAAAAAAAAGTTTACTGTCCTATTTCATGTAATCCTGTCTGATACTGCACATGAAGTGTGTATCTAAGCCTATCATGTGTGATATTGCATATTGAATGTGTGATACTGCATAATGAGTCATTGTATCTAATCCTATCATGTGTAATAATGCGTGTGTGTGTTGTGTATCTAAACCAATCATCAGTGAAACTGTATGCTGTGTGTACTAAGCCTATAATGTATGAAACTGCATGTTGAGTGTGTATCTAAGCATATCATGTGTGATACTGTACACTACATATGTATATCTAAGCCTGTGATATGTGACAGTTTTTTGGGTCTATCGTCACTGGGGTTTTTGTTTTTTTTAACACCTTCCCGACATCCGCCGTACTATTACAGAGAATGTCAGGTGTTTAAATATGGCGGCCGCTCAGGGACCCCTAGACCCTACGGGTCTAATAAATACAGTATAAAACAAAAAAAAAAAGGTAAAAAAAATTTAAAATGAAAAAGAATTAAAAATTTGAATCACCCGCTTTCCCTAGAATACATATAAAAGCAAAAAATTACTGTGAAACACCTACACATTAGGTATCCCTGTGTCCAAAAACACCCGGTCTACAAACTGATAAAAATATTTTTCCCGTACAGTGAAAAATACAGCGGGGAAAAAAAAAACAAAAGGGCCGAGCAACCATTTTTACACTGTTTCGCGTCAGATAAAAATTTAAATAAAAAGCGATCAAAGCAATAAACATTCCCCAAAATGGTATAACTAAAAAGTACAGCTGGACCCACAAAAAATAGAAACATAGAATACCGGTGATGTCATTTTGGCTGTACAGTGAACGCCGTAAAAACTAAGCCTGTAAGAAAGTCACAAAATGCACTTTTTTTTCCAATTCCACCCCATTCTGAATGTTTTTCCAGCTTCCCAGTACATTGTACAGAATATTAAATGGGACCATTATGAAGAGCAATTTGTCCTCCAAACTTTAAGCCCTCACATGGCTCTGAGAATGGAAAATACAAAAGTTATGGGGTTTGGAAGGCGGGGAGTCAAAAACAAAAGTCGAAACATGCCTGTGGCGGGAAGGGGGTAAAGAAGCTGTGTCCAGATGTCACATGTTCAGATTATTTTTATGAAATTCCATATTTACAGGATTTTTTTTAAATTAAGTTTTCTCTGTGTTGTTTTTCCCCAGTGATTTTCCTACAGAATTCTGTAAAGTGAGAAAAAAAAATCACTAGATAAAAAATAAATGTAAAACTTTCTGGGACAAAAGACGTCCAACACATAAAGTGCCAAAAAACACAGCACAACAATGAAGATTTTGATGCAATACAAGCACCAGGAAATTGTCACAGATTGCTAAAGTCTCAGGCTGGGCTTCTACGTTCAGGTTTTTTGATGCAGTTTTAAAATCCGAACCCAGGATTGGTTAAAAAACAAAATAGAAGAGTAACAGATGTGTCGAGAAGTATCAGACTCTGAGGGCGCGTTCACACAGTGAAGTTGGGTGCAGTTAAAACTCCATCAGAAAAAACTGCAGTGATGATATATGTAAGGCTGAGGCCCCACGTTGCGGAAATGCAGCTTTTTTTTTTGCAGATTTTGTTGCATTTTTATGAGCCAAAGCCAAGAATGGCCACAAAAGGAATGGGAAATATCTAGGAAGTTCTTATCCTGCTCCCTTCTACTCAATCCACTCCTGGCTTTGGCTCAAAAAAATGCAGCAAAATCTGCGACAAAAAAAGCTGCGTTTCCGCAACTGGACAGGCTGTAATTCCAGCTGACAGAGGTAGAGGGGGCTATAAGACATAGTCAGCAATGATAAAGGAAAGTCATGGCTGCTGGACACTAGGGACTTATTCACTCAAATGGGAAAAATGGCCGGGAGAATTTATTAGGGAACCTTTCAGCATTTCCACCAATTCAAGTTCTTAGAATCTATTAATAGACCCTACTCAGCTGATTCCAGCACAGTTGTAATTTTCCCCCACCATTCCTGAGCAACAAGTACAGTTAGTTTTGGTGATAGTTGATGTGATAGCTAAGCTTTATAATGTCAGAAGGGCAGTGTCAGGCAGGGGGCGTGATTCAGAGCTCAGACACACTGTTATGGGGGATCTGTAGATGACACTGTTATGGGGGATCTGTAGATGACGCGGTTATGGGGGATCTGTAGATGACGCTGTTATGGGGGATCTGTAGATGACACTGTTATGGGGGATCTGTAGATGACACTGTTATGGGGATCTGTAGACGACACTGTTATGGGGGATCTGTAGATGACACTGTTATGGGGGATCTGTAGATGACACTGTTATGGGGGATCTGTAGATGACACTGTTATGGGGGATCTGTAGATGACATAGCACTGGTGGGCTTGCTGATGTGCATATTCCCGGCAGGGTGAGGACTTGTGCCTGGACACACATCCTGGATTTTATATAAGCCAACAATGGTGAGCTCTGATAGAACAGATAACTGACCCCACAACAGAAGATCCTCTCACGCGCACCCTTAGTAGTCTCCTCTCCCTGTAGCCGCAGGTACTGATCAGACGCTGTACACTTAGGCCTCATGCACACGACCACAGCCCCTGCAAAGTGAATTAGCTTCTAGCGATTCCCATCTACACATTGTAGAAAAATATGCGCAGCAGATACGCTGTGATTTCCCAAACTGTTACAGTTTTGGAAATCGCAGCATGTCCATTATAACTACAGAAACGCCGGCGGTCTCCCTATAGGTATAATGGAAGCAGAAAGACAACAGAGGAAACCTCTGCGGACTTTCTGTGAAAAACGCTGCGAGAAGAACCACAACGGCAAAGGTTTCCTCTGCGGACTTTCTGCTTCCATTATACCTATAGGGAGACCGCCGGCGTTTCTGTAGTTATAATGGACATGCTGCAATTTCCAACACCGCAACGGCTAGAATCCTAACCACTTTGCAGGGACTGTAAAAACTGCTGCACTTCCGCTGTGGCCAAACCGCAGTGTTTACGTCACGTGGTGCCCTGGCCTTAAACATATTTTTTAAGAATTTTTTTTTTAATTTTCCATGTTATTTTCTATATTTTAGAAAAACTAAAAAATCATGCTGTTCTGATCCTGGCCACTAAGCCAAATAATATGCAGAGACTTCCTGTTTTCTGTAGGATATTTCTTTGCAGCAGTCACCTCACTTACAGCACACTGATGGTCACAGCTATCCTGTATATGTAGCAGAATCTGCCATCTTATCTAGTCCGCTGTCTGCAGAGATCACAGAGCAGGCCTACAAAATTCTCACATAGAAGTCAATGGGCTCTGCTGTAGACCTTTGTGCCTATGGCTGAAGAGTTGGAATTGCAGGAGTTTTAGTATATTTTATACATTTAGATAGATAGATAGATAGATAGATAGAACATGGAAAACTAAGAACAACCTCATCAAAAATTCTTAAAAAATATGCTTAATGTAAAAACCTTATTTAAACGATAGTTCATTTCCCTTTAACATTTTCTTCGCTGTTGCTCTTTCTGCTCCCCCAGCTGTAGTATGAGCAGCCTCTCCTCCCCCTCCCCCGCTGCTGCTGACCCTCTGCCCTGCACTCCCCTTCCCTCTGTGCAGCAGCTCCACAGGCTTTAACCCTCTCCTACCTTTGCATTGACTCTTTCCTCTCTCATTACACCCCCACAACCCCATATCTATCCCTCTCCTCCTATGTCCTTTAGGTATGGCAATATTCATTTGTTGGACGGGTTTTGGAGCTGCGTGTGTGTGTGTGTATATATATATATATGTATGGTAGAGGGTGGGTTTAATGTATTATTTTGGGGTAATTTGGGTGTTGTATTTTAGGCATAGTTGCATTTTATTTATTTTAGCCTTTCATACATAGAAATAACCATTACACATGGGGGGTCATCACACGGTGCGCCTCAGAAAACAAATATAATTTCTGTTTAATATCATCTATAATAACTGTTTCATCATCATTTGACACCACTTTTTGACAGATTTGCACCTGTCTAGTATTATTTTTGATCTCTCATAAAAGGTGGGCATGGCGCAGAGAACTGAGGCATATTCAACAATTGCTCCAATATCAGAGGAATTGCACCAAACCCTAAAGGA
Organism: Leptodactylus fallax; assembly: GCA_947044405.1. NCBI lineage: Eukaryota > Metazoa > Chordata > Amphibia > Anura > Leptodactylidae > Leptodactylus > Leptodactylus fallax. Next base: position 499,106 of record CAMRHE010000433.1, read on the forward strand.
TATTGATACATTATGTCAGTTTTGAAAAAAAAAATCCAAATGTATCAAGCCTTTGTGACTATTTGATGAATTTGTCCCAATTTGCACATTTTTTTTTACTTTAGATGACATGGTGCATTTGATCAGTCGCCCCCTTAGTGTTATGTGACATATTACCATATTTTATTATTAACACTGTGTCATAAATCACTGTATACACAAGGAGGGCAAGAGAGGAGATAAAGCGTCACACCATGGATGGGAAGGGAAACTCGAAACTACCCAGTAACCCTTTAGTAACTGTCAACAACACTGTTAATTTTTTGTGCCAGAAATTTTTTTTTTTTTAAGTAAATCCCCCAATAAGTCTGTATTCCGCCATGTCAGACCATGACTATCCTCACTAATCTCCCATCTGCACAATTCAAGTAAATTTATTTGGGAGAACTTTTTTCTTTGCACTTTATTTATCTTAAACAACCATAAAACAATCTCAAAATGATAGAATTTTAGATTTAGAATTTTGGATTTTTTAGGATGAGCGCTATCAGACGGTGTCTCACCGGGAGTGGAATATCCTAATCTGTATAATATTGGTAGATTACACTCCCTGATCTCTCCTATGTGCGGATCTACAAACTCGAATTGTAAAGATTTACTTTGTATCTGTCCAGTATTGGAGGAAGGTCCTCATGAAGATCCATCAGATGAAGATTTCTAATCTGGGCCAAAGACTTTGTATCCTGGGTGACCCCATACATTTAGGGCCAATCTCCCTCTTGTTAAGCATGTCTTTTGTTACACAACGCTGAAGGATAGGTTTGTCTCTAGGGTTACAATTTTGGAGAAGAAATAACCAGATTTATGACATTAGAATTTTACCTATTTTTCTATCACAGTAAATCAGGCCACGATCTATTCTGTTCTGCAGGCCTAATATCCAGCCCATCACCCAGACAAGCAGCTCACGAGATGTCGTCGCTATCACATGGGCTTGAGCAAATTTTAGAAAAGGTAGAAATATTTATAGGCAAGAGAAAGGGACAGAGAAGAGCGACCAGTAACAGATAGTAAAGGCAATGAAAGAGAAGACTTTTAGGTCTCACCATTCGGGAGGTCACCAAAGCTCTTGGGGTAAGTGTCTTGTCCTCTTTCCCAGGCTTGCTCCTCCAGAGCTCCTTCTTCCACCTTAAGACTTACTCCTTCCTCAATCTTAACTATATCCATGTTATAAGACGGTTCTCCTGGAGATTGCACACCGGCTTCGACATCCTCATCCCTCTGCGATGGCCGTAGATGGCGTTCATGTAGCAGCTCTCGCTCACTCTGAGCCGAGTACCAGTCCTTGTCATCCATTGTGGTCTCTGATCCAAGACAGTCCATTGTCTCCGTGTACAGTATAAATGCTCTCCTGGTAGATGGCCTTAACAGTCTTCACCGCAGCCGCAGATCCAGGCTCTTACCAAGACACAACAGCAGCCCCCACCACATGCTCTTTATCTGTTCAAAGCTCTCTCTGGCTGATCGGCCTATGGGCGGGGAGGGGTGTGCATAATAAGGAGCCCAGACCACCCTTAGACCCACAACAAAGGGTTAAGTCCTGCCCCTCCTCAAGAAAACGCTAAAAGTTCTCTCTCATCTGCCATAAAGTCTTGAGTCGTTGATACCTTTTAATGGCCAACTGAAAAACGAGCAACTTAATAAACCACTTAAGATGTACTACAAGGAGGATAAGCCTTATAGGGCATTATCTTCACTATCATCTTGTCTTAACTATGACCTATTAGGGGATAGGTCTAAGAAAATAAATAACGCATAACATTTATTAATAAAAAGAAGAGAGTCTGTCTCTATATCTAGAAGTCTCTACATTGGGCGGAGGATGCAAATCTCTACTATGATATGTTCCCCCATATCTCAAGCTATATACCCCCAAATCGTGAGAGCGCCGGAAGAGGTGAGGACAGGTGAGTAAAAATGTTTTTTTATTTTTTTTACGCCTCCCCCTGGGTCTCTATCTGAAGAGATCACAGAGTATAATAATCTCACTTCTAGTTCATACCAAACTTGTTCGACTCAAACCTAATCTGAGACCTAAAACAACATAACCTGAAACTAAATAAATCTTGAGAGGTTTATAGATCTCGTTATTGCTGTTATTACCAAAAAAAAAAAAAATTTCAAAAATATTTTTAAAAAAATTCAAATCACCCTAAAATGCATATAAAATGATTTATCACAAATGGAGAACACCGTAGTGCTAAAAAAAAATATAATAAGAATAATAATCCGAATCGCCATTTTTTTTCAACGTTTTGCCTCACATAAAAAAAAAAAATTAAGTAAAAAATAGTCAAGATATTAAACTCTCCCAAAAAATGTTATAAATAAAAACTTCAAAAAAAAAAGATCTTACACAGCTCCATAAACAGAAACCGAAAAGTTACGGGTATCTGAACATGGCGGCTAAAATAATTTTTCGCACTTTTCAATGTTTTTGATTTTCATACAGGTTTTAAAAAGAAAATGAGAATCATATATAATATTAAACAGTACCAGTACGAAGATGCCTATATGACTCTATGCCCATAGGGCTCTATGAATGCAAATATAATAAAGTTATGGATTTGGGAAGGCAGGGAATAAAAAATTTGAATGTAAAAATGCAAACATGGCTGCAGTGGTAAAAGGTTAGATCATTGTGTTTATTTGTGATGTATTTTTTATTCTTTCTTTTTTTTTTGCCTGCTCAATATCAGGTATACTGACTATGCCTTTAAGTACCTACAGCTGGTTTATATTTTGAACTATATTTTAGTATAATGTATTGTTACTATAGTGGCATCTAGTGGCAATCTTTGGAACTGCAACCAGATTAAGGACGTTAGCGCGTATGCTATCTTGTCCAATAAAACGGCAGACTCCATAGGCTGCACCCGCCATACTTTACTGCTGCACAAACCCTTGTCCTGCTGCGGCATTGTTTCTCATTCTATCATGTGCACCTGGTCAGTGTCCAATTGGAAAGCAAGAACAATTTTATACCTGCTGAATCCATAGAAGGAGGGCCAATACATGTCAGCGAGGGCCCATACATGTCAGCGAGGGCCCATACATGTCAGGGAGGGCCCATACATGTCAGCGAGGGCCCATACATGTCAGCGAGGGCCCATACATGTCAGCGAGGGCCCATACATGTCAGGGAGGGCCCATACATGTCAGCGAGGGCCCATACATGTCAGCGAGGGCCCATACATGTCAGGGAGGGCCCATACATGTCAGCGAGGGCCCATACATGACTGGACCTCAGCGGTCACCTTACGATATTAATTTAGAAAAATATTCATGAGGTTTGGCCCCTCGGTTTTTCTAGCTGAATTTCTTTGGCACAAATCAGAAGTGCTATAACTATACGCACAAAAAGAAAAACAAGAAAAAAATTGGGAAAGTAAATATAAATATAAAACTTAACTAACTTATACAGCGGGGTCTCCTCAGTCCCAGAGTATAAAGAGTGGAGGCCTAGGGGAAGTGAGTAAAAATAACAAACACTTAGGCTAAGGCCCCATGAAGAGGGCCGAGGCAAAAAAGCACTGCGGGAAAAACTGCGGCAACAACGCATCACGTTTTTTTCCGCAGCACTTTTCACAGAAAGTCCGCAGAGGTTTCCTGGATTTTTATTTTATATTTCTATTGCTTTCTGCTCTTTGTATGTTGTATTTGTTAATCTCAGTAAATACACACAAAGTTGTCGGGGTCACTATAGGACACAGAGGAGCTCTGGTCATACATTATTATGTTCCTTAGGGGGTTATTACGTTCACAACCAGTTACCCCCTATCCGAACGATAGGGATAACTTTTCTGATTGATAGAGTTCTGACCACTGGGACCCCCATTGACCACAAAAATTGGGGTGTTTTGCACCCCCAGTTTGAACAGAGCAGCAGGTTAAAAATGGACGCCATTGATCCTTTCATTTCAATGGGAAGCATCAGAGTTAGCCGAGCGCTGTACTTCAGCTATCTTTGTCGGTTCCCATTGAAGCGAATGGAGAGTCAGTGCACATTTTTGACCTGTCGTTCCATTCAAACTGGGGTGCAAGACACCTCAGTGTTTCATGACCAGTGGGGGTTCCAGCAGTCAGACCCCCTCAAATCAGTAAGATACCCCCTATCCTATGAATAGACAGTAACTAGTTGTGACCAGATTAACCCTTTAAGTTGATCAAATGATTCTGAAACCTACTCAGCTTTCCCAGAACCCTGAAAGGGAAATCTGGCAAGCTTGTACATGATTTTGTACCAAGCAGGGGATTTATTTAGGTATACTTAGTATTAAGCAGTCCCTATTAGAACATTCTCTGGTATTTTTCCCTGCCTTCCTAGGACCCTGAAAGGCACATCTGGCTTCATACAGTACAATTGCAAGTAGGGGCTATATACAGGTAGATGTAATATTTAGCAGTCTCTGTAGCAGTTCTATATGGTATTTTACGTAGCTTTACCAGAACCCTCCAGAGTCTCATAGGGAATCTTTCTAATATCCGTTTTGTGATTTTATAGTTGATATCAAAGCTGATGACATTTATCATGTGGCACCAAAAAACATTGTCTGGTGTTACCACAAAGCCCTGAGTAAACAGGTATAGAATTATATTGGGTACAGACAATCATAGCAGTGATCGTTCCTTCCCATGAAGTTTCTTTAGCACATATAAAGGACAATGTAAACAGGCACCAAATGACACTTATATCATTATAGTATTGTCCAGTCATTGCATTGAGAGACATTCGCTGTGTAGGTGCGGATCTGTAAGGAATGCAGGGTTATAGATGATGGAAGCCATAAAATATAATATATATCTCCTGTCTGACCTGGGCCTGGAGCCCCTGAGAAGGTACTTAGAAGACTCAAACATCTTCAAGGAGATCCCAGTAGGCACAAGTTCGGTGCAATGACGTCATTTTATTCATAGTTAACCACAAGAACATTTACTGCAAAATTTCTAAATGTTGGTCAATTCTCAGGATGCAAAGTTAAACTTTTTCAAAGTGAATTAGGAAATAGGATTGAAAACCATTGACTTCCTTTATCACATCCCAGCAAAGGACAGCAAAGGACTTCATCCAAAGGCAAATCAATAAAAAGAAAAAAGTTGCAGCTCTCTATAAATGTATAAATTTAGAGAAAACGCGATTCTTCTTTATTGGTTCCTCTGTTGCGACGTTTCCGTCCTCTTAATGTGACTTTTCTCAAGCAATGCAATGAGGGGAATAAAGTAAAACTAAAAATTAGACACTTTTAAATAAGTCAACAATATCGTAAACTGCGCCAGATTTTCTGTCGTGTCTTGTGTCGCGCAGCAATAGAAAATCTGGCACACTTCACTAATAATCGCGTGTCCTAAGCCAGTTTTGAAGTGATCTGTTTTGTAATGTGATTTTGCCACTGTAAATCCTATTGCCTATTAGTTCATGCGGCGGATTCTTTGACAGTTTTAACCACTCCCCTTTTGCGGATGTATTTTAGGAAATGGAAAGAGCGTCGCATTTCTGTATTAATGTAGGTGCAAACCTTTATTTTATGTGTCATTCTGTCTCAGTTTTAGACAGAATTCTGGCTCTCACTTCTGTGTAGCTTAATCCATTTTTCCGGTCCAGCTATATTTACACGACCATGCTGATTCTCAGGCCGAGTTGGCACATTGAGTGACTGCACCAGATAACCCCAAGCTCCAGGCTGTCATAGTACCCGGACAGCTTCCAAGATCTTTCTACATGAGAGCTGTACCAGCGCTGGAAAGTAAGCAGAGAGGTGGGGGCTGTGATTGGGTGGGAGAGAGGATGATGTAACAGACTCCCACCATTAAAGGGTTAATGTCCATGATCAGAAACAGCAGAGACCCGGAGGTTATGGTGCCTGCTCAGCTTCTGAGGATGTGCCGGAACCAGCCCGGAACCCTTAGATCCATCTTGAGAAAATCCCCAGATGAAGTAAGTTAGAGGGGTCGAAATGCGTTGCCTTGTAACATTTCTGAGTGGAATAAAAGCAATTGGATTTTACTCTCTCTGCCTCCACAACAATGGCTTATTAAGCGGCGCTCAGTCATACCCCGTTTTTTCCTCCTTTATTTCCCTACTAGAGGGGTTATTCGGTATTGATAGACTATCCTTAGATCTCCGGAGGTCTGACACCCAGGACCCTTGCAGATCAGCTGCACCGAGACATCGCAACTCCTTGTATGGTTTACATTCCGGGTGCCGCGTTGCTCGCTCGCCATACAATGTATAGTGGTGAGTGTAGGTACTGCAATGTTGTCCCATAGAGTTCACAAGGAGATGGCGCAGTACCTGCACTCACCACTATAGACTGTATGGCACGTGAGCAGCGCGGTGCCCGGAATATAAACCATACGGGGAGTCACACTGTGTCTGTATAGGTGCCCGGTGAGACTCCCGCTGTGTCTGTATAGGTGCCCAGTGAGACTCCTGCTGTGTCTGTATAGGTGCCCGGTGAGTCTCCCGCTGTGTCTGTATAGGTGCCCGGTGAGACTCCCGCTGTGTCTGTATAGGTGCCCAGTGAGACTCCTGCTGTGTCTGTATAGGTGCCCGGTGAGTCTCCCGCTGTGTCTGTATAAGTGCCCGGTGAGACTCCCGCTGTGTCTGTATAGGTGCCCGGTGAGACCCAAGCTGTGTCTGTATAGGTGCCCGGTGAGACTCCCGCTGTGTCTGTATAGATGCCCGGTGAGACCCAAGCTGTGTCTGTATAGGTGCCCGGTGAGACTCCCGCTGTGTCTGTATAGGTGCCCGGTGAGACTCCCGCTGTGTCTGTATAGGTGCCCGGTGAGACTCCCCGCTGTGTCTGTATAGGTGCCCGGTGAGACTCCCGCTGTGTCTGTATAGGTGCCCGGTGATACTCCCGTTGTGTCTGTATAGGTGCCCGGTGAGACTCCCGCTGTGTCTGTATAGGTGCCCGGTGAGTCTCCCGCTGTGTCTGTATAGGCGCCCGGTGAGACTCTCGCTTCCCGCTGTGTCTGTATAGGTGCCCGGTGAGACTCTCGCTTCCCGCTGTGTCTGTATAGGTGCCCGGTGAGACTCCCCGCTGTGTCTGTATAGGTGCCCGGTGAGACTCCCGCTGTGTCTGTATAGGTGCCCGGTGAGACTCCCGCTGTGTCTGTATAGGTGCCCGGTGAGACTCCCGCTGTGTCTGTATAGGTGCCCGGTGATACTCCCGCTGTGTCTGTATAGGTGCCCGGTGAGACTCCCCCTGTGTCTGTATAGGTGCCCGGTGAGACTCCCCCTGTGTCTGTATAGGTGCCCGGTGAGACTCCCGCTGTGTCTGTATAGGTGCCCGGTGAGACTCCCGCTGTGTCTGTATAGGTGCCCGGTGAGTCTCCCGCTGTGTCTGTATAGGTGCCCGGTGAGACTCCCGCTGTGTCTGTATAGGTGCCCGGTGAGACTCCCGCTGTGTCTGTATAGGTGCCAGGTGAGACTCCCGCTGTGTCTGTATAGGTGCCCGGTGAGACTCCCGCTGTGTCTGTATAGGTGCCCGGTGAGACTCCCCGCTGTGTCTGTATAGGTGCCCGGTGAGACTCCCGCTGTGTCTGTATAGGTGCCCGGTGAGACTCCCCGCTGTGTCTGTATAGGTGCCCGGTGAGACTCCCGCTGTGTCTGTATAGGTGCCCGGTATAAGATAAGGTATATTACGTATAAGATATTATATAAAGGTATCACAATGAATAAAGCCCATTGTATAACCAAGGGCCAGGTAAGGGCCACAAACACGTCAGTCGGGGTACAGGCAAGATCTGGGTTTGGTCTGATGTGAACAATGTCATATTTTCCCACTTTCTATGTATGGCCACTCTATAGGGCACACCAGACCATAAAATGGCGCTATAGAGGCATAAACTAGAACATGAGGCATTGTATAGTCTGTACATGTCAGATGGGTGATATCCAGGCAATAATCAAGATAATACAGCGCCCCAGCATATTGTCTGTCACATTGTGCCTGTATACTGCTGGATATAGAGCCTTCACCCTCCTCTTACGTCACCAGACAGTAGAGGTGCGGAGAGGCAGGGGTTAATGAGGGGCTTTAGCGGCTGCGCCTTATGTCATGAGGAAGGGGGCGGGGCTAACAGGTCCTGTAAATGTACAGACCGCGGCGAGGGCTAAAGGACCTCCAATGACGTCATAACCATTTGATTGGGGGCGGGGCGAGCAGTACAGGCTGTGTGAGGGAGAGGGGGACATGGGGGTGCAGGCTGTGAGGGAGAGGGGGACATGGGGGTGCAGGCTGTGAGGGAGAGGGGGACATGGGGGTGCAGGCTGTGAGGGAGAGGGGGACATGGGGGTGCAGGCTGTGTGAGGGAGAGGGGGACATGGGGGTGCAGGCTGTGTGAGGAGAGGGGGACATGGGGGTGCAGGCTGTGTGAGGGAGAGGGGGACATGGGGGTGCAGGCTGTGTGTGAGGGGGACATGGGGGTGCAGGCTGTGTGAGAGAGAGGGGGACATGGGGTGCAGGCTGTGTGAGGGAGAGGGGACATGGGGGTGCAGGCTGTGTGAGGGAGAGGGGGACATGGGGGTGCAGGCTGTGTGAGGGAGAAGAGGACATGGGGGTGCAGGCTGTGTGAGGGAGAGGGGGACATGGGGGTGCAGGCTGTGTGAGAGAGGGGGACATGGGGGTGCAGGCTGTGTGAGGAGAGGGGGACATGGGGGTGCAGGCTGTGTGAGGAGAGGGGGACATGGGGGTGCAGGCTGTGTGAGGGAGAAGAGGACATGGGGGTGCAGGCTGTGTGAGGAGAGGGGGACATGGGGGTGCAGGCTGTGTGAGGGGGACATGGGGGTGCAGGCTGTGTGAGAGAGAGAGGGGGGACATGGGGGTGCAGGCTGTGTGAGGAGAGGGGGACATGGGGGTGCAGGCTGTGTGAGGGAGAAGAGGACATGGGGGTGCAGGCTGTGTGAGAGAGAGGGGGACATGGGGGTGCAGGCTGTGTGAGGGAGAAGAGGACATGGGGGTGCAGGCTGTGTGAGAGAGAGGGGGACATGGGGGTGCAGGCTGTGTGAGGAGAGGGACATGGGGGTGCAGGCTGTGTGTGAGGGAGAGGGGGACATGGAGGTGCAGGCTGTGTGAGGGAGAGGGGGACATGGGGGTGCAGGCTGTGTGAGGGAGAGGGGGACATGGAGGTGCAGGCTGTGTGAGGGAGAGGGGGACATGGGGGTGCAGGCTGTGTGAGGGAGAGGGGGACATGGGGGTGCAGGCTGTGTGAGGGAGAGGGGGACATGGGGTGCAGGCTGTGTGAGGGAGAGGGGGACATGGGGGTGCAGGCTGTGTGAGGGAGAGGGGGACATGGGGTGCAGGCTGATAGAGACGGGGCAGCTCTTTGACCCCTAAACACCTGATTCTGAGGGGCAGAGAGTCTGACCGCAGTCAGTCTGATAATGGTGACTTATCCTAGGAAAGGTCATTAATTTCCTGCCCATGGATAACTCCTTTAACTAAAATAATTTGTTTCCCCAGAGTGCGGGAAGATACACTCTGCGGACATGCTGCAATATCCAAAAAGTTGAGGATTTGCAAATCGCAGCATGTCCCTATAGGTATAATGGAAGCAGAGGAAGCCTCTGCGGACTTTGTGTTGCCGTGGCGTTTTTTCCCGCAGTGCTTTTTTGTTGCAGCACGCTACGTAGGGCCTTAGCCTGAAGGAGTCCTTAGATTTGACCATTTCACCAGTTCATATCAAGACTCAACATCCTCTTTGGTGTAGGGAAAAGGGCAGGCATAAGACTAGAACGGTTGATGCTGTGCATGGTAGAGGGAAGACAATATCCCCAATGTCAGAGGGTCTAACCTGCCTCATAGACATGGCAAAGGCACGCAGGTTTAGCCTTTGACATTCCAATGGGCTCTCCTAGTCCTGCTCCATATAAAATTTTCCTAACATCCAAATATAGTCCAACACTATGCAATTGAAAGATGGTGGCAAGGAAGATTAGAAAAATTTGGAAACTCCTGGATAAAATAACCAAACCTATGTCTGGCCAGGACTAGCTCATGGCTGGGAATCCAAAGAAGAAACCAGAATCAAGATCTCCTTATCAGATAAACATTAGCTATGTATCATGCAAGGTCACTCTTTTTGCAAAATTACAGCAATGAACTTACCTACAGTGCCAGAAACTCACTAGCCAGCATAATAGGCCATACAAACCACCTTATCCCATACAATGCAATGCCCTTTTTTTATGGATAGGTCATCAGCATGAAAATTTGATTTGGGGCCAGACAATCCCTTTAATGGGATCACCTTATAGCAATGTCCAACAAGGGCGAGCCTCTGCTCCTGTCACTATCTGCACTGTTGTAGCAATATTTCACATTTGGGGCTTGGATAAATAAACCTGCTTTATCTGATCCCAGTAAAGATGTGTTACAGAGCTTGACCTGCCAGCAGTGCAGAGAAGATGCAAGTCCATGTGTATTAGAGCTACTTTACTTGGAATGTGGATATTCATTTCCTGTCCTGTGTCAGACACTTCCTGAGGTTTATACAAACAAATGTGAAGTCAGCAATTAAAGGACAAAAAGAAGCCTTCAGATAGCCGGGTGTGATGTCACTGGCTGGGTCCTGCCTTTGTCAGTGAGCACATACAGTACACATTGCAAAGCTCATAAAACTGCTCAAAAGTTAACAATTCCTAAAAATATATAAAACACTGAATAATAGATCATGATTAGTTACAAATATAATATAAATATCAAATATTACAGTGTTAAAAAGTAGCTAAAACCTGAGCCTTGTATGTGATCATGATGCAATGTTTGATACTTTTGTGTCGAAAGGCTGAAGTATTGTAGTTCCGAGACCTTTATTGGATAACCAGAGGAAATTACATTTACCAAATTATCAGTAAACAAAAGTAACTGGAGGAGCAGGGCAGGCGCCACGTTTCTGGATATAACATCCTCTGTTATAAACCTCCCGACATGAGCCAAGCAAAGTGGAAATAAATGTTCTAGCTAATGTCACAGCCAACCATTAGACGGGACTCACTCTTGTAGTGACGAGATTTTCACATTTAAAGAGAATTTTTTTTATGACCAGAGATGACATCACATGTTAGAATCGAGCAAGATACATCAAGAAAAAAGACACATCCAACTCTGGATTGTTACAAAGGCTGTTTCCGAAAAAATTAAAATCAGACATCCTGGGAAAACAGCACAAGGTAACACAATCTTAGCATAGAGAAGAGAAAAGCCATAAAATCATTGAAATCCAACAAAAATATCATTATTAAAGCGGCTGATAAAGGAGGAGCTGCAGTGATGATGGACACAAGTCTATGTACAAGAATCATACAGACAACTCTCAGAGAAGAAATACTACAAGCAGCTTAAGGAAGACCCCACAGAACAATCCTCAGGGGAACATACAAATATCAGCAAGAGCTTCAACGCTGTCTACAGGAATCTACAATCCTAAAATAGGTAACTTTTACATGTTACCAAAAATACATAAAGAAGGCAAATCGGGAAGATCAATTATTTATAGTGTGGAATGTTTGGGTTGAGGATATTCTCTACAGCAGGGGTCAGCAACCTTCGGCACTCCAGCTGCTGTGAAACTACAACTCCCAACATGCTCCATTCACTTCCATGGGAGTTCCAAGATCAGCAGAGCAAGTATGAATGCTGGGAGTTGTAGTATTACAACAGCTGGAGTGCTGAAGGTTGCCTACGCCGCTTTACAGACTCTCAGCACTGGATCCACTACCTGGGTTGGCAACAAAGGCCATAGAATCTCTATCAACTTGTATAACTAAACTTGTAGTATCTTATGATGACCTGCCGATACTCTGGACAGGCTCAGGGAATGAGAACCTCAGTAAGTTCCATCAGACACGCTCTCAGCTACTCTAAATCTCAAAGGACAATTGGTGTTGTCCTCCAACCTATATTTCTCAGAGACAATAAACTCAATGTATCCCCAGATTTGCCTCTCCTTGTAAATAAGTAAGTTAAGGAATCTCCTGGTTAGAGATGCAGAAGCTGGCACATTTCCATGCAACAACAAAAATTGCAGGACCCTAAAATTTCTGTAACGTTTTCCTGTCCATCCTCTGATGTGATGTACGTGATACTGTGTACAAGGTGCCCCAAATGAAGGAATTTACATTGGAGAAATGAAAGTGAAGCTACAGGGCAGGATGAATTTACAGAGGCACACAATAAGGGTGTGTTCATACAGAGGTTTTTGCAGGCTGAAAAAATCTGCTTCAGGAATTAGGAAACGTTTTTTGATGGGTTTTTTTTTGTCAGGTTTTCACCACAGTTTTTTGCTCCAGCAAACTGTATGAACCTGGAAACTTTTCTTAAAAAAAAAAAAAAAAAAAAAAAACGCAGTTTTTGCAAAAACTGTGTCATGATATTTCTGGCTAACACGGTACTACACTAGCTTTCCCTATACTATGTCACTGTATTGCAATCTACTCATAGACATGCAAAACCACTATAGTTAATCCTTCCCAATCACAGTATATTACGTGTTGTATATGCTCAGTAGATCAGGCGTCTCTATATTCCTATAGACATTGTACATTCTGATTTCTACCACTAGATGGCGATGATGAAGACTCGAACAAGCTCTACAAACAGAGCACCACGAGGAGTGCAAAATGGAGGATGCCCCGGGCCTGTGCCTCATCCTGTGTGGTAACCCTGCAGGGACACAGATATTGTTAGACACATATAACTTATTATTAATTAGGTATCTACTAATTATCATTCTTTGCAAAAAGTCTTTGTTACCCGAAGAGCCACATTGACTGTCTAGGGCAGGGGTCGGCAACCTATGGCACGCGTGCCACTCTTGGCACGCGAGGCTTATTTCCCTGGCACGGCAGCGGACTCCTCACCCAGCAGTTTCGATCGGACCAAACACGTCCGAAACGAAACTGCTATTATTATACTGCGGGGTCTCTTCAGACCCCCCGAGTATTATAAGCGGAGCCCCCGGGGAGATGATCAAACATAAAAAACAATGTTACTCACTATTCCACGCTCCGCAGCCGCGCTGTACTCTTCAGGCGCTTCTGCCTGAAGTCAGCTGACAGGGCCTCAGGGGTTGCGTCTGCGTCTGACGTCATTACGCATAATGATGCGACGTGACCCCTGAGACTCAATGAGCGGTCGCTGACTACAGGCAGAAGCGCCCGAAGATACAGAGCGGCTGCGGAGCGTGGAATGGTGAGTAACATTGTTTTTTATGTTTCGTCACCTCTCTTCGCCCTCCACTTATTATACTCTGTGGTCTGAAGAGACCCCACAGTATAATAATAGCTAGTGAGTGTGCAGGGGCGACTATAGAGCATAATACCGTGTGCAGGGGCCACTATGGGACATAATACCGTGTGCAGGGGCCACTATGGGACATAATACAGTGTGCAGGGGCCACTATAGAGCATAATACCGTGTGCAGGGGCCACTATAGAGCATAATACTGTGTGCAGGGGCCACTATAGAGCATAATACTGTGTGCAGGGACCACTATAGAGCATAATACCGTGTGCAGGGGCCACTATAGAGCATAATACCGTGTGCAGGGGCCACTATGGGACATAATACAGTGTGCAGGGGCCACTATAGAGCATAATACCGTGTGCAGGGGCCACTATGGGACATAATACAGTGTGCAGGGGCCACTATAGAGCATAATACCGTGTGCAGGGGCCACTATAGAGCATAATACTGTGTGCAGGGACCACTATGGGACATATACCGTGTGCAGGGGCCACTATAGAGCATAATACTGTGTGCAGGGGCCACTATAGAACATAATACCATGTGCAGGGGCCACTATGGAGCATAATACCGTGTGCAGGGGCCACTATAGAGCATAATACCGTGTGCAGGGGCCACTATAGAGCATAATACTGTGTGCAGGGACCACTATGGGACATATACCGTGTGCAGGGGCCACTATAGAGCATAATACTGTGTGCAGGGGCCACTATAGAGCATAATACCCTGTGCAGGGGCCACTATAGAGCATAATACCGTGTGCAGGGGCCACTATAGAGCATAATACCGTGTGCAGGGGCCACTATAGAGCATAATACCGTGTGCAGGGGCCACTATAGAGCATAATACCGTGTGCAGGGGCCACTATGGGACATATACCGTGTGCAGGGGCCACTATAGAGCATAATACTGTGTGCAGGGACCACTATGGGACATATACCATGTGTAGGGGCCGCTATGGAGCATAATACCATGTGCAGGGGCCACTATGGGACATATACCGTGTGCAGGGGCCACTAGAGAGCATAATACTGTGTGCAGGGACCACTATGGGACATATACCATGTGTAGGGGCCGCTATGGAGCATAATACCATGTGCAGGGGCCGCTATGGAGCATAATACCATGTGCAGGGGCCGCTATGGGACATATACCGTGTGTAGGGGCCGCTATGGGACATATTGCTGTGTGCAGGGGCCGCTATGGGACAAATACTGTGTGCAGGGGCCACTATGGGACATTTACCGTGTGCAGGGACCACTATAGAGCATAATACTGTGTGCAGGAGCCACTATGGGACATATACCGGTTGCAGGGGCCAAGATGGAGCATAATACCGTGTGCAGGGGCCACTATAGGACATATACCGTGTGCAGGGGCTGCTATGGGACATATACCGTGTGCAGAGGCCGCTATGGGACATCATACCATGTGCAGGGACCGCTATGGGACATAATACCGTGTGCAGAGGCCGCTATGGGACATAATACCGTGAGCAGAGGCCGCTATGGGACATAATACCATCTGCAGGGACCACTATGGGACATTATTCTGTATAACGGTGTGTTTTCTATATTAAGGATGTGTTTTTGCACAGAAAACTCAGGCTTTTTTTTTTTTTTTTTTTTGTGCAAAAATGCACCAGTTTTACATTGAATGAAAAAGTTCCAAATATATCTGCATCCAGATACATAGTGTGTATTCACCATAAGAATGCCCCCATATGCTGTTCCTGGACACATTTACCACTAATTGGCGGCTGTACATGGACTTTCATTGCTTCTAATCAGAAAGTACAGGAGAGTCCCAGGAAATAGCAGTAAACGCATGTGTCCTAAAGCATCTGGTGGCAGCACTTCTGTGTTATGGTTTGTGGTATATGACTTTAGTTTAGGGGTCGTCAGACTTACAATTATTGACCGGCACTCCGAGTACCTCATCTTTGATTTTTTTATTAAAAATCGGCACGCCGAACAAAAAAGGTTGCCTATCCCTGGTCTAGGGGTACGGGAATCTTTAGAGGCGAACAAACTAAGTTTATTACAAATTTTCCTAAAATGTCAGGTTCAGCTAATCCTGACATTTTTGAGATTTGCCACCCGCAAATTGTTCTTCTATTCTTGGGTGGGTAATAAGAAACACTTATACTCACCTTTCCTGGGCCCGGAGCTTCCGGCCTCCTTCCTGTCCATCTTCGGTGTGTTCTGACATCTTCAGGTCCCCAGTACGGCCTGTGGCTGGGCCTCAGCTGATATGGAGGGAGTCGGTCAGGATTACAGCAAAACAAGTTCGGTCTTAAACAGATTTTCCCATTGAATCTCGTGACTATTCATGAAACTAATCTCGCAATGATCGGCCATCGCTAGGGGCCATATATATGGCATAAAGCAATGATCTGCTTTAGTATATAGGGATTACTATACTTGTTGCTTCTATATTGGGTGGTGAAATTAAGAGTAATATCAATCCTGTGAAACAGAAGGCTAGTATGGCGCTCTCCTGGGTAGTCCTGAGTCCTCCATACTCTTATAAGGGTCATTGAGCCCAATACTAGACAAGAAGAATGTTGAAGGGCTCTGAACATGAAATTCTGAAAGTTGTCAACTTCATAAACTCAAATGGATACAACTGGTGCCAAAATATAGCAAAATTACAATAAAAAATGTTGGATTTACTTTGTACTGTGTTATAAGTTTTGGGTAGGTGTGGAAAAAATGCTGCAAAGTAAGAACAATTTCAGAAACAGAAGGGTTAATGTATTTTATTATTTAATAGTTTATTATTGGCAATTAACAAAATGCAAAGTGAACGAAGAGAAATGTAAATCCCATCAATATTTGGCGTGATTCTCAGTACTTGCAGACAGTATCTGAAGGATCTCAGCAGGGAGGTTGTTGTGGAGAGATCTTGGAGACGAGTGGATGTAGACTCGCCAAATCCTTCTATAATAATAAACGGAGGTGTGGAAAAATCAAAAACACTCAAACTCACCTTTCCTGGGCTCTACCACGGCATCCTAAAAGCGTCATGACATGGACAACCCCGCACGTGACCACTGAGGCCTCAGCAGTGACCTGGGGGCAGAACATCAGTGAGGAGGCCATAGGATGCCGGGGCGCCCAGGAAAGAAGGCCGGACACCGGGAGAGAAGGCCGGACACCGGGAGAGAAGGCCGGACACCGGGAGAGAAGGCCGGACTCCGGGAGAGAAGGCCGGACACCGGGAGAGAAGGCCGGACACCGGGAGAGAAGGCCGGACACCGGGAGAGAAGGCCGGACACCGGGAGAGAAGGCCGGACACCGGGAGAGAAGGCCGGACACCGGGAGAGAAGGCCGGACTCCGGGAGAGAAGGCCAGACACCGGGAAAGAAGGCCGGACACCGGGAGAGAAGGCCGGACACCGGGAGAGAAGGCCGGACACCGGGAGAGAAGGCCGGATACCGGGAGAGAAGGCCGGACTCCGGGAGAGAAGGCCGAACACCGGGAGAGAAGGCCAGACACCGGGAAAGAAGGCCGGACTCCGAGAAAGAAGGCCGGACTCCGGGAAAGAAGGCCGGACTCCGTTAAAGAAGGCCGGACACCAGGAAAGAAGGCCGGACACCGGGTAAGAAGGCCAGACACCAGGAAAGAAGGCCGGACACCGAGAAAGAAGGCCAGACACCGGGAAAGAAGGCCGAACACCAGGAAAGAAGGCCGGACACCAGGAAAGTTGACTATAAGTGTTTTTTTTATTTTTCCACACCTTTCCTGTCCCCTGGATATTATATTCTGGGGTCTAAAGAGAGTCGGAGTATAATAATAGCACTTCTGGCCTGGACCAAACAACTTGCCACCAAATCTTACAAGGTTCACTTATCACTAGATGCCTTTGTTCAAAGTAAAAATATCACAACTTATTGGAACTAGTAATGTGGGTGGGATATGGATCCGGGGATTTATTCCAATTGCCATTTTTGAAGTTGGGAAGGATTTCCCCCCAATGGGGCAATTGGCGTCCACCTCATGGGGGTTTCTGCCGTCCTCTGGATCAACATAGTAGGCTCATAAGTTTGAGTTGATGGACTTGTCTCTTTATCCAATCTGATCTACTGTGTTACTATGAAATTATTCTTAGGATCGCTTACCCATAGAAAGACACGAGGACAGAGTTACAACTAAGTTCTTTACGAAGTGGAAAAAGTTTACTGGAAGTCATTACATCAAGGAAAGAGAAGAACTGGACAGTCCATGTACATACACACTGACTGGTGGGGACACGAGGTCCTCACTGACTTTTTGGGGGGGATTTGCCTTTACTTTACACGTGAACAAATATGGTGTTAGAATCTGTAGAATTCCATGTTTGTTACATATCTATGAATAGTGTGACTGATGCTCGGTGTGAATTAGATCTTATTACTGTATGTTCTATTGTATTCATTTACTTTACACTAATAAAACTATGTTACAAAAAGGATTTCTCAAATGTCTAAATAATGTAGTTGTTCCTACCCCAGGTGAATTCTCACATGTCTCAGAAGCTCGGATTTCAGAATAAAACATTTGCCACATTCTGAGCATGAGAAGAGTTTATCCCCGGTGTGAATTTTCTCATGTCTAACCAGATGAGATTTCTGAGTGAAACATTTGCCACATTCCAAACATAAGAATGGCTTCTCCCCCGTGTGGATTCTCTGGTGTCTAGTAAAATACGCTTTCTGAGTAAAATATTTCCCACATTCTGGACATGAAAATTGTTTCTCCCCTGTGTGACATCGCTCATGTCTAACAAGCTGGGATTTGTGAGAAAAGGACTTGTCACATTGTACACACATGTATGGCTTCTCCCCTGTGTGGATTCTCCGATGTATAACCAGATTTGATTCCTGGGTAAAACATTTTCCACATTCTGAACATGCAAATGGCCTCTCCCCTGTGTGAGTTCTCTCATGTATAACCAGATAGGATTTCCGATGAAAACATTTCCCACATTCTGCGCAAGAAAATGGCTTCTCCCCTGTGTGAATTCTCTCATGTCTAACAAGATCTGTTTTCATTATAAAACCTTTTCCACATTCGCCACATGAATATGGCTTCTCCCCTGTGTGAAATCTCTCATGTCTAAGGAGATTGGTTTTCTGAGTAAAATATTTCCCGCATTCTGAACACGAAAAAGGCTTCTCCTCTGTGTGAATTCTCTCATGTATAACAAGGTTTGATTTCTGAGTAAACCATTTCCCACATTCTGAACATGCATAAGGCTTCTCTCCTGTGTGAGTTCTCTGATGTTCAGCAGCGGTTCTGTGACTCTTATTCTGATTACCAATCTGCGATAAATCAGACGATCGGACATATCTAAGAGGATCAGATGATAGATCTGTGCTGTGCTCCTCATATGTAACTTGTGTAATACTGCTATCATCTTCTTTAATATCTGAAGATATCTGATGTCTCTCTGCGCTCCAGGTATAGTCATCTGCCAAGAATAAAATCAGATTTTATTAAGATTATATAATAGAATCATAAAATGCGATTGATATTTTATAACATTTCTATAGAAAACTTTCCATACACAATGCAATTATTAACTGGCTAATACAGCGGTGACAAAGATCACAATGTAGCAGCAGACCTCTGAGCACGGACTAGTAGATTAGGATATTTGGCCACCAGGCTGTTCTCTTGCAGCATCTTCATAGGTTCACGTGTTATGTTCATTGTCCATAGAGCGAGCTGTGAGTCGGTGCTATACATCAGAGTTTCTCAACCGAAGTCACCCCAATGAGAAAACGCCCCAACCCCCAAAGTAGCCAAAAAAAAAAAAAAAAAAACAAAACATCACAGCTGTGGTTAATGACCTGAAAATAAATTAGACGGGGCTTAATTTATATAGGATCTATATTAGGAAGTATTTTGTATTGCTGCATCCTGTCATTTGGCCCATATCTTTTAAAAACTGGATAACCCCAAGGGTTTTCCAGCTCTGAATTGATTTTTCATACTGGTGACCTATCTACAGGATAGGTTCTGACACCCAGACCCTGCACAGATCAGCAGTTGCAGCAGCCATAACTTACTAGCGGACAGGTATTGTGTGTACCAATGCTCCTATTCATGTAATAGAAGTGACGCAGCAGCCCTGTCCACTGTATAGCGGTGGTTCCAAGGAATTGTATAGAAGTGGTGCTGCATGCGCTCCCTGTCCACTAGCAGCTTACAGAGGCTGATCTGTGTGGGGCCAGAAGTCAGACCCCCAACAGATCACAACCTGATGACCTGTCCTGTGCATAGATCAGGAGTATGAAAAAAAAAAAATCAATGCGTACAAGAGGAATCATCGCTAAAGTGACCAATCCCTGCCATTACTTACATTACACAGGGGGATGACAGGCCATGACTATGACTCACCAGATGAATAAGCAAACACTCGCTGTTTGGGGGATTGTCGGCCCTACGAGACAGGCTGAGCATTAGGTTGCAACAACTGTCCGCTAAATCGCCCAGTCTGATACGGTCTTTGGACAGGAAGCCGGAAAACGCGCCAGATTTATCACAGTGGGCGATGCTGGATGATAAATCGGACGTATCTTTACAGCGTCTAGTCTACGTTTATACCACCTTTTAGTTAGATTACTTACAGCCACAATGTTGACACATTTTTTAGCACATCGTGGCACATGTCAGCCACGTCTCCTTTTCCTGAGATGTCACACCCACATGTCTAGCAAGTTGGAAACATTTTAGCTCAAACTAGACGCACCACTTTATGTCAGAGTCTTATCGCAGCCACAATAAGTCTGTATACTGCAGTGTCCGGCCATGACTATCCCCACCGAGGTGAACTCTCATCCGCTCTCTATTTATAAATGAGCATCGTAGTCACCGAGATCTCACCAGAAGCGAAATGATGAGGTTTGGTCAGAGACTGAATAGTGTCAACTCTGTAAAATTTCTATCAAGGATTTATTGAATGGCGCACGCTGAATGACTTCATATTTTATCACACATGGACTTGACTATTCTAAAATCTGTCCTTGTAATATTAGTAGGTCGGACTCTCCGATCTGTGACAATCTACACACATGTGAATTGCTATTTTTGTGTCCCTGCAAAAACCTTTAAGCCTATAGATTTTCATTGTAACCTGTAATTTTTTTCTTTGAGAGGTAGGGGGGCGCTATTTGACTATTCACCTCAGGCATCCCTGCACCCACACACTTTCCTCCACAACCATTGGGGCCACAATATATTCAGTAATGGAGGCTTACGATCCAACCAGCCACACAAGCATACCGAGCGTCAGATTTTACTATTACTAGCCATGGACCTGGGCAAATTTTGGGAAGTTGAAAACATTTACAGGCAGGAGAAAAACAAACTGAGGTAAATGAGTAACAGATAGTAAAGGCAATGACAGAAAAGACTTTCCGGTCTCACCATTCTGGAGGTCACCGCGGCCCATGAAGCCAGTGTCTTGTCCTCCTTCCCAGGACGGCTCCTCCTCGTCTTCTTCCACCTTAGGGCTCACATCTTCCTCGGTCTTAACTATAACCACATTATAAGACGGTTCTCCTAGAGAGTCATCACCGGCCTCAGCGTCCCCATCACACTGATATGGCTGTGTATACCACGGATCCGGCTCCTCTTGCTTAACCCGTGACAGATCCCAGTACCAGTCCTTATCATCCATGGTGCCCTCCGAGCCAAGACAGTCCATTGTGTCCCTGTAAAATAACAATGTTAGTCTGATAGACGCCACCAGATGGTCTTCAAACTTCCTTCATGACAGCAGATTCTGGCACTTTCCAGGACACATCCACCCCCACCCACATGCTCTTTGTCTCTTCAAAAGTCCCTCTGACTGATCAGCCTATGGGCGGGTAGAGGTGTGCACATGTACGAGCCCGGACCACCCTCAGAAACACAACAAAGGGTTAAGTCCTGCTCCGCTCAGTGCACTGTGAACATTTTTGGCTCCAGCCCTTCTGCAGGGATGTTTATTTAGTAGAGCCCCCTACAAGGCGCAGGAATGCTGAAAACCTTCCCCCTTAAAAATGCAGAAGGATAAGAAATTAGATTATAATATTTCTTATATATTTTCCTATTTTTACATATTATATTTCCTATATTATTTCTTATTTTTATATTATATTTCTCATATTTTTTATATTAGTTTTTATTTTTTTCTCACTTATTTTATGGGTTTTCATTTCTGAATTGATCTGGAAGGGAAAAGGATTAAAAAAAAAAAAAATATATATATATATATATATATATATATATATATATATATATATATAACCGAGGAGTAAAGAAGTCTCGCCATGTGACGCTCTCTTCTTACTAATATTTTATTAATTTTGGCAAATCAATGAGAAATTGAAAATTCTGTACAAAGGTGACCCTGCGATGTGGAACTTTATTTTTCCTTGCAGATAATAACTAGATATTGGAGGATCTTACAGAAGCCTCTACATGTAATAATATACAGTCAGGAGAGAAATTCTACATTGATTTACTTGTTCTATTTTCAGAGATGTCGCCCAGGCAGAGCTTCGTACATGGTGACACACAAGCTGCGGGACGTGGCAAAATTGGTGGCCAAAATCTTGCCAAAGATCGCAGTTATCCAGTGTAAGGAACGATCATTGGGATCTGCATGTGGTTAGCGCTATGTGAGCAGACACCATTATATACAGATAGATAATAGATGGCTGTAATATAGAGAGATTTGTCAATAAGTTTCTGTGTGTCTGTTCTTTATGCGTGACCAAATGACTGGACCGATCCTCACCAAA
This sequence comes from Leptodactylus fallax, assembly GCA_947044405.1. Classification (NCBI taxonomy): domain Eukaryota; kingdom Metazoa; phylum Chordata; class Amphibia; order Anura; family Leptodactylidae; genus Leptodactylus; species Leptodactylus fallax. The sequence continues at coordinate 521,171 of CAMRHE010000433.1, forward strand.
TTTGGCACACAGGTACATCAGGTGTCCAGGAAGGTTTTAGACCGGGTCTCAACTCTCTAGGACGTACCATTCCTGAGATACAATATTCTCAAAAAATGACCTGCATTAGCCAATACAAGCCTGCAAAGTCTTTCACTCATATTCCAACTGCCATACACAGTCACATGTCCCTTATCAGCCAATAGAAGCTCACAGGAGCTTAGATTCCACATGCACACAGCTTTACACCAGGTTTCCATAACAACCGAGCCATTTTTCTTCACTGCTGTAGGTCAGCTTTAAAGGGGCAGGGCGCTGTGGATGACACTTACACAAGATCATATACACACAGCTTTACTCTATGTTTCCATAACAACCGGTCGCAGGTTTTTTACTGATATCCATATTGAGATACATATGATCATATCACGCTTATGGACCAATGTAAACTCGCAGGTTCTTCAGTCTTGACATACACACAGCTTTACACCAGGTTTCCATAGCAACCAAGCTATTCTTATGGGGCCACTACACAAACAAAAAATGAAATATACCCGTGCAAAGCCGGGTCCTTCTGCTAGTAGATAGATAAATATAAGGTAGAAAGAAAGATAAACATCTAGATAGCTAGACAGATATGAAAGAGATAAGATAGATACCCAGAAAAATAGGCACGGTATACAGATATACCCATAGAATGGCAGATACAGTTGAAACCAGAAGTTTACATACACTATATAAAAAGACACATATGGATGTTTTTCTCGCTGTCATGGAATCAGAATAAACCTTTCCCGTTTTAGGTCAATTAGGATTACCAAAATTATTTATATTTGCCAAATGTCAGAATAATCCGAGAGAGAGAGAGAATTTTTTTAAAGGCATTTTTATTACTGCAAAGTCAAAAGTTTACATACACTAAGATTACTATGCCTTTAAACAATTTGGGACAGCCCATATGATGATGTCATGTCTTTGAAAGCTTCTGATAGGTTTATTGACAACATCTGAGTTAATTAGAGATACACCTGTGGATGTATTTTAAGGCACACCTGAAACACACTGCTTCTTTGTGTAACATCATGGGAAAGTCTAAAGAAATCAGCCAAGATATCAGGAAGAGATTTGTCTGGTTCATCCTTTGGTGCAATTTCCAGATACCTGAAGGTGCCTCATTCATCTGTACAAACAATTATACACAAGTAAAAACAAGATGGGAATGTCCAGCCATCATACCGCTCAGGAAGGAGACGGGTTCTGTGTCCCAGAGATGAACGTGCTTTGGTACGAAATGTGCAAATCAACCCAAGAACAAAAGCAAAAGACCTTGTGAAGATGCTGAAGCTGGTAAGAGTGTGTCATTATCCACAGTGACACGAGTACTGTATGGACATGGGCTGAAAGGCTGCTCTGCCAGGAAGAAGCCATTACTCCAAAGAAACATAAAAAAGCCAGATGAATGATTGCAAATGCAACAGGAACAAAGACCTTCATATCTGGAGACATGTCCTGTGGTGTGACCAAACTGAAACTGAACTGTTTGGCCATAATGACCATTGTTGGAGGAAAAAGGGAGAAGCTTGCAAGCCTAAGAACACCATCCAACTGTGACACCCGGGGGCGGCAGCGTCATGGTGTGGGGTTGTTTTGCTGCAGGAGGGACTGGTGCACTTCACAAAATAGATTTCATCATGAGGAAAGAACATTATGTGGCAATACAGAAGCAACATCTCAAGACATCAGCCAGGAAGTTAAGGCTTGGGCGCAAATGGGTCTTCCAACTGGCCAATGACCTGAAGCAACTGCCAAACTGGTTACAAAGTGGCTTAAGGAGAACAAAGTCAATGTCTTGGAGCGGCCATCACAAAGCCCTGATCTCAATCCTGTAGAAAATTTATGGGCAAAGCTGAAAAGGCAGGTGCGAGCGAGGCGGCCTCCAAACATGGCTCAGTGACACCAGGTCTGTCAGGAGGAAAGGGCCCCAATGCCTACCAACTATGGTGAGAAGCTTCTGGAAGGACAGCCAAAACGTGTGACCCAAGTCATACAGTGTAAGGGCAATGGCACCAAATTCTTATTACATGTATGGAAAAGAAAGTAATAAAAATGCCTTAAAAAATTCTCTCTCTCTCATTATTCTGGCATTTGGCAAATCTAAATAATTTTGGTAATCCTAGTTGACCTAAGAGGGGAAAGGTTTAGGCCGAGGCCCCATGTGGTGGAAATGCCGCGGAAAAAATCGTGGTGTTTTACAGTAAGAGCAAAGTGGATGGGATTCTAGCACTTGCACTTTGGAAATCTCAGCATGTCAATTATACAGTAGCTGCGGAAACGCCGGTGGTTTCCCCATAGGTATAATGGAAACAAAAAGTCTGCAGAGGAAACTTTTTGTCTAAAGCGATGTGGGAAGAACCGTGATGCATTCCCGTCGCGGTTTTTCCTGCAGCTCTTTTTTTGCTGTGGGACGACACGTGAGGTCTCAGCCTTATTCTGATTTCATGTCAGATAGTAAGAAAAAAAATCCATATGTGTCTTTTTATATAGTGTATGGAAGCTTCTGGTTTCAACTGTATAAAACAGATAGAAGATATAGATAGATAGATAGATAGATAGATAGATAGATAGATAGATAGATAGATAGATAGATAGGAGATAGATAGATAGATATGAGATAGATATGAGATAGATAGATAGATAGATATGAGATAGATATGAGATAGATAGATATGAGATAGATAGATATGAGATAGATAGATAGATAGATAGATAGATAGGAGATAGATAGATATGAGATAGATATGAGATAGATATGAGATAGATATGAGATAGATATGAGATAGATATGAGATAGATATGAGATAGATATGAGATAGATATGAGATAGATATGAGATAGATAGATATGAGATAGATAGATATGAGATAGATAGATATGAGATAGATAGATATGAGATAGATAGATATGAGATAGATAGATATGAGATAGATAGATAGATAGATATGAGAGAGATAGATATGGGATAGATAGATAGATAGATAGATAGATAGATAGATAGATAGATATGAGATAGATAGATAGATAGATAGATATGGGATAGATATGAGATAGATAGATAGATAGATAGATATGGGATAGATAGATAGATAGATAGATAGATAGATAGATAGATAGATAGATAGATATGAGATAGATAGATATTAGATAGATAGATAGATAGATATGAGATAGATAGATAGATATGAGAGAGAGATAGATAGATATTATATAGATATGAGATAGATAGATAGATAGATAGATATGAGATAGATAGATATTAGATAGATAGATATTAGATAGATAGATATGAAAGAGATAGATATGAGATGGATAGATAGATAGATAGATAGATAGATAGATAGATATGAGATAGATAGATAGATATGAGATAGATAGATAGATAGATAGATAGATAGATATGAGATAGATAGATAGATAGATAGATATGGGATAGATAGATAGATAGATAGATATGAGATAGATAGATATTAGATAGATAGATAGATAGATAGATAGATAGATAGATATGAGATAGATAGATAGATATGAGAGAGAGAGATAGATAGATATTATATAGATATGAGATAGATAGATAGATAGATAGATATGAGAGAGATAGATAGATAGATAGATAGATATGAGATAGATAGATATTAGATAGATAGATAGATATTAGATAGATAGATATGAAAGAGATAGATATGAGATGGATAGATAGATAGATATGAGATAGATAGATATGAGATAGATAGATAGATATGAGATAGATAGATAGATATGAGATAGATAGATAGATATTAGATAGATAGATAGATAGATATGAGAGATAGATAGATAGATATGAGATAGATAGATAGATAGATAGATATGAGATAGATAGATATGAGATAGATAGGAGATAGATAGATAGATATGAGATATATAGATAGATATGAGATAGATAGATATGAGATAGATAGATAGATATATAGATATGAGATAGATATATAGATATATAGATATGAGATAGATATATAGATATGAGATAGATAGATATGAGATAGATAGATAGATATGAGATAGATAGATAGATATGAGATAGATAGATAGATATGAGATAGATAGATAGATATGAGATAGATAGATATATAGATAGGAGATAGATAGATATGAGATAGATAGATATGAAACAAATACATATCTATAGATAAATAAATATGATGTAGAAAGAGAGATAGATAAAAGTCTATAAAGATAAGATAGATACCCAGAAAAAAACAAATATACAGATATATAGACAGATATAACAGAGATAGATATGATATATGCAGAAAGACATATAAATCAGAGCTAGATAGAAAAACGGCAAGGAGTTTGTATGTTCTCCCCATGTTTGCATGGGTTTTCTCCGAGTATGAGATAGATAGAACGATGTAGATGGGTATGGATAGATAGATGATAGAAATATAGATAGATAATAAAAAAAATAGAGAGATATATTGTGACACAGATAGAAAAAAAGAGATGGATAGATATAGATAGATAATGAGATAGATAGATAGATAGATAGATAGATAGATAGATAGATAGATAGATAGATAGATAGATAGATAGATATTAGATAGATATGAGATAGATAGATAGATATGAGATAGATAGATAGATATGAGATAGATGATAGATAGATAGATAGATAGATAGGAGATAGATAGATAGATAGATATTAGATAGATAGATATGAGATAGATAGATAGATAGATAGATAGATAGATAGATAGATAGATGGATATGAGATAGATAGATATGAGATAGATGATAGATAGATAGATATGAGATAGATAGATAGATATGAGATAGATAGGAGATAGATAGATATGAGATAGATAGATATGAGATAGATAGATATGAGATAGATAGATATGAGATAGATAGATATGAGATAGATAGATAGATAGATATGAGATAGATAGATATGAGATAGATAGATAGATAGATAGATAGATAGATAGATAGATAGATATGAGATAGATAGATAGATAGATAGATAGATGGATGACTGGGCTCCCGGAGGATGTATACAAGGTATACGGCCATAAGCAGTTTTGCTCCTCGTCTAATACACTATACAGAGCTCCATACACCGTATACAGCTTCCGGTCCGTACACCGTATACAGCTTCCGGTCCCCACACCGTATACAGCTTCCGGTCCCCACACCGTATACAGCTTCCGGTCCCCACACCGTATACAGCTTCCGGTCCCCACACCGTATACAGCTTCCGGTCCCCACACCGTATACAGCTTCCGGTCCCCACACCGTATACAGCTTCCGGTCCCCACACCGTATACAGCTTCCGGTCCCCACACCGTATACAGCTTCCGGTCCCCACACCGTATACAGCTTCCGGTCCCCACACCGTATACAGCTTCCGGTCCCCACACCGTATACAGCTTCCGGTCCCCACACCGTATACAGCTTCCGGTCCCCACACCGTATACAGCTTCCGGTCCCCACACCGTATACAGCTTCCGGTCCCCACACCGTATACAGCTTCCGGTCCCCACACCGTATACAGCTTCCGGTCCCCACACCGTATACAGCTTCCGGTCCCCACACCGTATACAGCTTCCGGTCCCCACACCGTATACAGCTTCCGGTCCCCACACCGTATACAGCTTCCGGTCCGTACACCGTATACAGCTTCCGGTCCCCACACCGTATACAGCTTCCGGTCCGTACACCGTATACAGCTTCCGGTCCCCACACCGTATACAGCTTCCGGTCCCCACACCGTATACAGCTTCCGGTCCACACACTGTAGCTGACCCCAACTAATCTGATACTGATGACCTATATAATAAACACAAGGGATACAAAGTATTCAGAGCCATAAAATCCGGTCAGGACAATAAAGCGATCAGTGTGTACAGACACATAGGGGAGGGGATGACGGAGCACTCACCAGTCTCCTGTAGCCATGGACGTCTTCACTGACACAGATAGTAGGATATGGACGCAGATCCCTGCCTTACAAAGAACACACTGAGCATGTCCATGAGACTAAGCCAATCACTGGCTAGACAGACAGCGCCCTCCCCCGTTACCTAGTAACAAAGCTCAAGTGGCCTATTGCCTGCTGCACACGCTCAGTTCATACAGGAAGCCGTATTGTGACCATATTGAAAAAGGGAATGAAAAGCAAGAAAGTGTTAGAGCGGCCATCTTAGTGAAGGCAATCCATAGCAATATAAACACGTGATGTGATGTGGAAGCCATCTTAGTGAAGGAAATCACAACATGTGAATAAACACAGACATGTCAACTCACCTGGTGTTACCAGAAGTCTTACATTTTTGGCGCCCTGTCAGTATTGAGTTTCAACCGCACCCCAGACACTTGCTACTTTATTTTTGCGTATGCACAGGGACCAAAGAGCAGAGAAGAGGGGGGTGACGTCACTCAGCCAACCCCCGCTCTGCTTGTAAGCATCAGCGGGGACGTGGCGTGATGAGGAGACTTTATGTACATGACCGAGTGTGCAAGCCGAGTATGTCCCATTCCATTGTAATAATTTTAGGGCAGGTCCTATTCAGATCCAAACATAGTGGAACCAAACATAGGAAATAGAGATGGCCGAATCAATTCGCAACGAACCAGATTCAACCCGAATATTCCAAATTGTTTTTTAACGAAACCGAGCAATTTGGGATTTGTCTCAGATTAACTAAAATGGCCGCCGTGACATGTATTGCGGTAAATTATTATACTCTGGGGTCTCTTCAGACCCAGGGGAGGTGACAAAAAAAAAACAAAAAACATTCATACTCACCTTATGGGCCTCCTCGTGACATCCACCGCTCTTCAGTGACATCATGTGCCCGGGTCACAGTTGAGGCCTTTGATTGGGCCTCAGCGATGACATGGGCACGCCGAGCATCATGATGTCATCAGTATAATAATTTCACATCCAGTTTTATCCGAACAAATTCAGACTGAAACCGGGGGATCACTTCATCCAAACACAGGACGAAACAAATCTTCTGAGATTTGCCCATCTTTAATAGGAACGTACTTGGATAGGAAGCCGATGAGGAAGGTAATAGTGCACAAAATATACCCAGCTCCAGAGCACATACACAGACATGTTTATGGTGTCACCCCCTCCCCCAGGCCAGAAGTCAGCAGGGGTGCTACAGAGTGTCAGTGCCTGTTTTAACCCCTTGCTGTCTGTGTATGCAGGGGCTTCTCTGTATAAATGACAGGTACTAATCCTCTACACCCAGTGGCGTAACAAGAGTCCCATGGGCCCCGATGTAAGCATTGGTCCAGGCCCCCGCCCCGCCATATGATACCTAAAATTTTTACTCGCTTCACGTCCGCTTTTATTGTGCTGTGTTGCTTTGTCCTATACTTTATACAGTATGGGATAGTAGAGCCACGGAGAGGCAGAGAGTCCTGGCTTTATTCATCGCTATGATGCAAGGAGTTCTGGTCTCTGGACCACATTCAGCCCAGGAATGGCCTCATGCACATGACCATGCGTACAGGCTGAGGGGTTCTTATTTTAAGGGAAGGCACTGGGATGAAATCTGAGTGCCTTCTGTCCCTCATTGATTTCAATAGGGGCTTCCGCTCTGTTGTCACAAAAATGGATGGGACATGCTCCATAGTCCATGAAATGGAACTGAGCCTGAGCATCAGAACCTCCCTTGGACTGCGCACCCAGTCATGTGCATGGTGGGTCCTAAGCATGGTGGCCCACAGTGTACCTGAGATTTGCATTTTGTGCAGCCGCTGGGGTTTCACTTCTGTGTAAGTCAAACATCAATTAATTTAACCTGCTTATTATGACAGGCTGTGCAGTAACAGCAAAACTCACCAGCCTGTAATGTTACCCAGCTGAAGTGAATCTGTATTCAACTTACACAGAAGTGAAGCACTGATGTCTGGGGTGTCTGCAGCTTTAGTCACATGCCAGGTACCCTGTGGGTCGCCATCCTTAGTTAGGACCTAGGAATGATGTACCTGAGGTGCAGTTCACCCTGCACTGCTAATGAAGGATGCTGCTCACTTCAGTAATGTCTCCTCGTCCTCTCCTCTCTTCCTGTCTGCTCCTCCCCAGCAGCTCCAGTCCAGATCCCCAGCAGGCACAAGCAGACATTGGCTGCATAAGTCAGGTGGGGTCTGGCTGCTATATTGTACCCCACCCCTGCTGCTAGTGCTGCATGCTGTAACTGTCCAGGTGGACAAGGTAATGAGGCAAGTGCAAGCTGCTGCCATGGACTAGTCCACCGTCTACTAATGAATATACAGGAGCATCTCAATAAATGAGAATATCTGTGAAACGTTCATTCATTTCAGTGATTCAGTAATACAATCCATAATCAGCGTCTTCCATGATTGTGTGTCCTACTGAACCAGACTGAGGGACCATGTAAAGGCTTAGGAAACCTTGGCAGGTGACACTGAATTTACAAGACTGAACTGAACTTACAAGATTCTCATTTTCTTAGATTTGGGTTTTCATTCCCTGTAATCCATAATCAACATTTACAGAAATAAAACACTTGGAATAGAAGACTCTGTGTGTAAAGAATCTAGAAAATATAGGAGGTCACTTTATTAATGTAATTACTGAGAGAAATAAACGTTTCACAGATATTCTAATTTATTGAGATGCCCTTGTACCTGTGTGTACTAGTCCCAGCTTCTGATTGTACTGCCTGTGCTTGCCTTGTATTTCACAGGATCCCGCTGATGCGCATCTCTCGGTCCTCCTCATTCCGGTCAGATGATCACCATCCGCTGTCCCCCTCTACAACTATGAGCACATACATCACACAGGCTGCGCTGCTCTGCTGCTCCCGCGGTCGTCCACAGGCGTTACCTGCTGCTGCCGAGGATTTTTTTTTTTTAACTGAGAATAAGTCAAATGTCCGTGCACCCCCTGCGACCACAATTGTTACGCCACTGTCAACACCCTACATGTCCAGTGTTTGGATACTCCTTGGTGTTCTGTGCTTACTCTTCACTTGTCAGTAAGGAAAGTTTCATGGAAGGAAATTGCACTGACACCCCCTCCCCCTGCCTTCTCTCCTCACAGCCTGAGTTAAAGGGGTTTTCCACTTTCTAATATTGATGGCCTATCCTTAGGATTCTGAAAAAGAATTCTACTGTACTACTGTAACCCAAACTAATAAACAGATGTCGTATGGTGATCACAACTGGATATATAGATAGACATACAGACAGCTAGAAAACACATAAAATAGATATGGAGATAAAGAAAACAAAGAAAAGAAATAAAATAGAGGGTAAAAACACAGATAGATATGAGATAGATAGATAGTGTAGGATTACTCTGGGGCACTTGCTTGTAGTGACTGACACTGAGCAGGACGGGTCACATTATGCACTTGTACTTAGCAGAGCCCTGGGACATTTTCATATGGTTCCTCTTAAAGGGGGATGTCTGAGACGCAAGGATTATGAATAGTGATGACCATCTTACCATCAGTTTAGAATCAGTTGCCTGACACCTGGACCTCACACTGATCAGCTGATGCGCTGCTGGAAGCCATATGCAAGGTATCCGTCCAGAAGGAGCTCTTATCCTAGTCAAGAAAATGGATGCAAAGCTGGAGCTTTGTACACGATGGCACCTGAAACTGCAGCTCCTCCATTCGCTTGCTTCTGGCTGTGCACCTTGTATATGACTTCCGGCTGTGCACCTTGTATATGACTTCCGGCTGTGCACCTTGTATATGACTTCCGGCTGTGCACCTTGTATATGACTTCCGTCTGTGCACCTTGTATATGGCTTCCGTCTGTGCACCTTGTATATGGCTTCCGTCTGTGCACCTTGTATATGGCTTCCGTCTGTGCACCTTGTATATGGCTTCCGTCTGTGCACCTTGTATATGGCTTCCGTCTGTGCACCTTGTATATGGCTTCCGTCTGTGCACCTTGTATATGGCTTCCGTCTGTGCACCTTGTATATGGCTTCCGTCTGTGCACCTTGTATATGGCTTCCGGCTGTGCACCTTGTATATGGCTTCTGTCTGTGCACCTTGTATATGGCTTCCGTCTGTGCACCTTGTATATGGCTTCTGTCTGTGCACCTTGTATATGGCTTCCGGCTGTGCACCTTGTATATGGCTTCTGTCTGTGCACCTTGTATATGGCTTCTGTCTGTGCACCTTGTATATGGCTTCCGGCTGTGCACCTTGTATATGGCTTCCAACAGCTGAATCAGCTGATCAGTGACCTGTCCTGTACATGGGTCATCAGTATCCATGACCCCTGGCTCTCAGACAGTCCCTTTAAGGAGTTGGCTGACCAAAGCTATGTTGCTTAAAATTGTTCTTACCAGTGGAACCCACCATCAATACCAGGAGAGCTGCCATGATGACAGATCTGTGTATCCTTCCTATTTACTGCTCGCTCCACAGTCCCGAGGCCCGTTGAAGGGGCTTAAAAATCAGATGACTCACAGTTATATGGGCGAGTTAACATTACTTATTTATTTCCTTACTTATATAGCACCATCATATTCTGCAGCGCATTACAGATATTGTGGTCACTGTCCCATATAGGGCTCACAATCTACATTCCCTATCTGTATGTCTTTAGTGTGTGGGAGGAAACCGGAGTACCCGGAGGAAACCACCAAACATGGGGAGAACATACAAATTCCTTGCAGATGTTGCCTTTGGTTGGAACCCAGGACTCCAGCGCTAACCACTGAGCTGCCAATATTTGTATTTTTCCACACAAGGCTGAATTGTTATCCTGGATGAGCAAAATCATCATCTGAATATATGAATTAGCCACCATTGTGATACTCAGGATAAGGTGGAGACCTCTCACTACTGGTTTTGTAGACAAACACACCTCTCTGTGACTGTAGTAAGCTGTAGACAAGGTGCGGTCTCATTACACATTCTGCTGCGTGAATGGTTGGGAGTTTTTGAAACTTTTTGCATTTGTCTTAATGGTAATCTGGTTAATGTATTTTTACAGATTGCATGTAGGGAGGCACACAGGCAAGGGTTAATGGGGACAGGTTTTAGGCTTCTGCAACTCTTCATGAAAAGGCTGAAAGATCCTCACAGGGGAAATAGGCAGACTGTGTGAAAGTGGGAGGCATTGGGTGCAGATTGTGTGACAAAGAGGGGGAAATGAGGGTGCAGGCTGTGTAAGAAAATAGTATTAGAGTTACAGTAGAAAGCACCTGTATTCCGCCTCTGTGCTCCTGTCTGTTATTCTCCTGTATTCCCCCTATATTCTCCTGTATTCCACCTCTGTGCTCCTGTCTGTTATTCTCCTGTATTCCCCCTATATGCTCCTGTTATTCTCCTGTATTCCCCCTATATGCTCCTGTTATTCTCCTGTATTCCCCCTATATTCTCCTGTATTCCGCCTCTGTGCTCCTGTTATTCTCCTGTATTCCCCCTATATGCTCCTGTTATTCTCCTGTATTCCCCCTATATTCTCCTGTATTCCACCTCTGTGCTCCTGTCTGTTATTCTCCTGTATTCCGCCTCTGTGCTCCTGTCTGTTATTCTCCTGTATTCCGCCTCTGTGCTCCTGTCTGTTATTCTCCTGTATTCCGCCTCTGTGCTCCTGTGTTATTCTCCTGTATTCCCCCCTATATGCTCCTGTTATTCTCCTGTATTCCCCCTATATTCTCCTGTATTCCGCCTCTGTGCTCCTGTGTTATTCTCCTGTATTCCCCCTATATGCTCCTGTTATTCTCCTGTATTCCCCCTATATTCTCCTGTATTCCGCCTCTGTGCTCCTGTCTGTTATTCTCCTGTATTCCCCCTATATGCTCCTGTTATTCTCCTATATTCCCCCTATATTCTCCTGTATTCCGCCTCTGTGCTCCTGTCTGTTATTCTCCTGTATTCCCCCTATATGCTCCTGTTATTCTCCTATATTCCCCCTATATTCTCCTGTATTCCGCCTCTGTGCTCCTGTCTGTTATTCTCCTGTATTCCGCCTCTGTGCTCCTGTCTGTTATTCTCCTGTATTCCCCCTATATGCTCCTGTTATTCTCCTGTATTCCACCTCTACATTCCTGTATACAGTCGCTGCGCAGGGAATCATGTGAGCCAATGTTCATCGGCTCTCGCCAGCAGGAGGATGGGCAGCACTTGACATTGATTGGCACCGAATGGTACCATCTCTCATTTTACACTAAAGCATCTGGTAGGGCAGGACATCCAGATGTAGGGACTTGTGTTGTTCATTGTTGCAGTCCCATTATAGTCATGTGACCTGTGGCCATCCATCAGCGCCCATATTGGGATGGGAGAGCTGAGCATACATGTAATTGGCTTGTGACACCCTGGAGTTCTTTAGACAACCCCCAAGGGGTATCAAAGCACACTTTGGGAAACAGTGACCTAAAGAATTCCGGTCACCAGCTCACTGAATTAACATCAATTATGGGATAATAAAAAAAAATTAATTCTATATATCTGGAAAGAAAAGACACCTCCTCCAAGCTCATATTCACACACATAGACACAAGGACAATGGGACAACCAAGTTCTGTAAAAAATTTATTGCATTTCATTACACTCAGTAGAAAATAGAAAAACGGCTTCATCCACTTAGACATACTGGGGGGAAATGTACTGTCCGATCTACGCCAATTACCTGGTGTAGAGATAGAAAATCTTTGGTTTGTTGCCCTTTATTGTACCGTATTATTGGTTCTGTGTCCTTGTCACCATTTTTTATGAAAGTAGGCAGAGACCACAGTTCCTGGTGTAGATTTAATTTCTGATACATGGAACCTTCTGTGGTGTGCCAAAATCACGAAGCCTCTTAATTCAATTCAGGAACATCTCGCACCAATGGGGAATGTATTAAAGATTAGTGTAGAAAATGCCGGTCTTCATAAAAGTCCCAGAAAACATTAATATAATCCAAAAAACATATGGGAATGCTTCGGAAGCGACTGAGAATCAGGTGATTTGCCTTTGCTTTACAATTGTAAATTTCAATTTTTGAATTGTAACATTTACATTTGTTACATCTATGTTAAATGTTCCACATGAATTAGCTCCTGGTACTGGGTTTTCCATCATTTATACTGTATTTTTATCTTCCTATTAAAACTATATTACAAATATATTCTCAAATTAATACTGAAAATAGTTTCTATGCTGTGTGAATTCTCAGATGTCTAACCAGATCTGATTTCAGAATAAAACATTTGCCACATTCTGAACATGAAAACGGTTTTTCCCCCGTGTGAATTCTCTGATGTGTCACAAGATTTGATTTCTGAGTGAAACATTTCCCACACTCTGTACATGAGAATGGCTTCTCCCCTGTGTGGATTCTCGTATGGTTAACAAGATCTGATTTCTGAGTAAAACATTTGCCACATTCTGTACACGAGAATGGCTTCTCCCCTGTGTGGATTCTTTGATGTGTGACAAGACATAACTTCTCAGTAAAACATTTCCCACATTCTGAACATGAAAATGGCTTCTCCCCCCTGTGAATTCTCTGATGAATAGCAAGATATGATTTCACGGGAAAACATTTCCCACATTCTGAGCATGAAAATGGTTTCTCCCCAGTGTGAGTTCTGTTATGTCTAACAAGATGGGATTTCTGAGTAAAACTTTTCCCACACTGTAAACATAAAAATGGTCTCTCCCCTGTATGAATTCTCTGGTGTTTAGCAAAATATGATTTTTGCGTAAAATATTTCCCACATTCTGGACATGAAAATGGCTTCTCCCCTGTGTGAACCATCTGATGCGAAACAAGATCTAGTCTCTGAGCAAAACATTCACCACATTCTTGGCATGAAAATGGCTTCTCCCCGGTGTGTATTCTCAGATGTCTAACAAGCTCTGCTTTCTGAGAGAAACGCTTATCACATTCTAAACATGAATATGGCTTCTCTCCTGTGTGAATTCTCTGATGTATAACAAGATGCGATTTCGAAATAAAGCATTTCCCACATTCGGAACATGAATATGGCTTCTCCCCGGTGTGAATTTTCTCATGTATAGTAAGCACCGATTTGCGTGAAAAACATTTGCCACATACCAGACATGAAAATGGCTTCTCTCCTGTGTGAATTCTCTCATGTTTAACAAGAAGTGCTTTCAGAGTAAAACATTTTCCACATTCTGAACAAGAAAATGGCCTCTCTCCGGTGTGAATTCTCTCATGTCTAACAAGATCTGATTTCTGAGTAAAATATTTGCCACATTCTGAGCAGGAATATGGCTTTTCCCCAGTGTGAATCCTTTGATGTATAACAAGATCCGATTTCTGAGCAAAACATTTTGCACATTCTGAACACGGGAACGGTTTCTCTCTGGTGTGAATTCTCTTATGTCTGGTAAGTGTTGATTTCTGGACAAAACATTTTCCACATTCTGAACATAAATAAGGCTTCTCCCCTGTGTGAGTTTTCTGATGTTCGGATCCTCGTCTAACCCGCTTATTAGTCTGAGAGGATTCAGGCTGGGCGTATTTAACAGGATCAGATGATAGATCTTTGCTGTGACGGGCTGAGGGTCTTTCTGGGATAATGCCACGCTTCTCATATGTAGATTGTGTAATACGCTCATCATCTGCTTTAATATCTGAAGATTTCTGATGTCTCTCTGAGCTCCAGGTACAGTCATCTACAAAGAATAAAAAAATGATTTTATTAGGTTTGAACAATATACCTTAAAGTTGATATTTTATAACATTTTATACTAAAAAATATACAAAATGCAAGTCATGGAGCATATTTTAAGATGGTGGTAGCAAAACAGATCATAATGTAACAGAAGATCAGTAGATCATGATATCAGGCCACCAGACTGCTGCCTTGTAGTCTTCATAGGCTCACATGTTAGTACAGTCGCTGCTATCATCAGTAGAGAATCCAAGAGTCACCTGTGAGTCAGTTCTATAGGTGATGTCCGTCTTACACACTCCCTGACAAGTTACAGGGGCATCTCAATAAATGAGAATATCTTTGTAACGTTCATTCATTTCAGTAATACAATCCATAATCAGCGTCTTCCATGATTGTGTGTCCTACTGAACCAGACTGAGGGACCATGTAAAGGCTTAGGAAACCTTGGCAGGTGACACTGAATTTACAAGACTGAACTGAACTTACAATATTCTCATTTTCTTAGATTTGGGTTTTCATTCCCTGTAATCCATAATCAACATTTACAGAAATAAAACACTTGGAATAGAAGACTCTGTGTGTAAAGAATCTAGAAAATATAGGAGGTCACTTTATTAATGTAATTACTGAAAGAAAGAAACGTTTCAAAGATATTCTAATTTATTGAGATGCTCCTGTACATGGGGGGGAAAGGTATGGTCATGAATGAAGGAAATCTGGATACCCTGTCTCTTTATTATGTGCCCTGGCCATGGACCCCCTGACCTTGATTATGGGACCGGAAAATCCAAGAATATCTTTTTACTAATGTTTTTGGGTGACTTTTTAATGCATTTTTATAGGTTTTGATTACTAAAAGAAAAAGAAAAACATATTGGGAGCTCAAAAATGCATCAGAACTGAAGAAAACTTCCATAAAATGGCCTGTATTGTTTTGCTTTGTAGCTTACACCTAACACCTGGCCGCAGTGTTTAAGGAACAAAACGCACTTTCTATATAACCCATGTACTCACATACATACTAACGCAGTTGGCCCAGATTTATCATGCCTTGTAGCTATTTTTTCTGGTGTACAAAGCATAAAAAGTTACAACTTTTTTTAAAGTCTGGTGTCTCCTACCGCGGTCTGGTCCTGCTGCTCCGGACCTAAGGAAAGGCCACAGGTGATGTACGTGAGTGACGTCCCTGTTCCTATTCCTTAGGCCACTCATTGGCCTCAGCCGTCACATGAGACAAGGACTCCACCAAACCAAGACACTGGAATAGCAGGACCAGACCACGGTGGGAGACACCAAAGCACCGGGGACAGGAGAGTATGGGTTTTTTTTTTGTTTTTTTTTCACCTTCCCCGGCCTCCTTACCAAAAATGGGTTATCGTGGATAACCCCTTTAAGCCTAACTGGAGAGCTGGCACCAAGTCTCCAGATTCAAATGTGTTCCCTTCTGGAAATCCATATTTAGTACATCCAACCCTATTGGATTAAGTGTATAAGTTGGGAGTAGACCATCTAAAAGGTAGTTGCACCTTAATTAGCCTTGGTGCTGCTGAACTAGATGGATAGAGCTCCTATTCAGTCTGTACTCACCCTATTATATCTATGTATACATGTGCTACAAGACTAACTAGATGCAGTAGCGTAATCCGGCCAGTAGATGATGCTGTAGCGCTGCACTATATTAAATGAGACTAAAGATTAGGAAGAGCCCTGATAAAAAGTCCTGGTTGACCCACTTTGGGGGTAGCAGGCATGTGCCTGTGAGGTGGCTGCATCCCCCCCCCCCGCTGGTGGCGCAGCTCAGGACCTCTACAGCAGCTAAAGAACATCGGTGGCAGCCAGACAAGGAGAAACTGCTCCAGGATGACCTTTACATGTGAAATAATGGCCCCCACGATCAGTGACTTTTAAGAAGTGAGTGTTAAGCTGCATTCATTACTTCCCCCCTAAGGGCAGATTAAGGGCACCATGGGCCTCAGGCTGTTAAGAAAACAACCCCTCCCCCCCATTCATGTCTAAGATCCCTGTGAGCCAGAACCTGTTGTACTAATGTTGTGGCCAGATCCCTATTACAGACTTCCTCCTCCTCCACCCCTGGGGATCGGCTTCACATGCAGATATCGGTGCACATTTTCCACATGTAAATCCTAACTGTGTGCATGTACACCTAAAATTTTGCGCAGGAGACACCAATGACTTGTAACTGTTCCTTGAAGTAGTTACAGCAACATTTGATGTTTTGCCTTTCTCTGAATTTCCAGCAAAGTTTGATGTTTTGCAGCAAATTAGCCCTTCACCTCCCCCCCCCTCATCTTATTACTGCACCATCCAAAATAACCCATCCCTTACAACTCTGATGACTCTTACAGAAGTGCTGAGAACACCCAATCCCTCCAGCAACCTGTGAAGAGTAAGGGTTAACTATCTCATGTAGCAGCGTTCTCTCTGACCTATGACCTCCAGGCTCTCTCTCATTCCGCAATGTCCGCCGGGTGTTTGATCCCAGTCTGTACTGACATTGCAATGGCCGCTTCTCTGGACAGAAAGGGGAGATGAGGAGGACTCTCTAAGTCTGGGAAGGGTTCTCTGACCCAGGAGAAGAAAGGAGCCTCAAGACTTATCTGGAAAACTTGTGACTAGAGATGGGCGAATTGGTTTGTACCGAGCCAGGTTCAACAGAACTATTCCAAATAGTTATTTTTTTACAAAACAAATGGAGGTGTAGTAAGTAAGTAGTAACAGAAGACGGGTATGAAGGTGTATTTTTTTTTTCTTCCCCTCCCTTGGGTTTCCACCTTTTATACTCTGGGGCCTGAAGAGACTGCAGAGCAGGATAATGGATCCTTCACATTGACATAACTTCGGCTACCTTTGCTCTTGTTGGGGAGCGTCCGCTGACTACAGGCACAGCATTTGTGCTAGGGACACTTTCTTATGCTGCACTGGACAGACAGCAGTGATGCCGCGGTGCCGGTACAGCATTACCTAGCATCCCGCTTCCAGACAGGCCATCTGAGATCAGTGCCCCACTTCTGGCCTGCCTTCCTTGTGAGGGCACACTGCATGATGACTATGCTGGCTGGTGTGCGGAAGAGTCGCCTGGTGATGTCTGGAGGTCACCGGCCAACCAGGCAGGGTGGTATGAACTTGAGGGTCTCCTGGTGCAGATGGTTGGAGGGTCTATTTTTCTGGACAGGGATTGGCATCAAAGACAACATGAGTGGAGCAGTCCGTTTCTTCTACTGGCTCTAGGAGATCTCGTCCTACCTTGCAGGAGTACAGGGATAAGGCTGAGGCACTCTGGAGGACAAGATGGTCTCTGCCTCTTGTTTGGTGCAAGGACTGATGAGGACAGATTGTCTCCCTGTATAGACATGGCCCATCAAAGGGTGATACAATCTGTTCTGTGCGGAGGGCTAGCTCGGTGTCCCATCACAGATCCAGGCTGGTGGCCCCTCAAATTTATAGCTGATCTCCATTTGCTCCTCACTCCCACCAATTACTACAACATGACTTTTTTTATTTGCAAACTTATTATTAAGGGTCTGTTCACACTTTGTACACCTCCTTATAACTCTGAGCTTAGGTCCTTCTGTTATATTATGGCTTCATGTGCTGAACTTTTTTGGTGTCCCCATCCCACCACTGACTTATAGTACTGGTACAAAGCAAGACAAAATTGGGGCAAAAAAAGTGTTGATTTAGCTTTCTTGTTTGTATGTTCATTCTGCCCTGAGTGCGGTGTGTTTTACCTTTAAGACACTGGTTAGGGGATGTGTGTCTGGTCACTGGGGGTCCACCAGTCTCAAGAATGGGGGTCCTGCGTCTCTCTGCATCCAGTGACAGACTCGCATGTCCTTTGTGATCCATTCCTCTAACTAGTGCGGGAAGATACAATGTGACGGGTTTTGTAGAGGGGTCAGGGAAGACAGTATTTAGGCAGGGGCTCTGTGGGGGTGTAGAGGGGGCCACATGTATGCAGTGCAGTCACTTACCAAGATGCGGCGCTGGCTGCGGCTTCTGACTCCTGCATGCTGTAAGACGTTCCACACCTGCGGCGGCACACCTGGATGACGTCTCCACCGCCTCCTCACCTGCGGCAGCCATGCTATCTGTGAAGTTCCCAGACAAAGATGGCAAAACTTAATACAGACGTCAAAGCAGATCCAAAAATAATTCACAGCCTCAACCAGACTCCAACATTAAAGGGGTTTTACTTTTGAGATTGATGACCTGTCCTCACTTTGATAAGTCTGGCAAATTTTAACATTGTTCACATGGTCTAAAATTTACACAAGATGACTAAATATACCCTAGGGGGTGGGGGAGGGGTAAATGTATCATGAGGATAATTTGTAAAGTTCGCTTTGCTGTAATTTGTGCCAAGAGATAGTATTTCTGTCCCGAGACATTACTCAATGGCTTCCATGCTTCCCCTGGGCCCTACCTACTATAATCTGGGATCAGAAGGAACCCTCAAAGTATAATCAATTCATGGGCGGTGAACCCCAAAAATCTCAGGTTTGGCCAAAACCCAACATTCTTAGAAATCTGGTAATGAAGCTTGTTGCCAGCTGGTTTGCTGATCCCTCTTTCTACGCTTCCTCCTTACTAGAGAGATGTTGCATTATTTTAAAGAGTCACATTTGTAAATCTGGTGTAAGTCAGGCTAAACAGAATAACCACCTCCACTTCCTACAACTGGAGATAGCAGAGTAAAAATGAAAAGCAGCAGAAAGTTTCCACTATTAAGACCAAAAAACTCACAAATTCCTCCTTTTGCAACTTTTTGATTCCAGAATTCTATCGTGCAGGGTTTGATACATTCCCTCCATTGTCCTCAGGACCCAACTCACCTGGTGCTCGAGTTCCCTCCAGCATGCAGCCCTGTCCTGCAAACATGACCCATCCCCCTCCAACATACAGTACCATACAAAAACCCTCCCCTCCCAGTTCCCTCCCATATACTGTCCTATTGTAAAGGTCCTCTTCCTCCCCCCTTCAACCTCCTCCAAAGTAAAGTCACATGTACATGTAAATACATTTTTTTTAAAAGCCGCCCTCTTTTCAGACCCTGTAACTCAGAGCCCCATTTATATACAGCCGCTTCCCATACACAATCCCCTGCTGCCCAGACATCACTGCTGTCTGTATACCTGTATACACTGGAGACATTGTGAGCACGCTGCTTCTGCTGCTGCTCTTGCTTCCTGTTATGCACTTTCCTGCAGTCCCTGGAGGCTCCGTCTCTTCCTGTGACATCACATCTATCAGGTGCAACTCAATGGAAATAAGCCCCCAGCTGCCGCCCCCACCGGTCTGACAAACAGAGTACCCCCGCCATATGGAGAACTAACAGAGATGCCTGAGCGTCCGGCGGCTGCAGCAGAATTTATCATTTATTTCATTGACATGAAAGAACTGCAATGCATGTGTGTAACACATTGGTCTGTGGCCCCCCTGCACTCTGTCCTAACCATAGTCACCCCCTCCGGTTCCTTTATCCCTTCGCTCTCTACGACATACTATAAGTTGCACTTATGGAGAAAAAAAAAAGACATGGACCGCACATCCCAATCTTATATATTGATCTTGGCTTTTCAGCAAAATCTACAAAAATGAACAAGAGGTTCTTAGTATACATATTGATCAAGGTGCATAAGTCCTCTAGCCTCGTCACTATAAGTTTCAGCTAGAAGTTACTTCCCAGAAACTGTTGCAATAGTACATTGTAGTGATGTGACCCTGCCGTGATGTGTGCATGCCAGCCTGCAATGGGGTAAACCTTGTGCTCTGCCTTACAGTCTATAGCCTGGATGTACGACATCTTTCTAATGGTTGCCTGTGTCTTTAAATAGGCTGGTTGTTCATCTGCAACTGCTCAGTACATTGCCCATATAGCAGGTCATGGTGCCCTGTGGCTCCACCATGGCAGGCTGGTGACCATAGATACTAACATGTATGGCCATGTTAACAGTCTGGACTCCAGGGTGATGATTTTTTCACTTGTACTAAAGAGCGATGATTTCTGGTGGGCTCAAGGCGAGGAGCCATTATGGTTCCCCCAAATAATAGTCGTGAGAGGTTTTGAGGTTGTAGTATGGGACAGTGTATTTGGGTGGGGGTCTGAGGAGATTGAAGCTAGGTGTCAACAGCCAGAGGTGGGTTGTTGGGAACACAAGGTAATTTGGGAGAAAGGAATTTGAGGAAGCTGAAAGGGTACTGGGATCAGGTAGTGCCTAAGGGGTATGAAAGGTGAGAACAAGGGCAGGGGGTAGTTAGTACAGTTTTTGGGCTGCCCGCCCTCTCACCCTGAGTTTTTACTTTTCATTTACTATGTTATATGCATATCTCTTACACAATAATCTTTGTAAGATGGAATCGCTGCAGCACTTCAACCAGCAAGGTGGTCTCAGAGAAGTCCTAGTGGCCCCTTGGCAATATAGACATTGACTGGATGCTGAGCCAGCTGCTGTGGGGAGAGGACAGGGCTCTGCAGGTGATCCCTATAGATAGATGAGCAGCTGCAGGTCACCATCTTAGGGAGGGCTGCAATGTAACGGTTTGAGGGTCCGGTGTTATAGTGTCCAGCTGGCAGTGTAGTCTGGTTGAGGTGCACGACTTGTCCCGGGCTACCTAACATGTGTATTTGTTTGTACATGAGGGTAGTCTCAGCGGTTTGCACCACTACCATTCTGCTGAATTTATGTCCTGATTGTTTTGGGTATGGGGTGGTGTTAACATTGCAGGGAAGGCTAGCATGTGAGCTCCCTATACAGTGAAACACACAAGAACAGGAGAGAGACTGTAGGGGATAAAATAACATCCTGAAAACTTGTTACCATAAATACAGCAACAATGTAACGTCTCCAGTGCTGGATCATAAACATGTGACACCTCCATCCTGCACTGATACATTGTAACAAGCTCATCAGAGCTCAGGCTATTCAATGTAAATGGTGAGGGCTGGAGGTGTAAAGAATATTAGAGACGTACAGGACATTGTACAATGGTTATACTGGTTATACTGGACAAGTCCTGATGAAACCGGTTCATCGAGGATAAAATAAATCTGTAAGATTCCAATATTCTGTGTATCTTCCTGGTTCTACACCCTAATAAAATCAATTCTCCGGGTACGTGCAGGGATTATGTGGTTGGGGCAGAGAAGTTATTTGCACATACCTGTGGTCACTGAGATCTGAGCTGCTGTTTGATCAGTCCCTGGTCTGTAGAGATAACATTTCAATGTAGTTTTGGAAGAGTAAGAGTAAACACCTGATATCAGGGGTTCCCATCTGCTGGCAGGGCGCAGCTTGTGCTTACTGCTCCATTGTCAGGACTTACCCTGGAGCTCTTCAGACCACAGTAAAGCCAACCCCAGTTACCTGCGAGATTAGGGGAGGGGGCAGAGCGACCCGGGGCCAGGGGATAGTTCCAATCACATGACCCAGGGGGTCAGAACCAGACCAGAACGTCTGGGTCCATCATGAAGAATTCGCCAGATTAACTCCTCAGACAACCTCTTTAATCGAGGGGGGTTCCTCATTTCTTAGCCAGAGCAGAGAGCAGCTACAAGAAGAGTCTTCCTCTCTGGAGGACTGGACACTTCCACATATTACATGGACAGATCATTGGCCCTGTGTAGTATTTGATTTCCCCCATGGGGGGCGCTGCAGGGTCATTGAACACTTTCTGCAATGTATCCACATAGATTACAACCGATCTCCTGGGATCTCAGCACAGGACACGGACACTTAATATAAAATATATTTATTGATTATTATTGATTATTTAGTGATTATTACTGACAGCAAGCAGAGATCTTGTGAAAAATGTTACAGTAACAGTATAGAAAGTTGCAAAAACTAATAAATTTCACTTATTCGCTCAAACCTGAAGGCACCTTATACAGAAGATCTGTCTGGACATGCTAGTTAAAAAAAATAATTGTACACCATTTTGGGCTGTTCCTCTGTTATTCCTCCAAGAAATTTCTGAATAAACTGACAATTATGTGTTAACCATTCCTATTGTACTCCGTATCATACTATCAGTAGAGACTGTCAGCATGTAAGGACACATCCTTAATTAGTAACACCCAGCTGTCAATTTATTCCTTCATTTCCAGGAGGAATAAAAGAGGAGCAGCACAACACAGTACTAAGAAAAGCTTCTCCAGTATTGATATTTAATGGTATTATTGTCACATGCCGGATGAGCAGGTATTCTGCACATTGGATTTTGGGTTATGGAATTTAACAATATTTGTTAATTTGTAGAAAAACCTCATAAGGAATAGATGGAGCGCCTGCCCAAATCTCTATAGAGGTCCAATGAGTTTGAGAAGATCGAGTGTGAATTGTAATAACCGTATAATATATAGGCGAGCCAGGGATTATAATAACCTAATAGAATCAGAAGCAATGAAATCCAAATCACGGGTCCAATAAATCCAATAATCTGTAATCTGGCGTCTGGTAGTCTGGAAATCCAGGATGGGGCATTGTGACAATAGCACACAGGGTCCTAAAGACACCGGATTGTCACTGCCAACATTTCCAGACTCCTCCCCAATTGAAAAATAACAGAATACAAAATATATATATATATATATTTTTTTTTAACTTTATTCATAGATCTCGCGTACAGTAATGATCCTGAAAATCGCCGCCATTTTATTTAATGGTTTCTTCAGATGATGCAGAGACTACTTTTCCATCCACAATCTCATGCTGGGTCACCGACACCTTCTGTATAGTGTTTGGTGCTGTGGAGGGAGAGCAGGAGAGGAAATCCATCAGTAATCTCTCAATCTGTGGATGTAAAGTAACATAAAGTTCCTTTAATCCGGCAATTGTTCGATCGGATAGTCATCAAATATTCAGATTTAAGAGATATACATAGAAGTTTATGTAAAACATTCCACTTCTAGGGGGGATTTCTGGATTATCAAATGCCAGATTAAAGGAATTTCATTTTTAAAAATTCTAATTTTAACATTTTTAATAAAGAACCTGCATAAGTACAAGTGTTTTTGCTTGAAAAAGAAAACCTTCAGGCTGATACATTTTACCTACACTGATACATTGTAACGAACTGTCAGCACATTAGATTGTTCTGTGCTGTGGAGGATTGTCTGAGTTGGATGTACAGCAAGTATAACAAACAAATTCTTCATTGCCAGTAATACCGCAATTTTACCCACAAAACCACATGACCATTAACTATTTAAACACAGGGGAGATTACTAAATCAGCCCCCCAGCTCCATCCTCCCCAATTTGTCACCACTTTTGATGGAAGCGAGAGGAGGAAAAGTTGCATATTTAAGGAAAAATATGGCGTGCAACAAAGTGTCTGTAGTCAAAAGACGGGAGCTGACAATGAATAATCCCAAAGTATATTAAAGAGCTTCAGCTCTGCTCTAGGGCGGCGCTATTGTCACATAGAGGAGGTTTATAGTAGGACATATTGACACAGTCATATGTTTGGGGTCTATACATGTCTTGACATAAGCCCCAGCCCCTTCCAAGAACCTGGCCCTATTAACTTTGTCAGGTGACAGTATCCTTGGCAGCCTTCTATGTACCTGCACTGATACAGGAAGAGCTGTCCGTCATCCAGTGTGGGCGGGGTAAGCAGGACTCTCCCTCTCTCCTAGGAGTCCTGTCAGGATTTACTCTGCTTTATACTCCTCCAAACCATATAACCCTATACTTGTATATCCCAGAGCTCAGCTTCTCTCCCTCTATTATATCCTGCGCTCAGTTAGGGCTCCACAAATTCACTTTAAATCACTATATGAGTGACAGCCCCAGCCTGGAGAGGGGTTTGCAGCGCCCCCTACTGTTGTTCATACACTCACTGACACGTTCATTTTTAAAAGTTTTTAATTTAAGAGTTTTCCTTTTCTTCTGTTCCTATTTTCATCTTCTTTTTACCTACTGTTCACTTACCCCCATTTGCCTGGGACTCTGGACCATCCCTAAAACAGAAGAGATCAGAAAATAGCTAAGATTATTGGGATATTTTGAGAATTGCACCTTTTTTTCAAACCCCTTAAGAAAATAAAGCACATAATACAGGCAGCTAAAATTGTCCGCCTACAGTCGTTCTACACATATATAATATGTAACATGTGACATCACATGATCATTGTAGCCAATCAAAGCCGAGACTATTGAAGCAAAAAAGTTGCATCACAGCTTTCTGTACACAGGACCGATCAGTCTGCCCATGTTGACCACCATTGCTGAAACATCTACAAGGCATATGAGCAATATCTGCAATATTAGGCAGGTGTTTAATGTTATGGCTGACCGCGACATACTAAAAAGAGGAAAAGTTATCATTCTCGTATATGAAATCCTCCAATTTATTCCGGTTTCCTCCCACACTCCAAAGACATACTGATAGGGAATGTAGATTGTGAGCCCTATATGAGACAGTGACTGACAATGTCTGTACAGCGCTGCAGAATATGTTGGCGCTATATAAGTATACATAATAAATAAATAAATAGTATGTCGTCTTTACTTGTCTGTGGCCCCTTCCAGCAGGCTGCGGTAAGCGTGGATCTCATTCTCCAGCTTGGATTTTAAGTTCAGGAGGGCGTCGTACTCCCTGGCTTGTCGCTCGATGTCAGAACGACAGGCGGCCAGCTCGTCCTGCAGTCGTGTCAGATGACGGTTCAGTTCCAGTAAGCTGGATCCATAGTGATCCTCGGTGTCCTTCAAGACGTGATCTAAAGAGTCCACCTGCACATGTAGGGAAGATCATTAAGAATAGGGGGACGCAAAGGTTTTTAGATAAAATTGGCGGAATTTGTACTTAATTTATTGTTTCACACCCCAAAGCTAAAAACTAATGGCCAGGAACACATGGCACCCTCGGAAATGACCAAATGTGTCCGTGCAACCTCCACCCAATGACTTAGAGGTCCTACTCACCGTCTTTTGTAAGGTCTGATGTTCCATCTCCAGAGACTGCAGCTGGCGCCGGAGGTCGGCCACCTCGTTCTTGGCTTGCTCCAGCGCCTTTGTGTTCACATTTGCCTCCTGAGAAAGGGCATCAAACTACGGCAGAATATAGAATCTTTCTTAATTGTCATCTAATACTGCAAGATGTGAACTCCAATAAGTAACAGCAGCCACCTATAGAAGGTACGCAGCCATCACAGGCAGAGCCGGAGCCTGAAGCTCCTGAACCCCAACACAAAATCTGTAATGGGGCCCCTACATATCTTATGCCATTTAGAATAGTGGTATACAGTATGTTATGTGTTATGGGGCTCAGTAGTGGCTGCTGTCGCTACACCCCCTGTACCTATGCCCCTGGTCACAGTCACCAAGGGTTTAGAGAAGTGCAGAGTCCCTGCTCTCACCTCCACACCGTCTAGTATATGGGTGAAAACTCCAAGCACAACTGATACATTGTATTATGACTAGTGCCCAATGGGCGGAGTATAACTATTTCTTTGGTGTTCTTTAAAAATGCGCCGCCCCCTCTTGCGCTACACAGTCTATATGGTTTGGCCAGAACAGTGCTTCTCAACCTTATCAAGCAAAGTATCCCCTAGTGAGGGCCAAAGCCCCAGCTGAGGACCCCAAAGAAGTGATCACTTATAAATGGTAAATTAAGACTTCATTTGGAGACTCCATCAGCAGTTATGTAATGAAGCTCTCAGTGCCCCACATGTAGTATAATGGCCCCATCAGTGTCCCACATGTAATATAATGGTACCCAACATGTAGTATAATGGCCCCATTAGTGCTCTCACATGTAGTATAATGGTACCCAACATGTAGTATAATGACCCCATCAGTGCCCCACATGTAGTATAATGGTTCTATCAGTGCCCCACATGTAGTATAATGGTTCTATCAGTGCCCCACAAGTAGTATAATGGCTCAATCAGTGCCCCACATGTAGTATAATGGTACCCAACATGTAATATAATGGCCCCATTAGTGCCCCACATGTAGAATAATGTCCTCCACGGTGCCTCACATTTAATAAAATGGCCCCTACTGTGCCCCACATAATATGATGGCACCCAACATGTAGTATAAAGGCCTCATCAAAGCCCCCACATGTAGTATAATAGCCCCATCAGTGCCCTACATGTAATATAATGGCCACCACAATGATTTACATGTAATATAATTGCCCCCAGACAGAGTATAATGTCCTCCACATTCAGTATAATGCCCCCACGTTGCTCTCACACTTAGAAATGTTTAAGGAGCCAGTGGTGAGCTGCATTTATTACTTACCTCTCTGCTCCATGCCAGCTATGATGTCAGCACTTGGAGCAGAGAGGAGTTGGGGAGAGGATCAGTGAGTAAGGGCATAGTATAATGCCCCATTAGTGGCCCCGGCACATATAATGTCCTGATGGTCCTGCTGAATCCAATGCAACTGGGAGGTTTGGGTTAGCAATTTAATGGGCCTCATCCTAAAATCTCAGAATATGAGGAGGAACCAAACCCCAGACTGAAGGAGCTGGTATTTTGCTTAAACTTTAACCCAGACCTGCAATCTACAGAAGTTTTGTAACTTCACAGAACTTGCAGACACACTGCCAAAAGGGTTTGGGGATTTCTTGCACAACACAGCCCCTTGCACCTGGGAATGGCAGTGGTCGCAGCCCAAAGACCCCACAGACTTCTCCCAATCATGTGGGGCATTATATAGTTTTTTTTTTTCCTTTGCAAGAAAAATATGTGGACTTCCCCTTTAAGAAAAAGAAAACAATATAGCATTATATCATTTTTTTTTTACAGTGTATTGACATTATTAAGTATCTTGCCTTGGTTTTGTATGCGTTCTCCGCCTCCGCCCGGTTCTGCTCAGCCATTTTCTCATACTGACTGCGGATTTGGGCAATGCTTTCATTCAAGTCCGGCTTTTTGGGTGCATCCACCTCAATCTTCATATTATTATTGGCTATCAGAGACTGCAGAGCCGCCACTTCCTGTGACATAAAATTACAATGGAGGTAATAACCACCACTAGAAGGCGTAACTAAGTATCAGCGATAAGAGAGTATCTGTCAACACAATGTTGACAGATTCCATCGGGCAGAAAGTGGTATTCTGAATGCAGCTCCAGATGTGATTAGACTGTAAGATAAGCTGGAAATTCTGTGCAAAATACATAAAGCCAGGTATTTGCAAAGTTACTCAACTTTATTATACAAATAAAAACATTGTGCTTTGTGTGTCGGTAACCCCTTACTAGCTGTATAAAGTCATATGAAAGAAAACCAAACACACAGTATATACAAGGCCGATCCCGGATGAGGAGCACACCTACTAAATAAACAGGGCTCCTCTTTACTATACAAGGGGAGAGTCTCTTTACAAGTAGTATTAACTCTTCTGAGCGATAAATAAGTGGTAAAAGGTGAGATATGAGAACTCAACATATACACAGCAGTATTATAGTAGTTATATTCTTGTACATAGGGGCAGTATTATAGTAGTTATATTCTTGTACATAGGAGCAGTATTATAGTAGTTATATTCTTGTACATAGGAGCAGTATTATAGTAGTTATATTCTTGTACATAGGAGGTAGTATTATAGTAGTTATATTCTTGTACATAGGAGCAGTATTATAGTAGTTATATTCATGTACATAGGAGCAGTATTATAGTAGTTATATTCTTGTACATAGGAGCAGTATTATAGTAGTTATATTCTTGTACATAGGGACCGTATTATAGTAGTTATATTCTTGTACATAGGGGGCAGTATTATAGTAGTTATATTCTTGTACATAGGAGGTTGTATTATAGTAGTTATATTCTTGTACATAGGGGTAGTATTATAGTAGTTATATTCTTGTACATAGGGGCAGTATTATAGTAGTTATATTCTTGTACATAGGAGCAGTATTATAGTAGTTATATTCTTGTACATAGGAGGTAGTATTATAGTAGTTATATTCTTGTACATAGGGGTAGTATTATAGTAGTTATATTCTTGTACATAGGAGCAGTATTATAGTAGTTATATTCTTGTACATAGAGGGCAGTATTATAGTAGTTATATTCTTGTACATAGGAGCAGTATTATAGTAGTTATATTCTTGTACATAGGAGGTAGTATTATAGTAGTTATATTCTTGTACATAGGAGCAGTATTATAGTAGTTATATTCTTGTACATAGGGGGTAGTATTATAGTAGTTATATTCTTGTACATAGGGACCGTATTATAGTAGTTATATTCTTGTACATAGGGGGCAGTATTATAGTAGTTATATTCTTGTACATAGGAGGTTGTATTATAGTAGTTATATTCTTGTACATAGGGGTAGTATTATAGTAGTTATATTCTTGTACATAGGGGCAGTATTATAGTAGTTATATTCTTGTACATAGGAGCAGTATTATAGTAGTTATATTCTTGTACATAGGAGGTAGTATTATAGTAGTTATATTCTTGTACATAGGGGTAGTATTATAGTAGTTATATTCTTGTACATAGGGGCAGTATTATAGTAGTTATATTCTTGTACATAGGAGCAGTATTATAGTAGTTATATTCTTGTACATAGGAGGTAGTATTATAGTAGTTATATTCTTGTACATAGGGGCAGTATTATAGTAGTTATATTCTTGCACATAGGAGCAGTATTATAGTAGTTATATTCTTGTACATAGGGACCGTATTATAGTAGTTATATTCTTGTACATAGGGGCAGTATTATAGTAGTTATATTCTTGTACATAGGAGGTAGTATTATAGTAGTTATATTCTTGTACATAGGGGCAGTATTATAATAGTTATATTCTTGTACATAGGAGTAGTATTATAGCAGTTATATTCTTGTACATAGGAGTAGTATTATAGTAGTTATATTCTTGTACATAGGGGGCAGTATTATAGTAGATATATTCTTGTACATAGGGGGCAGTATTATAGTAGTTATATTCTTGTACATAGGGGCAGTATTAGTTATATTCTTGTACATAGGGGGCAGTATTATAGTAGTTATATTCTTGTACATAGGAGGTTGTATTATAGTAGTTATATTCTTGTACATAGGGGTAGTATTATAGTAGTTATATTCTTGTACATAGGGGCAGTATTATAGTAGTTATATTCTTGTACATAGGAGGTAGTATTATAGTAGTTATATTCTTGTACATAGGGGGCAGTATTATAGTAGTTATATTCTTGTACATAGGAGCAGTATTATAGTAGTTATATTCTTGTACATAGGGGGCAGTATTATAGTAGTTATATTCTTGTACATAGGAGGTTGTATTATAGTAGTTATATTCTTGTACATAGGGGTAGTATTATAGTAGTTATATTCTTGTACATAGGAGCAGTATTATAGTAGTTATATTCTTGTACATAGGGGGTAGTATTATAGTAGGTATATTCTTGTACATAAGAGTAGTATTATAGTAGTTATATTCTTGTACATAGGAGCGGTATTATAGTAGTTATATTCTTGTACATAGGAGTAGTATTATAGTAGTTATATTCTTGTACATAGGAGCGGTATTATAGTAGTTATATTCTTGTACATAGGAGTAGTATTATAGTAGTTATATTCTTGTACATAGGGGGCAGTATTATAGTAGATATATTCTTGTACATAGGAGCAGTATTATAGTAGTTATATTCTTGTACATAGGAGCAGTATTATAGTAGTTATATTCTTGTACATAGGGGCAGTATTATAGTAGTTATATTCTTGTACATAGGAGCAGTATTATAGTAGTTATATTCTTGTACATAGGGGTAGTATTATAGTAGTTATATTCTTGTACATAGGAGCAGTATTATAGTAGTTATATTCTTGTACATAGGGAGCAGTATTATAGTAGTTATATTCTTGTACATAGGAGCAGTATTATAGTAGTTATATTCTTGTACATAGGAGCAGTATTATAGTAGTTATATTCTTGTAGATAGGAGCAGTATTATAGTAGTTATATTCTTCTACATAGGGGCAGTATTATAGTAGTTATATTCTTGTACATAGGAGCAGTATTATAGTAGTTATATTCTTGTACATAGGGGTAGTATTATAGTAGTTATATTCTTGTACATAGGAGCAGTATTATAGTAGTTATATTCTTGTACATAGGAGTAGTATTATAGTAGTTATATTCTTGTACATAGGAGGCAGTATTATAGTAGTTATATTCTTGTACATAGGAGCAGTATTATAGTAGTTATATTCTTGTACATAGGAGTAGTATTATAGTAGTTATATTCTTGTACATAGGAGCAGTATTATAGTAGTTATATTCTTGTACATAGGAGTAGTATTATAGTAGTTATATTCTTGTACATAGGAGGCAGTATTATAGTAGTTATATTCTTGTACATAGGAGCAGTATTATAGTAGTTATATTCTTGTACATAGGAGTGGTATTATAGTAGTTATATTCTTGTACATAGGAGCAGTATTATAGTAGTTATATTCTTGTACATAGGGGGCAGTATTATAGTAGTTATATTCTTGTACATAGCAGGTAGTGTTATAGTAGTTATATTCTTGTACATAGGAGTAGTATTATAGTAGTTATATTCTTGTACATAGGAGCAGTATTATAGTAGTTATATTCTTGTACATAGGGGGCAGTATTATAGTAGTTATATTCTTGTACATAGCAGGTAGTGTTATAGTAGTTATATTCTTGTACATAGGGGTAGTATTATAGTAGTTATATTCTTGTACATAGGAGTAGTATTATAGTAGTTATATTCTTGTACATAGGAGGTAGTATTATAGTAGTTATATTCTTGTACATAGGAGCAGTATTATAGTAGTTATATTCTTGTACATAGGAGTAGTATTATAGTAGTTATATTCTTGTACATAGGAGCAGTATTATAGTAGTTATATTCTTGTACATAGGGGGCAGTATTATAGTAGTTATATTCTTGTACATAGAAGCAGTATTATAGTAGTTATATTCTTGTACATAGGAGGCAGTATTATAGTAGCTATATTCTTGTACATAGGAGTAGTATTATAGTAGTTATATTCTTGTACATAGGAGTAGTATTATAGTAGTTATATTCTTGTACATAGGAGCAGTATTATAGTACTTATGTTTTTGTACATACCTCCTTGTGATCCTTTTGAAGATGGGATAGCTCTTCTCTCAGGGTTTCTACCTCAGACTCCAGTTTCATCCTCAGGAAATTGGTGTCATCTATCATCTTGCGCAGTCCCTGAGTGTCCTTGTGCACTCCATCACAGATAACTTGTTCTGCCTCCAGCCTATAGTCGGTGTCAGTAATAGTATCAGGGTGTTACTGGTCACACATGATTAAAAATACATTTCATATATGAAGGCCATATTATTGTGGCCTTCATATATGTCTCCTATTCATTTAATGAAAGGAGCCATGGAAGCACAGCCCGTGAACAGGCGGAACACAGGATCATCCCCGTGTCCCCCATGTGCAACCTGTGCTTTTAAATCACGGCAGGCCGGTTGCAGCACAGTCATCTGCAACCAGCCTAAGAGTACGATATAAGGTGCACAGTAAGATACTTAGTGCAGAGTAAGATACCAGGTGCACAGAAAGAGTAAGATTCAAGGTGCAGAATAAGAATAAGATACAAGGTACAGAGTAAGAATAAGATACCAATAATGGAAGGGTGAACATTGCTAGCTTCTTACTTCACTTTAAAGTCATCTGCTGCCAGCCTGGCATTGTCGATTTGCAGCAGGATTTTGGCGTTGTCCATATTTAGATCTTCCATCTTCAAGAGGAAACCAGAAAATAACATTTTAAAGAGATTAACCCAAAAAGACATGCATTAACAATTGGATTCTTCTTCTATTGCTGCTGGCCACCCCATTGATACCCCTGGACACAGTAGGGGGCTACTCTTGTGGTATTTGGTGGGCACCATATGGCATTTTTATTTAGAATCTTTAGTGTATTTGGGTACTATAAGACACTGTTATTTAGAAACCATAGGGCGGTTTTACTTGAGCAGTGTATGGTACTATTTGGGCACCATATGAGGTATTACTTGGGCTCTAGATGATGATATTTGTGTAGTGTATAGTTGAATACTTGTGCACTATATATTAGCAATATTTAGGTACTTACTGTAGGGTAATATTATTTGGGAACAATATTATGGTTTTATTTGAAGTCTTCCTGGTCCTCTTATTTGCATACTATGTGTACTATAGTTTGGACTCTATATGATGGTGTTTTTTTGGTCTAGTGAAATATTTGTGACATGTATATATTACTTGGTCACTGTATAGTAGTATTATTTGAGCCCACTATGGCACGGTTATTTTGGATCTCTATTGTTGTTTTATGTACTATAGGGTACTGTTTGGAGACATAATTTGTGCAGTATATGGTGATATTATTTTCACAGTATACGGTGATATTATCTGTACAGTATATGGTGATATTATTTTCACAGTATACGGTGATATTATCTGTACAGTATACGGTGATATTATCTGTACAGTATATGGTGATATTATTTTCACAGTATACGGTGATATTATCTGTACAGTATATGGTGATATTATTTTCACAGTATACGGTGATATTATCTGTACAGTATATGGTGATATTATTTTCACAGTATACGGTGATATTATCTGTACAGTATATGGTGATATTATTTTCACAGTATACGGTGATATTATCTGTACAGTATAAGGTGATATTATCTGTACAGTATATGGTGATATTATTTTCACAGTATACGGTGATATTATCTGTACAGTATACGGTGATATTATCTGTACAGTATATGGTGATATTATTTTCACAGTATACGGTGATATTATCTGTACAGTATACGGTGATATTATCTGTACAGTATATGGTGATATTATTTTCACAGTATACGGTGATATTATCTGTACAGTATATGGTGATATTATTTTCACAGTATACGGTGATATTATCTGTACAGTATATGGTGATATTATTTTCACAGTATACGGTGATATTATCTGTACAGTATACGGTGATATTATCTGTACAGTATATGGTGATATTATTTTCACAGTATACGGTGATATTATCTGTACAGTATACGGTGATATTATCTGTACAGTATATGGTGATATTATTTTCACAGTATACGGTGATATTATCTGTACAGTATATGGTGATATTATCTGTACAGTATACGGTGATATTATCTGTACATTATACAATGGTATTATTTGGCCACTGCATAGGTCCCAGGAGTTGTGGAATACGCCGCAGACAGATCTACTCCTGTGTGTCTCATATTCGGATGCTCTTTTAATACCCCTGTATTTTGCATTTCCTATCAGAAAACAGACTGCACATTGTAAGCAAACAAAGCACAATGGCGGGGAATATCTGACTGCAGACAAAGTGATGTCACAACGCGATGATAAAGGTACACAGGATGTGATCACATGTCCCAACCACCCATGTCTGGCTGTATCTGACAGTGCACACTTGTACACGTTACAGTCACATTTGGGTCTTATGCCTATGGGCCTGCAGGAGAGAACAGTAGAGCAATAAGTGCACACAGTAGAGGGCGCTATTATCTATCATGCTGATTGCCTGTAATGTAATTATACTAAATTATATGGCCACATTATCATACACGGTGTTCAGTGACAACCTGACAACATTGCCATGTATAGTTTTTGCACCAAGGCCCAGAACCCTCAAGCTCCATCTCACCTGTGACTTGCCCACGCACACCAGAAACCTCACAGAGGGTCTCACCTGTTTTCGTAGCTGTTGCAGAGGTGCCTGGTGAGTCTCCCAGTCTCGAGGAGCCGGGTTCTTCTTGGCAGATATTTCCTCGATCTCCTCTTGTAGTTTTCGGTTTTCCTCCTCCAGACGCCGGACACGCTGCAGATAGCCGGCCAGACGTTCGTTCAGCTCTTGCATGATCTCCTGATGGTTATTCTGCACCAAATTTTCCAACCCGGTGCGAATGGAAGGGAGAGACGACTCCATAGCGGATCTCATTGCTGGCAGATCCAAACCAGAACGCAACGACTGCAACCTGGAGGGCGACATCCTGAAATCCCCACCACCGATCTGGCTGGACGAGCTGCTGCGCCAGCTTGGGGCACCAGAAGACATTTGGAAAGACATGAAGGTGGTAAGATGTAGGAAAAGGTGAAGATGGGGAGTATAAAACTCTAGAGGACTAGTCAAGTCAGGGTCCACCTGGCAGGTGCTTAGAGATATACAGGAGAACCCTTAAGGATCTCCTCTGCAGGCGGCCAGGCTTGAGAGTTTTTGCAGCAAGTGCTCAGACAGGATTTGTAGGGATCCTTGCAGCAGCTGAGGCGTGCAGCCAGGAATGATCACATCTGAGGCTGGGCAGACATGTATACAGGTGGTGTGTACAGTAATATTAATGAGGAGGAGGAGGAGGAAGGTTCTGTAGATGAACACCCCATGTGCTACAATTACACCTTAGGGCTGTAAACACACTGTGCTGTTTTTTGATCCAAAGCCAGATGTGGAGCCAAAAGAAAGGCAGACTGACCAATTTATTTTATGTCCACCAGAAAAGAAAGCTGCATCCAAAATTCCAACGATCTTACCTTCTAACTTTCCATGCAGGCATTAAGGAGCAAGTTGCCTTTAAGAGCCAGAGAAGGACTTTTCCAGGGCTTCTATATGATGACCTATCCTTAGGCTCGGTCATCAATATCTGATCGGTGGAGGTCTGGCAACAGGGAACTCCACCGAGCCTTAGGATAGGTCATCAATATCTGATCGGTGGAGGTCTGACACCCGGGAACTCCACCGAGCCTTAGGATAGGTCATCAATATCTGATCGGTGGAGGTCTGGCATCAGGGAACTTCACCGAGCCTTAGGATAGGTCATCAATATCTGATCAGTGGAGGTCTGACACCAGGAACCTCCGCCGAACCTTAGGATAGGTTATCAATATCTGATCGGTGGAGGTCTGACACCAAGAACCTCCGCCGAGCCTTAGGATAGGTCATCAATATGTCCCTGGTGTCCACAGATCAGCTGTTTGAAGAGTCCGCAACGTTCAGTTGAGCACTGCAGCCTCTTCACCAAGCACAGCACTATACATATTGTAGAGGCTGAGTTTGGTATTACAGCTCAGCCCCATTCACTTTAATGGGACTGAGCTGCTGCTGTTCCATGTGACTGAGGACCATGATGTCATCATAACAGGGAAGTGGCCGCAACGCTCATCAAATATCAGCAGGAAAAGCCCTGTAGCTGCAGAGGGGAACTACAGGTTACAGAATGGCCATGATAAAAACTTTTCTCTATAATGGAACATTCTGCTATAGAATAGCAGTATAGAATAGTAGTTTTTATATGTCCATTTTGGGCAACTGTGTCACCCCCCCAGGAATCTGCTGTTGAAGACAAGCCAAAAGTTTCATCAAGGTCAATTTGTAGCAGAGATCTAGGTCTTGGATTTCATCTTGATCATTCCAAGACCCTATAATATAATTCTATGACATGATTCCAATGTCGGGCACCAGAGGGTCCTCCGCTGTGCCCAGGCTCTAACACAATCATGGTCCAGCAGAGGACACCCATATATGAAGGGTATTATGGTCTATTTTTTAGGGGTTGTTGGCGGCCCCTGGATTTATTTTATTTGGGAGGCCCAAGTAACCTCTGTGTGTCACAGGGTGCGGCCCCCTTATGGGATCACCTCTGAGGTCCTTGAAATCCACCGTCTGTCCCATGTAGAGTTGAGGCAGAACATTGCAACCTGCAATATATCATTGCTGAAGTCATTGGGGGTCTGCACCCCATAATGGGCACCAGGAGGTGGGACTGGAGGAGAGTGAAGTGTTTGCTGATAAGGTGGTGACATCTGGGGAAGGGTCTGGGCTGGAGCCACGATCCAACCCAACCTCTGGAGGAGGAACCTTCAGACAAATAATGTGTCAATACACAAGAAGGAAAAGCCAACAGATCTCTCAGTGACACCTGTAGACGTCTCGCTCTGAGCCGCAGGCACCATGAGTCTGTACAACAGCCGCTATGGCACCAGGACTGGCTTCAGCAGTAGGTCCCAAGGCTCACTGTCAGGAAGGCCCACCATGTTCCGGGCAAGCAGTGGCTACCAGCCGGGAATGCAGCGAGCCATCAGCGGCCTGAACCTCTCCAGGGTCACCCCGGGGTCCAGCACTTTCCTGCTCTCCTCTCTCCCCAACCTGGAGGTGGACCCCAAAGTGCATCAGCTGAGGAACGAGGAGAAGGAGCAGATCAAGGGGCTGAACAATCAGTTTGTCAACTTCATAGACAAGGTAAAGATGTAGGTGGCGGTAACAGGTAGACATGTAGTATTTGCTGCCGCTGAATACAAGCTATTGTTTCCTGTTATCAGCCATTTCTGACTGCGGAGAGGAGCGCAACAAAGGCGACAGATAAAGAAGCATTTATGGTTTTGGGGTCATTGATTTTACTATTTTATGGCTGATTTGCACAAGTCACTAAGGAGACAACAACTATAACCTGATCAGTATCTACAGCTATCATGTGTGATACTGTCTGCTGAGCTCATGTATCTAAGCCTAATATGTGTGATACTGTCTGCTGTGCTCATGTATCTAAGCCTAATATGTGTGATACTGTCTGCTGAGCTGATGTATCTAAGCCTAATATGTGTGATACTGTCTGCTGAGCTCATGTATCTAAGCCTAATATGTGTGATACTGTCTGCTGAGCTCATGTATCTAAGCCTAATATGTGTGATACTGTCTGCTGAGCTGATGTATCTAAGCCTAATATGTGTGATACTGGCTGCTGAGCTCATGTATCTAAGCCTAATATGTGTGATACTGTCTGCTGAGCTCATGTATCTAAGCCTAATATGTGTGATACTGTCTGCTGAGCTCATGTATCTAAGCCTAATATGTGTGATACTGGCTGCTGAGCTGATGTATCTAAGCCTAATATGTGTGATACTGGCTGTTGAGCTGATGTATCTAAGCCTAATATGTGTGATACTGGCTGCTGAGCTGATGTATCTAAGCCTAATATGTGTGGTACTGCTGCTGAGCTGATGTATCTAAGCCTAATATGTGTGATACTGTCTGAGCTGATGTATCTAAGCCTAATATGTGTGATACTGGCTGCTGAGCTGATGTATCTAAGCCTAATAAGTGTGATACTGTCTGCTGAGCTGATGTATCTAAGCCTAATAAGTGTGATACTGGCTGCTGAGCTGATGTATCTAAGCCTAATATAAGCGATACTGTCCACTGAGCTATTGTTTATCATGTATGATACTGTCTGCTGATCGAGAGTATTTAATCCTAGTACATGTGATGCTATTTGCAGAGCTCTGTACCTAACTCTATCACGTGTGATACTGTCTGCTGAGCTGTGTATCTAATCCTATCATATGTGATACTGTCTGCTGAGCCGCTGTATCTAATCCTATCATATGTGATACTGTCTACTGTACTGTGTATCTAATCTTATCATGTGTGATACAGAACTAGACATCTCTCTCTCTCTCCCCATCATATGGTCATATGAGAGGAGAGGGGAGGAGAGGAGAGGGGAGGAGAGGGGAGGGGAGGGGGCGGAGAGGAGAGGAGAGGGGAGGAGAGGGAGAGGAGAGGGGAGGAGAGGGGAGGGGAGGAGAGGAGAGGAGAGGAGAGGGGAGGAGAGGAGAGGAGAGGGGAGGAGAGGAGAGGGGAGGAGGGGAGGGGAGGAGAGGAGAGGAGAGGGGAGGAGAGGAGAGGAGAGGGGAGGAGAGGGGAGGAGAGGGGAGGGGCGGAGAGGAGAGGGGAGGAGAGGGAGAGGAGAGGGGAGGAGAGGGGAGGAGAGGAGAGGAGAGGAGAGGGGAGGAGAGGAGAGGAGAGGAGAGGGGAGGGAGGGGAGGAGAGGGGAGGAGAGGGGAGGGGAGGAGAGGAGAGGAGAGGAGAGGGGAGGAGAGGAGAGGAGAGGGGAGGAGAGGAGAGGGGAGGAGAGGAGAAGGGAGGGAGAGAGGAGAGGGGAGGAGAGGGGAGGGGAGGGGAGGAGAGGGGAGGGGAGGAGAGGAGAGGGGAGGGGAGGAGAGGAGAGGAGAGGGGAGGAGAGGGGAGGAGAGGAGAGGCGAGGAGAGGGAGGAGAGGAGAGGGGAGGAGAGGAGAAGGAGGGGAGGGGAGAGGAGAGGGGAGGGGAGGAGAGGGGAGGGGAGGAGAGGAGAGGAGAGGAGAGGGAGGGGAGGAGAGAGGAGAGGGGAGGGGGAGGAGAGGAGAAGGGAGGGAGGGAGAGGGAGGGGAGGGGAGGGAGGGGGGGGGGGAGGGGAGGGGAGGAGAGGGGAGGGAGGGGAGGGGAGGAGAGGAGAGGGGAGGAGAGGAGAGGAGAGGGGAGGAGAGGAGAGGAGAGGGGAGGAGAGGAGAGGGGAGGAGAGAGGAGAGGGGAGGAGAGGGGAGGAGAGGGAAGGGGAGGAGAGGGGAGGGGAGGAGAGGAGAGGAGAGGGGAGGAGAGGGGAGGGGAGGAGAGGCGAGGAGAGGGGAGGAGAGGAGAAGGGAGGGGGAGGGAGAGAGGAGAGGGGAGGAGAGGGGAGGAGAGGGGAGGAGAGGGGAGGGGGGGGGGAGGAGAGGAGAGGGGAGGAGAGTAGAGGAGAGGGGAGGGGAGGAGAGGCGAGGAGAGGAGAGGAGAGGGGAGGAGAGGAGAGGAGAAGGGA
Source organism: Leptodactylus fallax (assembly GCA_947044405.1). Taxonomy (NCBI): domain Eukaryota; kingdom Metazoa; phylum Chordata; class Amphibia; order Anura; family Leptodactylidae; genus Leptodactylus; species Leptodactylus fallax. The sequence continues at coordinate 560,486 of CAMRHE010000433.1, forward strand.
GGGGAGGGAGAGAGGAGAGGGGAGGAGAGGAGAGGAGAGGGGAGGAGAGGAGAAGGGAGGGGAGGGAGAGAGGAGAGGGGAGGGAGGGGAGGAGAGGGGAGGGGGAGGGGAGGGGAGGGGAGGAGAGGGGAGGAGAGGAGAGGGGAGGGGAGGAGAGGGGAGGAGAGGGGAGGGGAGGAGAGGCAAGGAGAGGAGAGGGGAGGAGAGGAGAAGGGAGGGGAGGGAGAGAGGAGAGGGGAGGGGAGGAGAGGAGAGGAGAAGGGAGGGGAGGGAGAGAGGAGAGGGGAAGGGAGGAGAGGGGAGGGGAGGAGAGGGGTAACCGCTTTTTAATCGGATTGGGTTTCTGTTTTTCGGGTCTCCAAGTGGACTCGAAGAATGGAAATCGGGCGCAGAGTAAGTGGTTCTGGTCCTCACCATTTTCAAGATCTCTGCTTACTGTCAGTGAATACAATTTTTAACACTTCGCTGGCCAGGAATTTCTCACCTGATTCTTTATTGTGGCAAAATCATGAGTCCAGCAACCAAACATGGCCGACTACGTTTCTTGTCACAGTGACAGATTCCCTTAAGGTTTGCCGGGATCTTAGAACTGATGTAAAGTATCGATCAATTCCTGCAAACAGCAATAGATACAGTACATAATACATGCACCTATAGAGAAATCTATACGCACTGCCCATCATTCAGTCCCACAGCTCTCAATTTTTTAAAATTTAAATTTATTTAATAATCCCAGATGGTGAAATTGATCACTTTTTTTCTAATCTGTTTCAAACATCCCAGATTAAGACGGACAGTCCCGGATTCCTGGTGCTCTCCTGCTGTCCCGGTCGGCGGGAGGTTTGTCCTGGTTTCAACTCCAGGCGCAGATGAGTTGAATACTAGAATGGTGAAGCAGGAGCCGTCCGCTCCACCATTGCATCCCCATTGGTCCAGTCCCTGCTCCAGGAGCTGTAGGTGCGATGTGATGACGTCACTGACATCACACCTGCAGCTCCAGAAGCCTCCGAGAGCAGAGAGAACAGCAGGGGAGCGAGGAGAGGGGAGATTAGTGGTTTGTTTGTTTCATACCAGGAGAGGGACATAAAATTGTGGGGGCAACAGCAGCAAGACTTTAAACTGTGGGGGCCGCAGGAGGGGGACATTAAACTGGAGGCAACTGGAGGGGGACATTAAACTGGGGGCAGCTTAAGGGGGACATTGAATTATCCCTCTTTCTGTCCTTGGGAGGTATGTTATGGGGGCGGCCATCTTGCCTGAGCTTCTCCTCTGCTCTGCATTTGTTGATCTGCTTTACAGCACAGTCATGGCCATAGGCAGCAATAGTCCGGAGCCAACTCATTGAGGTCTATGGGAGAGTTTTCTAGACATGCTCAGTGCAGTGAAGGGGAGGAGATAAACTGTGACATCATCTATTGTCAGTAGTGATGTAATGATGGCTCAATGGTGTTATCTATAGAGGTGTTCTCATCTATTGCAATTCTGTCTGTGAAAATACATTATATTATATTTAACATATTATATATTATATTATATATAAAATATTATTAGGCACAGTGGCCAGAGTGAAAATTGCAGGATATAGTACTTTATTTTATAAGATAGATAGATAGATGGAAGAATAGATAGATAATGACATGGAAAATGTAAAAAAAAATCTAAATGATCAAAAATTCTTAAAAATATGTTTAATATAAAAAACAGGCAATTTTCTTGTGACACATTCCCTTTAAAGCTTCCATCCAGCTCATGTATGTTGCTTTACTTCGTGACAGTGCAGTATACTATCCTGCCTCTAGAGGGCGAGAATATACACTGCAAACCTACAAAGCTGAAGCCCCGATACTGAACCTGATTTATCAGTCTGGATCGTCCCTTTCCAGTCTGTAGGATTTGTAAATGACACATTGGGGTTTATGGTTTTTCCATCATCATAAAAGTCACGTTAAAAGAGAATAGAATACTCTAGCCATTTATGAAAGTTGTCTTATAATCGGAGGTGCACTTTAAAGGGTATGTATACTTTTGCAACTAGGATGTATGTATTGATGACAAAATGGTGAATGATATGCAGAGATAGCCGAGCAAGCAAGCGCTCCGCTATCTCTGGGACTCCCCATTCAAATGAATGGAGCAGCACACACTGTCCGACCAGCCGCTCCATTCACAATTGGGCGGCAAACACCAAAGTTCTTAAGATAGATCCATGGGGGTCGCTGCAGTGGGACACCCACCGATCAGCCAGTTACCCCTAATCATGATAGGGGGTAAGCTACAATGGCTGGACAACCCCTTTAATATTTCTCATAGCTGAGGGTTTGTTACAGTTGTATCCAGTTTAGACAATCCTCTGTGAGCTAAACACATCCATAGCACAGATCTCTCCCCTGTCCTGATAGTTTGTTACTCTTTACCTGCTCTGATACAAAGTATCAATCTGGAGCCCAAACTAGAGGATTGTCTAGACTGGATACAATTGTAACAAACCCTCATCTGTGAGAATATTAGGTCAGGACATGAGCTGGATGCTAAAAACTGAAACTCAAAATCCATTTGAGAGGGCAGAACATTTCAGTATACAATGACTCAGCTATTCACAGGAAACCTGAATCCTCTGTAAATCCTCCGGTCATTTCTCATCCAGAGAATAAACACGTTCATGTTGTAGGATCCCGTGTGACATGCTAACCGCAGGGCTGTGCCCTAATCCTGGGCAGGGGACACACACAGAACGGTGGGAAAGTGAATGTGGCAGCAGCGGAATAATGGACGGATATCATTACGGGGCTATTGTGACTAACGTCCTCAGCAAACACAGGACGGATAATCCCCGGGCAGGACCTGCCCAGCTAGTAAACGCTGCCAACCTGCCAGTGCAGACGGCTACACACCTGTGTGCCCAGGCCGGGCGGGTTGGGTTTTGTGGTCATGGGTAACCTCAGTGCAGTTCTCATGGCACAGACATAGGAGCTGGCACTGCGCCATGAGGGACCTGGTGTGAACAAGTCCCCGTGGCAAGAGCCTGTGTGCCAGGATGCACATACAGTACTGTGCAAAAGTGTTAGGCAGGCGTGGAAAAAATGCTGCAAAGTGAGAATGCTTTCAGAAATGGAAGGGGAAATAGTTTATTTATATTACTTAACAAAGTGCAAAGTGAAAAAAGAAAAGGGAAGTGTAAATCACATTAATATTTGGTCCTGGGAGTGATGATCCGGCCCCCACAGATATAGCCCTGATCTCAGCATCATCCAGTCTGTCTGGGAAGACATGAAGAGACAGAAGGATTGGAGCAAGCAATATCCACAGAAGATCTGTGCTTAGTTCTCCAAGATGGCAGCAGGAAAAACCTTGCCAAAAAGCCCTGTCAAAAACTGTCTGCAAGTCAAAAATTTTACCCCAAATAATACAATGTATATAGAAAGCAGCCAAAAACATTTCACTCGGACCTTCCAGGCTCCACCTAGTGGACATCAGTAGTAATGACGTTCTGATTGCAGCTCTGCATTACAAGTTGAATATTCTCACTTTAAACGGATTATTTGGTTTGTTCTTTCGCACCAGATGAGATGAATAATCATATAGGGGTCTGTAGGATAACGTTATACATTGTGGATCTTTTCATTATATAAAACCTGTCTATTCCTTAAACACTAGAAAAACTCTTTATCATCACAGTAAAATCACAGGTTACTGAATCCATCCCCCAAGCTCAATGTTTCTCTATAGGGGAGAAGCTGCGTGTCAGTTGCTAGAGTTCCAGTCTGGTCACACTTTTTACAGCTGTTGCGCTTTGCGGTTTTGCAGTGTCATTAAGTTTACTGCGAAAGCTGCACAACCAAAGGTACTAAGGATGGAGGCCGTGCCTGAAGTGAAATCATAAAGATGCAGAATCTCTTGTTATTCCTGAAAAAGATTTTTCTTTTAATGTATTTTTATTTCTTTGTTAATTTCCTCTTAATACTTCCATCCAATAAAATATCCAGTAATAATATTTGGTTTCTGCTTAAAACTTCTCCTGCGCCCTCTGGTGGCAGATCCCAGTAATAACAAAGAAGGATGAATGAATGAATGAATGAATGAATAATACCGGAGAAATAATAAAAATAATTAGCAAACTCCGGATCCGAACTTGTTTGGATAGACCCAAAAGTAAAATGCTAACACTCTGAGGTCTTCTCAATCCACAAGATTTCTGCTATAATTCTTGAAGGCTTTGTCCTCTACGACAACCATTTATTGTTCAATTGCTTGTAAAATACAACGAAGCAAATTTTCTTCTCCCGTTTTGTGTTCACAGCTCCTGCGCAGATTTAAAGGGGAGCTAAACTTTTTTTTTTTCTCTCCATAAATCCAAAGTGCAGGTGAAGATAACAAACTTTGTAATATAGTTTATTAAAGAAAAGTGGCTGTTTCTTCACCTATTTGCCTTTTTCTGCCTCTGATCAAATCTGTACAATAGAAGTCTATGAAGAGGGGAGGCAAAGGAAGAGGAGACTCCTCAATGCAGAGAGACATCTGTGCTGTAGAGAGACAGCTTTCTATCACAACATAGCTGAGATATCGGGAATTACTCTCCAGACTTCTCCTGAAAAGTCTTCTCCAGAAATGACTCATTTAAAGGGGTTTTTTTTTGTTTGTTTTTTTATGGCCTGCCCTTTAATGCTATAGGCGGCCTCATATCTCTGTCTCTCTCCTCCACCCCTCACCTCTCCATAGACTTCATTGTAAACTGACATTACTTGTGTATGGGGTACAGACTGAAATCACTCAGATAAGAGGTAAAGACAGGAGTAATAGTTAGAGACACTTTTATTTTGTGAAGTTTCCTGCAAAATTTCTTCACTTCACCTGACTATTGATTTATAAAAAAATAAATATAAGTTTCCTTACACTTTAAGTGTCTGTCTCCATGGTACCAGACTACAATAAACCCCTTTGTAGTCAGGCCCTGCAGTCATGTGTAATTTATGTTACTCAACTAAACTGCAACATAATGAGTTACTAATATTAATGCATTAAGTGACTGATGATCCTCCAGATGCTACAGTAACGGATATCTGACATCTCGCTGACAGGTCCGGGAACTGGAGAGACAGAACAAGATCCTAAAGACCCAGCTGCATCTCTTAAAGGAGAAGGACACGTATAAGTCTAACATTGATCAGATCACGCTGGGGTCCAGCAACCACCTGAAGCAGCAGATCGATGGCTTCCTACATGAGAAGGACAAGCTGCAGGCCGAGCTCCAGAACATGCAGGCTGTGGTGGAGGAACTCAAGAGCCGGTATGTCCTCCTGTCCAGGGCAGAGGGGCAGACATATAGTGATGTCACAGGTCTATAGGTGGAAGGGGCTCAGCGGTAGCTTCAGCCATATATGTGAGCAGAGATCTTACCCCAACCCTGACAATGCGCAGGTGACATCCATTGACTTGCAGTAACATCACCACAAATAATACCACAAATAATACCGCCATATAGTGCTAATATAATACCGCCATATAGTGCATACATAGTAGCGCCATTATAATACTGCTAAATAGAATCTACTACAGTGATACCAATCCCAGCAGAAGGAATCGCAGGACCACTGCCTTGTATGCCCATAGTATAATGTGGTCCTGTATACTGCATGTACACCGAGCGCTGACTCACTGACACATGTGGAAAACATTGAGATTATATTATGGCATCATATGGCGGTATGTGCGGGGCCCTCAATAATCTACTTCACTTTCCATGTTATTTCTGCAGATACGAGGATGAAATCAACAGAAGGAATCAACTGGAAAATGATTTTGTGCTGACGAAGAAGGTAAGTGTCAGGAAGTGCAGGGGCTATACCACAAGGGGGCAGAATTGTAGATGGGGGCGCTATTGCATTGAAGTCTATGGCTAATATTGCTGCACAGCAATGGTGAGGAGCAGTACTGCAAGCGACAAAGGAAATAAAAATGTGTTAAAATTGCAAAAAGTTTGGAATTCATTTTTTTCCCAACTATATATATAATAATTAGATTATACTTATATATTAATCATGGACTGATCCAAATTCAAAGACTTTGTAGGTGCTGCCATCTACCTGCAGGGTCTATAATGAGATTCTTTTTGGTTTTGCCCCCTCAGGACCTGGACGACACTTATCTCCACAAAGTGGACAATGAGTCCAAGCTGGAGAGTCTGAGCGATGAGATTGAGGTTCTGAAGCAGCTGTATAAGGAGGTAAAGTACAGAATACGTCCATGTCCCAGCTACTTGTCAGTCCGAGGACCCCGGAGAAGCAGCCGACGCTTCCTCATCAACATCTCTGTATCCTGTCAGTGAATGGAGACATACTTAGCACAGCTGAGGGTTTGTTACAATTGTATCCAGTCTAGACAATCCTCTGTGACCAGCAGCGTCTCTCTCCTCTCCTGAGAGTTTGTTACAATGTATCAGTCCAGGTTTTTAATCTCTTTTTTTATTTATTTTTTTCTGTTTTTTAGAATTATGACTTAAACAGCAAAAATAATTTTTGACAGAATCCAAAAAGCAGCAATAAAATCCCTTTTAGAACAATCGTTAGAAATAACTTTTCACTCAGCATAAATAAAATAATAACTGCACGACACCCAAAATATTTTTTTCCATCTTAAAATAATTTTTTTTTCTTCTTTTGTAAACTCAGATAATGAAATCACTTTTTTTCTAATCTGTTTTTTTTTTCCGATTGTAGATTTTTTATTCTATTTTCTGTACATGATTATGGGGGCGGCCATCTTGCCTGAGCTTCTCCTCTGCTCTATTAACTGCATTTAGTGATCTGCTTTACAGCACAGTCATGGCCATAGGCATCAATAGTCATTGAGGTCTATGGGAGAGTCTAGACTTGTTCTGTGCAGGGAGGGGGAGGAGATAAACTGTGACATCATCTATTGTCAGTAGTGATGTAATGATGGCTCAGTGGTGTTTTCTATAGAGGTGTTATCTTCTCTTATAATCCTGTTGTGCTGTCCATGAGGTGACTGCTGAAAAGAAAAGCCCTAAAGAATAGACAATTGCCAGTCTATTATTAGGTTTAGTGGCCATGGTGAAAATTGCAGGATATAGTATTTTTTTTTAATATAGATAGTGGGATGAAAAATGTAAAAAAAAACCTGATCTAAAAACTAGGTCATTTTTTGATTCTTATTGAGCTGACGTGTTTGGTGAAAATTTTAAGGGTAAATTTATCATTTGTGTTGTTTCTCTTTGCTGCAGGAAATCCAGGAGCTGCAGTCGCAGGTGCACAACGACAAAGTGACGGTAGAATTGGACAACAACCGTGATCTGGAGATGAAGCACATTATGGACGAGGTGCGGGCACAGTACCAGACTATGGCGGAGAAGAGTCGGCAGGAGGCCGAGCACTGGTACAAGACCAAGGTGAGAGGCGTCTTCTAAGGGGTCAGAGTGTACCAAGTTACTGTATTGCCATGTGATACCATCCTGTCCTGGTCTTCAAAAAGCCTATGGACCCCACAATGGGCACTTCTGGGAGGACTTGTGGGGGTTCCTGGATGCATCATGTAGGGATTCCATTCTAGGATGTAAGGAGAGGTGTTCATGAACCAGCCGGGGGCGCTATTTTGCTTTGCACTACAGGGCCGCTCTTCCTTACCTATTCCCGTGCCATATACATCAGGTCTTCTGTATATTGTTATTCCCTTGTCCGCAGATTGATGATTTGGTTAATCAGAGTAAACGGGCGAGCGATGAGTTGAAGGCTCTGAAGAATGAGGTGGTGGATCTTCACCGGATGATACAACGTGTCAACAGCGACAACGAGGCCCTAAAGAATCAGGTATAAGGGGCCCCAGTTGTGTCTACAATACCCAACACAGTCCTTACCGACAATGCCCGGAACACGGACCCATACAGTGCCAGGCACACCGCCCCATACGATGCCCGAAACACCGCCCCATACGATGCCCAGCACACCGCCCCATACAATGCCCGGCACACCGCCCCATACAATACCAGGCACACCGCCCCATACAATACCAGGCACACCGCCCCATACAATACCAGGCACACCGCCCCATACAATGCCCGGCACACCGCCCCCATACAATACCAGGCACACCGCCCCATACAATGCCAGGCACACCGCCCCATACAATGCCCGGCACACCGCCCCCATACAATACCAGACACACCGCCCCATACAATGCCCGGCACACCGCCCCATACAATACCAGACACACCACCCCATACAATGCCCGACACACCGCCCCATACAATGCCCGGCACACCGCCCCATACAATACCAGACACACCGCCCCATACAATGCCCGGCACACCACCCCATACAATACCAGGCACACTGCCCCATACAATACCAGACACACCGCCCCCATACAATACCAGACACACCGCCCCATACAATGCCCGGCACACCGCCCCATACAATGCCCGGCACACCGCCCCATACAATACCAGGCACACCGCCCCATACAATGCCCGGCACACCGCCCCATACAATACCAGGCACACCGCCCCATACAATACCAGGCACACCGCCCCATACAATGCCCGGCACACCGCCCCATACAATGCCCGGCACACCGCCCCATACAATGCCCGGCACACCGCCCCATACAATACCAGGCACACCGCCCCATACAATGCCCGGCACACCGCCCCCATACAATACCAGGCACACCGCCCCATACAATGCCCGGCACACCGCCCCCATACAATACCAGACACACCGCCCCATACAATGCCCGGCACACCGCCCCATACAATGCCCGGCACACCGCCCCCATACAATACCAGACACACCGCCCCATACAATGCCCGGCACACCGCCCCCATACAATGCCCGGCACACCGCCCCCATACAATACCAGACACACCGCCCCATACAATGCCCGGCACACCGCCCCATACAATACCCCCGTACCATCACTGCGGCTAATCACATGTGATATCACTGCTAATATGTGACCGGTAACCAACATGTGACCATTGAGGGTGATCACAGCGATCGCCTGAGCCACTTCACTTCTGACCAGGTCAATGTCTGTATGGGATGGAACAGAGGATCGGGGGGTAGGGATCACGTCTTTATTATTTTAAACCACCATAAGCCCCTTATGGGTCTTCCACTTTGCACGGAGCTATCCTTTAAATAGCAGCACAGTTGTCTCCGCCACCAGCCCTGATAAAGGTAAATTGTATATACCTGTCATAGAGGGAGCCCCTACTGGATGTGCAGAGAAGGTGACGGAGCTCGGGGGTCTCTGCTCTATTTCCCACAGAATTGTTATAAGACTTTTTCATCCAATCTTCTTCCTGTTTAATTCTCAGAGGACCAATCTGGAGAACCAAATCACCCACACAGAGGAGAATGGGGAACAAGCAATGCAGAATGCCAAGAGTCACGCTCAGGACCTGGAAGAAGCCCTAAGGAGGGCAAAGCAAGACATGGCTAGGAAAGTGAAAGAATACCAAGATCTGATGAACACCAAGCTGGCGCTGGACATTGAGATCGCAACTTACCAGAAACTGCTGGAGGGCGAAGAGACCCGGTGAGCGGATGGAGACATAGCTGTGTGGCTCTACTAAGTAACTCAGTATTGTACTCCAGAGCTGCACTCACTATTCTGCTGGTGCAGTCACTGTGTACATACATTACATTACTTATCCTGTACTGATCCTGAGTTACATCCTGTATTATACTCCAGAGCTGCGCTCACTATTCTGCTGGTACAGTCACTGTGTACATACATTACATTACTTATCCTGTACTGATCCTGAGTTACATCCTGTATTATACTCCAGAGCTGTGCTCACTATTCTGCTGGTACAGTCACTGTGTACATACATTACATTACTTATCCTGTACTGATCCTGAGTTACATCCTGTATTATACTCCAGAGCTGCGCTCACTATTCTGCTGGTGCAGTCACTGTGTGCATACATTACATTACTTATCCTGTATTATACTCCAGAGCTGTGCTCACTATTCTGCTGGTGCAGTCACTGTGTACATACATTACATTACTTATCCTGTACTGATCCTGAGTTACATCCTGTATTATACTCCAGAGCTGCGCTCACTATTCTGCTGGTGCAGTCACTGTGTACATACATTACATTACTTATCCTGTACTGATCCTGAGTTACATCCTGTATTATACTCCAGAGCTGCGCTCACTATTCTGCTGGTACAGTCACTGTGTACATACATTACATTACTTATCCTGTACTGATCCTGAGTTACATCCTGTATTATACTCCAGAGCTGCGCTCACTATTCTGCTGGTACAGTCACTGTGTACATACATTACATTACTTATCCTGTACTGATCCTGAGTTACATCCTGTATTATACTCCAGAGCTGCACTCACTATTCTGCTGGTACAGTCACTGTGTACATACATTACATTACTTATCCTGTACTGATCCTGAGTTATATCCTGTATTATACTCCAGAGCTGCGCTCACTATTCTGCTGGTGCAGTCACTGTGTACATACATTACATTACTTATCCTGTACTGATCCTGAGTTACATCCTGTATTATACTCCAGAGCTGCACTCACTATTCTGCTGGTACAGTAACTGTGTACATGCATTACATTACTTATCCTGTACTGATCCTGAGTTACATCCTGTATTATACTCCAGAGCTGCGCTCACTATTCTGCTGGTGCAGTCACTGTGTACATACATTACATTACTTATCCTGTACTGATCCTGAGTTACATCCTGTATTATACTCCAGAGCTGCGCTCACTATTCTGCTGGTACAGTCACTGTGTACATACATTACATTACTTATCCTGTACTGATCCTGAGTTACATCCTGTATTATACTCCAGAGCTGCGCTCACTATTCTGCTGGTACAGTCACTGTGTACATACATTACATTACTTATCCTGTACTGATCCTGAGTTACATCCTGTATTATACTCCAGAGCTGCACTCACTATTCTGCTGGTACAGTCACTGTGTACATACATTACATTACTTATCCTGTACTGATCCTGAGTTACATCCTGTATTATACTCCAGAGCTGCGCTCACTATTCTGCTGGTGCAGTCACTGTGTACATACATTACATTACTTATCCTGTACTGATCCTGAGTTACATCCTGTATTATACTCCAGAGCTGCACTCACTATTCTGCTGGTACAGTAACTGTGTACATACATTACATTACTTATCCTGTACTGATCCTGAGTTACATCCTGTATTATACTCCAGAGCTGCGCTCACTATTCTGCTGGTGCAGTCACTGTGTACATACATTACATTACTTATCCTGTACTGATCCTGAGTTACATCATGTATTATACTCCAGAGCTGCGCTCACTATTCTGCTGGTACAGTCACTGTGTACATACATTACATTACTTATCCTGTACTGATCCTGAGTTACATCCTGTATTATACTCCAGAGCTGCGCTCACTATTCTGCTGGTGCAGTCACTGTGTGCATACATTACATTACTTATCCTGTATTATACTCCAGAGCTGTGCTCACTATTCTGCTGGTGCAGTCACTGTGTACATACATTACATTACTTATCCTGTACTGATCCTGAGTTACATCCTGTATTATACTCCAGAGCTGCGCTCACTATTCTGCTGGTGCAGTCACTGTGTACATACATTACATTACTTATCCTGTACTGATCCTGAGTTACATCCTGTATTATACTCCAGAGCTGTGCTCACTATTCTGCTGGTACAGTCACTGTGTACATACATTACATTACTTATCCTGTACTGATCCTGAGTTACATCCTGTATTATACTCCAGAGCTGTGCTCACTATTCTGCTGGTACAGTCACTGTGTACATACATTACATTACTTATCCTGTACTGATCCTGAGTTACATCCTGTATTATACTCCAGAGCTGCGCTCACTATTCTGCTGGTGCAGTCACTGTGTGCATACATTACATTACTTATCCTGTATTATACTCCAGAGCTGTGCTCACTATTCTGCTGGTGCAGTCACTGTGTACATACATTACATTACTTATCCTGTACTGATCCTGAGTTACATCCTGTATTATACTCCAGAGCTGCGCTCACTATTCTGCTGGTGCAGTCACTGTGTACATACATTACATTACTTATCCTGTACTGATCCTGGGTTACATCCTGTATTATACTCCAGAGCTGCGCTCACTATTCTGCTGGTGCAGTCACTGTGTACATACATTACATTACTTATCCTGTACTGATCCTGAGTTACATCCTGTATTATACTCCAGAGCTGCGCTCACTATTCTGCTGGTACAGTCACTGTGTACATACATTACATTACTTATCCTGTACTGATCCTGAGTTACATCCTGTATTATACTCCAGAGCTGCGCTCACTATTTTGCTGGTACAGTCACTGTGTACATACATTACATTACTTATCCTGTACTGATCCTGAGTTACATCCTGTATTATACTCCAGAGCTGCACTCACTATTCTGCTGGTACAGTCACTGTGTACATACATTACATTACTTATCCTGTACTGATCCTGAGTTACATCCTGTATTATACTCCAGAGCTGCGCTCACTATTCTGCTGGTGCAGTCACTGTGTACATACATTACATTACTTATCCTGTACTGATCCTGAGTTACATCCTGTATTATACTCCAGAGCTGCACTCACTATTCTGCTGGTACAGTAACTGTGTACATACATTACATTACTTATCCTGTACTGATCCTGAGTTACATCCTGTATTATACTCCAGAGCTGCGCTCACTATTCTGCTGGTGCAGTCACTGTGTACATACATTACATTACTTATCCTGTACTGATCCTGAGTTACATCCTGTATTATACTCCAGAGCTGCGCTCACTATTCTGCTGGTACAGTCACTGTGTACATACATTACATTACTTATCCTGTACTGATCCTGAGTTACATCCTGTATTATACTCCAGAGCTGTGCTCACTATTCTGCTGGTACAGTCACTGTGTACATACATTACATTACTTATCCTGTACTGATCCTGAGTTACATCCTGTATTATACTCCAGAGCTGCGCTCACTATTCTGCTGGTGCAGTCACTGTGTGCATACATTACATTACTTATCCTGTATTATACTCCAGAGCTGTGCTCACTATTCTGCTGGTGCAGTCACTGTGTACATACATTACATTACTTATCCTGTACTGATCCTGAGTTACATCCTGTATTATACTCCAGAGCTGCGCTCACTATTCTGCTGGTGCAGTCACTGTGTACATACATTACATTACTTATCCTGTACTGATCCTGAGTTACATCCTGTATTATACTCCAGAGCTGCGCTCACTATTCTGCTGGTGCAGTCACTGTGTACATACATTACATTACTTATCCTGTACTGATCCTGAGTTACATCCTGTATTATACTCCAGAGCTGCGCTCACTATTCTGCTGGTACAGTCACTGTGTACATACATTACATTACTTATCCTGTACTGATCCTGAGTTACATCCTGTATTATACTCCAGAGCTGCGCTCACTATTTTGCTGGTACAGTCACTGTGTACATACATTACATTACTTATCCTGTACTGATCCTGAGTTACATCCTGTATTATACTCCAGAGCTGCACTCACTATTCTGCTGGTACAGTCACTGTGTACATACATTACATTACTTATCCTGTACTGATCCTGAGTTACATCCTGTATTATACTCCAGAGCTGCGCTCACTATTCTGCTGGTGCAGTCACTGTGTACATACATTACATTACTTATCCTGTACTGATCCTGAGTTACATCCTGTATTATACTCCAGAGCTGCACTCACTATTCTGCTGGTACAGTAACTGTGTACATACATTACATTACTTATCCTGTACTGATCCTGAGTTACATCCTGTATTATACTCCAGAGCTGCGCTCACTATTCTGCTGGTGCAGTCACTGTGTACATACATTACATTACTTATCCTGTACTGATCCTGAGTTACATCCTGTATTATACTCCAGAGCTGCACTCACTATTCTGCTGGTACAGTCACTGTGTACATACATTACATTACTTATCCTGTACTGATCCTGAGTTACATCCTGTATTATACTCCAGAGCTGCGCTCACTATTCTGCTGGTGCAGTCACTGTGTACATACATTACATTACTTATCCTGTACTGATCCTGAGTTACATCCTGTATTATACTCCAGAGCTGCACTCACTATTCTGCTGGTACAGTAACTGTGTACATACATTACATTACTTATCCTGTACTGATCCTGAGTTACATCCTGTATTATACTCCAGAGCTGCGCTCACTATTCTGCTGGTGCAGTCACTGTGTACATACATTACATTACTTATCCTGAACTGATCCTGAGTTACATCCTGTATTATACTCCAGAGCTGCGCTCACTATTCTGCTGGTACAGTCACTGTGTACATACATTACATTACTTATCCTGTACTGATCCTGAGTTACATCCTGTATTATACTCCAGAGCTGCACTCACTATTCTGCTGGTGCAGTCACTGTGTACATACATTACATTACTTATCCTGTACTGATCCTGAGTTACATCCTGTATTATACTCCAGAGCTGCACTCACTATTCTGCTGGTACAGTCACTGTGTACATACATTACATTACTTATCCTGTACTGATCCTGAGTTACATCCTGTATTATACTCCAGAGCTGCGCTCACTATTCTGCTGGTGCAGTCACTGTGTACATACATTACATTACTTATCCTGTACTGATCCTGAGTTACATCCTGTATTATACTCCAGAGCTGCACTCACTATTCTGCTGGTACAGTAACTGTGTACATACATTACATTACTTATCCTGTACTGATCCTGAGTTACATCCTGTATTATACTCCAGAGCTGCGCTCACTATTCTGCTGGTGCAGTCACTGTGTACATACATTACATTACTTATCCTGTACTGATCCTGAGTTACATCCTGTATTATACTCCAGAGCTGCGCTCACTATTCTGCTGCTTGTTATAGGAAACAGTCAGCAAGCTGGTTGTTGGAAACATCCCCTAACATCTTTGATGATCTCCTATAATGTTACTAAACATAGATGTTGTTTCCTTAGGCTGAAGCACCATCCTTCCAGCTCGCAGGTCAATGCTATGGATAAGCTCGGTGAGTATTTTATCTCTGGGGTTTCCATGGACCGGTGATAATTTCTGTAGAAGTTTTTGTTGGCATTTTCTTTGCCCTCCTCCTCCTCCTCTTCCTCTTCCTCTTCCTCCTCTTCCTCCTATCTTGGCGCTGGGCAGTGTCAGTGATTTTTATTACCATTATCTCTGTGCTGGGATTATTTGTCACTTTATATATGGGGTGAGATCTGGATTCACAGACATCGGTTTCTCCCCAGTGCACGGCAGAGATGCCGCAGGCCACAAAGACTGACAAATAACAAGCAAAGATGGCCGATCTAGTGACACCAGCAACCAAGATGCTTTAGGAGGCCGTAGTAGTATAATGTTGTACCGTGTTAGCCATAGAAAGTAGTGGAAGAGAGAAGAAATCAGGCGATACCTTTTAGAGGCTGACTGAGTATATATGATAAGTTATATATATGATAAGCTTTCGAGAGTCTAGCTCCCTTCTTTAGACATGGTGTAATACTAGAAACTGAAAATTCACAGACTTTTTATACACAAAAGCCATGGAGCTTCAAAGGATTAGGAGGCCGTAGTCAAACTGTTCAAGACATTGATCTGCTGAGTGGTGTATCTAAGCCTAAACTGTGTGATACTGTCTGTTAAGCTGTGTATCTAAGCCTATCTTCTGTGATACTTCACCTTATTTCTGCAGCCAGTCTCTTAAATGTTGATGGGAAAACGTCTTCTATGACAAGAAACTCCCCGAACCCCAAGAAAGTTGTTCTGGTGAAGACAATTGAAACAAGCAACGGCAAGCCGGTGTCTGAAGCCAGTCACTATTCCCAGGAGTGAGGGGTGTACGGAGGAGCCTGCATCCTGTGGACATCCCCCATAACTGCACCCTGCGGACGTCCCCCATATCTGCACCCTGCGGACGTCCCCCATAACTACACCCTGCGGACGTCCCCCATAACTGCACCCTGCGGACATCCCCCATAACTACACCCTGCGGACGTCCCCCATATCTGCTCCCTGCGGACGTCCCCCATATCTGCTCCCTGCGGACGTCCCCCTTAACTGCACCCTGCGGACATCCCCCATAACTACACCCTGCGGACGTCCCCCATAACTACACCCTGCGGACGTCCCCCATAACTGCACCCTGCGGACATCCCCCATAACTACACCCTGCGGACATCCCCATTAACTGCACTCTGCGGATGTCACCCATATCTTCACCCTGCAGACGTCCCCCATATCTGCACCCTGCGGACGTCCCCCATATCTGCACCCTGCGGACGTCCCCCATATCTGCACCCTGCGGACGTCCCCCATATCTGCACCCTGCGGACGTCCCCCATAACTGCACCCTGCCGAGCTCCACCTGCACTCCCAGCTATGAATAACCCTGTCACTGCCTCTAATATACTCCACACAAACAGAAAATAAAGAAGGTGGAGCGCTGAGCCCGTCTGCTATCTGTCCTGCACCTTCCATAGTAGTGACACACACTCACACATGGGCAGTGCATACTGGGGGCTGCAGGGGTGTATACAGGGGGGCATTGTCATGGTTAAAATGGGTCGTCATCAGGAGAACGGCAGCTCCATGATTACCAGGACCCGCCAGTATCCAGTGAGCCCGTCCACCATTACTGTCTATGGACGCGCTCACTGGTTACTGGTGGGGCCCAGAAAGTGAGTTTGGATCTGAATACTCACCGCTCTCTTAGGACTGAGCACTCCTCTGCTCCCGGCACTGGCATTGCTCTGACATATTGGGATTGCCGGTGACAGGAGCAGAGAAGGAGTGCTCAGTCGTAAGAGAGCGGTGAGTACTGAAAAGCATATTCACAGCTCACACCCTGGGCCTGTATTGTGTGTGGGCATTATAGTATGTGAGGACTGGGGGGCATTATAGTATATGAGGGCTGGGGGGCATTATAGTATGTGAGGGCTTGGGGTATTATAGTATGTGTGGGCTGGGGGGCATTATAGTATGTGAGGACTGGGGGGCATTATAGTATGTGAGGACTGGGGGGCATTATAGTATGTGAGGGCTGGGGGCATTATAGTATGTGAGGGCTGGGGGCATTATAGTATGTGAGGGCTGGGGGTATTATAGTATGTGAGGGCTGGGGGCATTATAGTATGTGAGGGCTGGGGGGCATTATAGTATGTGAGGGCTGGGGGGCATTATAGTATGTGAGGGCTGGGGGTATTATAGTATGTGAGGGCTGGAGGCATTATAGTATGTGAGGGCTGGGGGCATTATAGTATGTGAGGGATTGGGGCATTATAGTATGTGAGGGCTGGGGGCATTATAGTATGTGAGGGCTGGGGGGCATTATAGTATGTGAGGGCTGGGGGCATTATAGTATGTGAGGGCTGGAGGCATTATAGTATGTGAGGGCTGGGGGCATTATAGTATGTGAGGGCTGGGGGGCATTATAGTATGTGAGGGCTGGGGGCATTATAGTATGTGAGGGCTGGGGGCATTATAGTATGTGAGGGCTGGGGGGTATTATAGTATTTGAGGGCTGGGGGCATTATAGTATGTGAGGGCTGAGGGTATTATACTGTGCTGGACTCTGAGCATATACTGTGGGGAGCCTGGGGGCATTATAGTATGTGAGGGCTGGGGGCATTATAGTATGTGAGGGCTGGGGGCATTATAGTATGTGAGGGCTGGGGGTATTATACTGTGCTGGACTCTGAGCATATACTGTGGGGAGCCTGGGGGCATTATAGTATATGAGGGCTGGGGGCATTATAGTATGTGAGGGCTGGGGGGCATTATAGTATGTGAGGGCTGGGGGGCATTATAGTATGTGAGGGCTGGGGGCATTATAGTATGTGAGGGCTGGGGGCATTATAGTATGTGAGGGCTGGGGGTATTATAGTATGTGAGGGCTGGGGGCATTATAGTATGTGAGGGCTGGGGGACATTATAGTATGTGAGGGCTGGGGGGTATTATAGTATATGAGGGCTGGGGGTATTATAGTATGTGAGGGCTGGAGGCATTATAGTATGTGAGGGCTGGGGGTATTATAGTATGTGAGGGCTGGAGGCATTATAGTATGTGAGGGCTTGGGGCATTATAGTATGTGAGGGCTGGGGGGCATTATAGTATGTGAGGGCTGGGGGGCATTATAGTATGTGAGGGCTGGGGGGCATTATAGTATGTGAGGGCTGGGGGCATTATAGTATGTGAGGGGTGGGGGTATTATACTGTGCTGGACTCTGAGCATATACTGTGGGGAGCCTGGGGGCATTATAGTATGTGAGGGCTTGGGGTATTATAGTATGTGAGGGCTGGGGGGCATTATAGTATGTGAGGGCTGGGGGCATTATAGTATGTGAGGGCTGCGGGCATTATAGTATGTGAGGGCTGGGGGTATTATAGTATGTGAGGGCTGGGGGCATTATAGTATGTGAGGGCTGGGGGACATTATAGTATGTGAGGGCTGGGGGGTATTATAGTATATGAGGGCTGGGGGTATTATAGTATGTGAGGGCTGGAGGCATTATAGTATGTGAGGGCTGGGGGTATTATAGTATGTGAGGGCTGGAGGCATTATAGTATGTGAGGGCTTGGGGCATTATAGTATGTGAGGGCTGGGGGGCATTATAGTATGTGAGGGCTGGGGGGCATTATAGTATGTGAGGGCTGGGGGGCATTATAGTATGTGAGGGCTGGGGGCATTATAGTATGTGAGGGCTGGGGGTATTATACTGTGCTGGACTCTGAGCATATACTGTGGGGAGCCTGGGGGCATTATAGTATGTGAGGGCTTGGGGTATTATAGTATGTGAGGGCTGGGGGGCATTATAGTATGTGAGGGCTGGGGGCATTATAGTATGTGAGGGCTGCGGGCATTATAGTATGTGAGGGCTGGGGGTATTATACTGTGCTGGACTCTGAGCATATACTGTGGGGAGCCTGGGGACATTATAGTATATGAGGGCTGGGGGCATTATAGTATGTGAGGGCTGGGGGGCATTATAGTATGTGAGAGCTGGGGGGCATTATAGTATGTGAGGGCTGGGGGCATTATAGTATGTGAGGGCTGGGGGTATTATAGTATGTGAGGGCTGGGGGGCATTATAGTATGTGAGGGCTGGGAGCATTATAGTATGTGAGGGCTGGGGGGCATTATAGTATGTGAGGGCTGGGGGGCATTATAGTATGTGAGGGCTGGGGGGCATTATAGTATGTGAGGGCTGGGGGTATTATAGTATGTGAGGGCTGGGAGCATTATAGTATGTGAGGGCTGGGGGGCATTATAGTATGTGAGGGCTGGGGGTCATTATAGTATGTGAGGGCTGGGGGGCATTATAGTATGTGAGGGCTGAGGGGCATTATAGTATGTGAGGGCTGGGGGGCATTATAGTATGTGAGGGCTGGGGGGCATTATAGTATATGAGGGCTGGGGGTATTATAGTATATGAGGGCTGGGGGGCATTATAGTATGTGAGGGCTGGGAGCATTATAGTATGTGAGGGCTGGGGGGCATTATAGTATGTGAGGGCTGGGGGGCATTATAGTATGTGAGGGCTGGGGGGCATTATAGTATATGAGGGCTGGGGGGTATTATAGTATATGAGGGCTGGGGGGCATTATACTGTGCTGGACTCTGAGCATATACTGTAGGGAGCCTGGGGGCATTACACTGTGTTGGAGCTGAGTCATACCCTGTGTTGGCCACAAGGGGCATTATACTGTGCATACATTCATCTAAAGGAAACATACAGAGGCGTAACTAGAAGCTCCTCCTGGGTCTCAATGCAAAATCTGTAACTTGTCATGTGCTATCTATAATGCCGGAGTCTTGCTTTGCTATAATGAGGGCCTTGGAGCCCCCTCAGACTGCTACCTCTACATTATAGGACATTACACCCCTGGGTTCACATCTGCGTTTAAGTCTCCATTGGAGACTCCGTTACAGAGTCTGCCAAAAATCGGCAGAGAAAAAAGTCCTGCACTTTTTTTTCCGCCACTTTCAGTTTAAAAAAAAAAGACACCCCATAGACCCCATTATAGTCAATGGGGTCTGCCGAGCTCCTTGTGTAACCACTGTTTTAGCGTCCGCCTCTCTGTTCAGGTCCCCCTGAGGGAGAGCAAGTGATATACCTGCTGCAGAGGTCTAAGAACCCAATACTTCTCACAGCTGATGGTTTGGTACAATTGTATCAAGTCTAGGTAAATAGCCTGGACTCCAGACTGATATACTTTAGGCTAAGGCTTGGTTCACACTTGTGCTGGGTTCTCCGTCGTTCGGGTCGCCCTGGTGGTTTTCCACTAAAACAGGTGTTACCCGCGGACCCCATAGGCTATGATGCGGTCCGCCGGGTGCCTGTCGGGTGTCCGCCATTTTTATACTGAAACCAGTGGTGAGAAAAGTGGGATAGGGATCGACCTTCCAGAAGGTGGCGGTGGAGGAGAACCAAACACAGCTCGCTGACAGTTTCCAGGTAGAAATACATTCTGGCATAAAGGAGCAAATTAATAGAAAAATCAATTAAAACAGCAACAAAAACAACAATAACATATAACAAAAATGTGATATTTTTCATTCTGGGGCCAATGTCAGGCTTCTTGTGCATATCCTATAGACGCTTCCTTTAAGAATGTGACTGGATGATGATCCTTGTGACCAGATACAAGTCTGTACAGTGATGAAGCGCCTGTGACTTCCGCACGTTCTCTATCTCTGTCTATAATGACTCAATGTAACGTGGCGTCCATGGACAGTGACTACGCTGTGATCTTCCCGGGAGGCCCAGCCTCAGCCAGACCCTGCGATATGTCAGCCAGACGTGATTTACATTGAGATGAAAGGTTCATTTGTTATCAGTATAAATAGCATCGTCCATGGCCGCTACATTCCCAGCTTATCGGGAGAATAGGGATCGGAGTAAGAGAATCACTGCCTTATAAAGACAAGGAGGACGCCTGGGAACCGAAAGGGGGATGATAAGAAGCAGCAAACTCCGTGTCTGAACGTGGCTGTCCCTGCTGGGTACAATGTAGCCGGAAAATACCATCAAGGGCCAGATTGTCTTCCAGTAATGAATATACACCAAAAACTATCTGGGAAAAATGACCAAAAATTTCTAAAGTGACCACCATGACAGCTCCAAGAGGAATGGGAGCTCTAGCCAAATCCACAAAAGTGCGAAGATCCAATATAATGTGTCAGAATATTTCAATAAAAATTGTAACAGTGTCAGTAAAAACTATCCAAGTTCACAAAGGGAAGTCAGGACTCGGCTCTCCATAAAACAACTAGATAAAACCAGCATGGGGCACAGCAAGAGGTAATCCCGAACCTTTAGGGATCCTTAGTCATGGTGAGGCCTTAGTGATCCATCTGAAATACTGCCTGTGAGGAAACACCTTCTTAGGAGATGCAGAAGGAGCTCGAGCGAAATAAACAAGGTAAAATGGACATAAAGAAAAACAGAAAATCTTTCAAAAATTTAAGATCAACTCATTCCGGATGTTCAAACCACCAGGTCGTCCAGTGCTCATCATTAGAAATGGGCGAACCTCTGAACATTCACTTCCTCTCAGGTTCGGACAAAGCGATCCACTGATTCAGTCTAAACAGGTTCGGATAGAATCGGAAGTGACATTATTATACTGTGAAGTCTCTTCATACCCTGGAGTATAATAGGGGGAGTCCCAGGGGAGGTGAAAAAAATAACAAACACTTATACTCACCTTCCCTCACCTCTTTTGGGTCTCCTCGTGGTGTCCGTGCTCTCTCTCGGTCCCCTCGGTGGCATCCTGTGCCCAGGGTCATCACTGAGGACTGTGGTTTGGGCACTCCAAGTGTCATGACATCATTACGCTTAGTGTGTCCATGTGACCCAATCACAGCCCTCACTGGTGACCCTGGGTGTGTGACGTAACCAGGAGAGCGACAGACACTGACAGGAGGCCCAAAAGAGGGAAAGTGAGTATAACTGTTTTATTTTTTTGTCACCTTCCCTGGGCCTCCACCTGTTATACTCTGGGCTCTGAAGAATCCCCAGAATATAATAATTTACCGCAATGCATGTTGTGGCAGCCATTTTCGTTCGTCAAAGATGAATCCCCAATTTGGGATATTCAGGCCAAACCTGGCTTATGCCAAAACGTTTCACACATCTATAACCATTTATAAAGTAAAGAGTATTATTAAAGTAATCCATAAGGTTTGTCATGGCCGCCACGTCACCAGACCATATAATGATGACATCATCGGTGTAGCAGCCATACCAAACAATGAATGGAACAAGGGGGTTAGAATCCGAAGAAACAAACGACTCCTCCCACCATGCTATGAATATATTAGCTAGGAAGGGCAAAAATTTTGCTCAAATCGCTGATGTAGTTAATTGTACAATGCAACGAAGGTTAAAGATGAAATAATATAATATTAATAAATATTCTATTACTGTAAGAAAAAAACATTTACAATCATCCAAATAGTCTGAATATTTATCAAGGTGAAACGAAACGGGAAATGACAAAATCTCTGAGGACTCCATCTACAGAGTGACTGTAAGTCACCGACAACCGCCTATAATCCTGCGTCCATGTAATGTGTTACAGAGATGGTAAAACATGTTCATTGTCTCAAAGACAAACACAACATCTCAGAACAAGAAAATCCTCCCAATCTCTTCACCTTTCATATAAAGAGACAATTACAGCAACAAGAGCTCATAATAGTGCCAATCCCTGTACACAGCCCCACTAGATCTGCCGCAACATAGTCCTAAAATATATCCAGTACTGGAGGACGAGACTGAGCTGGATACAAGGATAGAAGGATAGAGAGATAGAAGGATAGAAGGATAGAGAGATAGAAGGATAGAAGGATAGAGGGATAGAGGGATAGAAGGATAGAGAGATAGAAGGATAGAAGGATAGAGGGATAGAGGGATAGAAGGATAGAGGGATAGAAGGATAGAGGGATAGAGGGATAGAAGGATAGAGGGATAGAGGGATAGAAGGATAGAGAGATAGAAGGATAGAGGGATAGCGGGATAGAAGGATAGAAGGATAGAGGGATAGAAGGATAGAGAGATAGAATGATAGAAGGATAGAGGGATAAAGGGATAGAAGGATAGAGGGATAGAGGGATAGAAGGATAGAGGGATAGAGGGATAAAAGGATAGAGGGATAGAGAGATAGAAGGATAGAGGGATAGAAGGATAGAGGGATAGAGAGATAGAGGGATAGAAGGATAGAGGGATAGAAGGATAGAGGGATAGAGAGATAGAGGGATAGAAGGATAGAGAGATAGATGGATAGAAGGATAAAGGGATAGAAGGATAAAGGGATAGAAGGATAAAGGGATAGAAGGATAGAAGGATAAAGGGATATAAGGATAGAAGGATAGAGGGATAGAAGGATAGAGGGATAGAGAGATAGAAGGATAGAGGGATAGAGGGATAAAAGGATAGAGGGATAGAGAGATAGAAGGATAGAGGGATAGAAGGATAGAGGGATAGAGGGATAGAAGGATAGAGGGATAGAGGGATAGAAGGATAGAAGGATAGAGGGATAGAAGGATAGAGGGATAGAGAGATAGAAGGATAAAAGGATAGAGGGATAGAAGGATAAAGGGATAGA
The DNA here is from genome assembly GCA_947044405.1 of Leptodactylus fallax. NCBI lineage: Eukaryota > Metazoa > Chordata > Amphibia > Anura > Leptodactylidae > Leptodactylus > Leptodactylus fallax. The sequence goes on from CAMRHE010000433.1 coordinate 584,205, forward strand.
GGGATAGAAGGATAGAGGGATAAAGGGATAGAGGGATAGAAGGATAGAGAGATAGAGGGATAGAGGGATAGAAGGATAGAGAGATAGAAGGATAGAGGGATAGAAGGATAGAGAGATAGAAGGATAGAGGGATAGAAGGATAAAGGGATAGAGGGATAGAAGGAAAGAGGGATAGAAGGATAAAGGGATAGAGGGATAGAGGGATAGAAGGATAGAAGGAAAGAAGGATAAAGGGATAGAGGGATAGAAGGATAGAGAGATAGAAGGATAGAGAAATAGAAGGATAGAGGGATAGAAGGATAGAAGGCTAGAGGGATAGAAGGATAGAGAGATAGAAGGATAGAAGAATAGAGGGATAGAAGGATAGAGAGATAGAAGGATAGAGGGATAGAAGGATAAAGGGATAGAGGGATAGAAGGATAGAGGGATAGAAGGATAAAGGGATAGAGGGATAGAAGGATAGAGGGATAGAAGAATAAAGGGATAGAGGGATAGAAGGATAGAGAGATAGAAGGATAGAGAAATAGAAGGATAGAGGGATAGAAGGATAAAGGGATAGAGGGATAGAAGGATAGAGAGATAGAGAGATAGAGGGATAGAGGGATAGAAGGATAGAGGGATAGAAGGATAGAGGGATAGAAGGATAGAGGGATAGAAGGATAAAGGGATAGAGGGATAGAGGGATAGAAGGATAAAGGGATAGAGGGATAGAAGGATAGAGAGATAGAGGGATAGAAGGATAGAGAGATAGAAGGATAGAGGGATAGAAGGATAGAGAGATAGAAGGATAAAAGGATAGAAGGATAAAGGGATAGAGGGATAGAAGGATAGAGGGATAGAAGGATAAAGGGATAGAGGGATAGAAGGATAGAGGGATAGAAGGATAAAGGGATAGAGGGATAGAAGGATAGAGGGATAGAAGGATAGAGGGATAGAGGGATAGAAGGATAGAGGGATAGAGGGATAGAAGGCTAGAGGGATAGAAGGATAGATGGATAGAAGGATAGAGAGATAGAAGGATAGAGGGATAGAGGGATAGAAGGATAGAGAGATAGAGGGATAGAGGGATAGAGGGATAGAAGGATAGAGGGATAGAAGGATAGAGGGATAGAGGGATAGAAGGATAGAGGATAGAGGGATAAAAGGATAGAGGGATAGAGAGATAGAAGGATAGAGGGATAGAAGGATAGAGGGATAGAGAGATAGAGGGATAGAAGGATAGAGGGATAGAAGGATAGAGGGATAGAGAGATAGAGGGATAGAAGGATAGAGAGATAGATGGATAGAAGGATAAAGGGATAGAAGGATAAAGGGATAGAAGGATAAAGGGATAGAAGGATAAAGGGATATAAGGATAGAAGGATAGAGGGATAGAAGGATAGAGGGATAGAGAGATAGAAGGATAGAGGGATAGAGGGATAAAAGGATAGAGGGATAGAGAGATAGAAGGATAGAGGGATAGAAGGATAGAGGGATAGAGGGATAGAAGGATAGAGGGATAGAGGGATAGAAGGATAGAAGGATAGAGGGATAGAAGGATAGAGGGATAGAGAGATAGAAGGATAAAAGGATAGAGGGATAGAAGGATAAAGGGATAGAGGGATAGAAGGATAGAGGGATAAAGGGATAGAGGGATAGAAGGATAGAGAGATAGAGGGATAGAGGGATAGAAGGATAGAGAGATAGAAGGATAGAGGGATAGAAGGATAGAGAGATAGAAGGATAGAGGGATAGAAGGATAAAGGGATAGAGGGATAGAAGGATAGAGGGATAGAAGGATAAAGGGATAGAGGGATAGAGGGATAGAAGGATAGAAGGATAGAAGGATAAAGGGATAGAGGGATAGAAGGATAGAGAGATAGAAGGATAGAGATATAGAAGGATAGAGGGATAGAAGGATAAAGGGATAGAGGGATAGAAGGATAGAGAGATAGAGGGATAGAGGGATAGAAGGATAGAGGGATAGAAGGATAGAGGGATAGAAGGATAGAGGGATAGAAGGATAGAGGGATAGAAGGATAGAGGGATAGAAGGATAGAGAAATAGAGGGATAGAGGGATAAAGGATAAAGGGATAGAGGGATAGAAGGATAGAGAGATAGAGGGATAGAAGGATAGAGGGATAGAGGGATAGAAGGATAGAAGGATAGAAGGATAGAGGGATAGAAGGATAGAGGGATAGAAGGATAGAGAGATAGAAGGATAGAGGGATAGAAGGATAGAGGGATAGAAGGATAGAAGGCTAGAGGGATAGAAGGATAGAGAGATAGAAGGATAGAAGAATAGAGGGATAGAAGGATAGAGAGATAGAAGGATAGAGGGATAGAAGGATAAAGGGATAGAGGGATAGAAGTGATAGAGAGATAGAGGGATAGAAGGATAGAGGGATAGAGGGATAGAAGGATAGAAGGATAGAAGGATAGAGGGATAGAAGGATAGAGGGATAGAAGGATAGAGAGATAGAAGGATAGAGGGATAGAAGGATAGAGGGATAGAAGGATAGAAGGATAGAGGATAGAAGGATAGAGAGATAGAAGGATAGAAGAATAGAGGGATAGAAGGATAGAGAGATAGAAGGATAGAGGGATAGAAGGATAAAGGGATAGAGGGATAGAAGGATAGAGGGATAGAAGGATAAAGGGATATAGGGATAGAGGGATAGAAGGATAGAGGGATAGAAGAATAAAGGGATAGAGGGATAGAAGGATAGAGAGATAGAAGGATAGAGAGATAGAAGGATAGAGGGATAGAAGGATAAAGGGATAGAGGGATAGAAGGATAGAGAGATAGAGGGATAGAGGGATAGAAGGATAGAGGGATAGAAGGATAGAGGGATAGAAGGATAAAGGGATAGAGGGATAGAGGGATAGAAGGATAAAGGGATAGAGGGATAGAAGGATAGAGAGATAGAGGGATAGAAGGATAGAGAGATAGAAGGATAGAGGGATAGAAGGATAGAGAGATAGAAGGATAGAGGGATAGAAGGATAGAGGGATAGAGGGATAGAGGGATAGAAGGATAAAGGGATAGAGGGATAGAAGGATAGAGGGATAGAAGGATAAAGGGATAGAGGGATAGAAGGATAGAGGGAAAGAGGGATAGAAGGATAGAGGGATAGAGGGATAGAAGGATAGAGGGATAGAGGGATAGAGGGATAAAGGGATAGAGGGATAGAGGGATAGAAGGATAAAGGGATAGAGGGATAGAAGGATAGAGAGATAGAGGGATAGAGGGATAGAGGGATAGAAGGATAGAGGGATAGAAGGATAGAGGGATAGAAGGATAGATGGATAGAAGGATAGAGGGATAGAAGGATAGAGGGATAGAAGGATAGAGGGATAGAAGGATGGAAGGATGGAGAGATAGAGGGATAGAGGGATAGAAGGACAGAGGGATAGAGAGATAGAAGGATAGAGGGATATAAGGATAGAAGGATAAAGGGATAGAAGGATAGAGAGATAGAAGGATAGAGGGATAGAGGGATAGAGAGATAGAAGGATAGAGGGATAGAGGGATAGAAGGATAGAGGGATAGAAGGATAGAGGGATAGAGAGATAAAGGGATAGAAGGATAGAGAGATAGAAGGATAGAAGGATAAAGGGATAGAAGGATATAAGGATAGAGGGATAGAAGGATAGAGGGATAGAAGGATAGAGAGATAGAAGGATAGAGGGATAGAAGGATAAAGGGATAGAGAGATAGAAGGATAGAAGGATAAAGGGATAGAGGGATAGAAAGATAGAGGGATAGAGGGATAGAGAGATAGAAGGATAGAGGGATAGAAGGATAGAGGGATAGAGAGATAGAGGGATAGAAGGATAGAGAGATAGAAGATAGATAGAAGGATAAAGGGATAGAAGGATATAAGGATAGAGGGATAAAAGGATAGAGGGATAGAAGGATAGAGAGATAGAAGGATAGAGGGATAGAAGGATAAAGGGATAGAGGGATAGAGAGATAGAAGGATAGAGGATAGAGGGATAGAAAGATAGAGGGATAGAGAGATAGAAGGATAGAGGGATAGAGGATAGAGGGATAGAAGGATAGAGGGATAGAAGGATAGAGGGATAGAGGGATAGAAGGATAGAAGGATAAAGGGATAGAGGAAGATAGAGGGATAGAAGGATAAAGGGATAGAGGGATAGAAGGATAGAAGGATAGAGGGATAGAAGGATAGAGAGATAGAGGGATAGAAGGACAGAGGGATAGAGAGATAGAAGGATAGAGGGATAGAAGGATAAAGGGATAGAGGGATAGAGAGATAGAGGGATAGGAGGATAGAGGGATAGAAGTATAGAAGGAAAAAGGGATAGAAGGATAGAGAGATAGAAGGATAGAGGGATAAAGGGATAGAGGGATAGAAGGATAGAGGTATAGAGGGATAGAAGGATAGAGGGATAGAGGGATATAAGGATAGAGGGATAGAAGGATAGAGGGATAGAGAGATAGAAGGATAGAGGGATAGAAGGATAAAGGGATAGAGGGATAGAGAGATAGAAGGATAGAGGGATAGAAAGATAGAGGGATAGAGAGATAGAAGGATAGAGGGATAGAAGGATAGAGGGATAGAAGGATAGAAGGATAAAGGGATAGAGGGATAGCGAGATAGAGGGATAGAGGGATAGAGAGATAGAAGGATAGAGGGATAGTGGATAGAAGGATAGCGGATAGAGGGATAGAGGGATAGAGGGATAAAGGATAGAGGGATAGAAGGATAGAAGGATAAAGGGATAGAGGGATAGAAGGATAGAGGGATAGAAGGATAAAGGGATAGAGGGATAGAGAGATAGAAGGATAGAGGGATAGAGGATAGAAGGATAGCGGGATAGAGGGATAGAGGGATAGAGGGATAGAAGGATAGAAGGATAGAAGAGGATAGAAGGATAGAAGGATAAAGGGATAGAGGGATAGAAGTATAGAGGGATAGAAGGATAAAGGGATAGAGGGATAGAGAGATAGAGGGATAGAAGGATAGAAGGATAGAGGGATAGAAGGATAGAAGGATAAAGGGATAGAGGGATAGAGAGATAGAAGGATAGAGGGATAGAAGGATAGAGGGATAGAGAGATAGAAGGATAGAGGGATAGAAGGATAAAGGGATAGAGGGATAGAGAGATAGAGGGATAGAAGGATAGAAGGATAAAGGGATAGAAGGATAGAGAGATAGAAGGATAGAGGGATAAAGGGATAGAGGGATAGAGAGATAGAAGGATAGAGGGATAGAAGGATAAAGGGCTAGAGGGATAGAAGGGTAGAGGGTTAGAGGGATAGAAAGATAGAGGGATAGAGAGATAGAAGGATAGAAGGATAGAAGGATAAAGGGATAGAAGGATAGAGAGATAGAAGGATAGAGGGATAGAGGATAGAAGGATAGCGGGATAGAGGGATAGAAGGATAGAGGGATAGAAGGATAGAAGGATAAAGGGATAGAGGGATAGAAGGATAGAGGGATAGAAGGATAAAGGGATAGAAGGATAGAGAGATGGAAAGATAGAGGGATAGAAGGACAGAGGGATAGAGAGATAGAAGGATAGAGGGATAGAAGGATAAAGGGATAGAGGGATAGAGTGATAGAGGGATAGAAGGATAGAGGGATAGAAGGATAGAAGGATAAAGGGATAGAAGGATAGAGAGATAGAAGGATAGAGGGATAGAGAGATAGAAGGATAGAAGGATAGAGGGATAGAAGGATAAAGGGATAGAGGGATAGAAGGATAGAGGGATAAAGGGATAGAGGGATAGAAGGATAGAGAGATAGAGGGATAGAGGGATAGAAGGATAGAGAGATAGAAGGATAGAGGGATAGAAGGATAGAGAGATAGAAGGATAGAGGGATAGAGGATAGAAGGATAGAAGGATAGAGGGATAGAAGGATAAAGGGATAGAGGGATAGAAGGATAGAGGGATAAAGGGATAGAGGGATAGAGAGGATAGAGAGATAGAAGGATAGAGGGATAGAAGGATAGAGGGATAGGATAGAGGGATAGAAGGATAAGGATAGAGGGATAGAGGGATAGAGGGATAGAGGGATAGAGGGATAGAGGGATAGAAGGATAGAGAGATAGAAGGATAGAGATAGAAGGATAGAGGGATAGAAGGATAAAGGGATAGAGGGATAGAAGGATAGAGAGATAGAGGGATAGAGAGATAGAAGGATAGAGGGATAGAAGGATAGAGGGATAGAGGGATAGAAGGATAGAGGGATAGAAGGATAAAGGGATAGAGGGATAGAAGGATAGAGGGATAGAAGGATAGAGGGATAGAGGGATAGAGGGATAGAGGGATAGAAGGATAGAGGGATAGAGGGATAGAAGGATAAGGATAGAGGGATAGAAGGATAGAGAGATAGAAGGATAGAGGGATAGAAGGATAAAGGGATAGAGGGATAGGATAGGATAGAGAGATAGAGGGATAGAGGGATAGAAGGATAGAGGGATAGAAGGATAGAAGGATAAAGGGATAGAGGGATAGAGGGATAGAAGATAGAGGGATAGAAGGATAGAGGGATAGAGGGATAGAAGGATAGAGATAGAGGGATAGAAGGATAGAGGGATAGAGGGATAGAGGGATAGAAGGATAGAAGGATAGAAGGATAAAGGGATAGAAGGATAGAGGGATAGAAGGATAAAGGGATAGAAGGATAGAAGGATAAAGGGTATAAGGATAGAAGGATAGAGGGATAGAAGGATAGAGGGATAGAGAGATAGAAGGATAGAGGGATAGAGGAGGGATAAAAGGATAGAGGGATAGAGAGATAGAAGAGGATAGAGGGATAGAAGGATAGAGGGATAGAGGGATAGAAGGATAGAGGGATAGAGAGGATAGAAGGATAGAGGGATAGAAGGATAGAGGATAGAAGGATAGAGGAATGAGGGATAGAAGGATAGAGGGATAGAGAGATAGAGGGATAGAGGATAAAAGGATAGAGGGATAGAAGGATAGAGGGATAGAAGGGATAGAGGGATAGAGGGATAAAGGGATAGAGGGATAGAAGAAGGATAGAGGGATAGAGGGATAGGGATAGGAGAGAGATAGAAGGATAGAGGGATAGAAGGATAGAGAGATAGAAGGATAGAGGGATAGAAGGATAAAGGGATAGAGGGATAGAGAGATAGAAGGATAGAGGGATAGAGGGATAGAAAGATAGAGGGATAGAGAGATAGAAGGATAGAGGGATAGATAGAGGATAGAGGGATAGAAGGATAAAGGGATAGAAGGATAGAGAGATAGAAGGATAGAGGGATAGAGGATAGAAGGATAGCGGGATAGAGGGATAGAAGGATAGAGGATAGAAGGATAGAGGGATAGAAGGATAGAAGGATAGAGGGATAGAGGGATAGAAGGATAAAGGGATAGAGGGATAGAAGATAAGAGATAGAAAGGATAGAGGGATAGAAGGATAGAGAGATAGATAGGGATAGAAGGACAGAGGGATAGAGAGATAGAAGGATAGAGGGATAGAAGATAGAGGGATAGAGGGATAGAGGGATAGAGGGATAGAGGGATAGGAGGATAGAGGGATAGAAGTATAGAAGGAAAAAGATAGAAGGATAGAGAGATAGAAGGATAGAGGTAGAAAGGGATAGAGGGATAGAAGGTAGATAGAGGGATAGAAGGATAGAGGGATAGAGAGATAAGGATAGAGGGATAGAGGGATAGAGAGAAGGATAGAGGGATAGAGAGATAGGATAGAGGGATAGAAGGATAAAGGGATAGAGGGATAGAGAGATAGAAGGATAGAGGGATAGAAAGATAGAGGGATAGAGAGATAGAGGGATAGAGGGATAGAAGGATAGAGGGATAGAAGGATAGAAGGATAAAGGGATAGAGGAGGATAGAGAGATAGAGGGATAGAGAGATAGAGATAGAGGATAGAGGGATAGAGAGGATAGAGGGATAGAATAGGATAGAGGGATAGAGGATAGAGGGATAGAAGGATAGAGGGATAGAAGGATAGAGGGATAGGAGGATAGAAGGATAGAGGATAAAGTAGGGATAGAGGGATAGAAGGATAGAGGGATAGAAGGATAGAGGGATAGAGGGATAGAGAGATAGAGGGATAGAGGGATAGAGAGATAGAAGGATAGAGGGATAGAGGGATAGAGGGATAGAGGGATAGAGGGATAGAAGGATAGAGGGATAGAAGGATAGAAGGATAGAGGGATAGAGGGATAGAGAGGATAAGGGATAGAAGGGATAGAGGGATAGAGGGATAGAGAGATAGAGGGATAGAGGGATAGAGGGATAGAGGGATAGAGGGATAGAGGGATAGAAGGATAGAGATAGAGGATAGGGATAGAGGGATAGAGAGATAGAGAGTAGAGGGATAGAAGGATAGAGGGATAGAGAGATAGAAGGATAGAGGGATAGAAGGATAAAGGGATAGAGGGATAGAGATAGAGAGGATAGGGGATAGAAGGATAGAAGGATAGAGGGATAGAGTGAGGATAGAGAGATAGAAGGATAGAGGGATAGAAGGAGATAGAAGGATAGAGGGATAGAAGGATAGAGGGATAGAAGGATAGGATAGAGGGATAGAGGATAGAGGGATAGAGAGATAGAAGAGGGATAGAGAGAGAGAGAAGGATAGAAGGATAGAAGGATAGAGATAGAGGATAGAGGGATAGAAGGATAGAGGGATAGAAGGATAGAGGGATAGAGGATAGAAGGATAGAGGGATAGATAGAGAAGATAGATAGAGGGATAGAAGGATAGAGAGATAAAGGGATAGAGGGATGATAGAAGGATAGAGGGATAGAAGGATAAAGGGATAGAAGGATAGAGAGATAGAAGGATAGAGGGATAGAAGGATAGAGGGATAGAGGGATAGAAGGATAGAGGGATAGAAGGATAGAGGGATAGAGAGATAGAGGGATAGAGGATAGAGGGATAGAGGGATAGAAGGATAGAGGGATAGAAGGATAGAAGGATAGAGGGAGAGATAGGATAGAGGATAGAAGGATAGAGGATAGATAGAGAGATAGAAGGATAGAGGGATAGAAGGATAGAGATAGAGGGATAGAGGATAGAAGGATAGGGATAGAGGGATAGAGGGATAGAGAGGATAGAGGGATAGAGGGATAGAAGGATAGAGAGAGAGGGATAGAGGATAGAGGGATAGAAGGATAGAGGGATAGAGAGATAGAGGGATAGAGGATAGAGATAGAAGGATAGAGAGATAGAAGGATAGAGGGATAGAAGGATAGAGGGATAGAGGGATAGAAGGATAGAGGGATAGAAGGATAGAGGGATAGAGGGATAGAAGGATAGAGATAGAGGGATAGAAGGATAGAGGGATAGAGGGATAGAAGGATAGAGGGATAGAAGGATAGAGGGATAGAAGGATAGAGGGATAGAAGGATAAAGGATAGAGGGATAGAAGGATAGAGGGATAGAAGATAGAGGATAGAAGGATAGAGGGATAGAGGGATAGAAGGATAGAGGGATAGAAGGATAGAGGGATAGAAGGATAAAGGGATAGAGGGATAGAGGGATAGAAGATAGAGGGATAGAAGGATAGAGGGATAGAGGGATAGAGGGATAGAAGGATAGAGATAGATAGAGGGATAGAGGGATAGAGGGATAGAGGATAGAGGGATAGAAGGATAGAAGGATAGAAGGATAGAGAGGATAAGATAGAGGGATAGAAGGATAGAGGGATAGAAGGATAGAGGGATAGAAGGATAGAGGATAGAGGGATAGAAGGATAGAGGGATAGAAGGATAGAGGGATAGAGGGATAGAGGGATAGAAGGATAGAGGGATAGGATAGAGGGATAGAGGGATAGAGGGATAGAGGGATAGAGGGATAGAAGTAGAGGGATAGAAGGATAGGGGGATAGAGGGATAGAAGGATAGAGAGGGATAGAAGGATAGGGATAGAGGGATAGAGGGATAGAAGAGAGAGATAGAGGGATAGAAGGATAGAGGGATAGAAGGATAGAGGGATAGAGAGGATAGAAGGATAGAAGGGATAGAAGAGAGAGAGATAGAGAGGATAGAAGGATAGAGAGATAGAAGGATAGAGGGATAGAAGGATAGAGAGAGATAGAGGGATAGAAGGATAGAAGATAGAGGGATAGAGGGATAGAAGGATAGAAGGATAGAGGGATAGAAGGATAGAGGGATAGAAGGATAGAGGGATAGAGGATAGAGGGATAGAAGAGATAGAAGGATAGAGGGATAGAGGATAGAGGGATAGAGGATAGAGGGATAGGATAGAGGGATAGAAGAGAAGGATAGAAGGATAGATAGAGAGAGAGATAGATAGAGGGATAGAAGGATAGAGAGATAGAAGGATAGAGGGATAGAAGGATAGAGAGATAGGAGATAGAGGGATAGAAGGATAGAGGGATAGAAGGATAGAGGGATAGAGGGATAGAAGGATAGAGAGAGGATAGAGGGATAGAAGGATAGAGAGATAGAGGGATAGAGGATAGATAGAAGGATAGAAGGATAGAGGGATAGAGGATAGAGTAGAAGGATAGAGGGATAGAAGGATAGAGGGATAGAAGGATAGAGAGGATAGAGGGATAGAGAGGATAGAAGGATAGAGGGATAGAAGGATAGAGGGATAGAGGATAGAAGGATAGAGGGATAGAGGGATAGAAGGATAGAGAGATAGAGGGATAGAAGGATAGAGGGATAGAGAGGATAAGGATAGAAGGATAGAAGGATAGAGGGATAGAAGGATAGAGGAGAGAGATAGAAGGATAGAAGGATAGAGGGATAGAAGGATAGATGGATAGAGGGATAGAAGGATAGAGGGATAGAGGGATAAGGATAGAAGGATAGAGAGATAGAAGGATAGAGGGATAGAGAGAGGGATAGAGAGGATAGAGGGATAGAAGGATAGAAGGATAAAGGGATAGAGGGATAGAAGGATAGAGAGAAGGATAGAGGAGGGATAGAGGGATAGAAGGATAGAGGGATAGAAGGATAGAGGGATAGAGAGATAGAGGGATAAGGATAGAGGGATAGAGAGATAGAAGGATAGAGGGATAGAAGGAGAGGATAGAGGGATAGAGAGATAGAAGGATAGAGGGATAGAAGGGATAGAGAGATAGAAGGATAGAGGGATAGAAGGATAGAGGGATAGAGGGATAGAAGGATAGAGGAAGAGGATAGAGGGATAGAGGGATAGAGGGATAGAAGAGAGGATAGAGGGATAGAAGGATAGAGGGATAGAGAGATAGAGGGATAGGATAGAGGGATAGAGGGATAGAGGGATAGAGGGATAGAAGGATAGAGAGGATAGAAGGATAGAGGGATAGAAGGATAGATAGAGAGAGATAGAGGGATAGAGGGATAGAAGGTAGGGATAGAGGGATAGAGGGATAGAGGGTATAGAAGGATAGAGGGATAGAGGGATAGAGAGATAGAAGGATAGAGGGATAGAGGGATAGAAGGATAGAAGGATAGAGGATAGAAGGATAGAGGGATAGAAAGGATAGAGGATAGAGGGATAGAGTAGGATAGAGGGATAGAGGGATAGAAGGATAGAGGGATAGAGGGATAGAAGGATAGAGGGATAGAAGGATAGAGGGATAGAAGGATAGAGGGATAGAGGGATAGAGGGATAGAGGGAAGAGAGATAGAGGGATAGAAGGATAGAGGGATAGAAGGATAGAAGAGATAGAGGGATAGAGGGATAGAAGGATAGAGGGATAGAGGGATAGAGGGATAGAGAGATAGAGGATAGAGGGATAGAGAGAGAGGATAGAAGGATAGAGGGATAGAAGGATAGAGAGATAGAAGGATAGGGGATAGAGGGATAGAGGGATAGAGAGATAGAAGGATAGAGGAAGAGATAGAAGGATAGAGGGATAGAAGGATAGAGGGATAGAAGGGATAGAGGATAGAAGGATAGAGGGATAGAGGATAGAGGGATAGAGGGATAGAAGGATAGAGAGAGATAGAAGGATAGAGGGATAGAAGGATAGAGGGATAGGATAGAGGGATAGAGGGATAGAGAGATAGATAGAGGGATAGAGGGATAGAGGGATAGAAGGATAGAGGGATAGAGGGATAGAAGGTAGGGGATAGAAGGATAGAGGGATAGAGGGATAGAGAGATAGAAGGATAGAGGGATAGAGGGATAGAGGGATAGAAGGATAGAGAGATAGAGGGATAGAAGGATAGAGGGATAGAAGGATAGAGGGATAGAAGGATAGAGGGATAGAGGGATAGAAGGATAGAGAGATAGAGGGATAGAGGGATAGAGAGAGGATAGAGGGATAGAGGGATAGAGGGATAGAGGGATAGAAGGATAGAGGGATAGAAAGGATAGAAGGATAGAGGGATAGAAGAAGGGATAGAGGGATAGAGGGATAGAGGGATAGAGGAGGATAGAGGGATAGAGGGATAGAGGGATAGAAGGATAGAGGGATAGAGGGATAGAGGGATAGAGGGATAGAGGGATAGAGGATAGAAGAGAGATAGAGGGATAGAAGGATAGAGGGATAGAAGGATAGAAGGATAGAGGGATAGAGGGATAGAGGGATAGAAGGATAGAGGGATAGAGGGATAGAGGGATAGAGGGATAGAAGGAAGGATAGAGGGATAGAGGGATAGAGAGAAGGATAGAGAGATAGAAGGATAGAGGGATAGAAGGATAGAAGGATAGAGGGATAGAGAGGATAGAGAGATAGAAGGATAGAGGGATAGAGAGAGAGAGGATAGAGAGATAGAAGGATAGAGGGATAGAGAGGAAGAGGATAGAAGGATAGAGGGATAGGAAGATAGGATAGAAGGATAGAGGGATAGAAGGATAGAGGGATAGAGGGATAGAAGGATAGAGGGATAGAGAGGGATAGAGGGATAGAAGGATAGAGAGAGATAGGGATAGAGGGATAGAAGATAGAGGATAGAAGGATAGAGAAGGATAGAAGGATAGAGGGATAGAGGGATAGAGAGATAGAGGGATAGGATAGAGGGATAGAAGGATAGAAGGATAGAGAGATAGAAGGATAGAGGGATAGAGAGGGATAGAGGGATAGAGAGAAGAGGGATAGAAGGATAGAGGGATAGAGGGATAGAGGAGAGAGGATAGAGGGATAGAAGGATAGAGGAAGGGGATAGAGGGATAGAAGGATAGAGGGATAGAAGGATAGAGGGATAGAGGGATAGAGGGATAGAGGAAGAGGATAGGATAGAGAGAGAGGGATAGAAGGATAGAGGGATAGAGGGATAGAGGGATAGAAGGATAGAGGATAGAGGGATAGAGGGATAGAAGGATAGGGATAGAGGGATAGAGGATAGAGGGATAGAAGGATAGAGGGATAGAGGATAGAGGGATAGAGGATAGAGGGATAGAGGGATGAAGGGATAGAGGGATAGAAGGATAGAGGGATAGAAGGATAGAGGGATAGAGGGATAGAGGGATAGAAGGATAGGATAGAGGGATAGAGGGATAGAGATAGAGGGATAGAGGGATAGAAGGATAGAGGGATAGAGGATAGAGGGATAGAAGGATAGAGGGATAGGATAGAGGATAGAAGGATAGAGGGATAGAGAGGATAGAGAGAAGGATAGAGAAGGATAGAGGGATAGAAGGATAGAAGGATAGAGGGATAGAGAGGATAGATAGAGGATAGAGGGATAGAGATAGAGAGAAGGATAGAGGGATAGAGGGATAGAGGATAGGATAGAGGATAGAGGGATAGAAGGATAGAGGGATAGAGGGATAGAGGGATAGAAGGATAGAGGGATAGAGATAGAGGGATAGAAGGATAGAGGGATAGAAGGATAGAAGGGATAGAGGGATAGAGATAGGATAGAGGGATAGAGAGATAGAAGGATAGAGGGATAGAGAGATAGAAGGATAGAGGGATAGAAGTAGGATAGAGAGAGATAGAAGGATAGAGAAGGATAGAGGGATAGAGAGAGGATAGAGGGATAGAGGGATAGAGGGATAGAGGGATAGAGGATAGAGAGAGGATAGAAGGATAGAGGATAGAAGGATAGAGGGATAGAGGGATAGAAGGATAGAGAGAGGGATAGAAGGATAGAAGGATAGAGGGATAGAAGGATAAAGGGATAGAGGGATAGAGAGATAGAGGGATAGAAGGATAGAAGGATAGAGGATAGAGGATAGAGGGATAGAGAGGATAGAGGGATAGAGGGATAGAGGGATAGAGGGATAGAAGGATAGAGGGATAGAAGGATAGAAGGATAAAGGGATAGAGGGATAGAGAGATAGAAGGATAGAGGGATAGAGAGATAGAAGGATAGAGAGAGGGATAGAAGGATAGGGATAGAGGGATAGAAGGATAGAGGGATAGAGGGATAGAGGGATAGAGGATAGAGAGGATAGAGGGATAGAGGATAGAAGGAAGAGGATAGAAGGATAGAGGGATAGAAGGGATAGAAGAGGGATAGAAGGATAGAAGAGATAGGATAGATAGAGGGATAGAGGATAGAGGGATAGAGGGATAGAAGGATAGAGGGATAGAGGATAGAAGGATAGGGATAGAGGGATAGAAGGATAGAGGGATAGAAGGATAGAGAGATAGAAGGATAGAGGGATAGAAGGATAGAAAAGGGATAGAGGGATAGAGGATAGAAGGATAGAGGGATAGAGAGATAGAGGGATAGAAGGATAGAAGGATAGAGGGATAGAAGGATAGAAGGATAGAGGGATAGAGGGATAGAGGGATAGAGAGGATAGAAGGATAGAGGGATAGAAGGATAGAGGGATAGAGGGATAGAGGGATAGAGGGATAGAAGGATAGAGGATAGAGATAGAAGGATAGAGGATAGAGGGATAGAGAGGATAGAAGGATAGAGGGATAGAAGGATAGAGGGATAGAAGGATAGAGGGATAGAGGAGAGATAGAGGGATAGAAGGAGAGATAGAGGGATAGAAGGATAGAGAGATAGAGGGATAGAGGGATAGAAGGATAGAGGGATAGAGGGATAGAGGGATAGAAGGATAGAGGGATAGAGGGATAGAGAGATAGAGGGATAGAAGGATAGAGGGATAGAAGGATAGAGAGGGATAGAGAGGATAGAAGGATAGAGGGATAGAGAGAGGATAGAGGGATAGAGGGATAGAAGGAGATAGGGATAGAGAGATAGAAGGATAGAGGGATAGAAGGATAGAGGGATAGAGGGATAGAGAAGGATAGAGGGATAGAGGGATAGAGAGATAGAGAGATAGAAGGATAGAAGGATAGAGAGGATAGAGGGATAGAGAGATAGAGGGATAGAGGGATAGAGGGATAGAGGATAGAGATAGAGAGATAGGGATAGAGGGATAGAGATAGAGGGATAGAAGGATAGAGGGATAGAGGGATAGAGAGATAGAAGGATAGAGGGATAGAAGGATAGAGAGATAGAGAGATGATAGGAGATAAGGATAGAGGGATAGAGGGATAGAGAGATAGAAGGATAGAGGGATAGAGGATAGAGGGATAGAGGGATAGAGGGATAGAAGGATAGGATAGGGATAGGGATAGAGGATAGAAGGATAGAGAGAGGGGATAGAGGGATAGAGGGATAGAGAAGGATAGAGGGATAGAAGGATAGAGAGAGGGATAGAGGGATAGAGGGATAAGGGATAGAGGGATAGAGGGATAGAGGGATAGAGAGGATAGAGGGATAGAGGGATAGAGGGATAGAAGGATAGAGGGATAGAAGATAGAGAGAGAGATAGAGGGATAGAGGGATAGAGAGATAGAAGGATAGAGGGATAGAAGGATAAGGATAGAGGGATAGAGTAGAGGGATAGAGAGAGATAGAGGGATAGAGGGATAGAGGGATAGAGAGGATAGGATAGAGGGATAGAGGGATAGAGAGAGATAGGGAGGGATAGAGAGAGAGGGATAGGGATAGAAGGATAGAGGGATAGAGGGATAGAGAGATAGAAGGATAGAGGGAGAAGGATAGAAGGGATAGAGGGATAGAGGGATAGAAGGATAGAAGGATAGAGGATAGAAGGATAGAGGGATAGAGGGATAGAGAGGATAGGATAGAAGAGATAGAAGGATAGAGAAGGATAGAGAGAGAGGATAGAGAGATAGAGGGATAGGAGGATAGAGGATAGAAGGATAGAGGGATAGAGGGATAGAGGGATAGAGGGATAGAGAGATAGAGGGATAGAAGGATAGAGGGATAGAGGGATAGAGAGGATAGAAGGATAGAGGGATAGAGGGATAGAGGGATAGAGAGGATAGAGGGATAGAGGATAGAGGGATAGAGGGATAGAAGGATAGAGGGATAGAGGGATAGAGGATAGGATAGAGAGGGATAGAGGGATAGAGGATAGAGAGAGGGATAGAGAGGATAGAGGATAGAGATAGAAGGATAGAGGGATAGAGAGGATAGAAGGATAGAGGGATAGAGGGATAGAGGGATAGAGGGATAGAGAGATAGAGGGATAGAGAGGATAGAAGGATAGAGGGATAGAAGGATAGAGAGAGAGAGATAGAGATAGAAGGATAGAGGGATAGAGGGATAGAAGGATAGAGGATAGAGGGATAGAGAGAGGATAGAGAGGATAGAAGGATAGAAGGGATAGAGGGATAGAAGGATAGAGGGATAGAAGGATAGAAGGATAAAGGGATAGAGGGATAGAGAGATAGAAGGATAGAGAAGAGGGATAGAGGGATAGAAGGATAGAAGGATAGAGGGATAGAAGGGATAGAAGGATAGAGGATAGAGAGGATAGAAGGATAGAAGGGAAGGGATAGAGGGATAGAGAGGATAGAGGGATAGAGGGATAGAGGATAGAGGGATAGAAGGATAGGGATAGAGGGATAGAGGATAGAGGGATAGAAGGATAGAGGGATAGAGAGGGATAGAGGGATAGAAGGGATAGAGAGATAGAAGGATAGAGATAGAAGGATAGAGGGATAGAGGATAGATAGAGAAGGATAGAGGGATAGAAGGATAGAGGGATAGGATAGAAGGATAGAGGGATAGAGAGATAGAAGGATAGAGGGATAGAGAGATAGAGGGATAGAGGGATAGAAGGATAGAGGGATAGAAGGATAGAGGGATAGAGGGATAGAGGGATAGAGGGATAGAAGGATAGAGATAGAGGATAGAGGGATAGAAGGATAGAGGGATAGAAGGATAGAGAGGATAGAGAGTGGATAGAGGGATAGAAGGATAAAGGGATAGAGGGATAGAAGATAGAAGGATAGAGGATAGAGGGATAGAGAGAGGATAGAGGGATAGAAGGATAGAAGGATAGAGGGATAGAAGAAGGATAGAGGGATAGAAGGATAGAAGGATAAAGGGATAGAGGGATAGAGAGATAGAGGGATAGAGGATAGAAGGATAGAGGGATAGGATAGAGGGATAGAGGGATAGAGAGATAGAGATAGAGAGGGATAGAAGGATAGAAGGATAGAGGGATAGAGAGATAGAATGATAGAGGGATAGAGAGGGATAGAAGGATAGAGAGATAGAAGGATAGAGAGATAGAAGGATAGAGGGATAGAAGGATAAAGGGATAGAGGGATAGAGAGATAGGATAGAGGATAGAAGGATAGAGGGATAGAAGGATAGAGAGATAGAAGGATAGAGGGATAGAAGGATAGAGGGATAGAGGGATAGAGGGATAGAAGGATAGAGGGATAGAGAGGGATAGAGGGATAGAGGGATAGAAGGATAGAGAGATAGAAGGATAGAGGGATAGAGGGATAAGAGAGGATAGAGGGATAGAGGGATAGAAGGATAGAGGGATAGAGGGATAGAAGGATAGGATAGAGGGATAGAGGGATAGAGGGATAGAGAGATTAGAAGGATAGAGGGATAGAGAGATAGAAGGATAGAGGGATAGAGGGATAGAGGGATAGAGGGATAGAGAGGATAGAAGGATAGAAGGATAGAGGGATAGATAGGATAGAGAGATAGAAGGATATAAGCCATAGAAGTACAGAGGAGCAGTATTATAGTAGTTATATTCTTGAACATAGAAGGATAGTATGATAGTAGAGATATTCTTGAGCATAGGAGGTAGTATTATAGTGGTTATATTCTTGTACATAGGAGCAGTATTATAGTAGATATATTCTTGTACATAGGAGGTAGTATTATAGTAGTTATATTCTTGTACATAGGGGCAGTATTATAGTGGTTATATTCTTGTACATAGAAGCAGTATTATAGTAGTTATATTCTTGTACATAGGAGGTAGTAATATAGTAGTTATATTCTTGTACATAGGAGTAGTATTATAGTAGTTATATTCTTGTACATAGGAGGTAGTATTATAGTAGTTATATTCTTGTACATAGGAGCAGTATTATAGTAGTTATATTCTTGTACATAGGAGTAGTATTATAGTAGTTATATTCTTGTACGTAGGGGGCAGTATTATAGTAGTTATATTCTTGTACATAGGGGGCAGTATTATAGTAGTTATATTCTTGTACATAGGGGGCAGTATTATAGTAGTTATATTCTTGTACGTAGGGGGCAGTATTATAGTATTTATATTCTTGTACATAGGAGTAGTATTATAGTAGTTATATTTTTGTACGTAGGGGGCAGTATTATAGTAGTTATAT
Organism: Leptodactylus fallax; assembly: GCA_947044405.1. Lineage (NCBI taxonomy): Eukaryota > Metazoa > Chordata > Amphibia > Anura > Leptodactylidae > Leptodactylus > Leptodactylus fallax. The sequence goes on from CAMRHE010000433.1 coordinate 602,721, forward strand.
TCTTGTACATAGGAGTAGTATTATAGTAGTTATATTCTTGTACATAGGAGGTAGTATTATAGTAGTTATATTCTTGTACATAGGAGCAGTATTATAGTAGATATATTCTTGTACATAGGAGTAGTATTATAGTAGTTATATTCTTGTACATAGGGGGCAGTATTATAGTAGTTATATTCTTGTACATAGGAGTAGTATTATAGTAGCTATATTCTTGTACATAGGAGGTAGTATTATAGTAGTTATATTCTTGTACATAGGAGCAGTATTATAGTAGTTATATTCTTGTACATAGGAGGTAGTATTATAGTAGTTATATTCTTGTACATAGGAGGTAGTATTATAGTAGTTATATTCTTGTACATAGGAGGTATTATAGTAGTTATATTCTTGTATATAGGAGCAGTATTATAGTAGTTATATTCTTGTACATAGGAGGTATTATTATAGTAGTTATATTCTTGTACATAGGAGGTATTATAGTAGTTATATTCTTGTACATAGGAGCAGTATTATAGTAGTTATATTCTTGTACATAGGAGGTATTATAGTAGTTATATTCTTGTACATAGGGAGCAGTATTATAGTAGTTATATTCTTATACATAGGAGCAGTATTATAGTAGTTTTATTCTTGTACATAGGAACAGTATTATAGTAGTTATATTCTTGTATATAGGAGGTAGTATTATAGTAGTTATATTCTTGTACATAGGAGCAGTATTATAGTAGTTATATTCTTGTACATAGGAGCAGTATTATAGTAGTTATATTCTTGTACATAGGAGGTAGTATTATAGTAGTTATATTCTTGTACATAGGAGCAGTATTATAGTAGTTATATTCTTGTACATAGGAGCAGTATTATAGTAGTTATATTCTTGTACATAGGATGTAGTATTATAGTAGTTATATTCTTGTACATAGGGAGCAGTATTATACTAGTTATATTCTTGTACACAGCAGTAGTATTATAGTAGTTATATTCTTGTACATAGGGGGCAGTATTATAGTAGTTATATTCTTGTACACAGGAGTAGTATTATAGTAGTTATTTTCTTGTACGTAGGAGCAGTATTATAGTAGTTATATTCTTGTACATAGGAGCAGTATTATAGTAGTTATATTCTTGTATATAGGACCAGTATTATAGTAGTTATATTCTTGTACATAGGAGCAGTATTATAGTAGTTATGTTCTTGTACATAGGAGTAGTATTATAGTAGTTATATTCTTTTACATAGGGGGCAGTATTATAGTAGTTATATTCTTGTATATAGATGGTAGTATTATAGTAGTTATATTCTTGTACATAGGAGCAGTATTATAGTAGTTATATTCTTGTACATAGGAGGTAGTATTATAGTAGTTATATTCTTGTACATAGGAGCGGTATTATAGTAGTTATATTCTTGTACATAGGAGCAGTATTATAGTAGTTATATTCTTGTACATAGGAGTAGTATTATAGTAGTTATATTCTTGTACATAGGAGCAGTATTATAGTAGTTATATTCTTGTACATAGGAGGCAGTATTAGAGTAGTTATATTCTTGTACATAGGAGCAGTATTATAGTAGTTATATTCTTGTACATAGGAGCGGTATTATAAGTAGTTATATTCTTGTACATAGGAGCAGTATTATAGTAGTTATATTCTTGTACATAGGGAGCAGTATTATAGTAGTTATATTCTTATACATAGGAGCAGTATTATAGTAGTTTTTTTCTTGTACATAGGAGCAGTGTTATAGAAGTTATATTCTTGTACATAGGAGCAGTATTATAGTAGTTATATTCTTGTACATAGGATCAGTATTATAGTAGTTATATTCTTGTACATAGGAGGTAGTATTATAGTAGTTATATTCTTGTACATAGGAGCAGTATTATAGTAGTTATATTCTTGTACATAGGAGCAGTATTATAGTAGTTATATTCTTGTACATAGGATGTAGTATTATAGTAGTTATATTCTTGTACATAGGGAGCAGTATTATACTAGTTATATTCTTGTACACAGGAGTAGTATTATAGTAGTTATATTCTTGTACATAGGGGGCAGTATTATAGTAGTTATATTCTTGTACACAGGAGTAGTATTATAGTAGTTATATTCTTGTACGTAGGAGCAGTATTATATTAGTTATATTCTTGAACATAGGAGCAGTATTATAGTAGTTATATTCTTGTACATAGGAGCAGTATTATAGTAGTTATATTCTTGTACATAGGGGGCAGTATTATAGTAGTTATATTCTTGTACATAGGAGTAGTATTATAGTAGTTATATTCTTGTACATAGGAGGTAGTATTATAGTAGTTATATTCTTGTACATAGGAGCAGTATTATAGTAGTTATATTCTTGTACATAGGAGTAGTATTATAGTAGTTATATTCTTGTACATGGGAGCAGTATTATAGAAGATATATTCTTGTACATAGGAGTAGTATTATAGTAGTTATATTCTTGTACATAGGGGGCAGTATTATAGTAGTTATATTCTTGTACATAGGAGTAGTATTATAGTAGCTATATTCTTGTACATAGGAGGTAGTATTATAGTAGTTATATTCTTGTACATAGGAGCAGTATTATAGTAGCTATATTCTTGTACATAGGAGGTAGTATTATAGTAGTTATATTCTTGTACATAGGAGGCAGTATTATAGTAGTTATATTCTTGTACATAGGAGGTAGTATTATAGTAGTTATATTCTTGTACATAGGAGGTATTATAGTAGTTATATTCTTGTACATAGGAGCAGTATTATAGTAGTTATATTCTTGTAAATAGGGAGCAGTATTATAGTAGTTATATTCTTGTACATAGAAGGTAGTATTATAGTAGTTATATTCTTGTATATATAGTCATATGAAAAAGTTTGGGCACCCCTATTAATCTTAATCATTTTTAGTTCTAAATATTTGGGTGTTTGCAACAGCCATTTCAAGTTGATATATCTAATAACTGATGGACACAGTAATATTTCAGGATTGAAATGAGGTTTATTGTACTAACAGAAAATGTGCAATATGCATTAAACCAAAATTTGACCGGTGCAAAAATTTGGGTACCCTTATCATTTTATTGATTTGAATACTCCTAACTACTTTTTACTGACTTACTGAAGCACAAAATTGGTTTTGTAACCTCACTGAGCTTTGAACTTCATAGCCAGGTGTATCCAATCATGAGAAAAGGTATTTAAGGTGGCCAATTGCAAGTTGTTCTCCTATTTGAATCTCCTCTGAAGAGTGGCATCATGGGCTCCTCAAAACAACTCTCAAATGATCTGAAAACAAAGATTGTTCAACATAGTTGTTCAGGGGAAGGATAAAAAAAGTTGTCTCAGAGATTTAACCTGTCAGTTTCCACTGTGAGGAACATAGTAAGGAAATGGAAGACCACAGGGACAGTTCTTGTTAAGCCCAGAAGTGGCAGGCCAAGAAAAATATCAGAAAGGCAGAGAAGAAGAATGGTGAGAACAGTCAAGGACAATCCACAGACCACCTCCAAAGAGCTGCAGCATCATCTTGCTGCAGATGGTGTCACTGTGCATCGGTCAACAATACAGCACACTTTGCACAAGGAGAAGCTGTATGGGAGAGTGATGCGAAAGAAGCCGTGTTCTGAAATCACGCCACAAACAGAGTCGCCTGAGGTATGCAAAAGCACATTTGGACAAGCCAGCTTCATTTTGGAAGAAGGTCTTGTGGACTGATGAAACAAAGATTGAGTTGTTTGGTCATACAAAAAGGCGTTATGCATGGCGCCAAAAAACACAGCATTCCAAGAAAAACACTTGCTACCCACTGTAAAATTTGGTGTAGGTTCCATCATGCTTTGGGGCTGTGTGGCCAATGCCGGCACCAGGAATCTTGTTAAAGTTGAGGGTCGCATGGATTCAACTCAGTATCAGCAGATTCTTGAGAATAATGTACAAGAATCAGTGAGGGGAGATTGTTGTTACGCCGGGGATGGATATTTCAGCAAGACAATGATCCAAAACACAGCTCCAAATCTACTCAGGCATTCATGCAGAGGAACAATTACAATGTTCTGGAATGGCCATCCCAGTCCCCAGACCTGAATATCATTGAACATCTGTGGGATAATGTGAAGCGGGCTGTCCATGCTCGGCGACCATCAAACTTAACTGAACTGGAATTGTTTTGTAAAGAGGAATGGTCAAAAATACCTTCATCCAGGATCCAGGAACTGATTAAAAGCTACAGGAAGCGACTAGAGGCTGTTATTTTTGCAAAAGGAGGATCTACTAAATATTAATGTCACTTTTCTGTTGAGGTGCCCATACTTTTGCACCGGTCAAATTTTGGTTTAATGCATATTGCACATTTTCTGTTAGTACAATAAACCTCATTTCAATCCTGAAATATTACTGTGTCCATCAGTTATTAGATATATCAAATTGAAATGGCTGTTGCAAGCACCCAAATATTTAGAACTAAAAATGATTAAGATTATTAGGGGTGCCCAAACTTTTTCATATGACTGTAGGACCAGTATTATAGTAGTTATATTCTTGTACATAGGAGCAGTATTATAGTAGTTATGTTCTTGTACATAGGAGTAGTATTATAGTAGTTATATTCTTGTACATAGGAGCGATATTATAGTAGTTATATTCTTGTACACAGGAGTAGTATTATAGTAGTTATATTCTTGTACATAGGAGGCAGTATTAGAGTAGTTATATTCTTGTACATAGGAGCAGTATTATAGTAGTTATATTCTTGTACATAGGAGGTAGTATTATAGTAGTTATATTCTTGTACATAGGAGCAGTATTATAGTAGTTATATTCTTGTACATAGGAGCAGTATTATAGTAGTTATATTCTTGTACATAGGAGGTAGTATTATAGTAGATATATTCTTATACATAGGAGCGGTATTATAGTAGTTATATTCTTGTACATAGGAGTAGTATTATAGTAGTTATATTCTTGTACATAGGAGGTAGTATTATAGTAGTTATATTCTTGTACATAGGGAGCAGTATTATAGTAGTTATATTCTTGTACATAGGAGTAGTATTATAGTAGTTATATTCTTGTACATAGGAGCAGTATTATAGTAGTTATATTCTTGTACATAGGGAGCAGTATTATAGTAGTTATATTCTTATACATAGGAGCAGTATTATAGTAGTTATATTCTTATACATAGGAGCAGTATTATAGTAGTTATATTCTTGTACACAGGAGTAGTATTATAATAGTTATATTCTTGTACATAGGAGCAGTATTATAGTAGTTATATTCTTGTACATAGGAGGTAGTATTATAGTAGTTATATTCTTGTACATAGGAGCGGTATTATAGTAGTTATATTCTTGTACATAGGAGCAGTATTATAGTAGTTATATTCTTGTACATAGGAGGTAGTATTATAGTAGATATATTCTTATACATAGGAGCGGTATTATAGTAGTTATATTCTTGTACATAGGAGTAGTATTATAGTAGTTATATTCTTGTACATAGGAGGTAGTATTATAGTAGTTATATTCTTGTACATAGGGAGCAGTATTATAGTAGTTATATTCTTATACATAGGAGCAGTATTATAGTAGTTTTATTCTTGTACATAGGAGCAGTGTTATAGTAGTTATATTCTTGTACATAGGAGCAGTATTATAGTAGTTATATTCTTGTACATAGGATGTAGTATTATAGTAGTTATATTCTTGTACATAGGGAGCAGTATTATATTAGTTATATTCTTGTACACAGGAGTAGTATTATAGTAGTTATATTCTTGTACATAGGGGGCAGTATTATAGTAGTTATATTCTTGTACACAGGAGTAGTATTATAGTAGTTATATTCTTGTACGTAGGAGCAGTATTATAGTAGTTATATTCTTGAACATAGGAGCAGTATTATAGTAGTTATATTCTTGTACATAGGAGCAGTATTATAGTAGTTATATTCTTGTATATAGGAGCAGTATTATAGTAGTTATATTCTTGTACATAGGAAGTAGTATTATAGTAGTTATATTCTTGTACATAGGAGGTAGTATTATAGTAGTTATATTCTTGTACATAGGAGCAGTATTATAGTAGTTATATTCTTGTACATAGGAGTAGTATTATAGTAGTTATATTCTTTTACATAGGGGGCAGTATTATAGTAGTTATATTCTTGTACATAGGAGGTAGTATTATAGTAGTTATATTCTTGTACATAGGAGCGGTATTATAGTAGTTATATTCTTGTACATAGGAGCGGTATTATAGTAGTTATATTCTTGTACATAGGAGCAGTATTATAGTAGTTATATTCTTGTACATAGGAGGCAGTATTATAGTAGTTATATTCTTTTACATAGGAACAGTATTATAGTAGTTATATTCTTGTACATAGGAGCAGTATTATAGTAGTTGTATTCTTGTACATAGAGGGCAGTATTATAGTAGTTATATTCTTGTACATAGGAGTAGTATTATAGTAGTTATATTCTTGTACATAGGAGGTAGTATTATAGTAGTTATATTCTTGTACATAGGAGCAGTATTATAGTAGTTATATTCTTGTACATAGGGGGCAGTATTATAGTAGTTATATTCTTGTACATAGGAGGTAGTATTATAGTAGTTATATTCTTGTACATAGGAGCAGTATTATAGTAGTTATATTCTTGTACATAGGGGGCAGTATTATAGTAGTTATATTCTTGTACATAGGAGCAGTATTATAGTAGTTATATTCTTGTACATAGGAGTAGTATTATAGTAGTTATATTCTTGTACATAGGAACAGTATTATAGTAGTTATATTCTTGTACATAGGAGTAGTATTATAGTAAAGAAAGTTATATTCTTGTACATAGGAGCGGTATTATAGTAGTGATATTCTTGTACATAGGAACAGTATTATAGTAGTTATATTCTTGCACATAGGAGCAGTATTATAGTAGTTATATTCTTGGACATAGGGCAGTATTATAGTAGTTATATTCTTGTACATAGGAGCAGTATTATAGTAGTTATATTCTTGGACATAGGGAGCAGTATTATAGTAGTTATATTCTTGTACATAGGAGCAGTATTATAGTAGTTATATTCTTGTACATAGGAACAGTATTATAGTAGTTATATTCTTGCACATAGGAGCAGTATTATAGTAGTTATATTCTTGTACATAGGGCAGTATTATAGTAGTTATATTCTTGTACATAGGAGCAGTATTATAGTAGTTATATTCTTGTACATAGGAGCAGTATTATAGTAGTTATATTCTTGTACATAGGAGCAGTATTATAGTAGTTATATTCTTGTACATAGGAGCAGTATTATAGTAGTTATATTCTTGTATATCCTAGGCAGTAGTATAGTAGTTATATTCATGTATATACTAGGCAGTGTTCTATCTGGTAATTTAGAGGGTTTTTCGTTTAGCTGTAATAATTTAATGATTTCCTATACAATATTTTACGTTGCTGTCATTTTCCATGCTTCATATTCACTTACTGTAGTTTGTTCTTGCCCGTTTTCCAATATGTTTTTCACATTACCTGACATCAATAAAATGTCTGACTTTTTAATAAGAATAATATCACTTCTTTGCACATGATAACCTGACATCTGTTAATAGAGGTTCAGTGCGGTGACGTCTTGCGCGTTCGGGGTCACTCAGTGTTCATGCGCTAATTTCATGATAACGTCATTCATATTGTCTTCTGTCTTGCACACACAAAAGAACTGGGAAATCAGATAAAGATGTTTATTTGTGTCGCTTGTCTTGGGTTATAGAGTCAGGACAACATCTCCAGCACGTGTCCTCTGCTCACCTCAGGATGTCTGGAGGGAAAAGGAGACCGGGGATGTGTATAATGTGCTCTCCAGAGTCTTCACGCTCAGGGATTTATTTTATGATATATATATTTTTTATCTATTTTATTTATTTTGGTATTGAGGAAATCTTATGCATTTCTGCCATCATGCTGCTCCTATAGGTGCTTTTCCGGCATCATGCGACGTGATAAATCTAGAGTAAATATTCCCCATGTATAACGCTATCCTTATTAATGCCTAAAAGCTATATCATTATAGTGGTCAGAGACGTATGATTCTGATACAGAGCTCCATATCTTCTGCATAGATACAGAGCACCACTAGAGGGAGCTTAGGAGCTTATGGCATACTGTGCAATCCTGAAGGTGAATGGCCGCAGGGTTATTCTAATGTTTGGGGGGTTTCTCACATCTGAGACCCCATAAACATCACTAATATCTGAGCAAGCCTTCATATAGGAGGAAACAGCAATCAAATAAGAAACAAAATTGAAAATATTTAGTGTCCTAGTCCCAATCCCTCTTATTTCCTCCATTATGCGGGAGTCCTCGGTTCGAATCCTGCCAGGGACAACATCTGCAAGGAGTTTGTATGTTCTCCCCGTGTTTGCGTGGGATTCCTCCGGGTACTCCGGTTTCCTCCCACATTCCAAAGACATACTGATATGGAATGTAGATTGTGAGCCCTATATGGGACAGTGACTGACAATGTCTGTAAAGCGCTGCGGAATATAATGGCGCTATACAAGTAAGCATAATAAATAAATAAATAAATATATAAATAATAACATGTGGTTGACCTTTATCCTCTGCAATTTTATGTTATGAGTTTCACTCATATCTCCTGTGTCGCGCCCTCTGAGTTTTCCTCCAGCTATGACATCCAACCAATGTCTTCATTTCACAGAAATTCATGGTTTTCCCTGCCGGGTCCTGGATACGAGCCAGAAAAATCTAAACAGTGTCCTGGATATAATAACATAACAAATAGAGGAAGCACTTAACAAGTTTATAAAAAGCCGAGGAGGCCGGAGGGGAGCGACGAGAGGAAAGTGAGGTGACCGGAGAGCGGGGCAGGAATGTAATCTTATTGTATGGAGGAGCAGATCTGTGTAATGTGCCGGACACTTCCAGGCAGAGGACACGTATAACATGTGACACCAACACTAACTGCGAGGAGAAGAGCAAGGACCAAGGGAAGAGAGCGAAAGAATATAGAAATAATCTATGTAACTAGTCTAGTAATTGTGTACATACATTACTGATCGTCAGTTACATCCTGTATTATACTCCAGAGCTGCGCTCACTATTCTGCTGGTACAGTCACTGTGTGTATACATTACATTACTTATCCTGTACTGATCCTGAGTTACATCCTGTATTATACTCCAGAGCTGCACTCACTATTCTGCTGGTACAGTCACTGTGTACATACATTACATTACTTATCCTGTACTGATCCTGAGTTACATCCTGTATTATACTCCAGAGCTGCGCTCACTATTCTGCTGGTGCAGTCACTGTGTACATACATTACATTACTTATCCTGTACTGATCCTGAGTTACATCCTGTATTATACTCCAGAGCTGCGCTCACTATTCTGCTGGTGCAGTCACTGTGTACATACATTACATTACTTATCCTGTACTGATCCTGAGTTACATCCTGTATTATACTCCAGAGCTGCGCTCACTATTCTGCTGGTGCAGTCACTGTGTACATACATTACATTACTTATCTTGTACTAATCCTGAGTTACATCCTGTATTATACTCCAGAGCTGCGCTCACTATTCTGCTGGTGCAGTCACTGTGTACATACATTACATTACTTATCTTGTACTAATCCTGAGTTACATCCTGTATTATACTCCAGAGCTGCGCTCACTATTCTGCTGGTACAGTCACTGTGTACATACATTACATTACTTATCCTGTACTGATCCTGAGTTACATCCTGTATTATACTCCAGAGCTGCACTCACTATTCTGCTGGTGCAGTCACTGTGTACATACATTACTTATCCTGTACTGATCCTGAGTTACATCCTGTATTATACTCCAGAGCTGCGCTCACTATTCTGCTGGTGCAGTCACTGTGTACATACATTACATTACTTATCCTGTACTGATCCTGAGTTATATCCTGTATTATACTCCAGAGCTGCGCTCACTATTCTGCTGGTACAGTCACTGTGTACATACATTACATTACTTATCCTGTACTGATCCTGAGTTACATCCTGTATTATACTCCAGAGCTGCGCTCACTATTCTGCTGGTGCAGTCACTGTGTACATACATTACATTACTTATCCTGTACTGATCCTGAGTTATATCCTGTATTATACTCCAGAGCTGCGCTCACTATTCTGCTGGTACAGTCACTGTGTACATACATTACATTACTTATCCTGTACTGATCCTGAGTTACATCCTGTATTATACTCCAGAGCTGCACTCACTATTCTGCTGGTACAGTCACTGTGTACATACATTACATTACTTATCTTGTACTGATCCTGAGTTACATCCAGTATTATACTCCAGAGCTGCACTCACTATTCTGCTGGTGGAGTTAACTACTATGCCACAGGGGGAGACAGGGAAGGTGTTGGAGTGGCAGAATTACTGAAAGCACATAGCTCAGTCCAAATTTGGACTTTGCCACAACTTTCCCAGACTCCTGAATGGCAATTATACAGCCTAACACTCCCCCCTCCTGTGTATGACAGGTGAGGACGACCGCTAGACCACTATATCACTATTTCATGTCTCGCTCCTGCATTTCCCTCCTTTCTGTATTTGCACTCTTTCTGGGTGACATTCTTCTCCTCGCCCTAATGGTTTTTTTGGCAAAGGTCGCGGCGTGTCAGGGACATCCTCTCCGCCGTGTACCCAGTATCTGAGGGACAGGTGAGCAGGCGGCTCCTTAATATGACTGTTTACCTGTATGAATAAGTCCCCTTAGCAAACACATTAATCCCGCTGGATGTCAGGGCGAGATCCGGCGCTGGACATTTCTGTGTTTGCAGTCTTAAAATTTACGAGCGGAGAGCTGCGCTGCCCGCAGACGCCATCATTGAGTCAAACATTGTAAAGTGTCCATTGTGCACAGGCTGGGGCCACATTTACTGCCAGTCCTAAGTTTCCATGACAGGCTGATTATATTATCCATGAAAAAATCTATAGGTAATTGGACCGCACAGCAAACCCATCATGTGACAATATATCTTTATGGCAGTCGTGGTTGTGTTTCTCCGATACACAGCTCCAAATCCTCTGCATCCATTCACACAGACATAGCGTTAAATGATATAATTCTGGCTGCCTGCCGTGACCACTAGGGGGAGCTCACTGCATAGGGATGTATACAGCTAGCATTGAACTCAGTGGGGCTGTATAAATGTATATGCACTGAGCTCCACCTAGTGGTGGTTGCAGGCAATACTATGATAGATGGGGCTGGTCAGCACTGGACTCCTCAGCACTCACCAGGAGTCATGGGCAGAAAATATTACAAGATCTGTGAAGTCGACTGTTCTGGAAATGCAAATAGTTTCAATAAGGGCATCCTAAAAGGGATTGTCCAGTCTTATGTCTATCTGGATGACCCCTTTAACTACTGTGCCAGTTCTTCACACGATCTCTGCTTGCTGTCAGTGGATTGGAGAGATCACACAGAGAGCACCAAGGTGCCGAGGGCAGTAGGTCAGTGCCAGGACGGCGCGGAGGACCACAGTTTCTCCTTTGGCTTCCTGTCCATGGAGTCTGTGGCTTCTGTGGCAAAGGAGCCTTAATGTCTTCCCTGAAGATGACTTGGTTTCACATCAGCACAATGAGGAAAGAGCAGAAATAGAGAGAAGTCACTACATGAGCAGATGTAGCAGAGCTGGAGGTATCACGTGCATCGTCATATTGCATTTGGTTAACATATTGTGGAAGATAATGGCAGTCCCATGTAAGGCGTTATGCCCATGACCGAGTGTGCATGTCAAGGCTCTTCCCAGGGGATTCCGATGCTTCGTGCTTCTCCTGCTATGTTACATCAGAACATTGAAGTCAATGGGAACGGAAGACACTTGGATGTCCCCGAGTGTCACATGAGTGCATTATGCTAAAAAATCTGAACTAACTTACCCCGCACACTCGGCCGTGTGATGAGGCCAAAAACTACAGATATGATAGTGTAAGAAAAACAAACTCAGCTCTGCTACATCTGTGGATATTAAACATAGACCGGCTGAAGTGCACAATCTTATAGATAAGAGATACCAGCACCAGTACTTGATGGGGATGTAGTGCTGCTTCTCAGAGACCACATGATAGGCTTAGATACAGTGAGGCAGGTGACAGTATCATACATGATAGGCTTAGATACGTTGGCTCAGTAGACAGTATCATCCATGATACTGTCAGGTGACAGTATCAAATATGGTTAATGTGAGGCTTAAATACATACAGTGGCTTGCAAAAGTCTTCATACCCCTTCAACTTTGTCACATTTTGTCACAGCCACAAACTTTAATGTTTTTTATTGAGATTTTCATTGATAACAACACAAAGTATCAAATAATTGTGAAGTGGAAGGAAAATGATACAAGGTTATCAACATAACGTAATCTAATACAAATCTGAAAAGTGTGATGTGCAAAAGTCTTCAGCCCCCCTATAACAATACCTTGTAGAGCCGCCTGTCACTGCCATTCCAGCTCCAAGTCTTTTGGGCTCTGTCTCTACCAGCTTTGCACATCTAGAGATGAGATTTCTGCCTCTTCTTCTTCTTCTTTGCAGCCAGATTGGATGGAGCGTCTGTGATCAGTAATTTTCATGTCTTGCCACAGATGCTCAATGGGATTTGGGTCTGGACTGTAACTGGGTCTAACCCCGGAATATTCTGTCATCTAAACTTTCCCCTGGAGCTCGGGCTGAAGGTTTAGGGTCATTGTCTTGCTGGAATCTCCTTCCAGTCTCAAGTCTTTTGCAGCCTCCAGTCTCAGGTTTTCTTCCAGGATTGGCCTGTATTTAGCTCCATCCATCTTGCCATCACCTCTGAGCAGCTTCCCTGTCCCCCCAGCATGATGCTGCCCCCTATGTGTCACAGTGGGGATGACGGTGTGCTCAGGGGGGATGAGCAGGGTTACTTTTCTGCCACACATAGGGCTTTGTATTTAGGCCATAAAGTTCCCCTTTGGTCTCCTCTGAGCAGAGCACCTTCTCCCACATGTTTGCTGTGTCCGCTACATGACTTGTGGCCATAAACTGCAGACGCCACTTCTTATGTCTTTCTTTCTACAATGGTTTTCTTCTTTCTGCTCTTCCATATAGATTGTCAGATTTGTGGAGTGCGCAGTGACTTCTAGTTGTCCTGTGGACAGATTCTCCCTGTACCTGAGCTGTGGATTTCTGCAGCTCCTCCAGAGTGACCATGGGCCTCTTGTCTCCTCCTCTGACCAGTGCTCTCCTTGCTCAGTGATCTGTCAGTTTAGGTGGTCGGCCATGTCTTGGTAGGTTTGCAGTTGTAGAATACTTTTTCCATTTTTGGATGATGGATTGAACAGCTCCTTGGGATGCTCAGAGCTTGGGATATGTTTTTATAACCTAACCCTGCTTTAAACTTCTCCACAACTTTATCTCTGAGCTGTCTGGTGAGTTCCTTGGTCTTCATGATGCTGTTTGTTCACTAGTGTCCTCTAACAAACCACTGAGGCCTTCACAGAACAGATGGATTTATACTGAGACTACATTACACACAGCAGGACTCTATTAACTCATTAAGTGACTTCTGAAGGCAGTTGTGTGCACTGGATTTTATTTAGGGGTATCAGAGTACAGGGGGCTGAAGACTTTTGCACGTCACACTTTTCAGATTTTTATTTGATTAAAATTTTGAAAATCTTGTATCATTTTCCTTCCACTTCACAATTATCTGCTACTTTGTGTTATCACTTAAAATCTCAATAAAATACATTTAAGTTTGTGGTTGAAAAGTGACAAAATGTGAAAAAGTTCATGGGGTATGAAGACTTTTACAAGGCACTGTAGGCTTAGCAGACTGTGTTATGTAGGAGAAGCTTAGATACACCAGATTAGCAGACACTATGATAGGATCAAATACAACTGCTCAGCAGGCAGTATCACACATGATAGGTTTAGATACACAGCTCAGCAGGCAGTATCACACAGGATAGGATTAGATACACTGGCATAGCAGACAAATTCCATCTACTTTCATCATCACATTACTTCCTCCGCATTAACCCCTGCTCTCCTGGATCTGCTGTGATTTATGGAACATCTGAGACAAGTTTAGATTTTATATTAACATCGGGACATTAGCGAGATAACAATAAGGCGGTAATATATACAGAGGGACAGATCAGGATTCTGCGAAACTTTCCCGAAAACAGAGAGATTCAAAGATAATTGTGTTTAACCCCAATATCCCCCTGGGCCAGGGGTGTGAGATCCAGGGGGCTGTTTGCAGGGTCCTCACAGATCCTGTATCTGGGCCCAGGCAGTAGCTCCCATGGTGTGATCACTTTGTCAGAGTCACCCAGGCTTTATAGGCGTGCACAGCCCCTGCTCTCTCCTCCTTACCTCTAAAGGGTTAAGGGATCGTAACAAATGGTTTAACCCCCTAAATGCTGCTATTAAATTGATGAGGTATCTACGTCTTATACCCAGCTACAGAGGGAACAAGAGCTCAGATTAGATTAGACTTTTAGACCAGGAGATTCGGCAGTAATGGCCGACTGACTGCGCAGATTCACCATAATGCACAATAATGATAGCGACAAATGTGTCTCTTACATGTCCGACATAGAAGAACAGCCCGGCATGTACATGGCCATATGTCCCAGCAGCCTGATAGAGAAGACTGATAACAGACAAGAGATAAGATGTCAATGATTGATAAGATTGAGAAGATAATGGAGAAGCCCAAACATCAGTGTCATCTGTATATAGCAAGGAGCAGAACATCATCCTGAGACACTGCAAATGCCTTAGACACAATTCACACCTGGAACCTGCAGAAGGCTAAAAGTACAACAGTCATAGAAACAACTTATCTGTAACAATCACAACTTTATACATTTCTACAAATATAGTAGCAGTATTATAGTAGTTATATTCTTGTACATAGGAGTAGTATTATAGTAGTTATATTCTTGTACATAGGGGCAGTATTATAGTAGTTATATTCTTGTACATAGGAGTAGTATTATAGTAGTTATATTCTTGTACATAGGAGCAGTATTATAGTAGTTATATTCTTGTACATAGGGGCAGTATTATAGTAGTTATATTCTTGTACATAGGGAGCAGTATTATAGTAGTTATATTCTTGTACATAGGAGTAGTATTATAGTAGTTATATTCTTGTACATAGGAGGTAGTATTATAGTAGTTATATTCTTGTACATAGGGAGCAGTATTATAGTAGTTATATTCTTGTACATAGGAGCAGTATTATAGTAGTTATATTCTTGTACATAGGAGTAGTATTATAGTAGTTATATTCTTGTACATAGGAGCAGTATTATAGTAGTTATATTCTTGTACATAGGGGCAGTATTATAGTAGTTATATTTGTGTACATAGGGGCAGTATTATAGTAGTTATATTCTTGTACATAGGAGCAGTATTATAGTAGTTATATTCTTGTACATAGGGGGCAGTATTATAGTAGTTATATTCTTGTACATAGCAGGTAGTATAGTAGTTATATTCTTGTATATAGGAGTAGTATTATAGTAGTTATATTCTTGTACATAGGAGGCAGTATTATAGTAGTTATATTCTTGTACATAGGTAGTATTATAGTAGTTATATTCTTGTACATAGGGGCAGTATTATAGTAGTTATATTCTTGTACATAGGAGCAGTATTATAGTAGTTATATTTTTGCACATAGGGGCAGTATTATAGTAGTTATATTCCTGTACATAGGGGGCAGTATTATAGTAGTTATATTCTTGTACATAGGAGCAGTATTATAGTAGTTATATTCTTGTACATAGTAGCAGTATTATAGTAGTTATATTCTTGTACATAGGAGGTAGTATTATAGTAGTTATATTCTTGTACATAGGAGCAGTATTATAGTAGTTATATTCTTGTACATAGGGGGCATTATTATAGTAGTTATATTCTTGTACATAGGAGCAGTATTATAGTAGTTATATTCTTGTACATAGGAGCAGTATTATAGTAGTTATATTCTTGTACATAGGAGGTAGTATTATAGTAGTTATATTCTTGTACATAGGAGTAGTATTATAGTAGTTATATTCTTGTACATAGGGAGCAGTATTATAGTAGTTATATTCTTGTACATAGGAGTAGTATTATAGTAGTTATAGTCTTGTACATAGGAGCAGTATTATAGTAGTTATATTCTTGTACATAGGAGCAGTATTATAGTAGTTATATTCTTGTACATAGGAGTAGTATTATAGTAGTTATATTCTTGTACATAGGGGCAGTATTATAGTAGTTATATTCTTGTACATAGGAGTAGTATTATAGTAGTTATATTCTTGTACATAGGGGCAGTATTATAGTAGTTATATTCTTGTACATAGGCAGTAGTATTATAGTAGTTATATTCTTGTACATAGGAGCAATATTATATTAGTTATATTCTTGTACATAGGAGGTAGTATTATAGTAGTTATATTCTTGTACATAGGAGGTAGTATTATCGTAGGTATATTCTTGTACATAGGAGGTAGTATTATAGTAGTTATATTCTTGTACATAGGGGCAGTATTATAGGAGTTATATTCTTGCACATAGG
This sequence comes from Leptodactylus fallax, assembly GCA_947044405.1. Taxonomy (NCBI): domain Eukaryota; kingdom Metazoa; phylum Chordata; class Amphibia; order Anura; family Leptodactylidae; genus Leptodactylus; species Leptodactylus fallax. Next base: position 619,350 of record CAMRHE010000433.1, read on the forward strand.
GGCAGTATTATAGTAGTTATATTCTTGTACATAGGAGCAGTATTATAGGAGTTATATTCTTGTACATAGGGGCAGTATTATAGTAGTTATATTCTTGTACATAGGAGTAGTATTATAGTAGTTATATTCTTGTACATAGGAGCAGTATTATAGTAGTTATATTCTTGTACATAGGAGGTAGTATTATAGTATTTATATTCTTGTACATAGGAGCAGTATTATAGTAGTTATATTCTTGTACATAGGAGCAGTATTATAGTAGTTATATTCTTGTACATAGGAGCAGTATTATAGTAGTTATATTCTTGTACATAGGGGGCAGTATTATAGTAGTTATATTCTTGTACATAGGAGGCAATTTTTATTAAAGTAAAAACCAACATAAATACAATGAAACAATGATTCTTTCAATTATTTCATACATTTTGTATGTACAGAGAGTTATCAAGCAGAAAGTACCTAAAGCAAAATCAACTTAAAGAGTCCACACCTGTTGGGAAAAAAATAAATAAATAAATAAAAAACAGAACACAAGGTAAAAATAAATGACCAAACTTAAACCATATCCACATTCCTCCATAGTCTTCTGTCTCTCTGGTTTCTCTTTATCTCCAGTGATTTTATCCACCTGAGCTCAGATAATATTTGTCTGACTACGAATTCATGGTCAAAATTCTCGCTGAATATGGAGACTCGGGTTCTTGCGTGCCAGTGATAATATTTGATGACAGTAATGATCAGATACATGGTTCCTCTATCTATACCAGTGTTGTTGGATGGGACCCCATAGATTATGTCGGGGTATGTCAGGGTTTCTAGCATGGAGATGGATAACCTGCTGGACACTTCCTCCCATATCTTCCTCCCCTCCCCAGCATTCAGTAATGAAATGCTCCATGGTCTCCTCCTGCTGACAGCCCAGGGGACACTTCCTATCCAGCACACTTAAGAATTTTAAGTTTCCCCTAACAAAGAGTTTACCATGTAGTGACAACCAGGCAGTATCAAAGAATTTGGCTGGGAGTCTTCTGCTATTGAGGAGTTTAAGACTTTCTTGGAGAGTGGATGTTATACAGTCTCTTAGAGCAAGACGGGAGTAGAAGAAAGCCTTACATACCCTGGAGTATATGTCTCTCCTGGTCTTACTCTCAATGTAAGTCTTCTCCAGCTTCCACGTCCTGACACACTTCAGGCCATAGACCAGATACTGGGGGAGGTAGCCATGAGACAATCGACCCCTCTTAAGGCTGCCGCCTCGCACCCAGGATTCTGCAAAAGGCAAAATCCAGTCCCTGATACTATTAACCCACATGTAGCTGTTGTTTGAGTCCAGACAACCAAAATTTACTTTTAGAAATATGGAGTCAAAGAACACCCTTGGATTTAACATATCCAGCCCACCCTCTCTCCTCTGTAGGTAGGTTATCCCTCTTTTTACTGGGTTTAACCTGTTCCCCCACAAAAGTTGGAAAAACAGGCTAAAGAGCCTAGCGGAGAAAGATTCTGGCAAAGGAAAGACAACAGAGACGTACAAGAAGACAGGGACCAGGTAAGTCTTCAACATTTTAACCCTTTCTCTATAGGTCAGCCTCCAGTTCTTCCATCGCTGAACCTTTGCATTTCCGGATTCCAACTTGTCTTCCCAATTTAGTCTGGCATTATCATCCCTCCCAAATTTCACCCCAAGGATCTTAATATAGGAGGAGGCCTGGGCAAACTGTGGCAGATCAAAAATAGGATCAGTATGACCCGTCCAGAGAGCTTGACTCTTTTCAAGGTTGACCAGAGACCCTGAGGCCTCTGAGTAACTTCTGATGGCCGCAGACAACATCTCCACCTCACGAGGCTCAGATATCACCACAGTCACATCATCCGTGTAGGCAACAACTCTCAGAGGCAAGCAGTGGGGAACCGGAACCCCCTGAAAATCACACTCCTGCAGTGACCTAAGAAATGGGTCTATGGCAAACACATACAGCAATGGACTCAGTGGGCAACCTTGTCTCACCCCTGCCTCAACCCCAAAAGTGTCACCCTGCCAACCATTGATCAGAGGAAAGCTCTCCGCCTCACAATACAAAGTTCTCAGCCAATCTATAAATTGTCCCGGAATCCCGTACTTTGTCAAAGTGGCCCATAGATACTCATGGTCTACTCTGTCAAAGGCCTTAGCCTGGTCAAGACTCACAACATATCTCCCACACCTCAGAGTTTTACATCTCTCAAACATCTCCCTTATCGAGATAACTGCTCCAGAGATGTTCCGCCCTTTAACTGTGCCAAACTGAGAGCCTGCCAACAGTGCCGGGGACAAACAAACTAACCTAGAGAACAGAATCTTTGCAAGAATCTTCCTGTCAACATTAAAGAGGGCAATCGGCCTCCAGTTCTTGATGTCAGTAGGCTCTTTACCTTTAGACAGCAGAATCAAGGAGGACACTGTCATGGATGGAGGCATCAGGTGATTTTCTAGACTAGTTTTGTAGACATCCACGAGGACTGGAGCTAAGAGGTCTCGGAATTTTTTGTAGAACTCAGCTGTTAAACCATCTGGACCTGGTACCTTCTTCAGATGTAACTTATCTATGGCCTATTTAACCTCCTCCACCGTTAATTCCACTGTCAAAGGAGAAAAGTCCAAATCATCGGTATCAGGACCCGGATTTGCCTCCAAGAATTGAGCCACCTTCTCTCTATCCAAAACCTTCTTCTGAAACAAGTCAGCATAGTAAGATCTCACCACCCCTAGGATACCCTCCCGAGATTCCTGTAAAACACCCTGGGAGTCAGTGAGACCTGTGACAGATTTATTTGCCACCCGCTCCTTGCAATTCTCAAATGGATCAGGCGCCCCTAAGGACCCATAATCCCGTTCAAGAACCAGGGATGTATACCTGCGGTACTGATACTGACTTATCTCAGATTTCAGCCGGTCAATCACATGTTGGTTATCCCCGCCCGCCGAATAGAGTGACTCTAATTCTTTCCGCAGCCTGAGATACTGGCTATACTTCCTCTTCCCCTTCTTAACTGACAGTTTCCTTAAGAGGGATCTGACCTCCTCCTTGACATCCTCCCACCAGTCTGCCATGTTGCCATAGAAGTCGACTCTCTCAAGCTGGTTCTGAAATAGAGAGTGGACACAACTCTGGACATAGTCATCGTCCAAGAGGCTGGAATTGAGTTTCCATAGGCCTCTCCCAATATCAGGGCATTTTGTGGCGCCCAAACAAAAGTACAAGGCCAGATGGTCAGAATAAGGGACTGTCTTTTCAGTTTTTTCACTAACATTCTCAGAAGGACTCACCAGAGCTAAGTCTATCCGACTGCATCTACCATTGCAGGAGTAGGTGAATTTTGGTTTCCTACCACCCTGAGTAAACACATCAGACAGACCAGCCTGTGTAATAACTGTATTTAAGACCTTGCAGTCACTGGTGAGAGGTCTACCAGTAGGTCTATCACTGGATAACATGGTGGCATTAAAGTCCCCTGCCATGACTACAGGAACAGATGTAAAGAGGTACTGCTTTACATCATCAAACAGATGTGCCCTTTCAGTCACTGACTGAGGACCATAGATATTGATGAGTCGGAGCCTTCTGCCTCGGATGGTAACTTCTAGAACCAGGCACCTCCCCATCAATACCTCGGTTAATCTATGTATGGTGACATCTCTGGTGTTAAAAAGTATAGAAACCCTGGCACTAGGTTCCACAGCCAGTGACCAGAAGGACGGGCCAGACTGCCATTCTCTCTCTGCTTCTCGTAGTAGTCCTAGACTATTTAAACGGGTTTCTTGCAAGAAATAGACATCTGCATCAAGATATTTCAAATGTTCATAGACTGCGTGTCTCGTCCTCCTTGCTCTGATACTATTAACATTACTGGAGATGATGTTAAGATAGAAATCTGCCATCAGAACAAGTAGAAATACAAGAAACAGAGAGATGGACCCCATTGTTATAGATCAGAGTCAGAGCTGTCCTGCTGACCTGCTGTCTCCATGTCTGATTCAGACTGTACCTCAGCTCGGCGGGGTCTCCTTTTAGTGGGTGGATCGCCCTCTGGTTCATCATCGAACTCTGCCATCATTCGTATGATTTCCCTGTCTATTTCTGCTTCGGTCTCTGACAGGACACTAAATCTATTTGATGTTGCAGTAACATCGCCCGTTCTATCCAATCTCACCTTAGTTGGTTTTTGGACAGTGGTCCACTCACCCTCAGGCTTACGGCTGGATCTGTCTTTCTTCCTTCTCTTAATACTGGTGGGTGTTGGGGCAGGAGAAGAGATGGCCACTGAGGGTTGTACAACCTGCCCAACAACCTCCATGGTCGCCTCAATGGGTCCTGACTGGTTTTGGTCCTGGGTGGTATCACCTGTATCAGGTTGTGGCTCTGACTCAGTGACTACTGGCCCTGACAACAGCGCCTCCTCCTCCTCCTGAATGTCATCAGCCGCTGCCAGTAAGTCCTCATCAGGGATATCCCTACGGAGGTTATGCCAAGCATCCGGACAGTCCCTGTGGGGGTGACCCATCTTACCACACAGATTACATCTAATGTTTTGGCAGGTAGCGCTCACGTGGCCCATTTCATTACACAAGTTGCACTTTACCATGGTGCACACGCTCGCCACATGACCGGCCTTCCCACACCTAAAGCATCTGCGTGGCTGACCTGCATAGAAGCAGACGCCTTTCTCTCGGCCAATAAAGAATGAGTTGGGCAGATGTTGGGTTACGTTGTTGTGCTGATGTAACTTAACCAGGACCTTCCACCCACCAGTCCAGATCCCGTCTTCGTCCCTGTTCTTAGTCAGATCGGACATTAGGTCGCAGTGTCTCCTGAGCCAGATGACAGTGTCCTGAGGGGGAACGGCCTCATTCCAGAATATAATGGTGACACTTGCCGTATCTGGCTTAGAGATGGGGATGAAGCTGAATTTATTCCAACCCTCAGTATCTCTGAACCTGGTGAGATTAGCCCAGAAACGGTCCAGATCAGACATCAGCTTAAAGCTGACATCATACCCCTGGCGGTCAGGAAGGTTTATCACTGCCAGGATGTTAGTCGGCAGGAAGCCCATCTGGGTACATAGGAGCCCTCTGACCACAAACCTTCTATCAGGCAGATCTTCCTTGGCACCTCTGTGCCTAAACCTGACTACATTCCTCCTCTTGAAAGCCTGGCCTGTATAGTTCGTGCTCGATGTAAAAGAAGGAGCACCGCGGCTCCAGGCATTCCCAGAGGAGGTATGGCCAGATCCGCCATCTTGGCGTGCCTGTGGGCGCTGTGTGGGCTGCTGAGCACCTGCACTAGGAGGTTCTGCTACTATGTGAGTATCTAGAGGGGGAAAGTCCTGTACATTGGACTGTGCTGTGTCCGTCCCACCATCAACCTCTATGTGTGTGATATCAGCAGACTCCAGAGACTGGACTGTAGAGGGGTCTAATGTCAAAGATGGTGAAGGATCCCCCCAGAAAGAGAAACACTTTCCCCTGCTGCACCATTATTATATACAGGATTATCTATAATATCAGACACATTAGATGGATAGTCAGTGGCAGCAGAGTCCTGCACAGCAGAGTCCACAATGTTATTACAGCCACTATCAGTGATGTCCTGCACAGCAGAGTCCAGACTGTCCCACACACTCACAACCTGAGACCCTGAATGTGCTGCTACCCCAGTACCTTCAGGTAACAGTCCACAGTCCTGCTGAGATGACCTGCCTCCTGGGACTTGTGGTGTCTGCACAGATGCTCCTTCAGGTAGGGGTCCATGATCTTGCTCTAAAGTGCTGCTTGCTGGGACTTGTGGTGCTTTGCCAGAAACTGCTGCAGGTCTTTGCTGTGGCTTGGCATTAGCTGCTGCTTTCCCATACAAATTCCCTTCCTTAAAAGGGAAGCTTGCCGGCTGCAGAATGGGTTTTGCATGGGACTGCTGGCCGCCATCTTGAGATGGTTCAGATCCAACTTTGGAGCGAGATGATGGTGACTGCCGATATTCCTCGAATCGCTGCTGGTTTCTGTAGGATTCTCCCACCGGTCCCATTTGTTCCAGTACAGTTTCTGTCTCCTGTACGTTATCGGCGAGCTCTTTCGCCAGTGCGCTCAGCTTCTTGTCCAGTATTGCCTCTACCCCAGGTTTAGCAGCCCTTATTTTGTAAGCACAGTCTATCTGTCTCTGCAGAGATAGTTTATTTGCCTTCAAAGTCTCCATTCTCCTGACCAGTGCTGGGATCTCGTCTGCCAGGCGCAGCTCAGGTGCACGCTCCGCCATTGTAACAGTCTGACCATTATTGGGTAGTTTTGCAGGCTGGTTACTCACAGTATGGCTTCTGGTTAGCGTAGTCTGTGACTTCTGGCATGCTGCGGCTGCCGTCACTGCCATGGGCCCACAATCTGCAGATTGGGCACTGGGTCCCAGTTTGTTCCCAGTGACCGCACCACCGGTACCATGAAGCCTCCCTGCTGGTCTCTCTTTGGTCACATCCACAGGCTTTTCTACAGTTTTGCAGTTTCCACTGCCAGATCTTGTCCGCTCAGACCGCACCAGTACAGGCCGCTGCATGTTCTCCAGCATGGTCTGTTTCTCCAGGGACGTTCTCCTCTGTCTGCAGGAGGGTGGAGTGGACGGGACACCTGTAACCTGTAACCTGTAATGGCGTCTGCACAGGCTGCACGGCTTGCTTCTTCTTACAATCAGGTATTCTGTCTGGATGCTGCACAATTACATTGGTAGGTTGTTGTACCGTACCTCTGCTTGCTTCTGCTACTGCTTTACTTGCAATCACTTTCTTCCCATCTTGGCTTGCTGCACTGGGACTGCTGACACACTGGACAATATTTTCATTCCTGGAAACTTTGGGATTTTCATCCACTTTTTGAGTATGGGAATTACTTCCCAGAGTAGGCCTTGGAGCCTGGGCCTTGCTAGGGGAGCTGCCCCACCCAGGGTGGCCCCGCCCTGGGCTTTCTCCAGACATCAGGAGACTCAGGAGAGCTACAGAAACACAACCTCACAGGTAGGAGGCAGTATTATAGTAGTTATATTCTTGTATATAGGAGCAGTATTATAGTAGTTATATTCTTGTACATAGGGGCAGTATTATAGTAGTTATATTCTTGTATATAGGAGGTAGTATTATAGTAGTTATATTCTTGTACATAGGAGCAGTATTATAGTAGTTATATTCTTGTACATAGGAATAGTATTATAGTAGTTATATTCTTGTACATAGGAGCAGTATTATAGTAGTTATATTCTTGTACATAGGAATAGTATTATAGTAGTTATATTCTTGTACATAGGAGGTAGTATTATAGTAGTTATATTCTTGTACATAGGAGGTATTATAGTAGTTATATTCTTGTACATAGGAGCAGTATTATAGTAGTTATATTCTTGTACATAGGAGCAGTATTATAGTAGTTATATTCTTGTACATAGGAGTAGTATTATAGTAGTTATATTCTTGTACATAGGAGGCAGTATTATAGTAGTTATATTCTTGTACATAGGAGCAGTATTATAGTAGTTATATTCTTGTACATAGGAGGTAGTATTATCGTAGGTATATTCTTGTACATAGGAGCAGTATTATAGTAGTTATATTCTTGTACATAGGAGTAGTATTATAGTAGTTATATTCTTGTACATAGGAGGTAGTATTATAGTAGTTATATTCTTGTACATAGGAGTAGTATTATAGTAGTTATATTCTTGTACGTAGGAGGTAGTATTATAGTAGTTATATTCTTGTACATAGGAGCAGTATTATAGTAGTTATATTCTTGTACATAGGAGTAGTATTATAGTAGTTATATTCTTGTACATAGGAGCAGTATTATAGTAGTTATATTCGTGTACATAGGGGCAGTATTATTGTAGTTATATTCTTGTACATAGGGGGCAGTATTATAGTAGTTATATTCTTGTACATAGGAGGTAGTATTATAGTAGTTATATTCTTGTACATAGGAGCAGTATTATAGTAGTTATATTCTTGTACATAGGGGGCAGTATTATAGTAGTTATATTCTTGTACATAGGAGGTAGTATTATAGTAGTTATATTCTTGTACATAGGGGCAGTATTATAGTAGTTATATTCTTGTACATAGGAGCAGTATTATAGTAGTTATATTCTTGTACATAGGGGTTAGTATTATAGTAGTTATATTCTTGTACATAGGAGGTAGTATTATAGTAGTTATATTCTTGTACATAGGAGTAGTATTATAGTAGTTATATTCTTGTACATAGTGGGCAGTATTATAATAGTTATATTCTTGTACATAGGAACAGTATTATAGTAGTTATATTCTTGTACATAGGAGGTAGTATTATAGTAGTTATATTCTTGTACATAGGAGCAGTATTATAGTAGTTATAGTCTTGTACATAGGAGGTAGTATTATAGTAGATATATTCTTGTACATAGGAGGTAGTATTATAGTAGTTATATTCTTGTACATAGGAGTAGTATTATAGTAGTTATATTCTTGTACATAGGAGCAGTAGTATAGTAGTTATATTCTTGTACATAGGAGCAGTATTATAGTAGTTATATTCTTGTACATAGGAGGTAGTATTATAGTAGTTATATTCTTGTACATAGGGGGCAGTATTATAGTAGTTATATTCTTGTACATAGGAGCAGTATTATAGTAGTTATATTCTTGTACATAGGAGGTAGTATTATAGTAGTTATATTCTTGTACATAGGAGCAGTATTATAGTAGTTATATTCTTGTACACAGGAGTAGTATTATAGTAGTTATATTCTTGTACATAGGAGCAGTATTATAGTAGTTATATTCTTGTACATAGGAGGCAGTATTATAGTAGTTATATTCTTGTACATAGGAGCAGTATTATTGTAGTTATATTCTTGTACATAGGAGCAGTATTATAGTAGACATATTCTTGTACATAGGAGCAGTATTATAGTAGTTATATTCTTGTACATAGGGGCAGTATTATAGTAGTTATATTCTTGTACATAGGAGGTAGTATTATAGTAGTTATATTCTTGTACATAGGAGCAGTATTATAGTAGTTATATTCTTGTACATAGGAGTAGTAATATAGTAGTTATATTCTTGTACATAGGAGCAGTATTATTGTAGTTATATTCTTGTACATAGGAGCAGTATTATTGTAGTTATATTCTTGTACATAGGAGCAGTATTATATTAGTTATGTTTTTGGTACTTAGGGGACAGTAATTTGCGTATGGAATAAAAATTGATTTTCCCACTCCCCAGGGTTAAGGAGAGTCTGAAACATATAATATTAATGCACTAGACACCCTGCATTTTGTATAATCCATCATTTAATAGAAATGAAGTTGTGTCCTACAATCAGGTTCTAAGAACAGTTTAAGAACAAAAATAATTTGACAAAGCAACGAAACCAAATTCTTACCAATGTAATACAACACAAATCTCAGACACATATAATGAAATGGCTTTAATGGAAATGCAAAATGCAAAGGAGATAACAATAAGAAAAGTTTATCTAGTATTGTGACCCTACAACCCCAACCTGAAGTTTTAGGCCAAGGACCCACGTTGCGGAAACACAGCGTTTTTTGTTGCAGATTTTGCTGCGGTTTTTTGAGCCAGAGTCAGGAATGGATTTACCATAAGGGAAACGTCTCAGAGCTTACTTTTGACTATGGGTCTAAAATGCAGCAAAATCTACAACAACAAAAAAATGCTACATTTCCGCAACGTGGGACCTTAGCCTTAGGACATGCTTGGAGTTGTAGTTCCACAACAGCTGGAGTTTCTCCAGGTTGCAGATCTTTAATAGGACATCAAAATTGTAGCTATTACTTTGCGAGCGTGTCAGTCTATGACATCAGGAATGTATCTATGACATCACAGCAGTCAGACTGACACAATATACTGGAGAGAATGGGAAGATGAAGGTCTGCGCCTCCAGAAGGTTCTGTTTATTCTTCATGTAGAGCGTCATGGTTTGCGGACATAGATTCTACTTCATGACAGAACACAGCTGCCCAAATAGCGGAAGCTGAATCTAGACATTATAGGACAATCTACTGCAGTTATCCAGGAAGGAAAAGTTCTCACAATGCAGCACAAGGAGGATATTTACAAGGAGCAGGAATGGAACTAGATGCAATGATCTGACAACCATGGGTGAACTGTTCCTCACCCCTCCCTGATGACTGAGTATTTATCAATGATCCATGACCAGCATGCACTTCCTCACCCTACAACTACATTGTAACAGAGTTTGCTCATGGTAGACAATGGTTGGCCATTGGGATTTTCCTTTAGGCTGCAACATCAGTGTTTGACTCCTGAGACACCCCTAAAAATCTGCAGACGAGTTTGGCTGACCAAACTAAAGTGTATGGGCTCCTCCCAGCAACAGATAATTATTCCATTGTCTTCTCCTAGTTGGGTACACATGACCACTTGTCCAAGATGTTCCTGTGTATGGGCAAGATAGTTATCGACCAAGCGAATGTTCAGCTGACAGCTCTCTATTGGATATGGTCAGCTTAAATTCAGCTCAATTCACTTGCATGGGGCTGAGCAGCAGTACCAGATACAGTTGCACCTATGGATGCTTGGATGTTCCTGGATAAACATTCAAGGGGCTGTAGTGGTCCTGGAGTGGACCGGTCCCTTCATTATACTGATCAGTAGAGGTTGGTCCCCCACACCTTTTTTTTTTATTATCCCTCTGTTTGTATGAGTTTCCTCCCACTCTTGAAAAATATACCAAGAGTTAAACTGGTGTCCTATGAAATTAATTAAATGGGTATGAGGGTGTGCCTATATGGCAACCATTGACTTCCCTGCTCCCTCTCCCTAAGCGTTTGTCCTTTGTGTGAGAATTAGGGCACTACAGATGTTTGTCGCGTTTATGTTGGGCATACGGGTTAAGGTGCTACTTTGGTGCCAGTGCCTTTGGAGGTCCAGAACCAGTAGATAAGGCTGGGTTGACATCTTTGGGTTTCCATTTTTCGGGATCCAAAAAAATTGAAAGCAAGTCGGGGTTGGATCAATTTCATGGCAAAGACCAATGGCGCCCAACAAAGCCTCGAACGCAGATATGAACATAGCCTAAATCTGGAAGAACCCTAACCTTTACAATTGTCTTGATAATTGGCACAGTAGAGATTAATGCCCTCCATTATTGACTAGCGCCATCTCTGGAACCACATTATTAAATAGAGCATTGCTATGGACAGTGCCAGGCCCTGGACCAGGTGTCAAGTCTTGTATGCAGTCTTATCATTTAACAGCAGTTAATTCATCTTCCAGCGTCTCTCCCCTGCTCTTCATAGTAAAGTGGGAACTTGTTGGGTCCTCTTTGGGTTTGCAACAAGACCGACAATATTTTTTGCACAGGTTCCTCCACAGCTCAGTATATTGTTGGTGACTTAATCCCAAAATAACAGGGATGACAGCGGCGCTGCCGCTCCCCACACATGTAAGAGTCAAGACAATCCATAAACTGATTTCATATTTCTCTATGACCAGCACTGAGACCTGAAGAAGAGCGATGTAAGGAACCCAACAGATGAGGAAGGTCAAGGAGAAGACAGCAATGCATTTTGCATATCTCAAGTCCATCTGGCGCTCCATCTCCGTCACCACCTCCCGCTGAACTGATCGGTGGAGCTTCTTGATTTCCTTCAGTTGCCTCCTGGCCACGGAAAGCAGTTTGATGGTGATGAAGCTCATGGCCAAGATAGACGGGATAACCAACCCATACGTCTCCAAGTATATATAGGAATTAGGGAACACTTGCTTATAGGAGCAATTGTAGTTGTTTTCCCAATTATTCCAACCCAGCAACGGAAGACAAGAAAATATCAGGGGCAAAGACCAGACCAAGAACAAGGCGAGCGGGACACAGCGGTGCACCCAAATATCCTGATAGTGCAAAGGATAGGTGATGCACAAGTACTTCTCATAGTGCACCATCAACAAGTTGGCTAAAAATGAGAGGAAGAAGAAATTGGGAGATATGAAGACAAAAAAACATCCATAATATCCCAGGTCCTTGCTGAACTTCATCCGAGGAATACATGGCAAGAGAACCCCGGTGAAGAAGTCTGCAAACAACAGGCTAAGGAAGAAGTAGTTGGCCGTGTTGTGTAACTTCTTGTTGAAGAGGATTCCAATGATGATGAAAAGGTTGGAGAGGATGATGAAGGCCGAGAGGGGGCTGGACAGCAGGGCGATCAGTTTCTCCTGGCTTTTATGATTTGAATCATTCTGAGATGCGTCAAAAGCCATCCCTTGTACAGTCAGTGACTACGACATGTCCTTAACTGAGAGTCTGAGAACATTCTTCCGATGGGTCATGACTCATTACAGCGATGGAGATTTCCAATGGATACTCTGAAAGGAAGAAGATAAAGAATGAGGAGTCAACATACAATGGCAGATTCTTTGGATACATTGTTTAAATATGTAAGAATTATATAATATTATTAAGTATTATTAGAACCAGAATGCAGTTATCTAAGAACAATCTAGGCAGGCATTAGGTTTGTGCCGATGATAGGCCACCATCATGGGCCACCACTAGTACTTGTTCTCTACTTTCTGTTCTCCAGGATTGTTGGTAAGGGCATCAACCCTGTTCTCCTAACTACAATGTGGCTGTGCAGCCCAGAATCTACCCATATTCAAGAAAATTCTTCACCACGCAGACTCCCTGATCTCTCCTTTTACTGATCAGGGACTACTCATCCCCATCATAGAGAGAACTGTGCAGCCCTACAGTTACAGCTGCACAGTCTTCTTTATCTCCTCCCTGCACATACATCTCTCTGATTGGTGCAGGAAGGAAATAGGAAGCTAAAAATTCTGACCACCCCAAGGACAGACTGGCCCTTCAGACTACCAGGGGATCTTCCAATGTGCCCAGCTCGAACGCAATAATGGCCCAGCAGAAGACACACATTTTTTTTTTTAAACTGTAATTTTTATTAAGTATTTACAAAAGTTTTAGAATACTAACAGTGAGATAATGTCTACAAAATACAAAGATAGTTAGGGAAGGGAAAAAGAGGAGGGGGGGGGAATCTTAGGAAAAAGCATCATAAAATAATCAACCAAGAAAAACCAGTCTGAACAAGGACAAACACAACACACACAGGATTGGGAAATAACGAGAGGGGAGGAAGAGAAGAGGGAGATCAGAGACCATGGAGAAGGCAGTACGTATCCCATGGGGACCAGACCCAATGGAAGGCACCTGTTGTGTTGTTGAGCGTGGCGAAGACATCCAAATTTGATGGGTACTATGGTCCATTTCGTAGGGGTTGTTGGAGGATGATCTCCAAGAATCATGTTATCTGGTGGACCTAAGGAACCTCAGTATGAGACTGATTAACCCTTCCACTGCCTTCCACCAAGGATCTTAAACTTTACCAACTGACTGCCCTACAATACTAGGAGTCCTTACACTAACCCCTTCACTGCCCTAGACCACTAGGCAGTCAGTCTTACATTAACACCTTCATGCTCAAGACCACAAGTGATTCCAGAATTAACCCTTTTATTGTCCTAGAACGCCAGGTAAACTGACATTAACCTCTTCACTGCCCTAGTCCACCAGGATCATTGTCATTAATCCTTCCAGTGCCTTGGATGAGCAAGGAAGGAAGCCACAGACCCTAAGGCATACATAAATGAACCCCCTCTGTGCCCTAGTCAGAACCTGTAATCTGTCAGGGTGGCAAACAGTCGGATCAGCCTGAGAAAATAGTCTTTTATTTTCTCTGAAGCCGTTTACCTGGACTGTAGTTACTTTTTGTGGTACCTTAACTGGTTCGGTGCAATGGTAGTTTTTATTCTGTTTGACTCTTGAGCTGTGGATTCTGTTTCCATTGTTGCACCAAGTGACTTATTGGAGATATACATGGTGGGTGTATGTTTATATGTATATGCCCACCGAGCCTCTAACCTTCTCTGTCCTAGACCTGGGTCACTGGTGCTGATACTCTTTGCCTGGATACTATGTGGCCCGGTATATCTGACTGCTCTTTAGGGTGTTGTACATTGCTACATTATTCGATACAATTTTGTATTGCCCGGCTTGGAGGGAGTGAAGGTAACAAACGCCTTTATTTATTAGCTATGAAGACTTCTCCATACTAGAATTAGTAAGTCCTGCTGCAGCGCGGAGCCATAGGAATTAACTACAATAAAAGGACCATCGGGGGGAATTTGGGAATAAATAAAACTTAACCTTTATTAGCCTTCCTATAAAAATAACTCATACGTCTCTAAACACAATGAAGGTCCCAGCGACCTCTACTGAGCGCTATAGTGAGAGATTCCCTACAATGCAATGAGTATTTGCTTCTGGGCAAGGGGTATAGCAAGATCCTTATGGGTACAATTGTCTTATTAAGTCCTAGCAATTCTAAAGACGTCAGCCGTGGGATTATACAGAGCACCTGTCCTGATAAGACTGACCCCGTTAATACGGGAACCTATACATTCTGCCAGGAGACCATCAGGGAGGACAGAACGATAAGTTATAGGGCAGGGTTCGGCAACCCTCGGCACTCCAGCTGTTGTAAAACTACAACTCCCAGCATGCCTACTTGCTCTTATTTTCTTGGAACTCCCATGGAAGTGAATGAAGCATGTTGGGAGTTGTAGTTTCACAGCAGCTGGAGTGCTGAAGGTTGCTGACCCCTGTTATAGGGACACAATGGGAATGAAAAGGGTTACTGCAATGTATGTTATGCCATATTGTGCGGCATACTACCAGCAAAGTACTATTGTTTGGTATTATCATGTTCTTATAGCTAGGTATGTTGCTATAATGTCCCTTTAAGAAGTGTGTTCTCTGTCACTGCTGTGTATGGTTAATGTTGTGTAAAGCGACAGCTGTGCAACTGTGTGCGATGATATCAGAGATAGGGGGGCCCACAAGTCACGAAATGCCTCATGCAGAGTGTCGCTGGGGAGCTTTTGCAGCGTCTGAGGGGCTGCCAGTGAAAGGTGAGGATTTTGCACTGGGTCCAAAGAGCTCCAAACTGAGCTGCAGTCCCTGAATGGAGGAGATTCCCTAATGCTTGATACAGAATGCAACGTCTGGTAACCACTAGTACAGCCTGGAAACTGATCTATGCATGTGAAGAGGAGAACAACCCCAGGAACCAGTGTGTAAGGGACCAAGAAAGGTAGAAAGTGAAGTCTATAACCCTGCAGAGAGAGAGGGAGTGCAGAGGTCTCACTGCCAGCATCAATCAAGACGGAGCTGCTGCGATAGAGACTGTCCTGGAATAAGGATGTGCAGTAAGCACTGTGTTGCAAGTGACAGTAAAATGTTACAGATGTCAGCAAAGTGTTGCAAGTTCAAGTCAATCCTGACCTCAAGTTAGACTGTTCTGAAACCACCTGCGAGATTCTTCATCGAAGATTATTGTAACCACCAAGCATATCGCCTCCTTGTTATATCTAGTTACATCTGTGTTCTCCTAAATCCTCCTGTGCCCCTGAGTGGGGAACCAATGTACCAATCCTAATGATAAAGGAGGCACACCGCCCTAACCATACCACCCCTGTACAGACCCACAAGGAGGGCCCCTGGTCTCTTAGGCCAGGCTGCTTGTACATTGGCGTTTTCAGGTCCCTGATTTTAGGCAGGTGTGGAAAAAATACTGCGTAGTAAGAAAGCTTTCGGAAATAGAAGGGTTAATAGTTTATTTTATGAAGTGAATGAAGAAAAGAGAAATGTAAATCCCATCAATATTTGGTGTGACCTTTGCCCTTTGGAGGAGGAGTCCTGGAAGTGATGATCCAGCCCCCACAGATATAGCCCTGATCTCATCATCATCCAGTCTGTCTGGGATGACAGGAAGAGAGAGACGGATTGGAGCAAGCAACATCCACAGAAGATCTGTGCTTAGTACTCCAAGATGGCGGCGAGAACAACCTCCCTGCCCAGTTCTGCCAAAAACTGTCTGCAAGTACCGAGAAGAACTGATGGAAGGCAAAGGGCAAAGGTCACACCAAATACTGATGGGATTTACATTTCTCTTCAATTCATTTTGTTGACAAAAATAAACTATTAACCCTTCTATTTCTGAGAGTATTCTCACATTGCAGCATTTCCCCCCTCAGCTGCCTAAAACATTTGCACAACACTGTCAACATTATTCTAAAGCTCCTCCAGACAAAATTCTTTGCATGTTTCTATTTTCTGCTTACAGATACGTCTATATCTCCATATACTGAAATGCTCTTTGTGCACGGTATAGTAGTCATAGTTGAGCACTATATGGCAGTATTATTTATGCGGTGCACATTGGTTATTACACCGTAGTTCTTGGTATTTTATAGTAATATAACATCTACCCTGGATATTGGGCATTGCACCGCCCCTGGACTACCCGGTACACCCGCTGCCCCCATCTACAGGTGTTTACCAGAAATAATCCATCTTTTTCCAGCCATTATACGGTGTAATGATCAGTGACAGCCGCCGTGGTCATGCAGGGCTGCGGAGAACAATCTTTTTCTCTTCAGTGAGTTTACGAGTCTTTACCTGGTCACAAATGGCTTTCCAGGAAAACTATAGCAACCGCTCGCTTTATGGTCAGGGATGGGTTCAGAGCCATAAAAAGACTACCAAATTCTCCCTTCTTTATGGGGGCGTTGGAGGCAAAATGCATAAACATCCGTGCAGGGAATGGACTTTTTATAGCCGCTGGCAGGGAAGGAGCATCAGCTATATTGTTATAGTCAGCAAACAGTAAGCGGAAATGGCAATCGAGGCGCGCGGTCACCCAGGTGTATCGCAGGCAGAGGCGGAAACCTCGCACATGATGTTATTTGTGGGTGTCTATGAGCAGAGAGCCCCAAAAATACCAGCACAAAGCCCCTATGGCTTCTGCCTGCTCCGCATGGACAGGAAAAGCCATGATAAGAATCCTATTGATGTCAGTGGGCGCCCTTCCTATTTATTTCTGTAGGGGGCACATTCCAGAAAACCGCAGCGCTCTAATCTAGAGCCCAGTACGGGCTGCGATTCATGGATCCCCTCCAATAACATCAACAGACATGACTCCATGACATAAATCTTCTGCTACATGTCGCCTGTGTCCCGTATACACAGAAGTCTGGGGGTTGTTGCTCCTAAATGGTTACAAATCTGGATTCCCCATCGCTGACCTGTAGTGTGGGAAAGTAGAAAGTACTAAATCCCCATCATGTCAGTATAAAGTCATCATCAGGGGCAGTGAGCAACGAGGCTGGTGTATCTAAGTTTATCTTGTGTGATACTGTCTGCTCAGCTGGTGTATCTAAGTCTACAATGTGCGGTATTGTCTTCTTAACTGGTGTATCTAAATCTATTCTGTGTGATACTGTCTGCTTTGCTGTGTATCTAATCCTATCCTGTGCGATACTGTCTGCTTTACTGTGTATCTAATCCTATCCTGTGCGATACTGTCTGCTTTGCTGTGTATCTAATCCTATCCTGTGTGATACTGTCTGCTTTACTGTGTATCTAATCCTATCCTGTGCTATACTGTCTGCTTTGCTGTGTATCTAATCCTATCCTGTGTGATACTGTCTGCTTTACTGTGTATCTAATCCTATCCTGTGCTATACTGTCTGCTTTGCTGTGTATCTAATCCTATCCTGTGTGATACTGTCTGCTGAGTCCCTGGTATCTAATCCTATCCTGTGTGATACTGTCTGCTGAGTCCCTGGTATCTAATCCTATCCTGTGTGATACTGTCTGCTTTGCTGTGTATCTAATCCTCTCCTGTGTGATACTGTCTGCTATGTCCCTGGTATCTAATCCTATCCTGTGTGATACTGTCTGCTGAGTCCCTGGTATCTAATCCTATCCTGTGTGATACTGTCTGCGGAGTCCCTGGTATCTAATCCTATCCTGTGTGATACTGTCTGCGGAGTCCCTGGTATCTAATCCTATCCTGTGTGATACTGTCTGCGGAGTCCCTGGTATCTAATCCTATCCTGTGTGATACTGTCTGCGGAGTCCCTGGTATCTAATCCTAACCTGTGTGATACTGTCTGCTTTGCTGTGTATCTAATCCTATTTATTTAATCCTGATACATTATAAACACGTTTCTGCCTTTCTTATAGCTTTTGTGCTTTGATTCCTGATCATCTGATGATCCCGTCTTATCCTACAGACCTGATACTTCTCACCCCTGAGAGTTTCTTACAAGTGTCTGCATCTCCATGTACGCCAGACCAGTTTCCCGACCTATAAAGACTCAGCGCACCCCTGGAGAAAATCTTTGCAGGCATCAATACCAAATAATTTTTACCAAAAGACAAAAAGCATCCTAGTGACGCAGATAATATTACTGAAGGCAGGCGGTTATCCTCCCAACCTGAGCATCGCGGCCCCCCTGGCACGTGCCCCTGTTAGGAATCACTGCCCTAGAATGATACAATGTATCAGCGCAGGTAAAATGTAACAAATTATCAGGACAGGAGCTACTGTGTGCTACTGATATATTTACCTCACAGAGGATTGTCTAGGTGGGATACAACTGTAACAGACACTCAGCTGTGAGAAGTATTACAGCTATAGAGGTTTTCAGTCTCTGAATATGAATAAGAAGGTTCCTATTCACTGACAGTAAGCAGAGATCTTGAAGACCTTGAAATTGGCCAAGAACTGTGGATGATGTTAGCACAGGAAGACAAATCACTGTGCTATGCTGATAGTTTGCTGCAGTGTGTCAGTCTAGGTAAAATGTATCAGGCTTCATGCACACGACCGTGTGTAGTCTGCGGGTCAGTGAAAACGGCAGAGATGGCACCGGGATTAGTATCTGGCTGTCATCCGTGGTTTTCACTGACTCATCCATTCTATTGAAATGTGGACAGGTATGGGACGGGCATGGGACAGGTATGGGACAGATATGGGACAGGTATGGGACAGATATGGGACAGGTATAGGACAGATATAGGACAGATATGGGACAGGTATAGGACAGGTATAGGACAGATATGGGACAGGTATAGGACAGGTATAGGACAGATATGGGCCAGGTATAGGACAGATATGGGCCAGGTATAGGACAGACATGGGACAGGTATAGGACAGGTATGGGACAGGTATAGGACAGGTATAGGACAGACATGGGACAGGTATAGGACAGACATGGGACAGGTATGGGACAGATATGGGACAGGTATAGGACAGATATAGGACAGATATAGGACAGATATGGGACAGGTATAGGACAGATATAGGACAGATATAGGACAGATATGGGACAGGTATAGGACAGATATGGGCCAGGTATAGGACAGATATGGGACAGGTATGGGACAGATATGGGACAGGTATAGGACAGATATAGGACAGATATGGGACAGGTATAGGACAGATATGGGACAGGTATAGGACAGATATAGGACAGATATGGGACAGGTATAGGACAGATATAGGACAGATATAGGACAGATATGGGACAGGTATAGGACAGATATAGGACAGATATGGGAAAGGTATAGGACAGATATGGGACAGGTATAGGACAGATATGGGCCAGGTATAGGACAGATATGGGACAGGTATGGGACAGATATGGGACAGGTATAGGACAGATATAGGACAGATATGGGACAGGTATAGGACAGATATAGGACAGATATAGGACAGATATGGGACAGGTATAGGACAGATATAGGACAGATATGGGAAAGGTATAGGACAGATATAGGACAGGTATAGGACAGATATGGGCCAGGTATAGGACAGACATGGGACAGGTATGGGACAGATATGGGACAGGTATAGGACAGATATAGGACAGATATAGGACAGATATGGGACAGGTATAGGACAGATATAGGACAGATATAGGACAGATATGGGACAGGTATAGGACAGATATGGGACAGATATGGGCCAGGTATAGGACAGATATGGGACAGGTATAGGACAGATATGGGCCAGGTATAGGACAGATATGGGACAGGTATAGGACAGATATGGGACAGGTATAGGACAGACATGGGACAGGTATGGCACAGATATGGGACAAGTATAGGACAGGTATAGGACTAGGACTCTTAAATATGTAATAAATTAGTTGATGTATCTAATCCCATCAGATTTGATACTGTACTGCTGTCAGTATCTTACCCTGACATGTGTGATATTGAGACATCTAGCAATGTACCTAAGCCTATGTGTGATACTGTATGCTGAGTGCCTGTATTGTCTGCTGAGCCTGTGTATCTCAGCTTATCATGAGTGATACTGTGCTAAGCCATTGTATCTAAGCCTTTCGTGTAATATCTCTACAGAGCCAATGTATCTAAGCCTAGAACCACACATCCTTACATCCTCCATCTTGTATCATGCCGGGACTTTCCCAGTAATTCGGGGCGGCTGGAGAGATACTGTAGGGTCACTGCT
The DNA here is from genome assembly GCA_947044405.1 of Leptodactylus fallax. Classification (NCBI taxonomy): domain Eukaryota; kingdom Metazoa; phylum Chordata; class Amphibia; order Anura; family Leptodactylidae; genus Leptodactylus; species Leptodactylus fallax. The sequence continues at coordinate 639,788 of CAMRHE010000433.1, forward strand.
GGGTGTAATGAGGTGTAACATATGGCAGCTTAATGTTTAACTCCTCTGCAGAGCAGCGCTCCTGCTCTATGGGGTTTGAGTGTTTGGCGAGATGTAGCAATATCTGGTAACATGCAGAAAAGGCGCCTATTCATTGGGAGGGTAAATACCGTTTCTAGGTGTCCATAAGAATGCCGCTTCCCATCTAAACCAATTTTCATACAGATTTATGACTTGTAAGAGCGAGAGGTAAACACGTCAGCGAGCGGCCGGGCTGCAAAACGCGCTGCAAATAATTAACTTCCTGCACAAAACTGCGAAAACTGGAAGTTCAAAGGGATTTCAGGTATCATGGAGTGTAAGGCTATGTGCACATGGAGTGGGAATGGCGCACGCGGTTTTTATACTGGTGTCATGTTAGCCGTTTGAAACTTGTGTTGCAAAACTACAACTCCCAGCATGCCCAGACAGCCTCTAACTGCTGAGAAAGTAATATACCCTCAGATGACATTTGAGAAACCAAAGGGATTTCCTGTTTTCATGTAAATTCTCAGTGAAAAAATTTTGCAACTCTGTAATGAATTTTCATTTTCACTCCATTTGTAACATCTCTGGATGAAAATCTTTGTAGTCCTAACTAGAGATGAGCGAACCCATTCACATCCAACTGCATTCGACCTGAATTTTCTGAAAGTTTCGGGTTCATCCCAAACACAAAACTTTTGGGATTTGTCATCCACAAAACACTATTATATTCCGGGGACTCTTCTGACCCCATAATATAATAAACGGAGGTGTAAAAAGTAACAGTTATCCTCACCTCTCCTGGGCGTGCTCACGGCCTCCGGCGGTTCCCCAGCGTCCTCTTCAAGACATCACAGCTGGGTCAAAGCGTCATGATGTCAGCGTGCCCCATGTCACAGCTGAGGCCCAACCCCGGGGCACGTGCCGTCAGTCAGAGGCCGGAAGAGGACATCGGGGACCGCGGGTGCAATGAAGATGCCCCAGGTAACTGTTTGCTATTTTCCTTCGCCATCCTTGGACCTCCATTTATTATACTTTGGGGTCCCGAAATGAACCAGAAGGCCAAACCGAACAGCACTAGTCCGGGCAGAAGCCTATCATGTGTGATACTGTCTGCTGAGCTGTGTATCTAATCCTATCCTGTGTGATACTGTCTGCTGAGCTGTGTATCTAATCCTATCCTGTGTGATACTGCCTGCTGAGCTGTGTATCTAATCCTATCCTGTGTGATACTGTCTGCTGAGCTGTGTATCTAATCCTATCATATGTGATACTGTCTGCTGAGCGGTGTATCTAATCCTATCATGTGTGATACTGTCTGCTGAGCTGTGTATCTAATCCTATCCTGTGTGATACTGTCTGCTGAGCTGTGTATCTAATCTTATCCTGTGTGATACTGCCTGCTGAGCTGTGTATCTAATCCTATCCTGTCTGATACTGTCTGCTGAGCTGTGTATCTAATCCTATCCTGTGTGATACTGTCTGCTGAGCTGTGTTCTAATCCTATCATGTGTGATACTGTCTGCTGAGCTGTGTATCCAATCCTATCCTGTGTGATACTGTCTGCTGAGCTGTGTATCTAATCCTATCCTGTGTGATACTGTCTGCTGAGCTGTGTATCTAATCCTATCATCTGTGATAATGTTTGCTGAGCTGTGTATCTAATCCTATCCTGTGTGATACTGCCTGCTGAGCTGTGTATCTAATCCTATCCTGTGTGATACTGTCTGCTGAGCTGTGTATCTAATCCTATCATGTGTGATACTGTCTGCTGAGCTGTGTATCCAATCCTATCCTGTGTGATACTGTCTGCTGAGCTGTGTATCTAATCCTATCCTGTGTGATACTGTCTGCTGAGCTATGTATCTAATCCTATCATCTGTGATAATGTTTGCTGAGCTGTGTATCTAATCCTATCATGTGTGATACTGTCTGCTGAGCTGTGTATCTAATCCTATCATGTGTGATACTGTCTGCTGAGCTGTGTATCTAATCCTATCATGTGTGATACTGTCTGCTGAGCTGTGTATCTAATCCTGTCATGTGTGATACTGCCTGCTGAGCTGTGTATCTAATCCTATCATGTGTGATACTGTCTGCTGAGGTGTGTATCTAATCCTATCATCTGTTATACTGTCTGCAGAGGTGTGTATCTAATTCTATCATGTGTATCACTGTGCCAACATGTTGTATCTAATCCTATCCTGTGTGATACTGTCAGCTGATGGTTTGTTACAACTGTATCCAGTCTAGATCATATTTTGAGGTTAGCTTCACTTCTGCACCAGCTCTCCATTGTTCGGGTCCACCCGGTATACCTGAAAGACGGAGAGCTGGACCGCTGGACCCGCTGACTGTAATGGGGTCTGCTGGGTGTCCACCATTTTCATACTGAAAGCCGAGGACAACAGACACTCCAGCACAGATATGATCTTAGTCTGAGGGCTTGAAGTCCAGACTGATACATTGTAACAAACTATCTAGGCAGGAGACAGATTTGTGTTGCTGCTGAGTTTAGTTTGCCGAGGATTGTCTAGACTAGATACAATAGTAGCAAACCCTTAGTGTGGGTTCACACTTGCGCCGGCACTCCGTCTGCTGCGAATCCGACCTAGATGTCGGAAAACTGTATAGGGACTGGATAGGGAAAGGTTTGCGACGCTTTTCACTTGAATGGGTTTTTAAAGCAATGCGCGGGTGTGCGCTTACACCCTCTGCGCCGCAAAGCCGGTTTTTTTCATCAGAAACAAAGTCAGACATGCAAGATTATCATAGAATTGGCCACAGTCACTGTACGTAGAGGAACGCTCCGCGCCAACCTAACAAAGCTGGACCCCGATCATAAGCCTAATTACCTTCTTCATATGACACACATGATCCCTCCGTTACCAGACATCACAGTCCTCGCCATCGCACAATGGAATGCTGTCTCCATGCAAAACATCGGTAGCGGGCGAGGAAGCGACAGTAAGATTTATTAGTGTTATCTGATGTGGACTTTATCACTTCTCCGCTTTATAGATCATCATCATCATCACTTATAGATTATACGATCTGTGTCGTGACCTTTGGTGACAAATTCTGGCGATGTCCATCCAAATACATCAGCAATGGACGAGCGGGTAACAATGTCCATTCCCGATCATGGGCCAGGTTGTCAGGCTGTGTAGATTAACCCTTAGGGGGCGCATTAGTGGCATAACTAAAGTCTTGTGGGCCCTGGTACAAACTTTGACCAGAGCCCCCTACTTCATCCCTACGGCGTATTCTTGATAGCGGTGTTTATGGGTTCTATGGGGCCGTCCCTTATACACCCACAACCGCCATTATCAAGAATACAGTGAGTGAGCAGCGCAAGGCAAAAAAAGCTGGGAGCTGCGGGAAACAGCCGGCCCCCACCAGTCTAAAGTCATGGCCTATATCTTATTGATAACCCATCAATGTTTAAAAGGCGATTAACCCCTTTAGGCTAAGGCCCCACATAGTGAAACACAGCAAAAAAACTCTGCGGAAAACAACACAGCGGAAACGCATCACTTGATTTCCGCAGCATTTTTCATTGCATTTTCGGGTTTTCCTCTGCAGATTTGCTGCCCTTAATATCTATACGGAAAACGCCAGCGTTTCCGCAGGTATAAAGGACATGCTGCAACTTCATGCGGCAACTTCAGCTTTTCCGCTGCGGATTTCTTTCTGCAATGTGTGGACGGGATTAGCCAGAATTCATCCACTTTGCAGGTACTGAAAAACGCAGCGTTTTCACAACCTGGGGCTTCTGCCTTAAAGGGTTATTTTAGGTCCTTGGTATTAATGACCTGTTCTCAGGACAGGTCATCAAAAAGTGATCAGCACGATCCAGTACCTGAGTGCCCTGCTGATCAGCTGTTTAGAGGGACACAAGCGCTGTGAACCCGTCACTACTTACATTGCACCCCGTCTGCTTTATAGTTATAATGTTATTATTGCACTTCTTTAGGACGAGGCTGTAATTACATTGCAAAGCCGCTATAAAACATACGGTATACAAGGTTATAAGTGAAGGGGTCACGGCGCTCGCACAAGCACTGCAGTCCCTTTAAACAGATGACCAGCAGGGGTCCCTTCTAACAGCAGAGAAGGCACCATGGCGTCCACAGGCAGCAGAGATTACGGGGACAGGGTGAGACAGTGGTCGGGGTGTCCGGCCATCGTGATGCTGCAGGGCTTCTCTCCAGCCGGCCATGGGCCCCCTACCCTTCTGGGCCCTGTCACAGTCTCTCTGATGGTGACTGTTACGCCCCAGCGGTGCAGGTCATAATAATAACTATGGGCTATGAAGTGTGGCATTCCTGTAGGCTGTGTTCACATGGCAGAATTTATAGCTGAATTTTTCTGCTTGACCAAATTCTGCTGCAGGATCTGCAGTCCCTGCCCCATGTAGGGCCACAATCTACATTCCCTATCAGGAGGTCTTTGGAGTGTGGGAGGAAACTCACGCAAACACGGGGAGAACATACAAACTGCATGCAAATAATGTCCTTGGTTGGATTTGGACCCAGGACTCCAGCGTTGCGAGGCTACAGAGCCAACCACTGACTCACCACATATGGCGGACGGTTAAATCGCGGTTATCGGCATCTCGCAGTTTCCTTCCTGTATATTTTCTACCATAAAGAGGAAATCTGATGTACAGTAAATTATCAAGATTGTCTGATAATCCAGAATATCTGAAACCAACCAGAATTAGTAAAGTAAATAGTAAAAGGAAGCCTACTATAAAGACGGAGCCCCCCTTAAATATGTGTGCCTTTCTGATAAGATAGCATGATATATAAGTAAAGCTTCCTGCATCAAATACCAATGAAATACTACAGATGGCCCAACATGCCCCCAAATACAAAGCCGATGTTACAATTAAAGGGGTGCTCCGCTTTTACAGTGCCTACTTGTTAGAAGAGTCTATTGACAGTCAAGTGATCACAGAATCAGCGATCAGCTGTAATCTGTAACAGACCTGGCAGTAAGCTGATCAATACATACTCGATGGGTTTCTGATACCCAGGGACCCTGCTGATCAGCTGTTTGTGGAGGCTGCGGTACTCACAAAAACTGAAGCTTCTTCCTTGTGGTGATGACATTCATTGGTCACATGGGACAGCAGCAGCTCAGTCCCATTCGAGTGAATAGGACTGAGCTGCAAGCCACTATGCTATGTACAGCGCTGTGCTTGGTATTCAGTGAAGAAGATACAACGCTCATTGGAACACTTCAGGCTCTTCAGTCAGCTGATCTGTGGGGGTGCCAGGTGTATCCTAAAGATGGGTCATCTACATATAAACCCTGGATTATCCCTTTAACTAATGGGGTGTATGGAAATGGATTTTCTACACTGAACAAATGTTATACTCAAATGTGTAAAATGTCTACAATACAAGGAAAGATAAAGGACTCGAAACTTCTACTACGGACTACTGTACCTAATATATGCTGGGAAATCTCACGGTGGTAGTAGTGATGACAACCTGGGGCAGGGCAGCAATTAAAGGGATGGTCTGTATATCAGAAATGTCTGCACCTTTCTGCTTTAAAGTCTCATCATTTTCATGATCTCTGCTTGCAGTCAGTGAATAGAAATACACTTGCCTATATCTTGCAGCTGAGAAGCGATCCCTGTACAGTCCTGTTCATATAGTAGGTTTGCTACAATGTATCAGTGTGCATTAATACAGAACAGGTGACAGATTTGCGTTGCTCATATGAACTCAGAGAGAATTTACTAAACTGATACATTGTGACGAACCCTCATATGCACTAAATACAGATAAGAATGCTTCAGGTCACTGACAGCAACTTCAGAAATGGTGATGAGTGGAAACAAAGTGAATCTGGAAGTGACAGAACTTCATTATACGCAGATCAAATTTCACTTTGTCTTAAAAATTGTAAGATCTAAATATTCGGCAGAAGTTTCGCCCCAATATCACCCCCACCGTGCACAGCGTAACTCCCAATGTGCCGCACTAGTATAGATGGTGAACATGGAAAACTAAGAATGATACCAACAACTATCTAGTAATACATAAACCTCAGATGTAGCAGAGCCGAGTTTGTCATTCGCCACAACGTAGAGATGAAGCAAATGTCAAGTTACCATTTGTTACAGTAAGGTCACATTGTAAGTGTCTGGTTTTACATAGGACTGCTGGTAAATCTGCTGCGTTAATGTAGGGGCCTTTTCACCATAACTATGTTTCTATCGGACAGCGCACGTACCCGTTACAAGGTGGTCGTTCACACATCGCTTTCTTTTCTCTACTTGTCTCAGCATTCAGGTTAATGTCTCTGAGAATAAAACCGGACAGTGCGGCGTGCGCAGACACTTATCACAGATACATCTCTAGGGGATGCGCCATATGCGGAGCGCACACGGAAATACACGAGGGTGGACATTGTATACAGTGCAAAAACGGATGCTTAGCGTGAAAGCAGCCTCAGGCTATGCTCACATCTGAGTGGCGGTGATCCGTATTAATGTAAGAGGACCAGAACAACGGACATAGCACAAACGGAGACCAATGGAGCTCTTTGACTATAATGGAGTCCGTCAGGTGTACGTTGTTTTTTAACTCAAAGTACCGGACGAAAACCTCGTGTGTGCAGGATCCAGCGATTTAGTAAAGCACAGCAGTACGGTGACATATTCAGCTCTGCTATGTCAGTAGAAGGTCTTTTAGGATGATCCATACACAGAGGACTTACCATGCACAGTCCCGGGGTGTCCTGTACCTGATGTGGGATCCGCTCTGCGGTGTGACGGAGCCGCTCACTGATCACTTCTGACTGCCGGATCCAGGGCACGTCCAGTGATCTTCTCTCCTCTCCTGTCCCGCCCCCTGAATAAAGACGCAGCATCCTCAAGTGGCTCCGAGAAGAGGAAATCCACTTAGTGAGCTAAGTGTATCTAAGCTTATCATGTGCGATACTGTCTGCTGAGCTCTAGATCTAAGCCTATCATGGGCGACGTTATCTGCTAAGCTGTGAATCTAAGCCCATCATGTGTGATACTGTCTGCTGAGCTGTGTATCTAAGCCTATCATTTGTGATACTGTCTGCTGAGCTGTGTATCTAAGCCTATTATTTTTGATACTATCTAGAGAAAAGTTCATGGTAACATTTCCCACCAGGCAATGTTATAGGATTTTATTACAAAACTCTGCACTGTGTAGTTCTTTGAGATCATACATGACAATGCTTAGATACATTAGCTCAGTATGTAATATCACATGTGACAGACTTAGATACAAAACTCAATGGACAGTGCCATGTATAATATAGACTTATAAATATTAGGGCAGCAGCTCAGTATCACACAGGATAGGATTAGATACACAGCTCAGCAGACAGTATCACACAGGATAGGATTAGATACACAGCTCGGCAGACAGTATCACACAGGATAGGATTGGATACAGAGCTCAGCAGACAGTATCACACAGGACAGGATTGGATACACAGCTGAACAGATGCCATCACACAGGACAGGATTGGATACACAGCTTAGCAGACAGTATCACACAGGATAGGATTAGATACACAGCTCGGCACAGCATCACACAGGACAGGATTGGATACACAGCTCAGCAGACAGTATCACACGTGGCAGTGTAGATTAAACATAACTGTATTGAACATTCTCCATTATATATCACTTACCCATCTGAACTGTCCTTCTATCTCTCATCTGTAATATTGTGTATGACTAAGAAACAAGAAACCACAAGATGGAAGATAAAGAGCTTGCACTGAGTTTGTTTCCAGAAATTCTTCTATTTGTATATATTTGATGTATAACTAAATATCACAATATAAAGATACAATGTATCGGCAGATATTCCATCAGATATTTGTATCGCCTTCTCATCTGCTATTTTATTACAACATTCTCTACTAAATAAGTAGATTTTACCAAATATGATGACGACTGGTTCATGGAATCTACATGGGGGTTGAGAGACCACTAATTGGAAATAAAGTTACCTGGACTGTCGTAAGTCTGGAAAGAAGTAATTGGACTAGATTTGAGATATTTGGGTCCCACGGCCAACAGGTGAAGTCCCAGTGACTTAATTTGGCAGTAGGGTTAGATACACTGGGGGGAGATAACCTGTGAATTAGTTTAGGCAGTGTATGTCTGGGGTTGTCCATCACTCCCCTCCCCTGCATATGTGTGTGCCATCTCTTAAAGGGCAAGAGTACATAAGATTATCAGACCCCTCATTGTCGCTCTGATTCTCTCTCATCTTGACTACTGCAGTTCTCTTCTAAGGTTGGGTTCACACCTGCACCTGCTCTCTGCTGGGGGATTCCATTCCCCATTCCACTTGAAAAATGTGGAGAGAAAAGTCCTACAAGCAGGTTTCAGGCAGAAACCGGGCGGACCCCATTATAGTCTATGGGATCCGCAGGTAACCACTTTTTTAAGCAGATTAGGTTTCCGTTTGGGGGGGGTTCACTTGGGGGGAACCCAAATGCCATTGTGAGCCTAGCATCATTGCTCTTTCTCTTACTAAACTCTCCCCTCTACAACCTGTCCTGAATGCGACTTGTATCCTCTGCTATCCGAACATCCCACTTTTCTCTCCACTGCTTTCAGTATGAAAACGGTGGACACCCAGCAGGACCCATTATAGTCAATGGGGTCCACCGGTGTCTGCGGGTAACACAACTGTCCCAAATAATCCAAACCTGTTGTATTTTGGTCACAAATCACATGCAACATTTTTACCATAGACCATGGAGGTCACATGTGACTGCAACTGAGACAAATCACAGCACTAAAAAAAAAAAAAATCACACAACAGTAAGCTGCACAAGTATTCTAGTCGTGCGCCACATGTCGCTGGGTGGCCCTAGAGAAAATCTACAGCAAGGCATATAATATGCACACAGAGAAAGAATATGAGACCCAGAACTGGATAAGATACAGAGAACCAACCCTCAGGGACAGGTTTGTGACATGCTGGTACTTGTAGTACCACCCACAACATCTGGAGAGCCTCAGGTTGTAGATCACTGCCTGTAGGACACTGACACCTAGTGGCTGAATTCTGAATACATCAATGACCTGTCATCTAGTGTGAAGTTACAGGTCACATTTTCCAGATCCATGAACTGAAAACTTTGGGGGTTCACTTAGATCAGGTTGGAAAAAGTCCATGAATTACCAAAAACCTGAACAAAACCTGACTTATGCAGGGATATGCCACCCCACTCCACCATATCATAGTGCAACTAGACTCAATTGCTATTTAGTGCTCTAGGAAAGCTGGGTGACAAACTATATCCGGGTCATGGTCAAACTGCCTTTTCACATCCAGCCCTTGACCATGTGAAGATGGGATAGTCCAGAAATTGGTGCAAACCCATGGCCGGAAAAGAAGCAAAAAAAAAAAAAAGCTGCAGGTGTCTATTTAGTCTTGTGCAAGTGCCACATTACTAGAAGACGAGTCTTACATGACCACTGATATCAGTGACATCATCAGTTCCTCCAGTGACTCCTCTCTGTAGCATTCTCTCACTCAGGAACATCATGGAGGTCATTGTAGAGAAGTACTGATGTGAATAAAGCACTTGGGGTGACATAGAAACTTACTATTCTGCTCCAGAATACTCGGTCTGTGCCTCTGCCTCTCCTCAGTCTGAGATGGCTGATAACAGGGAACAATAGACTGTATTTGACTGTGCAGTAAATGTTTCCCACGCTGTGACTCTTCCTTATCTTCTGCATGAACCATGGGGCAACAGTAAAGTCAATATAATGTTCTCAGCCTGGGCGATTCACATTCAGTTCCTTATCAGGGTGCGATATGGAGTTATCACGTTTTTAACATGGCTGCGACAAATAGGAGGCGCGGGTAATACCACGTGGCCCTGCAAACTTCTTAAAGGCACATTTGGTTTCATTATTTACATCCTTAGTGACATAGCTGGCGAGAAGACGAGACGCTGAACCCGACCATTGTGAGGACATCCAGACGTGACCTCATAGTGTCGGCACATTGTGAAGAAACACAACAGCCTGCTGCAGGACTGTTATAGAATGCTAAAATAAAATAGAAAACTATAGCATTCCCTGGGGCAGTGTCACATCTTAAAGGGATAGTCCAGAAATTGGAGCAACCCATGGGGTGGGCAGAGGAGGCAAAACTGCAGGTGTCCATTTAGTCTTGTGCAAGTGCCACGTTGCTGGAAGTCCAGAGCCTTACATGACCAACGATGTAGGTGAGTGACATTGCCGATCCCTCTCCAGCTGTAGCGTTGAGGTGCCCTGTAGTGTTTTCTCACTTAGGAACATGACGGAGGTCATTGTACAGAAGTACTGATGTGAATAAAGCACTCGGGGTGACATAGAAACTTACTATTTAGCTCCAGAATCCTCGGTCTGTGCCTCTGCCTCTCTGATACCTTTGTGAGCTGCAGTCAGTCTTGCTCTAACAAGACAGATTCAGCAGAGATTTAATAGTAAGTGTCAGATCAGGAGAGAAGAGTCTGATAAGTGGAGAAAGAGGCATTTTTCTCTAACATTTATAACAAAAAAAGCTAACAATTATTATCCTCATGCCCAAATCTTCTGATACCCACTTTTTTGTGAACCATTATAGAAATTGTTGAATCCCTGGAAAAGACTGAACGATAAGACACAGAAAATGAGGACAAAGATGGGCGTGGTGTAAGAAAGCTTCCTCTTTAATAGTCTATAGCATTATCCACACATAGTATAGAAGTCGTATAAATAATCGGACAAGCTCGTCGCTCCTCTCCGGCGCCATGGGCGTCATCGGGCAGTCAAGACCTCTCTGCAAAAGGGATTTTTGAGGCGCGCTATGACACGCTCAGATCCTACAGCAAAACAGAACCGGCTTCACTGCTCGCCGAAACGTCCCTATCATTAGGTAAGTGATCTCGCTGCCTGCGGCTTAGACAGGAAAGGCAGCCATATTGTGGGGGGAGGAGTCAATTCAGAATACGGTGGTCGCTTATTGTAAATAACAGGCTATAGATACACAAGAATAAATGTAGAAAAATTTCGGATCAGAAAATACATCAGATCTTGTACAATATGGCTGCTCTAAAGTTATAGGCATGGGCGCTTTTGGTGTTTGTTTTTTTCTTGTGTGTAAAATTTTTCGCCTCTGATCTGGGGCTGAGTCTACCCGCTTTAGTATGCAAGATCTATGTTATGGGATGCTGAAAGCAAAAAGGATTTCCATTCCTAAAAACGGTTCCTGTAGATTCGTATACGCGAGATAGAGAGAGTTACACATTATACAAACTGAAATTTATTATTATTTTAGCTTTTTTTTTTTTTCTTAGTTCAGGTGCAAGTCTTATCAATGCAAAAGCAAGGTGTGCAGAAATATTCTGTATTAAAAAAATAATAGTAATAATAATAATCCAGGCCGGGCCCTGGTGCTCATGCTTCGGGGTAAACCCGCTTTAAGAAAAAAAAAAAATTACATATATATATATATATTTTTTAATTTTTATTTATTTATTTTTTCCCCTATATAATTCCAGTTAAAGGAAGGAAACTTAGACTTCCTAAAAAAAATTAGGATAGAGATTGAAAATTAACCCTTAAGTCTCACACATGGTGGCAGCCATCTTGGTTCAAATATATATTTCATAATTTACATTAAAAAAAAAAAAAAAAAAAATTCAGGAAAGACTGAACTATCGCTCAGTCTTCACATTGAAACAGAAGGATACTCTAGGACGCTCCTTGGCCATCGTGATTGGTTTCTTTAACAAAAAAAATGAAAATCTTCTTTATGGGTGTCCGCCGGTTGAACACTACAACGACCAGCATGCCCCCCGATTGTAACATAATCCAAAATATCTGATAATATTTCCACTCTCGGGTCAGAATCATGTCAGATTGATGGATTTTTTTACTATTTTATATATCTCCTATCAATTCACTAAATACTATACATATGACATGGCGCCCTCCATCGTGTGCCGCTGCCGGATGGCAACCGTCTCACCTCTGCTCAGTAGTGGACACTCTTAAATCAAGGTCTGTAGCTTTAAGAAATGATATCTATATCTGTAGGATTGTGTGGACTATGGACATGTGACCGCACATACGTGTGATATCCACATACATACAGGAGAATCTGTCAGTATGAAGTAACATACAGCCACACCTATGAGACATGTACAGCATAGAACAAACAGCTTCAGCCTCCTACAAGGATCAGGGGGTCTGCGGTTTACAGTGAGCGGACGGACGCGAAGGATCGGGGCGCGTCTAACGGTCGGGTCTCTGCACGCAGAAAACTTTCGCCTTGTGGTCCCCGGAGGCGGTTACCACGATGGAAGCGTCTCTGAAAGAGAGGACACGAAGATACAATGTTAAAGCAGAACACTTTCCTTCCAGGGTAGACAACCAGAGACTACAAGGTAGCCTGAGGAGTGACCATCATGGAACTTGAGATGTGCAGTGACATCATCACTGCTGCCTGAATAACTCCACCCCCTCAATGTGACATCACCAACATTTCCCAATAGCTCCACCCCTTCTCTTTGCTCTATGTCTACACATATTTTGGGATGAATACTCACTTGTTAAGTGCAAAGTCCAGAATCTCGGCGGTGTGGCCGCAGTATTCACTGATCATTTTTCCTGATCGCGAGTCCCATAGCCTGACAGCGCCATCCAAGCTGCAGGTATAGACCACGGGCGAGTTATCCTCCCACAGGAGCTGTACGATGCCGGACTACAGGAAGGAGGACAAAAGTGACACCCATGCGAAATATGTATAGTGCTGCAGTTCTCCTATGTACCACAGGGGGCTCCCTTCAAGCACCCCCATAATCCAATATAGCCCTGTACAATCCCATGACTTACTTCATGTTGACACCGATGCCGCAGAGTCTGTGCTGAAATGTCATAAATTGCCAAAGTCCCATCCAGGTAACCGACAGCGGCCAAAGGCAGACTGCAAAGAGAGAGGACGCTCAATAGAGAAGTGGCTGAAAAATAATAGGGAAGCTTCCATGCAAAAATAAATCTAATGACTTGTACAAGGTCCCATAAATACAAAATCTGCAATAAAAGTGACAATTTTGGGAAGGTTTTTGCAATTTTAATGTCACTTTCAAGGGGTTAAGGAAACTAGTACGACTGCCTCATAGACGCCTCCAATTTTCTCACTTACGCAGTGCAGAATCCCACAGACTCCACCGAATTGGTCTCGGCTTCACCTTCTTCCCGTTTAGAGGCTTTAGATACATTACTTTCTGTCCGGAAGACTCCGACAACCTACAGAGACGGAGTGATAGAGACAATTCATACAATGTGTGATACTCCTGTCACTGGGGATCCGAAGGTTCAGCCACAAGACCGAGGCTCTTCTGACACTCTGAGCTCGGCCTGCACACTTGTCACGTGCATTAAGCCTAAGAGACTGACTCATTGTTAGGGAGAACTTTAACCTTTCCAAAATATTACACATTATATATAGTGTTACATGACCCATTTCTGCCTACAACGCACAAAGCCTCATAACTGCGCACTGTTATACACTACCCCTGCTCCATATCCCCTCCAGGTCAGTCTCCTTCCCCCTCTGGCAGATGTAACTATAGTCTATACTAAGGTTCTCCAGTCTGAAGGCGAATGCTTATTATATAATGTGATATCAAAATGAACTGCAGGACGTCCTCACCTTCCCTGTAGCGGTATTCACCATTTTGGTGTCACAATCTACAGAACCGGTTAGAATCAGGCTGCCGTCAGCATTAGAGGACACACAAGTTAAAGGTCCTGAATGGGCGTCACTACCTGGAACGCAGAGGAAGACAATGGGAATCAGTCACCAAAGGGTAACAATAAGATACAGTAACTGCAGAAAGAACTAACAATAAATATATATACAAGAGGTTGGAAATTTGCAGGAGTTCTCCTTTAATTACAATTCACAGAGTGCCCACTAGGGGTGTTGCAGTAGATAGTAAAATCCCATTTACCTTTCAGGACATGCAGCGTGCTCCCCTGCTTGAGGTCCCATATCCGAACACTTCCATCTTCATAGCCAACAACAGCTTTCTTACCTGAGCACAAACAAAAGAGGAATTAAAGGACAAAAAGGACAATCCAGTGAGTATTATAAGATATTCAATAGTAGAAGTTGATAAACAGCCAGACAAAAACCCACCATCTGGTAAAAACTGCCCACAAGTAGCCGGACAGTTCGGTCCTTGGAACGTTTTACATTCTCCACTGGGAATTTTCCACATCCAGGAATTGCCATCAGCTGTACCACAAAGTAGCACATGGGCACAAGGATGCCACTCCAACCACTGCAAGGAACGGGGCATGCTCAATGTTATATAATATAATACTACCTCCTATGTACAAGAATATAACTACTATAATACTACCTCCTATGTACAAGAATATAACTACTATAATACTGCCTCCTATGTACAAGAATATAACTACTATAATACTGCTCCTATGTACAAGAATATAACTACTATAATACTGCCTCCTATGTACAAGAATATAACTACTATAATACTACCTCCTATGTACAAGAATATAACTACTATAATACTGCTCCTATGTACAAGAATATAACTACTATAATACTACTCCTATGTACAAAAATATAACTACTATAATACTGCTCCTATGTACAAGAATATAACTACTATAATACTGCTCCTATGTACAAGAATATAACTACTATAATACTGCTCCCTATGTACAAGAATATAACTACTATAATACTGCTCCTATGTACAAGAATATAACTACTATAATACTGCTCCCTATGTACAAGAATATATCTACTATAATACTGCTCCTATGTACAAGAATATAACTACTATAATACTACCCCCTATGTACAAAAAAAAATCTACTAAAATACTACCCCCTTTGTAAAAAAATTTAACTACTATAATACTATTCCTATTATATCTATAACCCCCTACAAGAATATAACTACTATAATACTGCTCCTATGTACAAGAATATAACTACTATAACTACTATAATACTGCCCTCTATGTACAAGAATATAACTACTATAATACTACTCCTATGTACAAGAATATAACTACTATAATACTACCCCCTAGGTAAAAAAAAAAAACATAAAAAAAACTCCCCCCCAAAAAATAAATAATACTATAATACTGCTCCTATGTACAAGAATATAACTACTATAATACCTCCTATGTACAAGAATATAACTACTATAATACTGCCTCCTATGTACAAGAATATAACTACTATAATACTACCTCCTATGTACAAGAATATAACTACTATAATACTGCCTCCTTGTACAAGAATATAACTACAAAAATACTGCCCAAAAAAAACAAAACCCCCAACCCCCCCTCCTATGTACAAGAATATAACTACTATATTACTGCTCCTATGTACAAGAATATAACTACTATAATACTACTCCTATGTACAAGAATATAACTACTATAATACTACCTCCTATGTACAAAAATATAACTACTATAATACTGCTCCTCTGTACAAGAATATAACTACTATATTACTGCTCCTATGTACAAGAATATAACTACTATAATACTACTCCTATGTACAATAATATAACTACTATAATACTGCTCCTATGTACAAGAATATAACTACTATAATACTACCTCCTATGTACAAGAATATAACTACTATAATACTACCTCCTATGTACAAAAATATAACTACTATACTATACTGCTGCCTGCAGATAACAATATTTAAAAAAATACTACAAACCCCCCCCCTATGTACAAGAATATAACTACTATAATACTGCTCCTATGTACAAGAATATAACTACTATAATACTACTCCTATGTACAAAAAAATAACTACTATAATACTGCCCCCCTTTACAAAAAAATAACTACTATAATACTGCTCCCTTCTACAAAAATATAACCACTATAATACCTCCCCCCTCAAAAAAATAAAAACTTAATATCCCCCCCCTTCATATCTCTTACCCTACTGCTCCTATGTACAAGAATATAACTACTATAATACTACCTCCTATGTACAAGAATATAACTACTATAATACTGCCCCTAATGTAAAAGAATAAAAAAACAAAAAAACGGCTCTGAAGAAGAAGAAAAAAACAATAAAAAAATGGCTTGTGGGTACAAGAAAAACAGAAAACTGCCCCGGACAAGAATATAACTACTATAATACTGCTCCTATGTACAAGAATATAACTACTATAATACTGCTCCTATGTACAAGAAAAAAAAAAAAAAAAAAACGGCCCCCTATATAAAAGAAAAAAAAAAATAAAATACTGCTCTCCTATGTACATGAACCTCTTACCTCTAGGTCAGCCACATCAAATGACCAGACCTCCTGTGCGTCTTCCACCCTCCACACCTTGATGAGACCGCTCATGTCTCCTGTAGCCACCATTGTGGAGTCATGACTGAATACCGCACAGGTGACGGAGTCCTTGTGACCTGGTGAGGACAGATCAGGATACTTGTGATTGGCCACAGTGATTCTCTATAATATATTGTAGTATCTGGACAGATCTGTAAAGTCTATGGACACAGAACAAGGTTCTGACAAGTTGGATTTTAAGGCAGTTTTGCCATAAAAGAATCAGGATCTGAGCTCGAACCTCTACTTGGCTCAATCTTGAGCCATGGGTCAGTGCTAGGAGTTGAGGTTCGCTGCACCTTGTCCCCCACACATATCTAAAGACAGCAAACGTCAGCCATGACACTCACCTGAGCACTCAAACAGTGTCTCTCCGTCACTTATTCTCCATATACAGGCCTTGTCGTCTTCTCCCCCCGTTACTGCGAGATTGCCCTCCTTGGGGTCCAGGCTGACACAGAAGACAGAAGCTGGCAAGAACAGAAGAGCAGGGACATGATGTCTTTCTGCTGCCATGAACAGTGGCCAATACAATGTGTCAGTGCAGGTAAAATGTAACAGACAGCAGACACCCGGGATGTGAATGGGACCTTATCCCGACTCCATGACGCCAGGATCCTGCATCTACCTGTGTGCTTGGAGTAAGTCAGCTCGCTGTCATCGTGCGGTTCGGCTCCTTCCTCTACGCCCTCGTCTTCTGTTTCCCATTCCTCATCTCCCATTTCTCCGTCTTCTGGTTCATCCGCAAAATCCACGTCCTCCATGTCACTGGCCAGGTCATCTGAGGAGCAGACACTAAGATTAGCAGTGACTGCCAATATGGCGGCCATCCCCACCAATACACCCGGACCACATACCTGGATCTGGATCTCCTTCATTCAGCTCCAGCACTTCAATGATCTCTTCATCCTCATGAAACTCCACGGCCGCTGCGGCTGCTTCTTCTGGCTCTGGACTGGCTGAGCCGGAGCCTCCTCCGTCACCGGCACCCGCTCCTTCCATCGCCTTCTGAGCGCCGGGACACAGGGCGGCAGCTGCTGCTAAAGAGAGGGACATGTCACAGGAGAAATACTGCGGCCCCATAGACTGACACAGAGTGACGCAACATCTGCAGAGTCTGACAAACAGCTGAAGAGGTCAATGAAAATCAACCTAATGGATAAATTCACATGATGCAGATTTGCTGCAGCATTTATGTGGCTGAAAGTCACCTCCATAGGTGTAAATGGCGCAGTTTCTGCAGCAGGGATTTCTGCAAGTCCTCAAAAAGCGAATGGGATGAAAGCAGAAACTTCTGCAACAAATCTGCTGTGTGTGAAATGTATCAGTGCATGGATAATGTATCTCTCCAACCTCCTGACTATTCATAGGATTGCGCCATGTTCACATTTTCATTGCTCTGTCCATTGTTCTGGTCTGTCAGAGGATCAGAACAATGGACACATGGATCGCTTATATAGTGTACACCAATGGGGGCCCGTCTGACTATAATGGGATCCAGCAGGTATCTGCTCTTTTAACGTAAGTCGGCTAGATGCTATTTTTGGTGCACACTATGACCTGGTCTCCAAACGGAGACTCCAGCGCAGATGTGAACGTAGCCTTACCTTGTCTAGATACAACTGTAACAAACCCTCAGCTATGATGAATATTAGGGAAAGTCCACACCACCAAATTTTTGAACAAATTCCACATTTCATTCATTGCAATGGAAAGCAGAAGCTGAGAAAAAAAAAAAATCTGCAAACAAACAAAAAGTTTCCTTTCTTATCTTCAGGTGGATTCCACCAGAAAATCCCACTGAGGCGAAGAGGAATAGGAAATCTTTCAGCCAATGGCAGGAGGATTATCGCAGCGGATTCTGCAAGTGGAGTCCCACCACGTGAACTTCTACGTGTCTTCTGTCCTCTGATATAAACATGTCTAGCTCCATTCACTGACAGTTAGCGGAGATCTTGAGAAACCTGAAGGCCCCCCTGTCATACAATATGTCACATGTATGACCGTGCCACATGACGTGTGACAGATCTGGTGCATTTCGCATCTTACGTGAACTCCGGGACGTCTTATAAACAGTATATTGTCCCTAAATATGGTGCAAAAAGAAATTGTATAGCGAACTGATCATGTGACACTAGATGTCTGGACATCACATGGCCTGAGTAGCCCTGACCATAGACCCCTCAGCCATGGAGGACTGACCCTCTAAATACACCCAGGACACATGGGAAGCGACTGCTGATTAACCCTTTCACCCCCGCATGCCTCAGGTTGCAGGGCGGGCACCAGGAGGGCAACTAAAAGTCCATGTTGGATGGAGGGGAGGAAGGTACTTACAGAAAAGTTTAGTAGAGTGATGAGCCCGAGGCGCCGGAGCTGGGGAGCCCCCTCTGGTCCTCTCCGGCCTGCAGCTGCTGCCTGACACACGTGGGCGCTCCTCCTTCCCTGCACACGCCGCAACCTAACCTGAACCCTCAGCTGGGACGCGGGTGGGACTAGCGGCATCCAATAGAGTCAGAGGATATCAGACGTCCACCAATCAGAAGAGCCGCACTTTCCATCAAGTCAGAGTGACAGCACAGTTCGGGCACATAAACAAGGTGTAGGGCGCATGCTCGCCGCGGTGCTCACTGGGAGTTGTAGTTTCACTTGAGCGTTCTTGGGGTTTGGGGGCGGAAAAGTGTCGTAAAGTTAGAAATGTAATTAAGTGGAAAGAGAAGTCAGAACAGGAAGAGGGGGTGATAAAAGTGTGCAATGTGTGAGAATAGTAAGGAAAAGGGAAGGGCGGAAAGGCATCTACAGTGTCATCTACAGATCCCCTCCATAACAGCGTCATCTACAGATCCCCCATAACAGCGTCATCTACAGATCCCCATAACAGCGTCATCTACAGATCCCCATAACAGCGTCATCTACAGATCCCCCATAACAGCGTCATCTACAGATCCCCCATAACAGCGTCATCTACAGATCCCCATAACAGCGTCATCTACAGATCCCCCATAACAGTGTCATCTACAGATCCCCCATAACGGCGTCATCTACAGATCCCCCATAACAGTGTCATCTACAGATCCCCCATAGCGGCGTCATCTACAGATCCCCCATAACAGCGTCATCTACAGATCCCCTCCATAACAGCGTCATCTACAGATCCCCCATAACAGCGTCATCTACAGATCCCCCAGAACAGTGTCATCTACAGATCCTCCATAACAGCGTTATCTACAGATCCCCATAACAGCGTCATCTACAGATCCCCCATAACAGCGTCATCTACAGATCCCCCATAACAGCGTCATCTACAGATCCCCATAACAGCGTCATCTACAGATCCCCCATAACAGCGTCATCTACAGATCCCCATAACAGCGTCATCTACAGATCCCCCATAACAGCGTCATCTACAGATCCCCCATAACAGTGTCATCTACAGATCCTCCATAACAGCGTTATCTACAGATCCCCATAACAGCGTCATCTACAGATCCCCCATAACAGCGTCATCTACAGATCCCCCATAACAGCGTCATCTACAGATCCCCATAACAGCGTCATCTACAGATCCCCCATAACAGCGTCATCTACAGATCCCCCATAACAGCGTCATCTACAGATCCCCCATAACAGCGTCATCTACAGATCCCCCATAACAGCGTCATCTACAGATCCCCATAACAGCGTCATCTACAGATCCCCATAACAGCGTCATCTACAGATCCCCCATAACAGTGTCATCTACAGATCCCCCATAACAGTGTCATCTACAGATCCTCCATAACAGCGTTATCTACAGATCCCCATAACAGCGTCATCTACAGATCCCCCATAACAGCGTCATCTACAGATCCCCCATAACAGCGTCATCTACAGATCCCCATAACAGCGTCATCTACAGATCCCCCATAACAGTGTCATCTACAGATCCTCCATAACAGCGTTATCTACAGATCCCCATAACAGCGTCATCTACAGATCCCCCATAACAGCGTCATCTACAGATCCCCCATAACAGCGTCATCTACAGATCCCCATAACAGCGTCATCTACAGATCCCCCATAACAGCGTCATCTACAGATCCCCCATAACAGTGTCATCTACAGATCCCCATAACAGCGCCATCTACAGATCCCCCATAACAGCGTCATCTACAGATCCCCCATAACAGTGTCATCTACAGATCCCCATAACAGCGCCATCTACAGATCCCCCATAACAGTGTCATCTACAGATCCCCCATAACGGCGTCATCTACAGATCCCCCATAACGGTGTCATCTACAGATCCCCCATAGCGGCGTCATCTACAGATCCCCCATAACGGCGTCATCTACAGATCCCCCATAACGGCGTCATCTACAGATCCCCCCATAACAGTGTCATCTACAGATCCCCCATAACAGCGTCATCTACAGATCCCCCATAACAGTGTCATCTACAGATCCTCCATAACAGTGTCATCTGCAGATCCCCCCCATAACAGTGTCATCTACAGATCCCCCATAACAGCGTCATCTACAGATACCCCATAACAGTGGCATCTACAGATCCCCCATAACAGCGTCATCTACAGATCATAACAGTGTCATCTACAGATCCCCCATAGCAGTGTCATCTACAGATCCCCCATAACAGCGTCATCTACAGATCCTAACAGTGTCATCTACAGATCCCCCATAGCAGTGTCATCTACAGATCCCCCATAACAGCGTCATCTACAGATCCCCCATAACAGTGTCATCTACAGATCTTCCATAACAGCGTCATCTACAGATCCCCATAACAGTGTCATCTACAGATCCCCCATAACAGTGGCATCTACAGATCTCCTCCATAACAGTGTCATCTACAGATCCCCCATAACATTGTCATCTACAGATCCCCCATAACAGTGTCATCTACAGATCATAACAGCATCATCTGCAGATCCTCCATAACAGCGTCATCTACAGCTCCCCCCATAACATTGTCATCTACAGATCATAACAGCATCATCTGCAGATCCCCCATAACAGCGTCATCTACAGATCCCCCATAACAGTGTCATCTACAGATTCCCCATAACAGTGGCATCTACAGATCTCCTCCATAACAGTGTCATCTACAGATCCCCCCATAGCAGTGTCATCTACAGATCCCCCATAGCAGCGTCATCTACAGATCCCCCATAACAGTGTCATCTACAGATCCCCCATAACAGCGTCGTCTGCAGATCCCCCATAACAGTGTCATCTACAGATCCCCATAACAGTGTCATCTACAGATCTCCAGAACAGTGTCATCTACAGATCCCCCATAAGTGTCATCTACAGATCCCCCCATAACAGCGTCATCTACTGATCCCCCATAACAGTGTAAAGTGGAGGGTGCGCGGCGCTGGCAGCTGGAGCAGGGGTGTAGCTATGGGGGTGCAGAGACAGCAATCTATAAGGGGCCTTAAAGGCCTCTCTACAACACAAGAAGACTTCAGTATTACAGATAGGTCATAGTGAGGAGGGGCCCCTCTATATAGGTTGCACTGGGGCCCCTCTATATAGGTTGCACTGGGGTCCCTCTGTATAGGTTGCACTGGGGCCCCTCTGTATAGGTTGCACTGGGGTCCCTCTGTATAGGTTGCACTGGGGCCCCTCTGTATAGGTTGCACTGGGGCCCCTCTGTATAGGTTGCACTGGGGCCCCTCTATATGGGTTGCACTGGGGCCCCTCTATATCGGTTGCACTGGGGCCCCTCTGTATAGGTTGCACTGGGGCCCCTCTATATCGGTTGCACTGGGGCCTCTCTATATCGGTTGCACTGGGGCCCCTCTGTATAGGTTGCACTGGGGCCCCTCTGTATAGGTTGCACTGGGGCCCCTCTGTATAGGTTGCACTAGGGCCCCTCTATATAGGTTGCACTGGGGCCCATCTATATAGGTTGCACTGGGGCCCCTCTGTATAGGTTGCACTGGGGCCCCTCTGTATAGGTTGCACTGGGGCCCCTCTATATAGGTTGCACTGGGGCCCCTCTGTATAGGTTGCACTGGGGCCCCTCTGTATAGGTTGCACTGGGGCCCCTCTGTATAGGTTGCACTAGGGCCCCTCTATATAGGTTGCACTGGGGCCCATCTATATAGGTTGCACTGGGGCCCCTCTGTATAGGTTGCACTGGGGCCCCTCTGTATAGGTTGCACTGGGGCCCCTCTATATAGGTTACACTGGGGCCCCTCTATATAGGTTGCACTAGGGCCCCTCTGTATAGGTTGCACTGGGGCTCCTCTGTATAGGTTGCACTGGGGCCCCTCTGTATAGGTTGCACTGGGGCCCCTCTATATAGGTTGCACTAGGGCCCCTCTGTATAGGTTGCACTGGGGCCCCTCTGTATAGGTTGCACTGGGGCCCCTCTGTATAGGTTGCACTGGGGCCCCTCTGTATAGGTTGCACTGGGGCCCCTCTGTATAGGTTGCACTGGGGCCCCTCTATATCGGTTGCACTGGGGCCCCTCTGTATAGGTTGCACTGGGGCCCCTCTGTATAGGTTGCACTGGGGCCCCTCTGTATAGGTTGCACTGGGGCCCCTCTGTATAGGTTACACTGGGTCCCCTCTATATCGGTTGCACTGGGGCACCTCTATATAGGTTACACTGGGGCCCCTCTGTATAAGTTGCACTGGGGCCCCTCTATATAGGTTACACTGGGGCCCCTCTGTATAGGTTGCACTGGGGCCCCTCTGTATATGTTGCACTGGGGCCCCTCTGTATAGGTTGCACTGGGGCCCCTCTGTATAGGTTGCACTGGGGCCCCTCTGTATAGGTTGCACTGGGGCCCCTCTGTATAGGTTGCACTGGGGCCCCTCTGTATAGGTTGCACTGGGGCCCCTCTATATAGGTTGCACTGGGGCCCCTCTGTATAGGTTGCACTGGGGCCCCTCTGTATAGGTTGCACTGGGGCCCCTCTGTATAGGTTGCACTAGGGCCCCTCTATATAGGTTGCACTGGGGCCCCTCTGTATAGGTTGCACTGGGGCCCCTCTGTATAGGTTGCACTAGGGCCCCTCTATATCAGTTGCACTGGGGCCCCTCTGTATAGGTTGCACTGGGGCCCCTCTGTATAGGTTGCACTGGGGCCCCTCTGTATAGGTTGCACTGGGGCCCCTCTGTATAGGTTGCACTGGGGCCCCTCTGTATAGGTTGCACTGGGGCCCCTCTGTATAGGTTACACTGGGGCCCCTCTGTATAGGTTGCACTGGGGCCCCTCTGTATAGGTTGCACTGGGGCCCCTCTATATAGGTTACACTGGGGCCCCTCTGTATAGGTTGCACTGGGGCCCCTCTGTATAGGTTGCACTGGGGCCCCTCTGTATAGGTTACACTGGGTCCCCTCTATATCGGTTGCACTGGGGCCCCTCTATATAGGTTACACTGGGGCCCCTCTGTATAGGTTGCACTGGGGCCCCTCTATATAGGTTACACTGGGGCCCCTCTATATAGGTTGCACTGGGGCCCCTCTATATAGGTTGCACTGGGGCCCATCTATATAGGTTGCACTGGGGCCCCTCTGTATAGGTTGCACTGGGGCCCCTCTGTATAGGTTGCACTGGGGCCCCTCTATATAGGTTGCACTGGGGCCCCTCTGTATAGGTTGCACTGGGGCCCCTCTGTATAGGTTGCACTGGGGCCCCTCTGTATAGGTTGCACTAGGGCCCCTCTATATCGGTTGCACTGGGGCCCCTCTGTATAGGTTGCACTGGGGCCCCTCTGTATAGGTTGCACTGGGGCCCCTCTGTATAGGTTGCACTGGGGCCCCTCTATATAGGTTGCACTGGGGCTCCTCTGTATAGGTTGCACTGGGGCCCCTCTGTATAGGTTGCACTGGGGCCCCTCTGTATAGGTTGCACTGGGGCCCCTCTGTATAGGTTGCACTGGGGCCCCTCTGTATAGGTTGCACTGGGGTCCCTCTGTATAGGTTGCACTGGGGCCCCTCTGTATAGGTTGCACTGGGGCTCCTCTGTATAGGTTGCACTGGGGCCCCTCTGTATAGGTTGCACTGGGGCCCCTCTGTATAGGTTGCACTAGGGCCCCTCTATATAGGTTGCACTGGGGCCCATCTATATAGGTTGCACTGGGGCCCCTCTGTATATTTTGCACTGGGGCCCCTCTGTATAGGTTGCACTGGGGCCCCTCTATATGGGTTGCACTGGGGCCCCTCTGTATAGGTTGCACTGGGGCCCCTCTATATAGGTTGCACTGGGGCCCCTCTATATAGGTTACACTGGGGCCCCTCTGTATAGGTTGCACTGGGGCCCCTCTGTATAGGTTGCACTGGGGCCCCTCTATATGTTGCACCTCTGGCTGGAGCCCCCATAACTTTTTATTTAGGGTAATAACTTCGGGAATTCTTAGATTTCAGATTTCTCTCCAACATATAATGAGAATCCTGAAAACGAGCAGAAGCCTCCTGCAGCTGAAGACTACAACTCCCACAATGCACTGCGGTCAGCAGGAAGCAGCAGGGTAACTAGTGCTGCAGGAGGAGCTGAGTGCAAGATGGCAGCGGCCAGGGGCAGAGTGCTGCTGGCAGGGGGCATCAGGAGCAGCTGGGGTAATAAGTGCACCCACCCTGGGGGATGGGGCAGGGGGGATGAGAGCTGCAGTGGCCGCTGTGTGTGAATGGTGGAGCTGCAGATCTGCTGGGGGCGCCATACAGGAGAGGACAAATGGAGGGCAGAGGCTCTGGTGGAGAGAGTGTGCTGGGACTTGTAGTTCTTGTGAGTTATAAGTTGGCTTACCTCTTCAATGTGCATTGGGCACCTGGTTAAGATGAACCTATAACGTTAGTTATCCTATTACTTCCCCGCACAGTACTACTTCCCGTGTTCTGGATGCTGGGGGTAGTATTCCGGATATGTCACTGCATGATATATCCTAGTGCTCAGTAATACTTCCTATGCAGACATGCACCACAGTGCGCCAAATTAAGTCACAATTTTGTAAATGTGACCATTCCATAGTATTATGTCATTACATTTCATGGCTTCAATTTCAGGCACTTTTCTGGGCTCCGTCTGTAGATCCAGAATCACCATAGCCAAAAATACCAAATCTGTGCACACCTCATCTCCAGTATGTGCAGCCCCGAAGAACGAGGAAACTGTGCACAAGATTAGCATGTACGTGGCCGGGGCCAAAGCCCAGAACCCCATGAAGAAAGTGGGGTTTGCATGGTAAGTGGAAGTACCTGAATGTAAAACCTAACCCTGCAAAGTATGTAATGTATATACACAGCAGAATAGTGAGCGCAGCTCTGGAGTATAATACAGGATGTAACTCAGGGTCAGTACAGGATAAGTAATGTAATGTATGTACACAGTGACTGTACCAGCAGAATAGTGAGCGCAGCTCTGGAGTATAATACAGGATGTAACTCAGGATCAGTACAGGATAAGTAATGTAATGTATGTACACAGTGACTGTACCAGCAGAATAGTGAGCGCAGCTCTGGAGTATAATACAGGATGTAACTCAGGATCAGTACAGGATAAGTAATGTAATGTATGTACACAGTGACTGCACCAGCAGAATAGTGAGTGCAGCTCTGGAGTATAATACAGGATGTAACTTAGGATCAGTACAGGATAAGTAATGTAATGTATGTACACAGTGACTGTACCAGCAGAATAGTGAGCGCAGCTCTGGAGTATAATACAGGATGTAACTCAGGATCAGTACAGGATAAGTAATGTAATGTATGTACACAGTGACTGTACCAGCAGTTCCTATAAATTCTTTATGGTCTGGTCTCATACGATTATGTTATTGATGATATCTGAACCTCGGCCGCTTCAGCTTTCTTGGGAGGTTACGAGGCGTTAATGAAGTAACTATAAACAGTATATGGGGGTTCAGTAATGTTCTTGGGCAGTAATGCTTTTCCAGCCATCACTAGATAATACGTTATATTTATGGCAGGGCGATCGGCTTTCCTTCCGGTATTCTGCTCTTCTTATATGCAAAGAACAAAGTTGACAAGAGGCGCGTAGAGCAGATGAAGGCGCGACAGAGGATGAGGGACGCCAACAAGGGGGAGTACATGAGCGAGAGGTTCGCCAAACCTGTGTAGTAGCTGGAAATGTGCCCTCTGCTGGCCATGAACAGGAACAGCAATCTGAGTGCAAACCCTTCGGACTGTTTCTATGTATCATTAACCAGTTCATGCCCAGGGACAGATCCCCCTATTGGAGACGCCTGGATAGGTTGTGATCACGGACCCCTCCTTGGTCCGGCCTTGTATGATGGGAGTGAAGTTGATCCTCAAGTCTTTATTTGCTTTCTAAACTTTTTTTTTTTTTTTTTAATTCTTTTGGTGTAATAAAATGCATATAAGTAAAAGAAAAGGCTGAATTACCATTTTTTTATACAGTTAACACAATGGTCACATGACAAGGTGCAATGAAACCAAGGGCTGCCGAAACATGTCATGGATGAAATGTGGGTCCTGCAATGCTTAGGGCTGTGAGTGCAGGGGTCTGGCGCCTGCGTCACATCTGTGCGGTCCCAGCCATTGCAAGACCAGAAAAATTAGACCCCGACGGAGCCCATGGAGTACAATGGGTCGGTTTTTACTGAAGTCGACTGACGAAAAAGTTGGGCTTGCAAGACTTCCTTCAATTTCTAAAGTATATTGCAATGGAGAAACCGCCCTTGCTCTAGCTGTGGGGCCCTGTTTATTAGCTAGAGGTCATATGTGAGGTACGGTATTATTTTGCCTTAGAACAGGCAGTAACTACACATATATACACCCGGATACAGAGAGGTGTAAAAAAAAACAAACTTCCTCTTTAATATTCTACAGCATTGTTCACACAGTAATACAAGTTGTACAAGTAAATTGGATGAACGCGGCGCTTTAACCATTACTCACCCTACAAATCGCTGCCGCTCCTGGCTGTACTTGTGATGTTACTGCTGGGCAGGAGGGACCACCAGGGGCAAAACAGAGGAGCATTTATTAGGTGAGTAATGGCTTTTTTTTTTTTTTTTTTAAGATTCTGCCATTAGGCAACCCCATACACGCTGGCCGCCATCTTGTTCACATTGTAAATATAAATAAGTATAAATATGTGAGAGATCCGCATGGGCGAATAAGTGGGTGTGAAGTAAAATACATCCACACCTATGTAACATGTACAGAATAGAACAAAGAGCTCCGGCCTCGTATCAGGAATGATATCTGGGCGACAGGCACAAAGGACGGGGCGAGGCTAACGGTCGAGTCTCTCCAAGCAGAATACTTTCGCCTCACGATCCTCCGAGGCGGTAACGATGATGGAAGCGTCTCTGAAATAAGAGAACATAAAGATACAATGTTACTGCTCAGAGGCATTATTATTTTGCGAATCATAATGACAAATTATTGTGGCTTTGGCCCTCGTAGATACTTGTTTTTTATTGCATTGTATGGACTTTTTCACGTAAAACAGATTTGCAGTTGGTTTTAATAATCGTCTTTGGATGGTTTGTCCTCTGCAGGTTTCATGTATTACAATACATTGCAAGCTGCTCGATTCCCTTCTATGACAAATTCCTCAGCTGGCCCAGTCTGTTTTCACATGGATGGGGCTGAGCTGCAAAAACCAGGAACAGTCAAGGGGTTTTCCGGAACCTCTTAATTAGTGACCTATCCTTAGGTCACAGGCTTCTGCTTTACAGGTCATGTGATGTCACATTCATCCATCACAAGGTCTGTTCACAGCTCAGTCCCATTCAAATGAACAGGCTGAGCTGCAATGCCAAGCACAACCACTATACAAATGTAGGGCGCCATCATTATTAAATACTGATGGGACTGCAGCCTCTTCAAACATCTGATCGGCCGGTGTCCAGGCTTTCAGACCCCTACTGATCTGTGATGATCTATCCTGAGGATAGGGCATTCATTATTTAGCCTGAAAAACCCCTTTAAGTTGACCACCGTAAACTGTGGTTTATCTGCAAAAACACTAAAGAAGTGACATCATTAGTCCTGCTCAGTTGACCCCACCCTTAACTGTGTGATGTCAGCATCCTATCCCTGATAACCCCACCCCTTCATGCTATTGTCTACTGAAACGTTAACATTGCACTTTACTGTAGGCTGTAAAGCGATGGGTTTTTATTACATTTTATTTTATTTTTGCAGCAGTCTGTACCATAGACATTCTGGCCACTCAACCCGTTTCACATAAACTCTATGGAACTTCAATTTTCAGTGCCGGTAAGGAGACTCCGCACCCGCGACACACAGACACAGACTCACTTGTTAAGGGCAATGTCATAAATCTCATGTTCGTGACCGCAGTATTCAATGATCATTTCTCCGGACCGAGAGTCCCAGAGCCTGACAGAGCCGTCCCGGCTGCAAGTGTAGATGACAGGCGAGTTGTGGTCCCAGAGGAAGTGTCTGATTTCGGACTAAAAAACAGAGGTACCAAAGTTACCCCCCCAGTCATCAATATCCTTCACTCAAATAACTCTCTATAAGCCGAGGCTCACTGGATTTTTTGCATTTCATTTTCACGCAGCTGTAAAAATGACAAATTATCTATATACAACAATAATAAATTTGTTTGTTTTTTTTTAAATTTTACTATATTTATTTATATTTTTTTTAAAAAAATACAATAAAAATAGAACTAAAATACAAATACAAAAAACCTTAATAAAAAATTTTTGCTTTGTGTTGCCGTATTCTGAGACCTATTTTTTTAATCTGTCAAGGGGACCTTGGTTAGGGCTTGTTTTTTGTGGCACTGTTATTGGGTACATTATTTTCTTTCATTTATGTTGAAGCGGCAATGTGACACAAAAACAGTAATTCTGGTCAGGAATCACTTGGGAGAAAAAAAAAAAAAAAAAATACATGATATCTAAATAGTTTAGACATTTCCATACTCGGCAATGCCAATCATGTTTATATTTATTTATTTTCATATATAACTATAAATATATTTAATTTTTTAATCTAATTTTTTTTTTTAAATAAAATATATTCCCCTGTACCAAGCACAGCATCAAAGCTCCAACTTCTCTATATAGATATGGATTTCAGACATTCTCTCACCTGCATTGACCACTACAGGGGGCTCAGAGGCTGCCTATATACACCCATGATGGGGTGCTAGTTCCCGTGTTCTGACCTATACATCTTTATCATAGGACAACTTGTGACGAACATGTCTGATTGTTAAAAGGATGAAGCTCCAGGGCCCCAATCCCAGGGTATGAAAACCCCTCTATCAGCACCGACGCTACATTACACCACGTATATAATAAGAGATCACTCACTTTGTGTTGATACTGATACTGCAGAGTCTGCGTTAAAGTGTCATAAACTGCCACATAGCCATCCAGGTAATTGACCGCGACCAGGGGCAGACTGCAAAGAGAGAGAACATGGTCAGACATGGTGGAGTGGACACAAGTGGTCGGTCGCACCCAGGAGATCATGGAGTAAAAAACAGATGTTTGCAAAAAAAAAACAAAAAAACACACAGAACAAAACCGCTTATAATCAAAGACTTGGGAAATGTTCCAGCATTCTCAGGACCAAGTGTTGGATTATCAAATATTGGACTAATGGTTCGCTATAATAATAAATGAGACATCTGTTTATGTTTTAAGGAACGTCTGCACTGACACCTGGATACCGAAAAGTCATTATATACCCCTACATCGGGACTACACAAGATAAATTTTAGTTAAAGGGGTTATCCGGTTTCTAACATTGATGGCCTATCCTTAAATCTGCTGGGGTCCAACACCCAAAACACCCCACAGGTCACCGGTACCGAGACGGTATTATTTACATACTGCAAGCCGCGCTGCTCACTCGCTGTACAAACTATAACGGCGAGTGTGGGTACTGCAGCACTGTCCCATTGAGATCTATGAGGCAGCGCTGTACCACTCTGTCTCTGTAGCGGTGACCTGTGAAGGTTCTGGGTGTCGGACCCCTGAAGATCTAATATGGATGGCCTAGCCTACGTATAGACCATCAATGTTAGAAACCGAATAACCCCTTTATTCTGGCCTGGGACTATTTTGACCCTTTATCAAGATCTCCAAACTA
Source organism: Leptodactylus fallax (assembly GCA_947044405.1). NCBI lineage: Eukaryota > Metazoa > Chordata > Amphibia > Anura > Leptodactylidae > Leptodactylus > Leptodactylus fallax. The sequence goes on from CAMRHE010000433.1 coordinate 670,295, forward strand.
TCAGAAGCCAGATTAAAAAAAGTTTTTAAGGTCACTAGTTTAGTAAGAACACCCCTCCCATATGTGAATGCAGTGGTCTGTTCCACAACACACACACAGGACTTCTTTCTGCATTATTTTGGAACAGACCACTTCATACAAGTAATACAGGGGTGTTCATAAAACACTACCAAGCAGGGTACAGAGCATGTATTTTGGTTATGCATTGCCATCTATAATGTTATATAAAATGAGACCCTAAAGGGAATGTTTCACTGTTTTATAAGCGATGACTAGTGATACTGTGCTTTGGTGGATGCTTTTCCAGCCACTATACAAATATATGTGGTCACGGCCATAGCCGTGAGTTTTTGAACACTACCCACATAGTAGTAAAACTGCGCAGCTGGCGGGACGGGCTGTAGATATAGCACAATAGTACAAGTGTCTTATAGACATCACACATTATCAGACCGCTGAACACTTACACGTTGCAGAACGCCGCAGAGTCCACCGAATTGAAATCTTCATTTTTAGAAGCTTTGGATACATTACTTTCTATCTGGAAGACTCCGACAACCTACAGAGAAGGAGTAATAGAGACTATTAATACAGCCAGTGATTCAGGGGGGAAATACTAGTGAAACCGAAGTGATCTCCAAGACTCCCGACTAGCACTTGGAACATTCCTGTACTCCTTGGAACATTCCTGTACATGTTGTATTTGTATTTGTATCTGCTTATCTTATCTTATCTTTGCTGCTGTAACACACTGAATTTCCCCATTGTGGGACTATTAAAGGACTATTATTATTATTATTATTATTATTAGGAGGAAACTTGTGAATGGTCAAACATTTTCCCAGCAGCGGCCACTACAGGAGAAATGTAGTATTACATGGTAGGGAATATAAAGAGGCACTGCAGGAAAAACAAATGTTACTGCATCTATGGTGTAGAACCAATATCAATAAGGAATAGTGTAGCGGCTCTGGTCTACCAGATGATGTGGTATGTATGGGTTGTCTGCCATTTTGACATTTTCCATGATACCTCTGGCTCACAGATACAGAAGGGACAAAAACCTCCTCTGACTGCAATTGCTCTGCGTCTCAGTGCATCCTATGTGCTGCAGCTTCAGCCTGTCTCCCCGGCCTCCTGCTTGGGATAGGTTTCTCCCTGTCCATTCTTACAAGTAGGAAAGGGAAAGGGGGGACAACATTGTGAACACACTGAAGATTCTGCATACAGATAGTAAGCAAGCAATATCAGCGTGGAGGAGCAGCGTGAAGATGCATCTCATAAGAATACACTGCAGATTCTGCACACAGCGAACAGGACCAGCATAGACAGGCAGTATGAGCTACGGGAAAGCAGCGCAAAGCTGCATCTCATAAGAGCACACTGGAAATTTAGCTTACAAGTCGTAGACAGGCAATGCGAGTCTTGTGAGCTTTGTGAAGCTTCATCTCATAGGAATACACTGGAGATGCTGCACACAGTATACATACACATAGAGGCAGGCAGTGTGAGCCAAAGGAATTTTATAACTCTGCAGCTATTCATTGAGTGCACTCACCTATTATATCACTGCTCTATGAGTCTAAGAGCTGTAAGAAGGGATTTGATAGATGATATAATAGTATTTCGCAAAAAGTCAGTGACACAGGCGAGACTGACAACCTGTCTACAAAGGAGAGCAAGGTCTGGACTGGTGGTCAGAATGGTGACTAATCACATGACACATCTAACCATAATGACAAGGTTCAAAATGTACAGACAACCGGAATTAAATAAATTACAATTTTTAATTGTAATTTTTATTACAGATTTTACAAGATATATTATATAAAATCATATTATAAGTTCTATAAATAGATATGATGAACTGGCAGAGGGACGTCCTCACCTTCCCAGTAGCAGTGTTCACCATTTTGGTGTCACAATCAAAAGAACCAGTGAGAATCAGGCTACCGTCCGCATTAGAGGAGATACACGTCATAGGTCCTCTATGGCCATCAGCACCTAGAACGCAAGCAACATAGGAAGGCAAATAAGACAACAACTGAGGAAAGAGGAGAACATTAACATAATGTAACCAACAAAGAAACTGCCTTGCATAAAGGAGAAAAAAAAATCAAGTTGTGCACAAGAACATTTCACAGGAGCTCCCCTTTAACATTGCAATTCACAAAAAGTCCACAAGGAGTGCTGCAGTACACAGTGATATCCAGTTTACCTTTCAGCACATGCAGAGCGTTCCCCTGTTTGAGGTCCCATATCCATACACTTCCATCTTCATAGCCGACAACTGCTTTCTCACCTTCAACACAAAAAAGGGGTTAAAGAGTTAATAATGAAAGGAGACTCAACTGCAACAATAACCATATACAGACTTGTATATACAGTAAAGACCAAAAGTTTGTTCACACCTTCTCATTCCAAGAGTTTTCTGTATTTTCATGACTATAAAAATTGTAGATTCACACTGAAGGCATCAAAACTATGAATTACCACATGTGGAATTATATACGTAACAAAAAAGTGTGAAACAACTGAAAATATGTCTTATATTCTAGGTTCTTCAAAGTAGCCACCTTTTGCTTTGATTACTGCTTTGCACACTTGGCATTCTCTTGATGAGCTTCAAGAGGTGGTCACCTGAAATGGTCTTCCAACAGTCTTGAAGGAGTTCCCAGAGATGCTTAGAACTTGTTGGCCCTTTTGCCTTCACTCTGCGGTCCAGCTCACCCCAAACCATCTGGATTGGGTTCAGGTCTGGTGACTGTGGAGGCCAGGTCATCTGGCGTAGCACCCCATCACTCTCCTTCTTGGTCAGATAGCCCTTACACAGTCTGGAGGTGTGTTTGGGGTTATTGTCCTGTTGAAAAATAAATGACGGTCCAACTAAACGCAAACCGGATGGAATAGCATGCCGCTGCAAGATGCTGTGGTAACCATGCTGGTTCAGAATAAATCCCCAACAGTGTCACCAGCAAAGCCCACCACACCATCACACCTCCTCCTCCATGCTTCACGGTGGGAACCAGGCATGTAGAGTCCATTCGTTCACCTTTTCTGCGTCGCACAAAGACACGGTGGTTGGAACCAAAGATCTCAAATTTGGACTCATCAGACCAAAGCCCAGATTTCCACAGGTCTAATGTCCATTCCCACTTATTAAACCTGACAGGGCACACCTGTGAAGTGAAAACCATTTCAGGTGACTACCTCTTGAAGCTCATCAAGAGAATGCCAAGAGTGTGCAAAGCAGTATTCAAAGCAAAAGGTGGCTACTTTGAAGAACCTAGAATATAAGACATATTTTCAGTTGTTTCACACTTTTTTGTTAAGTATATAATTCCACATGTGTTAATTCATAGTTTTGATGCCTTCAGTGTGAATCTACAATTTTTATAGTCATGAAAATACAGAAAACTCTTGGAATGAGAAGGTGTGTCCAAACTTTTGGTCTGTACTGTATGTATTACTGTCCTAGTTGTCAGAGGCTGCTGAACCTACCGTCTGGTAAGAACTGTCCGCAGGTAGCCGGTACATTGGGTCCTTGGAAAGATTTGCACTCTCCACTAGGTATTTTCCACATCCAGGCATTGCCATCTGGTGTACCATAAAGTATCACATGGTCAGAAGGATGCCAATGCAACCACTGCAAGAAAAGGAACATGACAGACGGCTAAATCGAAAAAAATTAATTGTAGAAGATACTGAAATGTAAGTACATATAAGTGACTATAAATGCCAATGTACAAACCAAAATATAACTTCTATAATACTGCCTCCTATGTATAAGAATATAACTACTATAATACTGCTCCTATGTACAAGAATATAACTACTATAATACTGCTCCTATGTACAAGAATATACCTACTATAATACTACTCCTATGTACAAGAATATACCTACTATAATACTGCTCCTATGTACAAGAATATAACTACTATAATACTGCTCCTATGTACAAGAATATAACTACTATAATACTGCTCCTATGTACAAGAATATAACTACTATAATACTGCTCCTATGTACAAGAATATAACTACTATAATACTGCTCCTATGTACAAGAATATAACTACTATAATACTGCTCCTATGTACAAGAATATAACTACTATAATACTGCTCCTATGTACAAGAATATAACTACTATAATACTGCTCCTATGTACAAGAATATAACTACTATAATACTACTCCTATGTACAAGAATATAACTACTATAATACTGCTCCTATGTACAAGAATATAACTACTATAATACTGCTCCTATGTACAAGAATATAACTACTATAATACTGCTCCTATGTACAAGAATATAACTACTATAATACTGCTCCTATGTACAAGAATATAACTACTATAATACTACTCCTATGTACAAGAATATAACTACTATAATACTGCTCCTATGTACAAGAATATAACTACTATAATACAGCTCCTATGTACAAGAATATAACTACTATAATACTACCTCCTATGTACAAGAATATAACTACTATAATACTGCTCCTATGTACAAGAATATAACTACTATAATACTACTCCTATGTACAAGAATATAACTACTATAATACTGCTCCTATGTACAAGAATATAACTACTATAATACTGCTCCTATGTACAAGAATATAACTACTATAATACTACTCCTATGTACAAGAATATAACTACTATAATACTGCTCCTATGTACAAGAATATAACTACTATAATACTACCTCCTATGTACAAGAATATAACTACTATAATACTACCTCCTATGTACAAGAATATAACTACTATAATACTGCTCCTATGTACAAGAATATAACTACTATAATACTGCCCCTATGTACAAGAATATAACTACTATAATACTACTCCTATGTACAAGAATATAACTACTATAATACTACCTCCTATGTACAAGAATATAACTACTATAATACTACCTCCTATGTACAAGAATATAACTACTATAATACTACCTCCTATGTACAAGAATATAACTACTATAATACTGCTCCTATGTACAAGAATATAACTACTATAATACTACTCCTATATACAAGAATATAACTACTATAATACTGCTCCTATGTACAAGAATATAACTACTATAATACTGCTCCTATGTACAAGAATATAACTACTATAATACTACTCCTATGTACAAGAATATAACTACTATAATACTGCTCCTATGTACAAGAATATAACTACTATAATACTGCTCCTATGTACAAGAATATAACTACTATAATACTACTATGTACAAGAATATAACTACTATAATACTGCTCCTATGTACAAGAATATAACTACTATAATACTCCCCTATGTACAAGAATATAACTACTATAATACTGCTCCTATGTACAAGAATATTACTACTATAATACTGCCCCCTATGTACAAGAATATAACTACTATAATACTGCTCCTATGTACAAGAATATAACTACTATAATACTGCTCCTATGTACAAGAATATAACTACTATAATACTGCTCCTATGTACAAGAATATAACTACTATAATACTCCCCTATGTACAAGAATATAACTACTATAATACTGCTCCTATGTACAAGAATATTACTACTATAATACTGCCCCCTATGTACAAGAATATAACTACTATAATACTGCTCCTATGTACAAGAATATAACTACTATAATACTGCTCCTATGTACAAGAATATAACTACTATAATACTGCTCCTATGTACAAGAATATAACTACTATAATACTGCTCCTATGTACAAGAATATAACTACTATAATACTGCTCCTATGTATAAGAATATAACTACTATAATACTGCTCCTATAAACAAGAATATAACTACTATAATACTGCTCCTATGTACAAGAATATAACTACTATAATACTGCTCCTATGTACAAGAATATAACTACTATAACACTGCCCCCTATCTACAAGAATATAACTACTATAATACTGCCCCCTGTGGAGAAGAACAGTGATGATGTATCTTGCCTGTAATTTGTCTTTCCGTGACTCCAAAAGCAGTATAAAAGGGACAATTACTTCCCATACTTGCTCCTTAGGAGGGTCCACCTACAATAATATTGAGAACAATTAATATCAGGATGTAACCACTAATTAGCTATTAGTAAATAGACAGATGTAATTTAGAATACATAAAGATATATCTGCAGCCTTTGGACTTGAGGAACCGTTTGTGTTACCTGTAATTCCTATTACTATTGTTTCTACATACCAAGAGCCGTGCTGTCTGGGTACCGGTGATCTGCAGGGGTCCCAATTGTCAGACCCCCTGCAGATCTAATATTGACAGTCTATCTTAAGGATAGGCCATTAATATTAGAAATTGAATAACCCCTTTAAAGGAGTTATCCAGGGAATGTGTAAGAATGTATTACCACCACCAGGGTTTTTTATGTAGTGAACCTCGTATTTACAGGCTGGTTCTAATCCTGGGTCAATGCCTGGTCCCTGAGTTGCTCCGCTTCGTCTGTACTACGGGGGCTTGCAGACTAGATCCTATAATAGTAAAGCCAGTCCCCATAGTACAGGAAAGACTGTGTGCTGTCTGCCCAGACTTCTGCCTAGATTATCATTATGCACAAACTCTGCCGGCCCTGACCTCGACATGTTCCCTGACCACCTCTCAGCCTGCCCTTTGGTGTCACACATCAGCGTCTCTTGACTCGCCTGGGTCAGCTGTCCCTAAACAGAGATTACTCTGGTGGTTTCCCTGAGGTCAAATCCAGATCCCCGTACGAGGCTTAGAGGGTGAACACCAAGGGGACCAGTTAGACGATTGTCCTTGTTACTATATAACGGCACGTATCCTCCATAACACAGAGTCTGACCATGTACCTTCATATCAGGCACTTCATATGACCAGATCTCCTGTCCGTCCTCCACTCTCCACACCCGGATGAGACCGCACCTGTCGGCTGTAACCACCATGCTGGAGTCATAACTAAATGCCGCAGATCTGATGGCGTCTTTGTGACCTGGAAGAAATTTTGTGTCATAACAGCAGCTTCAACACTTAAAAGAGACATCACCAGGTTATGTGTTTCGGACACCGTCTCTGTTACGTGTTAAACCGTCTTCCAATAAGCTTGAACTTCAACAATGAGGTACAGAGTGCTAATCTTTCCCAAATAATGAAGAGGACAGGATACATCAGACATGACACTCACCTTTGCACTCAAACAGCGTCTCTCCGTCACTTATTCTCCATACACAGGCCTTTCTGTCATCCCCTCCGGTCACTGCCAGATTGCCCTCCTTAGGGTCCAGGTTGACGCTGATGACAGAACCTGCAATAGAAAAAGATGAGACACATTTTAGCGCAAGACCACGAACAGCCCAGTTGTGCAGCCCCATTTACAGATCATTGGCTGAGTGTGGAGCGAAACACCCCAGACTAATACATTATACCTGCACTGATACACTGTAACAAACAGGAGAGAGATTTGTGCTGAGCAGACAATAGCTTGCCTAGTCCACAAACATTTGTAGCAAACCCTCAGCTGTGACAAGCAGCAGGTCTTCAGAATGTAACCAGGAATCTCTCTATTCACTCACAGACATCAAGTGCAGATCTTGAAAATGGTGAAGCTGATGCAGGGTCCAGTAGAAGATTGCAGAAACTTTCATGATGCAATGAGTCAGGGATATTTACATAAGACCTTATTCACACAAACATGTCAGTTTGTGCTTCTTAAAAAAAAAAACAAAACCAACAACCAGTTTTTTTTTATTTTTATTTTTTTGTCTGCTTTCACTCCACAATTTTTGCTTCGGATAGGTAATCAATTTTTTTGATGGAAGCAGCAAAAATAGTGATTTCTTGTAGAAGGAAAATCAGAGATGTCTGCACTTACCCATCCAGACAAAAAAAAACAAAAAAAACAAACACTTTTTTTTTCCCTTAAAGGGGTTGTCCAAGTATCCAGCAAAAAAACAGATTCCCACCCAGAAACAAATCATGTGGTCAGAAAGCAGCTTAAGGCTAAGTTCACATCTATGCACAGCTCTCCATAGTTCCGTTGTCGGATTGGGCTTTTTTTGCTGTTTTTTAGTCGATGATCATGTTCTCTAAGCCCATGGGCCATATTCTGTGGCCTGACTAATCTCAAGAATTGGCAAGCACTGAGATGCTGGAGAAAGTCAACAGTTCCTCCGATCACATCACTACGGGTCTGCAAAGGTCACAGCAACATCTTACATTTTTTGCCTTTTGCTGAATGTTCGTCCAGATGTTCAACCCCCTGCCCAAACTATCCTTATACGACACGAATAGCAAACTCTGAATGTCACCTTTTACCAATGTATGGCCACAGCTTCCTGCACTCGCACTGACCAGGCCACAAACACCATATACACAAATAGTCATTGCAATGGCTTCAATGTCCAAGGATGGGGCGGCCTCTAAACACAGCAGGATTGTGGAATGATGAAGGTTCTTCTGTTGTTTTCATTTCACTCTTCTACAAACACACGGGCTATAAACCGTTAGATGACATAAAATTTTTTGTTCAGTTAAATTTTAATTTTTTAACAATAGACCCATAAAAAACATTGAATGTTGTCCACTGTGCTGTTTTTCATGTACCCACAGATTTCAGATGCCGAGTTTGATCTGCAAAAATGGTTAAAAAAAAAAAAAAGCACTTGCAGACACAAGTGCGTGAATAGACCCCATTTACTTGTATGGGACCATGTGAACAATGGCTAGAAGTGGAACGCCATTTCACGAGAGTCAGGACTCAGCAGGGTCTGGCTGAGATCTACCATCACAGTGCCACTGTATTTTTAGTTTTTGCTTTAGCATTGCACCACACTAGCATACACCTGCACCCCTTTCCTTCATTTTGTTGAGGACGTGCTGATTGACTTTGCTTTTTGCAGCAACGGTCTTGAGTCCATAAAATAGTTAAAGGTGTTTTCCAGGGACTATTTTTTACTTACTTCCTGCCCAGGTTCACGACGTGTTAAATGTTGGGCCTCCGGGCTGGTCCTGACACCAGGTCACATGATCGGACCCAGCACCCTCCTCTCTGTGTTCTATAGTACTACGTGTACATGTGGGCTGACTTTACTATTACAATGATGGAGTCTCCCCGCCCCATGTACACGCAATACCATTGAGCACACGGATACCAGTTTCAATCACCGGATCGGATGTTGGATCCAGCCCAGAAGCCAATTCAACATATAAAGAACCCAGACAAGGAGTCAACAAAAAACAATTGTCCTAGAAAGCCCCTTCAATACAATATGTTCTCCATGACGCCAGGGTCCTGCCCATACCTCTGTGATTGGAGTATGTCAGCTCGCTGTCATCATAATGCTGGACTACTTCCTCCTCACTCTCATCTTCTGTGTCCGATTCCTCATCTCCCATCTCTCCATCTTCTGCTTCATCCGCAAAATCCATGTCCACCACGTCAGTGGCCATGTCATCTGAGGAGCAGATAGGATTGTTAGTGAACATCTGAGATCTACCTTGCCAAAGCTAAAGTGGCCATTAAAACCGGACGCCTCAAAATACATCAGGTAGCCAATCTGTGCAAAGCAACAAGCCAATATTTCAGTGCACGACTACCAAAAGGGCGGCCGCAGACAGCAACCATCAGTATGAGGTCCCCGCACCATTATACAGGGCCCGACCTCCTACCTGGGTCTGGTTCTCCTTCATTCAGCTCCAGCACTTCAATGATCTCTTCATCCTCATGAAACTCCACGGCCGCTGCGGCTGCTTCTTCTGGCTCTGGACCGGCTGAGCCAGAGCCTCCTCCATCACCGCCACCCGCTCCTTCCATCACCGGGACACAGGGCGACAGCTGCTGCTAATGATTAAACACAGGTCATATCTGCTGTGTGTGAACTGACCCAAGCCACAGACCTGCAGATTTCTACTATAATCCAGTTTGCCATTCTTCACCTCAGGGTCTGTGTTTGCTGTCAGTGAATGGGAGCATTCCTCACTGTATCCAGACGATGACCTGTACAGACCTAAAACTTCTCACAGCTGAGTGTTTGTTACAACTGCATGCAGACTAGATAATCCTCTGTGAGCAAAGCTCAGCAGCAGCTGTGCTGATAGCTTGTCACAATGTATCAGTCTGCATAGGTAGACCATGTCTGATGAAGGAAGCTTGCACTTCTGAAAGCTTACTTATAAATATACTCAGCCTCTAAAAGGTATCGCCTGATTTCTTCACTCTTCCACTAGGTAGACTATAGCAGTCCTAGCTACAACTGTCACAAATCCTCAGCAGTATAAGTTCTCTACATGTTTTCCACCTTTAGATGTAAATATGAAGCCTTTCATTCACTGACAGCAGCAGAAATCAAGGAAATTGTCAAAAATTGAAATGAAAGGTGCAAAATAGTATTTATGAAGGGAGCACAAAAATATCCTAGAGGTTCTTGGTCATGTGACTTGAGTCATGTGACATTAGATGCCTGGACATCATATGACATGATCTTAGACCCCCTCAGTCCTAGAGGACTGACCTTAAACATGCTCAGGATACAAAGGACCCCCCATGGGAGTCTCCAACTGATTAACCCATTCACCTCCACACGTCTTAGGTTGCTATGCGGCCACTAGTGGGCGCAATGTTTACTCTAGAACCACTAAGGGCTCAGTCCCTGAACAAAAGAGGACGGAACTTACGATACACTTCAGCAATGGTATGAAGCTGAAGGGCAGGGGCAGTGGAGCCCCCTCTGGTCCTCTCCGGCCTGCAGCAGCTGCCTGACACACGTGCGCTCCTCCTTCCAAACACACGCCTCAACCTAGCCTGAACCGTCAGCTGAGACGCAAGCGGGAACCTGCGCAGCCAATAGAATTAAAGGATGTCAGGCATTCACCAATCGGAAGCGCCTTCTCCCCATCAGGGTAGAGTGACAGCGTAGTTCGGGTACATAAACAAGGAATAGGGCGCATGCTCGCCGCGGTGCTCACTGGGAGTTGTGGTTTTATTTTACAGATTAGCTTTTCTGAGGAGAAACTGTGTCTCCAGATACTCCTAGTGTTCTATGAGCATTGTGGATTTTGGGATGGAAAAGTGTTAGCAGAGGGAGCATAACAGTCAGAAATTCTAGTCTAAATCAAGGGCCACAAGCTTCCCCATAAATGGTGTCCTCTACAGATGCCCCCATAAATAATAGGTGTACAAGGTGACCAAAGATTGCCTCGTCGTCCGTTGAATTCTTCACTAATGTAAATTTATTGTATCACATTGCAAGAACAACTTCACTAAAATAAGCCGGGGGTACACAGCAACTTTGGCATGACTTCTTGTGTGACCAAATATCGCCATGTCACCAATGTAAGTGCATGGAGTCACATTGCGACCCCCGAGGGTGTTACGGCTGCAACTTCTAGTCAAAAAAAATTCTGCAATACTCCCATCAATTTTCAACTAGGGGACACGGTCACAGCACCCTTAGGCTTTTGTTACTAGAAGTTGTGGTGGCAACAGGACGGGTGAAGGGGAAATCAGCAGTGGCTTTGCCCAAATTCTGCCATGTTCAAAAAAAATAATTTAAAACAGAATTGCTGCGGGTATGCCTCCAATATCATCATTTAGGCCTTATTCGCACCAACATCAAAAATGGCCACATAACATTGGCCCAGGGTTACTATTTGAGCGCCAAGATAATAGCCAAAAATGTACCCCAATTTGATTCATCATGACACAGCTCAGTTTCTGATGTGAGATACAGAACAAATCTACACTTGTTCCTGAATGGCAAAGAATAGAGAACAGGCGCTCCTCCATGTGCCAGATTTACTAAGGCTGGGCGCACATCTGCGTAAGAGTCTCCATTTGGAAACTCCATCGTAATGGCCACCGAAAACCGCGGGATGAAAAAGTGCTGCAAGTCCGACCTATGGTGGAACTAAAGGGAGTGCAAAGATTGTCATCAGCCCTGAACCCTAATATCTGATACCAGACAACAGATCAGTACAGGATAAGTAACGTAATGTATGTGCACAGTGACTGCACCAGCAGAATAGTGAGTGCAGCTCTGGAGTATAATACAGGATGTAACTCAGGATCAGTACAGGATAAGTAATGTAATGTATGTACACAGTGACTGCACCAGCAGAATAGTGAGCGCAGCTCTGGAGTATAATACAGGATATAACTCAGGATCAGTACAGGATAAGTAATGTAATGTATGTACACAGTGACTGTACTAGCAGAATAGTGAGCACAGCTCTGGAGTATAATACAGGATGTAACTCAGGATCAGTACAGGATAAGTAATGTAATGTATGTACACAGTGACTGCACCAGCAGAATAGTGAGCGCAGCTCTGGGGTATAATACAGGATGTAACTCAGGATCAGTACAGGATAAGTAATGTAATGTATGTACACAGTGACTGTACCAGCAGAATAGTGAGCGCAGCTCTGGAGTATAATACAGGATGTAACTCAGGATCAGTACAGGATAAGTAATGTAATGTATGTACACAGTGACTGCACCAGCAGAATAGTGAGCGCAGCTCTGGAGTATAATACAGGATGTAACTCAGGATCAGTACAGGATAAGTAATGTAATGTATGTACACAGTGACTGCACCAGCAGAATAGTGAGCGCAGCTCTGGAGTATAATACAGGATATAACTCAGGATCAGTACAGGATAAGTAATGTAATGTATGTACACAGTGACTGCACCAGAAGAATAGTGAGCGCAGCTCTGGAGTATAATACAGGATGTAACTCAGGATCAGTACAGGATATGTAATGTAATGTATGTACACAGTGACAGTACCAGCAGAATAGTTTAGCGCAGCTCCGGAGTATAATACAGGATGTAACTCAGGATCAGTACAGGATAAGTAATGTAATGTATGTACACAGTGACTGCACCAGCAGAATAGTGAGCGCAGCTCTGGAGTATAATACAGGATATAACTCAGGATCAGTACAGGATAAGTAATGTAATGTATGTACACAGTGACTGCACCAGCAGAATAGTGAGTGCAGCTCTGGAGTATAATACAGGATGTAACTCAGGATCAGTACAGGATAAGTAATGTAATGTATGTACACAGTGACTGCACCAGCAGAATAGTGAGCGCAGCTCTGGAGTATAATACAGGATGTAACTCTAGATCAGTACAGGATAAGTAATGTAATGTATGTACACAGTGACTGCACCAGCAGAATAGTGAGCGCAGCTCTGGAGTATAATACAGGATGTAACTCAGGATCAGTACAAGATAAGTAATGTAATGTATGTACACAGTGACTGCACCAGCAGAATAGTGAGCGCTGCTCTGGAGTATAATACAGGATGTAACTCAGGATCAGTACAGGATAAGTAATGTAATGTATGTACACAGTAACTGTACCAGCAGAATAGTGAGCGCAGCTCTGGAGTATAATACAGGATGTAACTCAGGATCAGTACAGGATAAGTAATGTAATGTATGTACACAGTGACTGTACCAGCAGAATAGTGAGCGCAGCTCTGGAGTATAATACAGGATATAACTCAGGATCAGTACAGGATAAGTAATGTAATGTATGTACACAGTGACTGTACCAGCAGAATAGTGAGTGCAGCTCTGGAGTATAATACAGGATGTAACTCAGGTTCAGTACAGGATAAGTAATGTAATGTATGTACACAGTGACTGCACCAGCAGAATAGTGAATGCAGCTCTGGAGTATAATACAGGATGTAACTCAGGATCAGTACAGGATAAGTAATGTAATGTATGTACACAGTGACTGTACCAGCAGAATAGTGAATGCAGCTCTGGAGTATAATACAGGATGTAACTCAGGATCAGTACAGGATAAGTAATGTAATGTATGTACACAGTGACTGTACCAGCAGAATAGTGAGTGCAGCTCTGGAGTATAATACAGGATATAACTCAGGATCAGTACAGGATAAGTAATGTAATGTATGTACACAGTGACTGTACCAGCAGAATAGTGAGCGCAGCTCTGGAGGATAATACAGGAATATATATATATATATATATATATATATATATATACACTGATTTACAGATTTCCTGAAAGGACACAAGGGGTTAATCACGTATCTGTAAACAGCTGATGGAGTTCAGTAATGTTGTAGAAGCCAACACCTTTTTATCCATGTCGGCTCGGATAACATAATGTTATTTTTATCGCAGGGGGATCGGCTTTCGGTCTGGCATTCTGCTGTTCTCTTATTGGCAAAGAACAATGTTGACAAGAGACATGTGGGGCAGATGAGGGGCGCCAACAAGGGGGGACAGTTTCACCAAATCTGTGTAGTAGCCTGCACTGCGCCCTCTGCAGGCAATGAGCAGGATCAGCCTGTCCAGGTCATTGGACTGAGAATACAATTCACTTTCTACACAACCATTATTAACCAGTTCATGTCCAGGATATATCCCTATATCGGAGGTGTCTGGATATGTTACCATTATTGAGATCTGGTCTGGCTCTGAATTAATATAGATCAAAAATATTTTTTTCCCTGAAATAACAGAAAATCCTTTAATATAATAATAATAATAATAATAGTCCTTTAATAGTCCCACAGTGGGGAAATTCAGTGTGTTACAGCAGCAAAGATAAGATAAGATAAGCAGATACAAATACAAATACAACATGTACAGGAATGTTCCAAGGTGAGAGGCATTACATTGATAGTAGACAGACAGATAAGACGTTTCAGAGGAGGGGGGGGATTTAACAGGCAGAGAGATATTTCAGTTCTCTGTGTGTAATGATCTCCGCTTAGGTCGGTGTTGGTTGTACAGCCTAACCGCGGTGGGGAGGAAAGACTTCCGATAGCGCTCCTTCTCACACCTAGGGTGGAGCAGTCGGTCACTGACAGTACTGCTCAGCGCGATCACAGTCTCATGCATGGGATGGGACTTCTTCTTCTGCATGGAGCTCACCACGGACAGTATCCTTCTGTCACCCACCACCTGCACTGGGTCCAGTGGGCTCCGCAGGACAGAGCTGGCCTTTCTAATCAGCTTGTCAAGTTTATTTCTGTCCCTGGTTGATATACTGCTCCCCCAGCAGGCCACTCCAAAGAAGATGGCTGATGCCACTACCGAGTTGAAGAAAGTCCTAAGAAGTGCCCCCCGGATTCCAAAGGCTCTCAGCTTCCTAAGCAGGTAGAGCCTGCTGTGGCCCTTCCTGTACAGGGCCTCCATATGATCTGCCCAGTCCAGCTTATTATTAAGGAGCAAACCCAGGTACTTATAGGTGTTCACAATCTCGATGCCCGTCCCCAGGATGTCCACTGGTTTAGGAGGGCTTCTGCCTTTGCGGAAGTCCACCACCATCTCCTTGGTCTTCCCCGCGTTAATCTTCAGGTGGTTCCGGTGGCACCAGTCCACAAAATCCTGGTTCAGTTCTCTGTACTCCTTGTCATCATCATCTGTGATGAGGCCTACTATTGCAGAGTCATCAGAATACTTCTGTAGGTAGCAGCTGGATGAGTTGCACCTAAAATCTGCAGTGTACAGTGTGAAGAGGAAAGGGGCGAGAACCGTACCCTGAGGTGCCCCCGTATTACAGATCACCGTACCTGACACACAGTCTCGGGCTCTCACGTATTGAGGTCGATTTGTGAGGTAGTGTAGGATCCAGTTGGAGAGGTGGTGGTCCACTCCAGCAAGGCCCAGCTTGTCTCTCAGTAACCTGGGCTGTATGGTGTTAAAAGCACTGGAGAAATCAAAGAACATTATTCTCACCGTGTTCCCTGGTTTCTCCAGGTGAGACAGAGCCCTGTGCAGAAGGTGGATGATGGCATCATCTACCCCAATGCCCGGCCGATAAGCAAACTGGAGGGGGTCCATAGCGGGGCTCACTAGAGGGCGGAGATGTGTGAGAACCAATCTCTCTAAGATCTTCCTCAGGTGGGATGTCAGTGCTACAGGTCTGTAGTCGTTGAGGTCCATAGGGTGAGGTTTCTTTGGAACTGGTACCACACAAGATTTCCATAATTTAGGGACTATTTCCTGCCTCAGGCTCATATTATACATATATGTAATTATACCACACAGCTGGTCCCCACAAGTCTTAATTAGCCTTGCACTGATGTCATCTGGCCCTGCGGCTTTCCTCGCCTTGATCTTTTTCATCTCCTTCCTCACCTGGGCCTGTGTGAAGGTCAGACTGTGGCCAGATAAAGACGGATTTCTGGATTTACTGGTCTGTTGGGAAGTGGCCGCATGGGGTGAAGTCATTGTGGTGGGGGGAGCTGAAGGACATACTGGGGTGGGAGGAGCTGGTGTGTGATCAAATCTGTTGAAGAATAGGTTTAGTTCATTAAGCCAATTAACATCTGCCTCAATCTGGCAGACAGACTGTTTATGACCCGAAATTGACTTAAGCCCCTCCCAGACCCCCCTTATGTCTTTTCTTTCCATTTTCTTTTCCATTTTAACTTTATAACTGGCTTTTCCTTGCCTGATTTGATTCCTCAGCTCCTTTTGTACTTCCCCCAACCCCTCCTTATCTCTTGTCCTGAATGCCATCTTTTTCTCCTTAAGTAGTGTTTTTATATCAGAGTTAATCCATGGTTTGTTGTTAGAGAAGCACCTCACCACTTTTGTGGGTACTGTGTTGTCCACACAAAAATTAATGTAGTCCGTTATGCAGTGTGTGAGTCCTTCTATATCTTCTCCATAAGAATCCTGCAGAACTTCCCATGCGGTTGTGTCAAAACAATCCCTCAGAGCCTCATCACTCTCCTCGGACCATATCCTCACTGTGCGGGTGACAGCTGGTTCTCTACGTACAAGTGGCTTGTACACAGGTTTTTCTACTTTAGAAAAATAAGTAGATCTATTCAGTTATCTGTTTCTGAGAAAGCTGGGTGACAACTAATATGACTGCCATTACATCTATGGGGGAATATTTTCCAGAAATGTCACTACTGACTGGTTATACAGTATTACCGCCTAGATTGATTTGTTTTTCTGACCTTTAGGAAAGCTGAGTGACACTTCCATAAAGCGGCCATATTGGTTGTGTGTAGCAGGTTGCGCAGGATTGCAGAAACATGACTCCCTTCATCCAGCGAGAGCGACAGAGCAGTCCATAGGTCATGCCTGGTGTTACAACTATGTTACATTGAAATAAATGAAGCCAAACTACAATCCCAGGCACAAGCTGTGGACAGGTGCGGTGCTGTATATACAAGAGACAGCCATGGCGCTCTAATCTTGGAAACCTGTTTAAGGCTGCGGCCCCACGTTGCGGAAACGCAGATTTTTTTGTTGCAGATTTTGTTGCGTTTTTTTGAGCCAAAGCCAAGAATGACTACAAAAGGAATGGAGAACACAGCAAAATCTGCAACAAAAAAGCTGCGTTTCTGCCAACGTGGAGCCTCAGTCTTATTGAGAAGCTAAAAATAAAATCTAGAACTTTGCATGTGCCGTCCTGCCGGTTACTCTAGAAAAACTGGTTTGTGAAAATCGCCACTAAAGTATGACGACATTACAGGAGAGACCATTGATATGGGGAGTGGGGCGGGGTCACATGGTAACGCCGGAGCATTAGGTCACATGGAAGGAATGACTCATGGTATACAATATTCTATATTAGGAAAGCTCTCGACCTCTCGTCTGCTGATATCTGTGCCATTCAGGAGTCTGGGACAGCTGGATGGCAACTACTGTAGGAGGTGGCCATATTGACATCACCCAGCTTTCCTAGAAAGGTCTTTACATTATATATATAGATTATATATCAGCTCTCCATCCCCCCCAACTACCAGCTGAGCTTGTGCTTATATACATGAGCTAATAAAGAACAAGCAGAGCTGCAGTGTAAAGAATGGGGGGAGGGCTCAGTCATAGAGTAAAGTATCCTCTGTCCATAAGAAAGAATACATTGTGGATTGGTGGGGGTCTGACACCTGAGACCATCACCAATTCTGAGAATTACCCCCATTGTGTATGTAGCAGGGGGTACATCAATAAATTAATAGCTGAAGTACAGCTCTATCTCCGACACTCCCATTGAAGTGGTTGGACCCCCACCGATCAGCAATGTAGCCTCTACCCAATATTTTCTATGGCGTGACCCCTCTAAATAGAGAATACAGCCGAGCGAGCGTCAATAATTATAACTGTGTCTTGGTTGAGCAGAGCTTCAGTGTAAAGAATGGGGGATAGAGCAGCAGCCTGAGGAGACTATAGGTGGAATTCAGTCAATGGTTATAGCTGTGAGCAGAGCTGCAGTGTAAAGCATTAAAGAAGGGATAGAGAGCAGCCTTAGTCTCAGGTAGGAGATTGATCCTGAACTTTACAATATTCATCATTCTTGGCCCACAAAACACATGCCAGAGTCCGGTGCATTAAAAAGCCATCTTTATTTACAAATTAACCCCTTATACCGGGTACGCTATTCTTCACATCTATGCCTGCTGATATCAGACCAGCTTCATACATTAACAGTGAGCAGTGTCTAGATATTGTTCACACAGTGCGGTTTTTGTCTCTGTGCAGAACTCCTAAGCAAAGCCTTTCACACTCTGCAAATTGTGCAATTTGTGGTACTTGCAGTGCATTTCCTAGACTGCATCCTCCCTGTAGTGACTTGACCCTGTGTGAACCAGGCCTTATAGACTTCATAGCTCAGCAGTAATGCCAAACCTCAGGGCAAGTCTTAAAGGGCCACTAACCCAAAAAACAGCACCTAAGAATAGTGCGGGTGTGTTCTGAGATCCGTCACTGGGGCAGGGAAGATTGTGAACCATTCTAGAGCACTAAAATCAGCCTGAAGTGGCTGATAACAGAGAACAAATGATGTTTTTCTATGTCCCATTTAAAGAGATATAAAACCTGAATTGTATTTCATCTCCATTTGCTACATCGTTGTATACAAAGTAACAGAAAGTATCAGTCGGCCAATAGCGAGGAGCGTGTGCTAATATGTAGCGGTTTCCTTGCAGGCCGCCTCTATGTACAGGACTAACAGGCGTCCTCATATTATATAATACAGTGATATAGAATACATGGCACTTACAAAAAATATATGAATATACATCAGTGATGCTTGACCATGTCATCAGAAGAGAAGGCCGGAGGAGCAGATCACAACCAGCAGAGGGCGCTGTGCTATAAAGTAGCAGGCCCGAGATGCACCGATTTAGGGAAAAAAAGTGTGAAGCACATGTAGGGTGCACTAGGGTAGAGTATATTTAACCATTCAACAATGAGGAAGCCCCTCCCCTTAGTCCCTTTAAAGGTTAAAGGGGTATTCTGGCCATAAGCAATTTTCTCTTATCCACTGCAAGATCGATGCAGGTCCAAATGGTCAGACCCCCACCGATCGACAGTACAGGGGACCCTGGTGCACCATTAGGAAAGGTCATCAATCAAGGATCAGCAGAGGTCCAATACCCGGGCCACCCTACCAATCAGCTGTTTGAAGAGGCCGCGGCCTCTTCACGACTTACCAAGCACAGCGCCATAGATTGTATAGTGGCTGTGCTTGGAATTGCAGCTCAGCCCAATTTACTTGAATGGGAATGAGCTTTGAACAGGTCATGTGACCAACAAACGTGACATGGCCTAAGAAGCAGAGGCAGCTCAGGGAGTACAAACAGCTGATCTGCAGGGGTCCTGGGTGTCAGACGCTAATTCATCTTCAATTGATGACCTATCAAAAACAAAAGGGCATCAATGAATAAGTCCTGGAAAGCCTCTTTAATGCTGCATAGACAGACACTAGGTGACCTGGTGGACAACCACTGTAGGACTTGTAATGGCAGCCATTCTGGTTGTTATGCAGTTTTATAGGGAGTATTGATAGCTCGTGCCTCTTATGGCAGGGGCCCCTGAACCCATTCTGCTCTGGGGCCCAGGAGCGGAATACAAAAAGAAAAAAAAATAGTTGTGATCAATCAGAAAAATAACATGCCCACAAGGGCCAACAAAGAGCTGCGGCCACCGTGAGCCCGGAGAATCGGGGTTCTTCTACGTCCTGCTCCCCACAATCTGCAGCAGGTTAATGAATATGTAGACGATGTCTGTGTAGATCTTCATAGCACCATAGACGTATTCCTCCGGGTGGATCGTGTGCTTCCGATTTCCGATCACCAGTTGGGTGTCGTAGGCCAGGAACTGTCAGGGAGAGAAAGAAATTAGCATGGCGGGAAATTATTTACCCCTCCCCTGCCAAATAAAAAGTTTTCAGTTTTCCCTAGGTTCGCAGTTACTATAGGTTCCTACAGCGGCCTGCTGACAACCTGTGAGAGGAGTTGTCACCCAGCTTTCTGCAGACTTTAGGATGAATGTGGTGACACCTATGAAATCACTGTGCTGCGCCATGGAGGACTCCCAGGGGGAAAAAAGTGACTAGTCCTTGTAGTAATCCCATGAGGGTGCTGTGACTCGCAGGTGACGCCATGTCACCATAGAAAGTAACATAAACAAGAATACTAACCAGAGTAAAGACGACCGCCCCGATAGCAGCGTACAGCATATGTAGCCAATAGATCTACAAAAGACGGAAACACATGGTTAGTCTGGTACTACAACTCTCACCATCTCCTAGTAAAATCTCCACTGCTATCCTGCTCTCCCTTCATAAAGTGAGCAATCATCTGATATATTGGATAGAGTCCCTGGCTGCTGTCATCCAGAAACAGCGCCATTCCTGTCCACAGGTTGTGTCTGGTATTGCAGCACAGTCCTATTTATTTCATTAGAACTGACCTGCAATACCAGACGCAACCTATGAACAGGTGTGGCGCTGTTTCTGGAAGACAGTAGCCGTGTTCTTCTAAGCCATACTATCCCATAAGGGCTGCTAAAAGGGTAAAAGTTAAAACTTATTAGTAATGTAACATAGTCCTCATCTGGGACAGCGGAGAGATGATGGGAGTGATGATATGAAAACATTTATTGGGGAAAAAGTCTTATCTTACTCTCCTCTGAAATTGTAACACCAAGAAGGTAAATGCTTAGAATTCTGGAAATCCCAGGATGGATAGACATATTAATAATATGCAAAATGATAAAAAAATGGAAACAAAATATCTGGATTTATGGAGTATTGTTGACCAATGACATCCCAGAGGTGTTCGATGGGGGACGAGTCCGGAGACGCTGCAGGCCATGGTAACACATGTAGGCCACGCAGGCAGCTCATAGTAACACAAGCAATATGTGGCCTGGTGGTGTCCTATGGAACAATGGCTCCTGGGACACCATGGAGAAACGGAGCACCACTGGTTATACAACCAAATCAATGTAACGCTGAGCTGATAGTGGTGGGGTCCGGCTACTGTACATTATGTCACCCTACACCATAGTCCCCGGAGCAGGACACTCCCTCTTCATGGCATTGTCCATGTGGTCCCCATAATCTCCATTTTTCATTGTACAAGAGGATAGACCTCCATTCCAGCCTCCATTGCCTTCTTGCTGTGCACCATGATAGCCTGTAAAGAGCGCTGGTGTGAGGTCACCTGTAGCTGGACGTCTGGCACGTGGCCTTCTGACCATTTGCCGCCCTAGCCTTGGCATGTAACATCCGATTTCACTTGCTGGACAGAATGAATCGCTAAGCGCCAATTCTTCCAATCAGACGATCCAAGGTCCAATCTCACGCACCTCTTTCTATCATTCCAATTCGTAATTTTTCTCCCAACCACCGGGACACACAACATTGACCAGCGCTGACCTCTCAGCCTAGGTGCATTGTCATCTGCCAGATTGATAATCCAAGGTCTATCAGGTCAAGGATTCTGTCCCTCTCAGTGTGTAATAAGTAGTGATAACCGACATCAATGGACAGGAAACATTGAACAATCCTGCACCATTTGCTGATTTTTGAGGTTTCAGGTGGCTAAAAAAACTTTGCTTTCAATTGGGTATTTTTGCCTCTCCCACATGCCACAGATTTTGGCAAGGTGCTTAAAGATGTTATTTGCAGATTTTAGTGACACCTGCTACTTCTTCGACTTGCATAACCTTATGGTTTGACCTTCTTGGTGTTGCAGTCTCAATGTTAGAATGTTTTTGGAAATCATCAAGGAAAAAACTTTTTGTTGCCATTCCCTAATTGCCCGGCAGGTGGCAGCGATCATACATAGTAACATACATTTTATTTATTTTTTTTGCTCACTTACTACAAATATTGCCTTGTACAAACCCTGAGAACGTTCATGACCCAGGCTGGCTTCCTGTTTGTACATACAACCTACGAGCATGATTAGTGAGCTTCTTCAAGACGCCATTAGCGAAGCCCCCGGGGACCAATCAGTGGATCCCAGAGAAGCTTATTACAGCAGAAGCCGAGCAGCAAACAGATCACAGGGGCAAACCATGTCACAGTCCCTCCGTCTTTTCACCATATTTTGAATCTCAGTC
The DNA here is from genome assembly GCA_947044405.1 of Leptodactylus fallax. Taxonomy (NCBI): domain Eukaryota; kingdom Metazoa; phylum Chordata; class Amphibia; order Anura; family Leptodactylidae; genus Leptodactylus; species Leptodactylus fallax. Next base: position 692,663 of record CAMRHE010000433.1, read on the forward strand.
TTTTTTAAAATTTTTTTTTTTTTATTATATACTCACGTATTTAAATGCCAAGACAATGGCGGTCACGATGCCTGTGATGAAGAGGACGATTCCCAGCACAGAGAACAGTCCAGCACAGGAGGTAAAGTCAACCTGTTGGCGGGTCACACAAGAGAAATCAAAAATAGAGCCTAGTTCTGCACCAATATATCCACAGCTCTTTACAGGATTAAAAAAAAAAAACATGACTGCATTCTTCAAAACACAGCGCCACACCTGTCCATGGGTTGTATCGGGTATTGCAGCTCCATTAAAATGTAGGATATTGCACTGTAATACCACACACCACCTCTGAACACCTGTGGCGCTGTTCCTGGAAGAACATAGGCAACGTAGCCACCCCAAATCAAGTCTTACCTTAGTCTGGAAACAGAAGACGGTCACAGCAATGCTGACGATCGCGGTGATTCCCAGGCAGATCAGCACGGCCTTGGAAGAGTAAAAACTGAAGAAAAAAAAAAACAAAAACACACACAATAATTAACCCCATTGCCAAAATTGCAATATTTTATCGCTGGCCATTATACAAACATTTGCGGCTGCTGCATTCAGAAAACCGGCACATGAAATAGAAATGAAGGTTTATGTTGCACTGACCACAGATACTTTGTTATAGTCTATTATAGCAACATTTTCTGTGACCCCAAATAACACAGTATGGTATAGTTGCCCCTGCAGCAGAGAAGTCTTTGCACCCCTATTGTATAACTGTAGGTGTACGTAGGACTAGACAGGTCGACCCTACACACAATGTAGTTGCCTGTGGTTACTAAGGTGCGATACGACTTCTCGTCTTTATAGGTCATCGCCTCCGTACTAATGAAGTCCCCATTTATAGAAGGCGATGATAAGGTCATTCACTCTCATAATAGACACTACATAAAAGATTCTGCAGGTTCTAAGAAACAGAGGTAACTCACTGTAGGGACAGTGGCTGATAACAGAGAAAAAAAGGTCACACTAGGTATAGTGCCACCATGGCTGATAACAGAAAACAGGGCATTCAAGTGTGCAGCAAATGGAGGGTTTAGGTTTCGCTATCTCTTTAAGAAATGCTATACAGTATATTTACAGCAATAAAGGATTGCTTTACAACAGTCCCTCCATGGTTTTATCATGTTGAGGTTTGACTATCATAGGTCATTAGATTATATGTAGTTATATGAGGAGGACTGGTGATGTCATATACGGAGAGGGTGGGGTTATATGAGGAGGACTGGTGATGTCAGATAGTAAGGGGGTAGAGTTATACAAGGAGGATTGGTGATGTCAGATAGTGAGGAGGTTGATGAGTCGTCCTCAAATAACCCCACTCTCTCCCTATAGTACATCACTAGTCCTCCTTGTATAACCCCACCCTCTCCCTATATGATGACATCACCAGTCCTAGGGAGGAGGGTGGTGTTACACGAGTGATGTCAGTCAGTGAGAGGCTGGGTTACATTTAGAGGAATGATGATGTCAGATAGTATGGGTGGATCCTAAAGCACAGTAGGCTGGTGATTGGTGATGTCATTGAAGCAGTTGACAGCACCTGCCCTGCACTTCTGTATCAAACTGTGGGAACGGTGGAACAAATTTATGAAAAACAAGCAACAGATAAATTGTTGTTATTGCCCATAGCAACCAATCACTGCGCACCTTTAATTTTCACATCACTACTAGAAAAAACAGCTGCAGTATAACTTGTTGCTATGGGCAACACTGAGACCTCCCGCAGTGTTAAATACAGATAACTTTATTTACACAAACCCGGTGACCGCCATCACTATCAATCTGAGTATAATAGTGACATGTCACTTACCTAGCAATTGTCCCAGTCATAAAAGACATGGCGAGCGTCTGCGGAAAGAGAATATATCATTATATACAATGTGAATGGTGGAGACATGGCAGCGGGGATCATCTGCTGTACTACAGGGGCATCAAAGATGGGGGACAAGAACCAAGATGGTGGTAGTGCAAATTCAGAATGCATGTGAGCTTATGGGAGAAAAAATATACAGGGGTAAGAGGGTCGCCATAATAACCACTGCATCTTGTGGACTTGTTTCTGCCTTTGGCAGTGATCGCTCAGGGGCCCCATGGCTACTTGTTGGGCCCTGCTTTTCTCTTCTCACCACAGCCATAACTATGAATATAGACAGACATACTCACAAATATACTCAGGAGAATTATGTTCCATGGGAAGCGTCTCCTGCAAATGAGAAATGAAAGACATTTAGTAAAGCGCCCCCCAGTGGTGAGGTGTCATCTAGATCTAGTTATAAACTGTGATACCCTGCTTATAAAGATCACTGCTGTTACAGGGCTACTCCATCTGGTATCAAAAACTGCACTATATACTCTACATAAAGTGAAATGTCAGAGCTGAAATCTCTTATTATCTGTTCATTCATGGTCCAGCAATTTGCATTCTTATTTACACTAAGCAGAATAGTGAGCGCAGCTCCGGAGTATAATACAGGATGTAACTCAGGATCAGTACAGGATAAGTAATGTAATGTATGTACACAGTGACTGTACCAGCAGAATAGTGAGTGCAGCTCTGGAGTATAATACAGGATGTAACTCAGGATCAGTACAGGATAAGTAATGTAATGTATGTACACAGTGACTGTACCAGCAGAATAGTGAGCGCAGCTCTGGAGTATAATACAGGATGTAACTCAGGATCAGTACAGGATAAGTAATGTAATGTATGTACACAGTGACTGTACCAGCAGAATAGTGAGCGCAGCTCTGGAGTATAATACAGGATGTAACTCAGGATCAGTACAGGATAAGTAATGTAATGTATGTACACAGTGACTGTACCAGCAGAATAGTGAGTGCAGCTCTGGAGTATAATATAGGATGTAACTCAGGATCAGTACAGGATAAGTAATGTATTGTATGTACACAGTGACTACACCAGCAGAATAGTGAGTGCAGCTCTGGAGTATAATACAGGATGTAACTCAGGATCAGTACAGGATAAGTAATGTAATGTATGTACACAGTGACTGCACCAGCAGAATAGTGAGTGCAGCTCTGGAGTATAATACAGGATGTAACTCAGGATCAGTACATGATAAGTAATGTAATGTATGTACACAGTGACTGCACCAGCAGAATAGTGAGTGCAGCTCTGGAGTATAATACAGGATGTAACTCAGGATCAGTACAGGATAAGTAATGTAATGTATATACACAGTGACTGTACCAGCAGAATAGTGAGCGCAGCTCTGGAGTATAATACAGGATGTAACTCAGGATCAGTACAGGATAAGTAATGTAAGGTATGTACACAGTGACTGTACCAGCAGAATAGTGAGTGCAGCTCTGGAGTATAATATAGGATGTAACTCAGGATCAGTACAGGATAAGTCATGTAATGTATGTACACAGTGACTGTACCAGCAGAATAGTGAGCGCAGCTCTGGAGTATAATACAGGATATAACTCAGGATCAGTACAGGATAAGTCATGTAATGTATGTACACAGTGACTGTACCAGCAGAATAGTGAGTGCAGCTCTGGAGTATAATATAGGATGTAACTCAGGATCAGTACAGGATAAGTAATGTATTGTATGTACACAGTGACTACACCAGCAGAATAGTGAGTGCAGCTCTGGAGTATAATACAGGATGTAACTCAGGATCAGTACAGGATAAGTAATGTAATGTATATACACAGTGACTGTACCAGCAGAATAGTGAGCGCAGCTCTGGAGTATAATACAGGATGTAACTCAGGATCAGTACAGGATAAGTAATGTAATGTATGTACACAGTGACTGTACCAGCAGAATAGTGAGTGCAGCTCTGGAGTATAATATAGGATGTAACTCAGGATCAGTACAGGATAAGTAATGTAATGTATGTACACAGTGACTGTACCAGAAGAATAGTGAGCGTAGCTCTGGAGTATAATACAGGATATAACTCAGGATCAGTACAGGATAAGTCATGTAATGTATGTACACAGTGACTGTACCAGCAGAATAGTAAGTGCAGCTCTGGAGTATAATATTTAATACAATGGTAAAGGACTCACCTTGGCCCCTGACAACAGGCAAGAACCATGTATGTAACAAAGAACACAGCACTGTAAAGTAGAAAAGACACATCAGTCATATATGAGGCATGTCACTGGGATACATAACGGACAGGGTGATGGGCACTGATATATACTCACTAAGATGCATAGTACACAGCTGGATTATTCCTGACAAATGTGTACACCGGCTCCCTGCACAAGACACAAACACAACAGTCATTCACAGACAGAAATTTGGCTGCAGCTTATAAAGTATCAACATATTGTGCATCGCTGTACACAGGACAGATCACTCACACCAGTCCCTGCCCAAGGGCCACAAAGTAACTCACTCACATATAATGGCCACTTTCATAGGAACCACATAAAAGGGATTTTACTGGTTTAGATCAGTAAAGCATAATCATGATATAATGGAAGGTTCTGCCATTTTCCTGTAGACTTTGGGGCAAATTTACTAATAGTGTCTAATAGTCAGTGCAAACTTAAAACTTAGTCTTAATCTGTCCCAGATTTATCAGAGTGTCTGATATTATTGGATACATCTGTTGTATTCATAGACTGTCTGGTCTATCTTTACACCCCGATAAATTGGTTTAGTTTACATCAGAAAAATGTAACAAAATTTTGACGCACTTTTAGTGCATCGCGTCACATTTTAGGCCACACCCCTTTATATTAAGCCACACCCCTTTCCATACAAGTCTAAAACACTTAATAAATGTGGCGCAAGGCAAGTTACAGTATTTTGGTGTAGATCACTCCAGAATTGGGCCGCATTTTGCTTCATTAATCTCCCCCTTTGTGTTTCATCTCCATTTCCAAGATTTCTGCTTGCTGTCAGTGAATGATAATATTTATTATTTACATCCTAAGACTGAAAACCAGCACAAATCTTAGGCAAGGTTCACACAGTGGAATTTGGAGAAGAATTTGAGGCGGCCTCAGATTCCTTCTCAGAGCTGATAGTCCGTTACAATAGTATCTAGTCTAGTTGGAGCACAAATCTCTCTCTCAACCTGATACATTTTAGAAAATTATTAGGGCAGGAAAAATGTATGAATCTGGAATTCAGGTTGTTTAGCTCATGGAGGATTGTAACAAACCCTCAGCTGTGATGAGGAAGTATGAATCTATAACATTCCCGGGTACATGAAACCTAATAGAAACAGCGATGCCAATCTCATCATATGAATCCATACTCAAAAGCTGAATAGCGTCCTGCGGGAAGAAGATGGAAAATGGCAGGTGGCAGTATGACGTCTTATGATACAAGATAAAACCTACACAAAGGTGAAGATAGCTACAATTCCCACTGTGACCAATAACTGCACCGCTATGATGGCGTAAACCTGAAAAACATGGACATGAAGTTTGTGTCAATGACATCGCATGGAAGATGTGAGCAATGAAAGGGAGCAAATAATCTTGATTCAAAAATATCCTACTGTTTTGTGTCTCCATGGTTACAGACTACAAACAACCCCCGTGTAGTCTGATCCCGCATTCATTTATTACTTTTCTTTACTTTCATTGCCTGTTCTTGTAGATAACCTACAGACAATAGAAGATGATGACTGTGGGGTCAGACTACACAGGCTTCTCTTCTCATTATAACTTGCATTTATGAAGTCTCACCTTACGGATGAATGCGTGCCGCACGGTTTTGTCATCCCAAGAACCAAACTGCCCTTCCCCATCTGTTGTGTTGTATATACCGGAATCACCTGCATAGGCGAGATTGCAAAACATATTAGAACTGGTCACAAACTTACTTAGGGTCTTCTAGTAGCAGCTTAAATGGTGAGCACTTGCCAACAAGTGAGTTTCTCGTATCCGGTAATGAGCCCACACCACCACTGTTACCCCAATCTGCATACAGAATTGGGCCAAGAAGAACCACCCCAGAAGGAGCACACATCTGTAGGTCATTAGCACTTACCTGGGTTGAGTGGGATATTCGGAAGCATCGGCATCACCGGCTTGGGGGGTTCATTATGTCCAGGTTCTGGATAACCCCCAGGCTGAGGTTGTGGGTAGAACCCACCAGGTTGTCCGTATGGGGGAGGATAGCCACCAGGTTGTGGGTAACCACTGGGAGGGTATCCACCAGGTTGAGGGTAACCACCAGGTTGAGGGTATCCACCAGGGTTATGTAATGGGTCACGATCATTATATGGCGGAGGGGCGCTGGGATAAGACATGGCTGTCGGTCAACCACCAAACAAGAGTTAACACCTAAAAAGATAAAAGAATAGAACAAAATTATCCACCCCCATTTCACAACATTATGTTGGAGATGAGAAGATCTTTGTGACCTCCAACACCCAAGACCCAAAATATAGAGTACCAGTGGGTGGCAGGCTGATCCCACAAGTGATGGGCCAACAAGCACCAGAATATCTTGTCCCAAGATGGAGAACATGTGGTTACAAGAACACAAGGCTCCACCTGTCTATGTACGCCACTGTCTGAACATGAATCCACAACAATCACTAGAGCTTTGAGACTTACAGGAGTGCCCCTTTAGATCTTCAGTTTTCCTGTTCAATGGGTCAGCTCATGCAGGGATATATGATCTTGTAGATAAGAGACAACTGGGTGGAATAACATTATAATGGCTTCCATTATAGTAATTGGTGTAGGTTCAGGATCTGGGTCACATCATTTACATGTTAGACCCAGGGGTATAGCTATAGGGGGTGCAAGGGGAACAGATGCACCTGGGCTCTGGAGCCTACGGAGGCCCAATAGCTGCTTGCACGTAAGACAACACCAATATTGTAATGCTATATGGCCGGTAGGGATACGGTACAGCTTTGGTCTTGGAGCCCCAGATGTTCAATTTTCGTCTTTGGTCAGAGGGAATATAACAGTGAGCCATGACTTATAAAGTGAATACGTTACCTCGCAAAGCACGGACTATTAATAATATTATTATCCTCATAAATCATACTAAAAAAATCTACATTACTAATAATACATAAAGGACACAGCGGGAACAAGTGACCCGAGTCATCACTGACTTTATAAAGGGTGTGTAGAGTTTTGCAACTGATGTTTTTATTGCTCTATTGCATGTATAATGAGGCATGAAGGAATTTCGCAAACAGCCTTGAGCAAAAAAAAAATCTCCTTCCATTTTGTGTATATAGTTACCATGTGTCTCCATGGTTACAGACTGCAGATAAATTGTGTGTAGTCTGATCTGCTACATGATGGTCTACTCACTCTGCTCTGTCTCCTTATAAAGATACAGACTATAGGAGATGATGGGGCTGATCGAAGAGTGTAACCATGATTGCTTATGATCATGGTGACTGGGCCCCTTTGGGTCACTGAGAAAATTTAGTAGAACACACATTATAATGACCGCTAATCATTCCAATATGGGCACCTTATAACACGTGAGGTCACAATGAGGTGTGTCCAAGACAAACTCAGCTCTACTACATCCATCTGTCTATAGATTCCTCCATAGGATTCTGGGTTAAGCAGCCTCCTAGTGATGCTAGAGATGAGAAGCTTGGCCGCGCTGCTTCCTAGTGCACATCTTTAGAGGGCTGGATATGGCAGAGAACCAATCCAAGGCTTTTTATGGAGACTGTTATATATAAACTGCCTGCATGGAATTAATGACAAGAATCCCCTTGAAGAGGGTTATGGAGCGGCCTGTGCCCTGAGCGTGTGCAGAGATTACATTCACCACCAATCCCATGTAAATCTCAGCGAAGAGAGTCCAGATGGCATCACGCAACACAGCAGAGTCAACTGATGAGCAAAACCTGCAGACATGCTGAGCCTGTACAGTAAGGAGTAGGAGACGAAGCCTACACCGGGCCCCAGGGGCAGAGACGTATGGAGAGATTTCACTAATTCATTGTATGGCAGATGTTGCTGCTGATCCCCCCCTTTCATATAGTCTTGTGAGATTGTAAAAAAAAAATTCCGGTACTCCCAAATAAATCCGTCTAAGACTAGGATTCCAGGAAAGAGACACGGTCAGAAGGTCCATCAAAGTAAAAGTGGTTCCCTATAGAATGGCCTTACTTACATGGCCACCAGGAGAAGAGGTTTGCCCACTGGACTCTCTCTGCTAGGCCTTTCAGTGAGGAGCTCTCTGCCATGATACCCACCAAAAAGAAGCTCTCTGCGCACAAAGCCCACCAAGGAAGTACTTTCTGACCACTAGGGCCACCAAAAGGGAGAAATCTAACCATAGGGAGGAAGTCTCTGACCACAAGGCCCACAAAGGAGGACCCTTCTGGCTAGTAGGGCCACCAAAGGGGAAATACAGTATGTGCTGGTAGTACATCCATATATTATACCCCCAGCATGGCGCCATTATATGGGCAGACGGAGGAGTTTCTCAGGTCACTGGATAATAGAGAGGCTGATATGACAGGGATATGCTGAGGTCTGCTCCTCCCAAAGCCTCAGAGACAAACATTATGTCATTAAATTTTCAATAAGCCGAATAATTGTTTCCGCTTCATCCTCATCAGAAAATCTGAATGTGCAGCGAGAAGCGGAGAAACTGCACAGACCACGTCACGTCGGCGGATACAGAGGTTTGGCCCCAACACCTTCCTGTATGAAGAGGATAGTCAGTGCTACCCCTTTAACCATTCACAAGACTTACAAAGATAGAAGAAAAGTCACTCCAAGGACACCTCCAAAACTCACTCTGCGCCCTGCCAACAGTTACCAAAATAAGAGGCTGCAACGTCCCACAAAAACGTACAGGATCAGAAAAACAGGTCCCTTTTCCTACAGAAATAGCGCCTCACCTGTCCAGGAGCAATTTCTGGTATTGCAGCTCTACTGAGGTGACTGGGGCTGAACTGCAATACTACATACAGCCAAAGGACAAGTGTGGCGCTCTGAGTTTAGTTTTAGATGTGAATGGAGAAGAAAACATCATGGAACTAGATATGAAACATTTTCCACAGTCTCTAAATGGCATATAAATCCTCAGTGTTTATACAGAAGTACATCACATCCTTACAAGTGTCAGTCTTTACTGTCCTTCTGACATTCATAAACCATGTTATATGGTATTTGACTGTCATGCACTGAGCAGTTTCATGATGTCATCAGGTAGCATAACACACTGTTATGGGGAGGACATCTGCGGGTGACACACTATTATGGGGAGTACATCTGCGGGTGACACACTATTATGGGGAGGACATCTGCAGGGGGCACACTATTATGGGGAGGACATCTGCGGGTGACATTGTTATGGGGAGGCCATCTGCGGACCACACACTGTTATGGGGAGGACATCTGCGGGTGACACTGTTATGGGGAGGACATCTGCAGGGGGCACACTTTTATGGGGAGGACATCTGCAGGGGGCACACTATTATGGGGAGGACATCTGCGGGTGACATTGTTATGGGCAGGACATCTGCAGGGGACACACTATTATGGGGAGGACATCTGCAGGTGACACTGTTATGGGGAGGACATCTGCGGGTGACACACTGTTATGGGGAGGACATCTGCAGGTGACACTGTTATGGGGAGGACATCTGTAGGGGGCACACTATTATGGGGAGGACATCTGCGGGTGACACTGTTATGGGGAGGACATCTGCAGGGGGCACACTATTATGGGGAGGACATCTGCGGGTGACACTGTTATGGGGAGGACATCTGCGGGTGACACTGTTATGGGGAGGACATCTGCAGGGGGCACACTATTATGGGGAGGACATCTGCGGGTGACACTGTTATGGGGAGGACATCTGCAGGTGACACTGTTATGGGGAGGACATCTGCAGGGGGCACACTATTATGGGGAGGACATCTGCGGGTGACACTGTTATGGGAAGGACATCTGCAGGGGGCACACTATTATGGGGAGGACATCTGCGGGTGACACTGTTATGGGGAGGACATCTGCGGGTGACACTGTTATGGGGAGGACATCTGCAGGGGGCACACTATTATGGGGAGGACATCTGCAGGGGGCACACTATTATGGGGAGGACATCTGCGGGTGACACTGTTATGGGGAGGACATCTGCGGGTGACACTGTTATGGGGAGGACATCTGCAGGGGGCACACTTTTATGGGGAGGACATCTGCAGGGGGCACACTATTATGGGGAGGACATCTGCGGGTGACACTGTTATGGGGAGGACATCTGCAGGGGGCACACTATTATGGGGAGGACATCTGCGGGTGACACTGTTATGGGGAGGACATCTGCGGGTGACACTTATGGGGAGGACATCTGCAGGGGGCACACTATTATGGGGAGGACATCTGCGGGTGACACTGTTATGGGGAGGACATCTGCAGGTGACACTGTTATGGGGAGGACATCTGCAGGGGGCACACTATTATGGGGAGGACATCTGCGGGTGACACTGTTATGGGGAGGACATCTACAGGAGACACAATGTAATGGGGAGGACATCTACTGTACAGGGGAAATACTGTTATGGGGAGGACATCTACAGGAGACACAATGTAATGGGGAGGACATCTACTGTACAGGGGAAATACTGTTATGGGGAGGACATCTACAGGAGACACAATGTAATGGGGAGGACATCTACTGTACAGGGGAAATACTGTTATGGGGAGGACATCTACAGGAGACACAATGTAATGGGGAGGACATCTACTGTACAGGGGAAATACTGTTATGGGGAGGATATCTGCACGGGACATACTTATGGGGACACTGGCTGCCATACAAGCACTTCCCCTCTCAGACAATCTGGCCACTACTAGGTGATCTGCTCCCGCACACTGAGCGTCGCTCCTCCATTACATAACATGTCACTTGTCTCATTCCTCAGTGCCCACACAGAATGAACTCATAGCTGACACTGACTAGTGAGACAATAGTAGTCATCTGTCATGGCATGTTATTGTCATCTGTCATGGCAGGGCCAATGGCTAAAATAAGAAGTGTGACATTCAGGACTTCCCCTCCATGACTCAGGCGCTCCTGACACTGAAGGCTGGGGTCTAAAAACTGTGACCCACATTCACCCCCCAGGGTAGTAGGAAACACCTTACATGAAACAGATTTGAGTTACAATGACACGTCTCCTCCAGTCACATCCAAAGCAGAGCACAAAATCCTGCTGGCAGAAAATCCCTGGATAATATCCTGACAGCAACACAGATAGATATACAGTAAGCTGCCAGTCACATGACTGCCCAATTCCACATCACAAGCAGCTTTGAGTGTGAATAGAGAAGAAAAGACAGAGCTCAAAATCAATACAAAAGAGATCAAACATAGTAAAAGAGGAGCCCAACCCTATACAATATAATAAGCAAGCGTACTGGGGGCAGGGAGGGAGCGCAGGAAACCTTGGGAGAACCGCATCTGGCTTTTGTTTCCGTTCAGCTAAAAGTGGCTGAAAAATAAGTAGAAATGTCTAGAAGTGGCCGGAGGAAAAGAAATAGGTTTCCACAAACTGTAGTGTATAATACTCCAGAGCTGCAAACAGTGAGCAAGCTTATTGTCAGACACCCGTGAGAAGAGGAAGGAGAGACTATAATGTAGGAGGAGAAGTAATGTAATGTATGCACATAGTGACTGCAGAATAGTGAGCGCAGCTCTGGAGTATAATACAGGATATAACTCAGGATCAGTACAGGATAAGTAATGTAATGTATGTACACAGTGACTGTACCAGCAGAATAGTGAGTGCAGCTCTGGAGTATAATACAGGATATAACTCAGGGTCAGTACAGGATAAGTAATGTAATGTATGTACACAGTGACTGTACCAGCAGAATAGTGAGTGCAGCTCTGGAGTATAATACAGGATAAGTAATGTAATGTATGTACACAGTGACTGTACCAGCAGAATAGTGAGCGCAGCTCTGGAGTATAATACAGGATGTAACTCAGGATCAGTACAGGATAAGTAATGTAATGTATGTACACAGTGACTGTACCAGCAGAATAGTGAGTGCAGCTCTGGAGTATAATACAGGATGTAACTCAGGATCAGTACAGGATAAGTAATGTAATGTATGTATACAGTGACTGCACCAGCAGAATAGTGAGCGCAGCTCTGGAGTATAATACAGGATGTAACTCAGGATCAGTACAGGATAAGTAATGTAATGTATGTACACAGTGACTGTACCAGCAGAATAGTGAGCGCAGCTCTGGAGTATAATACAGGATGTAACTCAGGATCAGTACAGGATAAGTAATGTAATGTATGTACACAGTGACTGTACCAGCAGAATAGTGAGCGCAGCTCTGGAGTATAATACAGGATGTAACTCAGGATCAGTACAGGATAAGTAATGTAATGTATGTACACAGTGACTGTACCAGCAGAATAGTGAGTGCAGCTCTGGAGTATAATACAGGATGTAACTCAGGATCAGTACAGGATAAGTAATGTAATGTATGTACACAGTGACTGTACCAGCAGAATAGTGAGCGCAGCTCTGGAGTATAATACAGGATGTAACTCAGGATCAGTACAGGATAAGTAATGTAATGTATGTACACAGTGACTGTACCAGCAGAATAGTGAGCGCAGCTCTGGGGTATAATACAGGATGTAACTCAGGATCAGTACAGGATAAGTAATGTAATGTATGTACACAGTGACTGCACCAGCAGAATAGTGAGTGCAGCTCTGGAGCATAATACAGGATGTAACTCAGGATCGGTACAGGATAAGTAATGTAATGTATGTACACAGTGACTGTACCAGCAGAATAGTGAGCGCAGCTCTGGAGTATAATACAGGATGTAACTCAGGATCAGTACAGGATAAGTAATGTAATGTATGTACACAGTGACTGCACGAGCAGAATAGTGAGCGCAGCTCTGGAGTATAATACAGGATGTAACTCAGGATCAGTACAGGATAAGTAATGTAATGTATGTACACAGTGACTGCACCAGCAGAATAGTGAGCGCAGCTCTGCAGTATAATACAGGATGGATGTAATGCATTTAGAAGGGGCTCTACTTTTTATGTAGATATTCTATATGTAAACCATCCATGATCTAGCAGAGTTTGGGTGGTGTACTAGGAGGGGTGCCCTGTGCCAATCAGTATTGAGGTTAGCACCCAGTAGTTTAGGGGCATATTCTTTAGTCTGGTTAAACACCCCTTTGTCTCATGACAGTGCAGCCTTTCAGAGGTTGGTTATTCATGGGTTAAGGTCACATAAACATAATTATATTCTAATCAAACGCAAAGACAAGTTGCACATTGTTGTACTATACACAGCAGTACACAATGGGTCATGTCTGCGGTTGGCGCTGCCCTGGGCACTGACAGCTAATGCTCCCTTGCTGCGCCTCTATGGTGATCCTACATATATAATAAATTACCTCTGTTAGAAAAAGAAAAGCTGAGCCGTGATTGGTTTCTGTCCTTATGATAACAATGATATACAGAGCACAGGGGCAGTAAGGCTGGTCATGAGGACAAGGGGCAAATAGGTTTTTCTTATGGGCGCTCTCCAACTATGACTTCTAGTAACTGAAAACAGAAATACTATATAATAATAGATTTGTGTGAATAATCGAGTAGTCACCGTGTAAGAATGTGATCAGGGCGTGACCGCCAAACCATTCCAGGAATCCGTATTCTGAACAAACCCAAAAATTCTACCATCTCAAATATACACAAAAAACACTGGAAATAACAATACAATCAGCTCAAGTTCAGGGCCCCGCGGTGCGATGGACGAGACCGTAGAGTCACCAAACCTGCATCACAGCTAGTAAAAGTGCAACGCAACCTGCAAGTCGCCAGTGCGTCACAGGTACCGTATTCACTGTCCTTGGCTGTGATGCAGGCCCCAGCCTTGCAAATGTGAAATGGTGGGTCAGTAAGACCTAGAATGTATGGCCATGTGACATGGACCCAGTAAGTGGAGCTGCTTTGGCTCCAGGCGTGTTAGCAATTTCATCTCTGTGAACACAGATTGAGATGAATACAATGGTGGAGCACAGAGCTCTCAGCACCCTGCCCCATTATTGAGCCTTTGCTGTGTGCCCACCAGCCTATCACAGCTAACACACCCATAGTAAGAAAGTGCATGCATCCCTAACCCTAAGCCACCGGCTTTGACATGGACACAGGGTGGTGCCTAGTGTAACCCCCACAGGGGACACTTTGTGTGTTGTGGATGCTATGGACAGAGCACAATCACGCATTCCTCTATATCTTCCAGAGATGAACAGCGCCGCCTACAGGAACTCCTCTTTAACACACAGCACAGGCTGTATGACATCAAGGGGGGAGGAGGTGGGGCAGACACAGAAAGAGAAGCAGGAGAGGGAAAAAAGGTAGTAGGGGAGACATCTTGGCCAGAGAGAGAGGAAAGAGAAAGGCTTGTGTGTCTTCAGAGCCTGACTGATCCTGCTGCAGAACCATCTGTGCATCTGGTGGAGAGAGAGGTGACTACTGTGCCAGCATCGGGCCTGCAGACCAACCAGAACTGTGAGAGACTACATCCACACAGAAGGAGACTGCCAGCACCTCCATGCTCCCTTCCTCTCCTTAATGTGAATGCTCCTGCATGGATTCCTGTGAGCTAAAGATCCAAGGTAGTGAGTACCCCCGGGAACTGTGTTGTGGTCGTTCCAGTATTAGTGACTGAACTGTTGCTGTGAGGAGTAATACGTTTATACCGTTTATGTGCACCAACGATTGGGCCCCAACGATTGAACTGTGACAATACATGGTGGCCACCCCCTCAGTACTGCAGATAGCTAGCTAGAGAGAGAGTGAATCACTTACAGACATTCTGTGATAAGTGTGGCCTGTCATTTGCAGCAAGACCACTAGGGGGAGTATCGGCAATATAATTGTTTATATTTCTGCATTACTATTAAATTTTAGTATTTTGTGTAAACTGGTTGCATACTTGTGTCATCCTCAAATTGGGGGAGTGTGTACTAAGCTCGGGCAGGGGTTTCCCAAGTCAGCCCCTGGCAGAAGTACTACAACTGCCTGCATTCCCGGAGAGCTTCAAGCAAGATTTGGGTGGAGGCACTGCGCTATAGAGAGGTGAGAACAAGCACGTACACCCCAGGCAAGACGGGTGGCAAAAGGGGTGTTACACTAATACTAATAGTCACAGGAAGTCTCCTCTGCACGGACGGATTGTATGAACGGCACGTAGAGATCCAACCGGTACTGCAAGTGAAATTAGATGTCACTCCAAAGCCTAGGGTGGCAAATCGTGTCCACACAAACCATCATGTACAATACTGGGCTACGAGGCAGATGTCCAGCTCCAGGTGATCCATTGACCTCATGTCACCGCTCTCATCACGATGCACAGCAAGATGGCAATGGAAACTGGAATGGAAGTCTACTTGTGAACCGAGAGCAAGGCAGGTGGTTTGGTCTCCGCAACCAGAAATGAACGCACACGCGGTAGTTCAAGAAAAAAAAAATATATTTACTATAAGTTAATAAAGGCTATTTGAAGGTAAAATGACAGGGATAAAGACAAGCAAAATATACAATATAGCATGAACAATTTCAAGGCAAATTCTGCAATGGTTTCTACTTTTACTCTGTCCACTTCTGCAGTATGGACACTGAATGAACAATATACTCAAAACTATCCCTAACTGACCCTGACATCACATTTGGGTGCACCCCCTTTTCCCCAGTGGTCCAGGTGGACCGCTTACAGTCTGTAGAAGCGCGCGGTGGGGCCCAAAGTCGTTCCTTTCTTTTATAGCGAAACGTCCTCTCCTCACGGTTATCAGGATCTTGGGAGAAATGAAGTCCTCTTTAACAGGGAAACCCAATGAATGCAATGTAATCCAACAGCAGATTCCACTCAGCACACTGACAGTCCTGCCGAATCCATACACTGAGCTGGGATGTAAGCCGGGGTTTAGCAGGTGCTGTCCAGTACATCAACAGCACTGCGAGTCTCTATCTGTGGTATCCATATACACAGTCACAATGTCAGTCTCACTGATCAGCCACTGAGCACAGTTCCTTTCACGTGGACTCACTAGTCCTGTTGTCTCTTTACACTCTGTTTGTCTCTGGACCAAGATACAGCTTAGCTGTACAGAAAAATCTCCACACCAGTTCAATACAACACTTGCTAAGATGGCTGCTGCTCTCTGTCTCGTCACTTCCTGCTTCTCTGCTCACATTCTGTCTGCAGAACAGGCAAGCTGACATAAAGGGGGGGGGAGTCACTCCAGCATCATGTCACAATTACAATGGCTGCTGTCTTAAAGGAACAGAATCACAGAAATACATTCAACATTAACAGTTTATACAGACAAATAAAGCTTAGGACAACATTGGCTGTCTCTTACATATTCCCCCCCCACTTTAAGATTGGCAGTCCCTGCCTATGACTGTATATCCAGAGGGTTGTACTTTTATGCACAGGGTGGTAGTATACCGATGTATGGCAGGCCAAACAAACTCATCCTGTGCATACCGAACAGGGGGAATACCAGCATTTGGCCTAGTGGTCCGTCTGAGGACCGGTGGTATATTATGGGGTGCTGCAGCTATGGGCTGAGAAGGACCAGCGGATTCCGCACCAGAGGGGGCACAGGCCGGAGATACAGTAGTCACAGGTGGAACATCCCCAGGAGCAGGGATCGGCCAACAATCATCCTCCTCGTCGAAGGCCCATTCCGCACCTCCATTCTCTGACTGTGGGAGCTCATTCACATTGGCAGGCCCATCGTGATTTGTCCCTTCAGAATGACACAGGCGCAACATATTTCGGTGAAGTACTCGAACACAATCAGTTCCTTCTTTCTGGACCTGGTACACTGGCCCATTCGCATACTTGCGGCCAACAACACGATACGGCAAAGCCTCCCATCTGCTTTCCAATTTCCCTTGGGGTTTCTTGACACGAACTAGCACCAGGTCGCCTGGTTGCAATGGTGCTTCTTGCACTGGGGTCTTATCAGGATGGGGATGTTCTTGCAGGCGCTGCCGCACCAATCGATGGATCGTCTCAAGTCTCTGCCGGTGCGCCCGCACCCAAGAGGTTGGATCCCTCGGAGGGAACCCATCCACATCATTCAACTGTAATTCTCCTATGCTTCGCCCAGACCGCCCAAAGAGAAGTGTATAAGGAGAGTACCCCGTTGTAGAATGGACCTGATTGTTATAGGCCCACACCATTTCAGACAAGAACTGAGGCCACTGTAACTTCTTGTCTTCCTCCAGAGTCCGCAGCATCTGTAGCAGAGTTCTGTTGAATCTTTCACAGGCCCCATTTCCCTGAGGGTGGTATGGAGTCGTGTGTGACTTCTTTATCCCGTAGATATGTTGAACTTCTTTCATTACGTGTCCCTCAAAGCAGGCACCCTGGTCGGAGTGGATGCGTTTAGGGCACCCATATACTCGAATGAAATCTTGGCACAGAGCACGAGCTGCTGACTCAGCTGTCTGGTCCTTGGTGGCGGTTACCACCGCAAATTTGGTGAAGTGATCCACCATTACGAGGCAATACTGGTGTCCACTATTGGATGGGCCCACCATTAGATAGTCTATCATGACGATTTCTAAAGGTTCCTGGGTCACGATGGTTTGCAGGGGGAGCTCTCTGTTCTATTGCCTTATGGATCTCACAAGTTCGACAGCTGCGGCATACTTCTTCGACCATTTGACGAAGACCAGGGCAGTAAATCAGTCGCTGTAACCAACGAAAGGTCTTCTCATGACCAAAATGTCCATTCTTATTATGAGCCTCAACTGCCAACGAGCGAGCCAGTTCACTAGGCACCACAATTTGGTATCGAATGTCGATCTCAGAAGGTAAATAGACCTTTCGGCATAGCACTCCATTTTTCATCTCCAACTTTTCCCACTGACTCAGAACAGATAATATCTCACGTGTCAGTCGTTCTCTTTCCTCTCTACAGGGCTTCTGGCCTTTCTCAACACACTTGATCATCTGTGCCAGCCCCTCATGGGTCTGTTGTATCTGTGCCCATTCCTGTCGTGAGGGACCAAAGAAAGGAGCCATTTCAGTCCCCTCCATCTCAAACTGATTAGTGGCGGTCAAGGCCTGTGAAAATCTGCTGAAATCGGGCACCTCCACATGCTCCAACTCATGATCCACGTCTACTGTGGGGGTCTGGGCGGTTACCCTAGAAAGCCCGTCAGCATTCTGGTTCTCTGTCTTGGACCGATACTTAATGCTCTAACGCCCCGAGCTTGGCATTTTCCAGGTGAGCTAGTGGGTTGTTGTCAGTCAGTACTAAAACTTCAGCACCGGTCAAATATTCAGAGAATTTCTCGGTCATGGCCCATACCAGTGCCAACAGCTCCAACTTAAATGAACTATAATTCTCGGGGTTTCTTTCAGAATCTCTCAAAGACCGGCTGCCGTACGCTATGACCCTCTCCTGGCCATCCTGAAGCTGGGAAAGCACTGCTCCAAGACCATACAGGCTTGCATCCGTATACAGCTGGAACGGCAAGTGGTAATCAGCATATGCCAAGATTGGGGCTGTTGTCAGTGCATCCTTTAATGCCTGGAAGGCTTGTTCCTGTTCAGGTCCCCACTTCACGGACCGGTTCTTTGGACCACCGGATGTGCCTCGTAGGAGAGCATTAAGTGGTGCTGCTACCTTGGCGAAATCCTTAATAAACCGTCGATAGTAACCGGCTACTCCAAGGAACGCCCTCACTTCTCGCAGGGTAGTCGGTATTGGCCAATCTTGAACAGCCGCTATCTTGTCTCTTGATGGTCTCACCCCTTCTCCTGATACGCGGTGACCCAAGTAATCAATTTCAGATTGGAACAACCGACATTTACTGGGTTTCAATTTGAGCCCATGTTCCCGCAATCTTCGAAATACTTGCCCCAACTGGTGGAGATGGTCTTCAAAGGTCGCAGAATACACTATAATGTCATCCAAGTAGATGAGAGTGAACTCAAAGTTGAAGTCACCGAGACATTTCTCCATCAACCGCTGAAACGTTCCGGGTGCATTTGTCAACCCGAAGGGCATCCGGTTAAATTCGTATAGTCCCATGGGCAAGATGAATGCCGTCTTCTCCTTGTCTTTTGTGGCCATCGGCACCTGCCAATACCCACTAGCCAGATCTAGTGAGGAGAAGTACCGGGCTCTCCCCAGCGCTGAGAGGGACTCCTCAATCCGTGGCAAGGGGTAGGAATCTCGTACGGTGCAAGCGTTTAACTTCCGATAGTCTACGCAAAATCGGATGGACCCATCTTTTTTTCTTACTAACACCACAGGAGCTGCCCAGGGACTCTGGCTTTCTTGGATGATCCCACCCTGTAGCATCTTAGCTAACAGTTCTTTTACTTCCTGATACAACTGTGGAGGAATTTGTCGGTAGCGCTCTCTAATTGGAGGGGTGTCTCCTGTGGGAATCTCATGGTAGATCCCTGTGGTACATCCAAAATCTTCAGCATACCGTGAAAAGGCGGCTCGGTTCTCCCACAACAGTTCATCTACCTTCTGCACACATTCCAGAGAACATGAACTTGCATCCATCTTCATCTGTTCTCGAATTGCACGGCCATTCCATTCAGAGGTGGGTTCCTCATCTTCTCCCATGGACACAGTTACGGTCCACTCATCCCTTTCAGTTGGCTTCAGCTGCATTGGAGTTACTTTCCTTACTTCCTCCGGAGTCACATAGATGTTAGCCAGCTGCCTCCCTGGGGTCAGGTCCACACTCTGGTCCTGAGTGTTTACACATCGAAGTGGTACTCTTCCATTGCGAACTATTGCCAAGGAACGGGCCACTAGCGGATCAACACCTCCTTCGGCTGCCTGCAGTGGTTCTACCAACACAGCTATGCCCTCTAGTTTCCGACAGGTGCCTACAGGCATAGACACTATTGTCTCCCGACTGGGTGGCAGTGTAACTTTTGTATGCAAAGGAACTGAAATTCGAGCCAGAGGACGCTGCGCATCCGAACTTTTCTGTAAGCCACATGTCCGGATCAGCCGCTGGAAAGCTGTTTGAGTAGGCCGATGGGTGGTGGTTTCTTTCCAATAACCGTGACCTTTCTTTTCAAAGAGGATCTGATCTAATTCTTTTAACACATTCATCCCCAAAATGACAGGGACCTTTACTTCATGTGACTCCTGTACCACCACAATGCCTTTCCTACCCAGATCTTGGCCACATACCCGGACATTCATCCAGGCCACTCCCACGACTGGAACTGGTAACTGGTTAGCTGCGACCACTCGTACGAATGTATGGGGATCATATTTCACATGTTGCTGGAAGTACCGTTCATAACAGTCTCTACTCAAGGTCGTTACTTGGGAACCCGTGTCAATCATCCCGGTAACCGGAATACCCTCCATTTCCACCTGTATAACAGGACTTGCAGCGATCAGGTCATCATTAGGGCATTCTCCCCACATAGTCTCCTTGTCAGTCTCCCCTACTACACGCCCTACAGCAGCAGGGGACTTCAGTTTAACGGCGGTCTCTCATAAGTTTGTCGCTGCTCTGGACATCTAGCAGCAACGTGGCCCATCCGTCCACACTCCCAGCAGCGTATCTCCCGTCGTTCTGGCCATCTGTTTGGGCCCCTTCGGTAAGCCCCTTCGATTTCTCCTGAGCACTGCATTAACTGATTTGGACCCCTTCGGTAGGTCCTATCCTCATCCCTCCAGCGGGGTGGTGGGTGATTCTGATTTTCTGGGTATGGACGGCTCACCCTTTCACCTCCAGTTTTCTGGAAGTCTGCAATTTTCATAGACTGCTCATCACAACGAGTGTGCAAGTGTTCCATTTGCTCTTGCAGTTTCTGCATTACTGTGAGAATTTCTTTAACCGTCCCCTTTTCTACTGTCTCTGAGCCAGAACTAGCCCCCTGTGACAAAGTAACTCCAACTGCGGTCTGGGGCTTCGGGAACATACTATTGGCACGGGAGATGGCCTCTACCTGTACATCATGGAATTTAGCATCAGTCTCTCGTCGTATAAAATCCTGCATAGTCACAGTTAAACTGCCGTCAAGTATCCCCAGGACAAACTGGTCACGGAGAGTCCGATCAGGATTACAGAAGGCTGGCGAGCCCCCTCTTTCCTTCACTTGAATATCTCGGAGCAGTTCTTGTAGGGCATTTGCATATTGGGGAAGGCTTTCATTCTCCTGTTGTACCCTCTGGAAGAACCGAGCCTGCAGAGACCCCAGCAATGCAGTTTCTCCATAAATGGTTTCTAGAATCTGGACTACTTGCTCAAATGTCTGCCTTTGTTCAAATGGCCTCAATATCACCGTGGTCTTAGCATCCCCTTGTAATGTCAATATTGCTAGCTCTACTAGTACTTCTGGTGCGGTCTGGTACATTCGCTGTATCATTCGTATCTGTTCCACCCACATACTCACTGACATATTATTGCCATCAAATTTAGCTAACTGACTCATTATAGCCCCTGCTGGCATTCTTCCTCCAGCACCATTCTCCCGAACGGGTGCGTCACCGTCCATTCTGGTAAGCGGATCCTGCCGACTACGCCAATTTGTGAACCGAGAGCAAGGCAGGTGGTTTGGTCTCCGCAACCAGAAATGAACGCACACGCGGTAGTTCAAGAAAAAAAATATATATTTACTATAAGTTAATAAAGGCTATTTGAAGGTAAAATGACAGGGATAAAGACAAGCAAAATATACAATATAGCATGAACAATTTCAAGGCAAATTCTGCAATGGTTTCTACTTTTACTCTGTCCAATTCTGCAGTATGGACACTGAATGAACAATATACTCAAAACTATCCCTAACTGACCCTGACATCACATTTGGGTGCACCCCCTTTTCCCCAGTGGTCCAGGTGGACCGCTTACAGTCTGTAGAAGCGCGCGGTGGGGCCCAAAGTCGTTCCTTTCTTTTATAGCGAAACGTCCTCTCCTCACGGTTATCAGGATCTTGGGAGAAATGAAGTCCTCTTTAACAGGGAAACCCAATGAATGCAATGTAATCCAACAGCAGATTCCACTCAGCACACTGACAGTCCTGCCGAATCCATACACTGAGCTGGGATGTAAGCCGGGGTTTAGCAGGTGCTGTCCAGTACATCAACAGCACTGCGAGTCTCTATCTGTGGTATCCATATACACAGTCACAATGTCAGTCTCACTGATCAGCCACTGAGCACAGTTCCTTTCATGTGGACTCACTAGTCCTGTTGTCTCTTTACAATCTGTTTGTCTCTGGACCAAGATACAGCTTAGCTGTACAGAAAAATCTCCACACCAGTTCAATACAACACTTGCTAAGATGGCTGCTGCTCTCTGTCTCGTCACTTCCTGCTTCTCTGCTCACATTCTGTCTGCAGAACAGGCAAGCTGACATAAAAGGGGGGGGAGTCACTCCAGCATCATGTCACAATTACAATGGCTGCTGTCTTAAAGGAACAGAATCACAGAAATACATTCAACATTAACAGTTTATACAGACAAATAAAGCTTAGGACAACATTGGCTGTCTCTTACATACTCTCTTCAGCGATAGCCCTGCTTGTGTCTCAGACACAATGATAGCTGGAGATTGGTCTGGAGACCACATGGGCTGCACCTTTAAGAGGCTTTCAAGGAGGAACAGGGCTGCTTTAACCATAGGGCAAACAGGGCATCCGCACCAGACTATGATATTGGGGGGACAGTCCTGCATTTTGGGTGCTCCGGGTGGCAGATAGCAGTTTCCCCTCTGTGTCCTTAGAATACACATTGAGCTGAATACAATGGTGGAGCACAGAGTTACCCGCACCATGCCCCATTATTGAGGAGGTCTGCGGCAGGGAGGTGCAATGAGTGCCGAGCCCCAGACATCATTACAGCCTGAGCTTGCAGGCATGTCAGTGGGAATGGGGATAGGTAAGTATGTTATGTAAGTTTTTTTTTTTGTAATGCACCAGAAAGAACAGAAAAATACGACAGGCTCGACACTTGAAAAATGTGCACACAATGGGTGTGGTCAATAGTGGGTGTGGTTTATAGTGGGTGTGGTTTAGAAGTGTCTCACTTTACGATATTTATGAAACAGAAAAGAACAAACATGTTGCAGATTTTCTTGTGCAAAGTAGATCAAGTTTAAAATGGTCTAAACTTCTGAATTTACGACAATTTACTTTGTGCGCCATCAGTTCTCGCCGTGCGCCACATATTTGTCTCCTCAATAAGAGAGAGATGATTTGTATCCTCTTATGTTGTGCCAATAATTGTAGGGTTCTTGATTCGTGCCCCAAATATTTCTTCCTTACAGCCTGTGAGTTAAGTTTTTTGTCTACATGTTTTGCACCAAATATTTTCAGACGGAGGGTATTTGAGTCAGAATTTTGAAGCTTCTACAAACTCTCCATATCTATGAAAGTTCGACAGTATTGATAAATGTGCCCCGATAGGTTTATGTCTTTGTGCCATATAATCATAACTATATTTATACAGCGCCAACATATTCCGCAGCACTTTACCAATCAGGATGTTCACCCCACGTACACCCAACCCTTTTATTCCGGAATGTTCTGGTTTATGTTATCTACAAACTAGAAGTGAAAGTCATGTCCATCAAGAACGTGCAGTGACTGGTACAGCCGTATACTGTATACAGGACCCCCACAGTCAGGTCAAAAATACTCCAAAAATGCAACAGACTCCGCACAGCGGCCCCTTTTCCCAGTAAGCAGCGCTCCCACCCTGGCACCATACAGGAACCGCATCTCCAGAAAGCACTCAGAACAATCCTCCTGGCAGATCTAGCTCCATTCAGGGATTCTGGGAAGAGGTCTGCCTGTCCAGGACATGTTTATATGTGTAGCAGCCGCACCGCACGCCCTGTGACCGCACCTACATGACTCAACAAGAAGCCACTGTGCTCAGCTCCACGGAGAAACCTCCCCTCGTATGAAAGGAAATGAGGAGAGAGTGAAAATGTTACAGTAACTGGATACAGAGCGGACGAGTATCTCTATAATGTTACAGATCAGTCTATAGTAACCACAATATACCGTAACTAAGCACACACTTACTGGAACGTCTCCTTAAAGGAGATCCTCCAGTCTGAAGTCAAGGAGGCTTCAACATTGTGTAATGAGAAGTTTTGCAACTTTCTTATAGACTTTGGGGCAGATTCATTAAGACTGGTTAATAAAGGGCCTGAAGGGTGCAGGGACCAAAAGGTTTATGAAGAGGCTCCGACGTCTTTATAAATCATTCGGACATCCCTGCACCAGAAAGGAAATCTACGCTGGTTACGGACTGGCACAGAATTCCATTATAACGCATGTCAGAAAACTGATGTGAATTATAACGAAACTGTCGGGCTGAGGCGTCCTCGCCCTGGACCCTGCTCCACCCACATTCGCTCGGATTGGGGCTTGTGGCTCACGTTTGGTGCAAGAAAGGGCCTAAATGTGTGCTAAAATTGCACAAAGCGGGAGCAACTGTGGGGCTCCATAGTAAAATAAAAGTTACATCACACAGTCATGTGGCCCCATAGCAGCATCTGCCCGCCCCCTTGGACATATGCCCAAGATGATTGCTTTCTGATAATCTGACAACTAAGACAAATAAAAGTCAGTCCAGACATGACAGTTTCATTGAGGATTTTCCATGTGGAAATTGCTGAGGGACACCATTGCACCCCCTACAGGACATATGTAGCAGTACATGCTGACCAGTGAAATGAATGGTCTACCATGTAATATATGGACAGGCCAGCGCAGAATCCAGTGTGTTATCCCCTGTGCTCTCTAGAGAGGGTCTTAGGATGGGGACCACCATCTGTGGCAGTCATATGGCTTTAAAGGATATACGGATGGGGTTATTATTGAACAAGCCATTTATTACAGAAATGGGAGTTCATCCTAAATCTATTATAGAATTACATTCCCTAGAAATAGGATTACATTGTTTTGGCGCACATGGTTACTTGGCACCATATGGCGGTATATAATAATCGTATATTAAGCAAACATAACATGCTATAATAACCCGCAGTACCCTAAGGTCATATTAGGTCGGGATCACACAAAGGCACAGACACAAATTATCACATCAAAAATATTTTACTAGAGATGGTCTGTGATGTTCTTCTGAAAGTCACAGCACTAGGAAATAAAAAGGAAACTGCAAGTGCGATACCAAATCTAAGCAGCAGATCCTTGTGATATCACCAATACAAATCAATAGGAAACAATGTAACACGGTTGTAGATTGTGGCAATATTGAGCACAGGGAGATTGTGTTCTATAAAGTTTATATAGTTGGAATGTTTGATGTTTCCTGACGTTTTCCTTCTTAGGACTCGACTCCTAGAAATATGTGAGGCGGATTGTGTAATGTTACCGCGGCCAGAAGTCACCAATATCAGGAAACCAAGAAATAAATATTGACTTGTTCTATACTCGCATCTCTCCGCACATAGACTGTATGAGAATATATTCCCACAGGTTCATCAAACATTACAATGAAAGACTCCAAAGTCATATCACAAGATAGACACACGTGAGTAAAGAACAAGCAAAGCCCCGGGCACAGAAAAGGAGGATTAGGAGAATAAGAGCTAAATTATATTCCAGCCATCTGTAAATGGAGGAACATGGAGTTTATATAAATGGTAAAGCCTGATTTACAGAACAAAACCGCTCACTACAATATACAACAATACAATACTATAATACTGCCTCCTATGTACAAGAAAATAACTACTATAATACTGCTCCTATGTACAAGAATATAACTACTATAATACTACCTCCTATGTACAAGAATATAACTACTATAATACTGCTCCTATGTACAAGAATATAACTACTATAATACTACCTCCTATGCACAAGAATATAACTGCTATAATACTACTCCTATGTACAAGAATATAACTACTATAATACTACCTCCTATGTACAAGAATATAACTACTATAATACTACTCCTATGTACAAGAATATAACTACTATAATACTACCTCCTATGTACAAGAATATAACTACTATAATACTGCTCCTATGTACAAGAATATAACTACTATAATACTGCTCCTATGTACAAGACTATAACTACTATAATACTGCTCCTATGTACAAGAATATAACTACTATAATACTGCTCCTATGTACAAGAATATAACTACTATAATACTGCTCCTATGTACAAGAATATAACTACTATAATACTGCCCCCTATGTACAAGAATATAACTACTATAATACTGCTCCTATGTACAAGACTATAACTACTATAATACTGCTCCTATGTACAAGAATATAACTACTATAATACTGCTCCTATGTACAAGAATATAGCTACTATAATACTACCTATGTACAAGAATATAACTACTATAATACTACCTCCTATGTACAAGAATATAACTACTATAATACTGCCCCTATGTACAAGAATATAACTACTATAATACTGCTCCTATGTACAAGAATATAACTACTATAATACTGCCTCCTATGTACAAGAATATAACTACTATAATACTGCTACTATGTACAAGAATATAACTACTATAATACTGCCCCCTATGTACAAGAATATAACTACAATACTGCTCCTATGTACAAGAATATAGCTACTATAATACTACCTATGTACAAGAATATAACTACTATAATACTACCTCCTATGTACAAGAATATAACTACTATAATACTGCTCCTATGTACAAGAATATAACTACTATAATACTGCTCCTATGTACAAGAATATAACTACTATAATACTACCTCCTATGTACAAGAATATAACTACTATAATACTGCTCCTATGTACAAGAATATAACTACTATAATACTGCTCCTATGTACAAGAATATAACTACTATAATACTGCTCCTATGTACAAGAATATAACTACTATAATACTACCTCCTATGTACAAGAATATAACTACTATAATACTGCTCCTATGTACAAGAATATAACTACTATAATACTACTCCTATGTACAAGAATATAACTACTATAATACTGCCTCCTATGTACAAGAATATAACTACTATAATACTGCTCCCTATGTACAAGAATATAACTACTATAATACTGCTCCTATGTACAAGAATATAACTACTATAATACTGCTCCTATGTACAAGAATATAACTACTATAATACTGCTCCTATGTACAAGAATATAACTACTATAATACTGCTCCTATGTACAAGAATATAACTACTATAATACTACCCCCTATGTACAAGAATATAACTACTATAATACTACCTCCTATGTACAAGAATATAACTACTATAATACTGCTCCTATGTACAAGAATATAACTACTATAATACTGCCCCTATGTACAAGAATATAACTACTATAGTACTACCTCCTATGTACAAGAATATAACTACTATTATACTGCTCCCTATGTACAAGAGTATAACTACTATAATACTGCTCCTATATACAAGAATATAACTACTATAATACTGCTCCTATGTACAAGAATATACGTACTATAATACTGTCCCCTATGTACAAGAATATAACTACTATAATACTACCTCCTATGTACAAGAATATAACTACTATAATACTGCTCCTATGTACAAGAATATAACTACTATAATACTGCCCCTATGTACAAGAATATAACTACTATAATACTGCTCCTATGTACAAGAATATAACTACTATAATACTCCTCCTATGTACAAGAATATAACTACTATAATACTACTCCTATGTACAAGAATATAACTACTATAATACTGCCCCCTATGTACAAGAATATAACTACTATAATACTACTCCTATGTACAAGAATATAACTACTATAATACTACTCCTATGTACAAGAATATAACTACTATAATACTGCCCCTATGTACAAGAATATAACTACTATAATACTGCTCCTATGTACAAGAATATAACTACTATAATACTGCTCCTATGTACAAGACTATAACTACTATAATACTGCTCCTATGTACAAGACTATAACTACTATAATACTGCTCCTATGTACAAGAATATAACTACTATAATACTGCTCCTATGTACAAGAATATAACTACTATAATACTGCTCCTATGTACAAGAATATAACTACTATAATACTGCCCCCTATGTACAAGAATATAACTACTATAATACTGCTCCTATGTACAAGAATATAACTACTATAATACTGCTCCTATGTACAAGAATATAGCTACTATAATACTACCTATGTACAAGAATATAACTACTATAATACTACCTCCTATGTACAAGAATATAACTACTATAATACTGCTCCTATGTACAAGAATATAACTACTATAATACTGCCCCTATGTACAAGAATATAACTACTATAGTACTACCTCCTATGTACAAGAATATAACTACTATAATACTGCTCCCTATGTACAAGAGTATAACTACTATAATACTGATCCTATATACAAGAATATAACTACTATAATACTGCTCCTATGTACAAGAATATACGTACTATAATACTGTCCCCTATGTACAAGAATATAACTACTATAATACTACCTCCTATGTACAAGAATATAACTACTATAATACTACTCCTATGTACAAGAATATAACTACTATAATACTGCCCCTATGTACAAGAATATAACTACTATAATACTGCTCCTATGTACAAGAATATAACTACTATAATACTGCTCCTATGTACAAGAATATAACTACTATAATACTGCTCCTATGTACAAGAATATAACTACTATAATACTCCTCCTATGTACAAGAATATAACTACTATAATACTACTCCTATGTACAAGAATATAACTACTATAATACTACCTCCTATGTACAAGAATATAACTACTATAATACTGCCCCTATGTACAAGAATATAACTACTATAATACTACTCCTATGTACAAGAATATAACTACTATAATACTACTCCTATGTACAAGAATATAACTACTATAATACTGCCCCCTATGTACAAGAATATAACTACTATAATACTACTCCTATGTACAAGAATATAACTACTATAATACTACTCCTATGTACAAGAATATAACTACTATAATACTGCCCCTATGTACAAGAATATAACTACTATAATACTGCTCCTATGTACAAGAATATAACTACTATAATACTGCTCCTATGTACAAGACTATAACTACTATAATACTGCTCCTATGTACAAGACTATAACTACTATAATACTGCTCCTATGTACAAGAATATAACTACTATAATACTGCTCCTATGTACAAGAATATAACTACTATAATACTGCTCCTATGTACAAGAATATAACTACTATAATACTGCCCCCTATGTACAAGAATATAACTACTATAATACTGCTCCTATGTACAAGACTATAACTACTATAATACTGCTCCTATGTACAAGAATATAACTACTATAATACTGCTCCTATGTACAAGAATATAGCTACTATAATACTACCTATGTACAAGAATATAACTACTATAATACTACTCCTATGTACAAGAATATAACTACTATAATACTGCCTCCTATGTACAAGAATATAACTACTATAATACTGCTCCTATGTACAAGACTATAACTACAATACTGCTCCTATGTACAAGAATATAGCTACTATAATACTACCTATGTACAAGAATATAACTACTATAATACTACCTCCTATGTACAAGAATATAACTACTATAATACTGCTCCTATGTACAAGAATATAACTACTATAATACTACCTCCTATGTACAAGAATATAACTACTATAATACTGCTCCTATGTACAAGAATATAACTACTATAATACTACCTCCTATGTACAAGAATATAACTACTATAATACTGCTCCTATGTACAAGAATATAACTACTATAATACTGCTCCTATGTACAAGAATATAACTACTATAATACTGCTCCTATGTACAAGAATATAACTACTATAATACTACCTCCTATGTACAAGAATATAACTACTATAATACTGCTCCTATGTAAAAGAATATAACTACTATAATACTACTCCTATGTACAAGAATATAACTACTATAATACTGCCTCCTATGTACAAGAATATAACTACTATAATACTGCTCCCTATGTACAAGAATATAACTACTATAATACTGCTCCTATGTACAAGAATATAACTACTATAATACTGCTCCTATGTACAAGAATATAACTACTATAATACTGCTCCTATGTACAAGAATATAACTACTATAATACTACCTCCTATGTACAAGAATATAACTACTATAATACTGCTCCTATGTACAAGAATATAACTACTATAATACTACCTCCTATGTACAAGAATATAACTAC
This sequence comes from Leptodactylus fallax, assembly GCA_947044405.1. Lineage (NCBI taxonomy): Eukaryota > Metazoa > Chordata > Amphibia > Anura > Leptodactylidae > Leptodactylus > Leptodactylus fallax. The sequence continues at coordinate 722,993 of CAMRHE010000433.1, forward strand.
TATAATACTGCTCCTATGTACAAGAATATAACTACTATAATACTGCTCCTATGTACAAGAATATAACTACTATAATACTGCTCCTATGTACAAGAATATAACTACTATAATACTACCTCCTATGTACAAGAATATAACTACTATAATACTGCTCCTATGTACAAGAATATAACTACTATAATACTACTCCTATGTACAAGAATATAACTACTATAATACTGCCTCCTATGTACAAGAATATAACTACTATAATACTGCTCCCTATGTACAAGAATATAACTACTATAATACTGCTCCTATGTACAAGAATATAACTACTATAATACTGCTCCTATGTACAAGAATATAACTACTATAATACTGCTCCTATGTACAAGAATATAACTACTATAATACTGCTCCTATGTACAAGAATATAACTACTATAATACTGCTCCTATGTACAAGAATATAACTACTATAATACTGCCCCTATGTACAAGAATATAACTACTATAATACTGCCCCTATGTACAAGAATATAACTACTATAATACTGCCCCTATGTACAAGAATATAACTACTATAATACTACTCCTATGTACAAGAATATAACTACTATAATACTGCCCCTATGTACAAGAATATAACTACTATAATACTACTCCTATGTACAAGAATATAACTACTATAATACTACTCCTATGTACAAGAATATAACTACTATAATACTGCCCCCTATGTACAAGAATATAACTACTATAATACTACTCCTATGTACAAGAATATAACTACTATAATACTGCCCCTATGTACAAGAATATAACTACTATAATACTGCTCCTATGTACAAGAATATAACTACTATAATACTGCTCCTATGTACAAGACTATAACTACTATAATACTGCTCCTATGTACAAGACTATAACTACTATAATACTGCTCCTATGTACAAGAATATAACTACTATAATACTGCTCCTATGTACAAGAATATAACTACTATAATACTGCTCCTATGTACAAGAATATAACTACTATAATACTGCCCCCTATGTACAAGAATATAACTACTATAATACTGCTCCTATGTACAAGACTATAACTACTATAATACTGCTCCTATGTACAAGAATATAACTACTATAATACTGCTCCTATGTACAAGAATATAGCTACTATAATACTACCTATGTACAAGAATATAACTACTATAATACTACCTCCTATGTACAAGAATATAACTACTATAATACTGCCCCTATGTACAAGAATATAACTACTATAATACTGCTCCTATGTACAAGAATATAACTACTATAATACTGCCTCCTATGTACAAGAATATAACTACTATAATACTGCTCCTATGTACAAGACTATAACTACAATACTGCTCCTATGTACAAGAATATAGCTACTATAATACTACCTATGTACAAGAATATAACTACTATAATACTACCTCCTATGTACAAGAATATAACTACTATAATACTGCTCCTATGTACAAGAATATAACTACTATAATACTACCTCCTATGTACAAGAATATAACTACTATAATACTGCTCCTATGTACAAGAATATAACTACTATAATACTACCTCCTATGTACAAGAATATAACTACTATAATACTGCTCCTATGTACAAGAATATAACTACTATAATACTGCTCCTATGTACAAGAATATAACTACTATAATACTGCTCCTATGTACAAGAATATAACTACTATAATACTACCTCCTATGTACAAGAATATAACTACTATAATACTGCTCCTATGTACAAGAATATAACTACTATAATACTACTCCTATGTACAAGAATATAACTACTATAATACTGCCTCCTATGTACAAGAATATAACTACTATAATACTGCTCCCTATGTACAAGAATATAACTACTATAATACTGCTCCTATGTACAAGAATATAACTACTATAATACTGCTCCTATGTACAAGAATATAACTACTATAATACTGCTCCTATGTACAAGAATATAACTACTATAATACTGCTCCTATGTACAAGAATATAACTACTATAATACTGCTCCTATGTACAAGAATATAACTACTATAATACTGCCCCTATGTACAAGAATATAACTACTATAATACTGCCCCTATGTACAAGAATATAACTACTATAATACTGCCCCTATGTACAAGAATATAACTACTATAATACTACTCCTATGTACAAGAATATAACTACTATAATACTGCCCCTATGTACAAGAATATAACTACTATAATACTGCTCCTATGTACAAGAATATAACTACTATAATACTGCCCCTATGTACAAGAATATAACTACTATAATAAATGTAATGTGAATTATCAGGTGTTGCGGTATAGTGACTTTTCATTATATATGTGACAAGTTTCTCCTATACATCACATGACTTATAACCATTTCACTACCGGTACACACAACACTGCTTACATCATCACTTATATAATGATTACCTATATACACTATGACAGATTTAGTGTCTGACCTTACACTATTGTACAAGGCTCAGCAGGTAATTCTGTATAATGATATGTTACATAAGTGACACAGATATTTGGGAAATTCCCTGTATACCATCTCCATAGTGATAAACACTTTAATTGGGGAACGGCGAAGTCACTTGTGTTACGTGGAATGAACCACTCGTAGATCAGGTGAGGGGTCACAGGTTGTGTGTGATATTGCTGATCGCCCCCATTCACATCACTGGAGCTATGCTGCAACCAATGGACAGGTGTGGCGCTGTTCCTGGAAGATGTTTTTCTAATCATGGACAACCCCTTTAATTGATGCCATAATACGTCCAGTATCCGACTCATTACCACATAGGGACACAACGTGGGTACCAGATATTTTACAGTATACAGTGGGGAAAAAAGTATTTAGTCAGCCACCAATTGTGCAAGTTCTCCCACTTATAAAGATGAGGCCGGCCTGTAATTGTCATCATAGGTAGACCTCAACTATGAGAGACAAAATGAGAAAACTAATCCAGAAAATCACATTGTCTGATTTTTTAAGAATTTATTTGCAAATTATGGTGGAAAATAAGTATTTGGTCAATAACAAAAGTTCATCTCAATACTTTGTTCTATATCCTTTGTTGGCAATGACAGAGGTCACACGTTTCCTGTAAGTCTTCACAAGGTTGGCACACACTGTTGCTGGTATGTTGGCCCATTCCTCCATGCAGATCTCCTCTAGAGCAGGGATGTTTTGGGGCTGTTGCTGGGCAACGCGGACTTTCAACTCCCTCCAAAGGTTTTCTATGGGGTTGAGATCTGGAGACTGGCTAGGCCACTCCAGGACCTTGAAATGCTTCTTACGAAGCCGCTCCTTCGTTGTCCTGGCGGTGTGCTTGGGATCATTGTCATGCTGAAAGACCCAGCCATGTTTCATCTTCAATGACCTTGCTGATGGAAGGAGGTTTGCACTCAAAATCTCACGATACATGGCCCCATTCATTCTTTCATGTACACGGATCAGTCGTCCTGGCCCCTTTGCAGAGAAACAGCCCCATACATGATGTTGCCCCCCCATGCTTCACAGTAGGTATGGTGTTCTCTGGATACAACTCAGCATTAACTCTCCTCCAAACACCACGAGTTGTGTTTCTACCAAACAGTTCTACTTTGGTTTCATCTGACCATATGACATTCTCCCAATACTCTTCTGGAACATCCAAATGCTCTCTAGCAAACTTCAGCCGGGCCCGGATATGTACTGGCTTAAGCAGGGGGACACGTCTGGCACTGCAGGATCTGAGTCCCTGGCGGCGTAGTGTGTTACTGACGGTAGCCTTTGTTACGTTAGTCCCAGCTTTCTGCAGGTCAGTCACTAGGTCCCCCCGTGTGGTTCTGGGATTTTTGCTCACCGTTCTTGTGATCATTTTGACCCCACGGGGTGAGACCTTGCGTGGAGCCCCTGATGGAGGGAGATTATCAGTGGTCTTGTATGTCTTCCATTTTCTAATTATTGCTCCCACAGGTGATTTCTTCACACCAAGCTGCTTGCCTATTGCAGATTCAGTCTTCCCAGCCTGGTGCAGGGCTACCATTTTGTTTCTGGTCCTTCCACAGCTCTTTGGTCTTCACCATAGTGGAGTTTGGAGTGTGACTGAGGTTGTGGACAGGTGTCTTTTATACTGATAACAATGTCACACAGGAGCCATTACTACAGGTAATGAGTGGAGGACAGAGGAGCCTCTTAAAGAAGAAGTTACAGGGCTGTGAGAGACAGAAATCTTGCTTGTTTGTAGGTGACCAAATACTTATTTTCCACCATAATTTGCAAATAAATTCTTTAAAAATCAGACAATGTGATTTTCTGGATTAGTTTTCTCCTGTTGTCTCTCATAGTTGAGGTCTACCTATGATGACAATTACAGGCCGGCCTCATCTTTATAAGTGGGAGAACTTGTACAATTGGTGGCTGACTAAATACTTTTTTTCCCCACTTTATACGGCAGATGTTCATGTGATAACGAGACAAGTAATCCTGGGCCCAATAAATCCATAGTTACACAAAAACATATGACTAGGATCCAACAACAGCAACTGGATTCACTTCAGCTCTGCTACATCTGTACATCGCGTCTCTCTCCACCATAGACGGATTTGTGATACAGTTTGCAGGATGTTAAAATAGATACAAATCATCTGTTACTCATGTTACTACCCAAAGCAAGGTATCCCTAGCTTCCTGCCGCCTCTTAAAGGGGAAGTTCACATCCTAAAATTTTATTTTTTAAAATAATCCTATTAAGCACCTGAATGGTCACTACAGATCTCAGGGCCGTGGCTGACTCGGTTTACATGTCCCCATCCATGTATAGATAAGCTATGCATATACACATTGATGTATGTATCATGTAAACAGACAGATGTGGCCCCCAGGATCAGTTCTTTGGGGGCCATAATAAGAAGACACAGAGTAACTTTCAACCCTTTTGGTTTATAGGGCCCTTGTCGTTGAAAATAAACTTCAACTTTAATTGCGTTATCTTGCAGATATATGTAATACATGATACATAGGGTATATAGATAGGATTCAAAGTGTATGGAAACAGTATGTGAAGATGGGGGTGGGGACAAGGGGGCTCCGCCATTCTGGATACTGCCCCCCAGCCAGTTATAAACACAATCACACACAACAAGCGGATACGAGACCAGTAACACAATATACAGACCCTCACCCCAGAAGCTTACAATCTACAGATCATAGGAGCGCCCCATGCTGGCAGCGCAGACCCCCTCCCCTCCGCCTCTGCCCACCTGCCACACTATTCAGAGTAAACACATTTCCATGTGACATCTTGAGTCGCTCTTGTAGACACAATGATTATGCCTCCAGCCCCCAATTACCCCCAGGACCCCACATGCCTCTCTCTTACCTCCGCTTCTGTCACAGCCTTCTGCCTGAGGATTTCTGGTCTGACCCGTCTAGAAGAGAAGATTTGGGAGTTGGGTGTGGATGGAAAAGACTTTTCTCAACACTCCCTGCCCAACTACAACTGGCAAATCTAGGATGTGTGACCACAGTGCCCTCTGCTAGGTCACACTGGGTACTGCAAGTCCCATCATTAACCCTGTACACACTGGAAGATGACTGCAATACGATAATGTAACGAGCCCTGCACCTGTGTGACCACCATATGACCAGGACAGGCCTGTATCTCCTGGAAGTAAACAATCTAGTACAGGGGTCCCCAACCTTCAGCACTGGGAAACTACAACTCCCAGCAAACTCCATTCATTCCTATGGGTGTTCCAAGGACAGTGGAGCTAGTATGCATGCTGGGAGTTGTAGTTTCAGCTGACGTGCTCAAGCTTACCTACTCCGATCTAGTCAATGAAAGCAAGCAGAGATTGTGAGCAATTTATAGAAAAAAAAAAATTATGTTGGAAAATCTTAAAATTTTATGAAACAGAAAAAAAAACTTTTATTTGTTGAAACCAGAACATCCCTTTAAGTATTCACAGAAGACAATGGATTGCACATGGCACGCAAAAATGTTCCAGGTCCTCCTGAGTGTAAGAACCTTAATGCAATAGGAACAAGGAGGTAGGAAACACAAAAAGTTACAATTTGTGACCTACAGGAGTTGTGTAACTGGCCAGTGGGTTACTATTGGGGGGCAGTTACTAATTCAGCAGTGTCAGAGCTGTAGGGAGCGTAAAGGGTGCAATCTGTGCCATTACCTGGCATCACTCAGAGGAGCCAAGACTACATTCTCAGGCTGCCCGGAAGCAGGAGAGAGTTACAGGGCGCCATGCAAATTGTATCCAAAGAAGTCTGCAAATTATACCCAAAATGCACCTCAAACAATGTGTCCTGTATGACCCTGTTCACATCTGTGCTGCTTATTTCCAGTCTCAGACTTCCATCATAGGAGCAGAACAAAAATACCACAAGCACTAAAGGACTTATATTGACTATAATGGAGTCTGTAATGGGGCCCGACATTTACTGGGCATGCTGTGCTATTATACCTCTATTATTGACTGAATCTTCGACAACTTCTAACACAGGTGTGAACGGAGCCTGAGAGAGGTTACAAAGCTCTGATGTACCAACTGGGCTGCATTCTGGGTACTGGGATAGGTACAGTAGGGAGACCCATCACAATAGTAAATAGCAAAGTTCTTAAAGAGGTTTTCCAGGACTTCTATATGTGATCAGTGGGGTCTGACACCCGAGACCCCACTGATCAGCTGTATGAAGAGGTTGTGGCCTCTTTCCTGTGCCACGTTCATTGGTCACATGATACATCAGCACCTCCGCACCTTCAGAATGGAACTGAGCTGCAATACCAAGAACATCCTCTACAATATGTATGGCACTGTGCTTGGTATTACATGAAGAGGCTTCAGCACTCATACACTGCGTCCTGTTCATCCAGCTGATCTGTGGGGGTCCTAGGTGTCAGACCACATAGTGATCATCTATCCTAAGGATAAGTCATCGGTACATAAGTCCTAGTAAACTCCTTTAGGCTAAGGCCCCACGTAGCATCCCGCAGCTACAAAACACTGTGGGAAAAACCGCGGCAGCAACGTATCGCTGTTTTTCCTGCAGCGCTTTTCACAGAAAGTCCGCAGAGGAAACCTAGTGAACTTTCTGCTTCCATTATACCTGTAGAGAAACCGCCAGCATTTTCGTAGGTATAATTGGCATGCTGCGATGTCCGCAGAGCATATTTTCCGGCACTGTGAGGATGGGATTCGCTAGAATCCCAACCACTACAAAGTGACTGGAAAACGCTGCGTTTTTTTCTGTGGAGTTTCCACCACGGGCAAGCCACAACGTTTACGCCATGTAGGGACCCGGTCTTAAATTGTTGCCATTGATCAATTGGATTCCATTTACTCACCCAACTTTCCCAGATTCCTAAATGACTAATTTGCCTAGCTATGTAGTGATGAACATGAACACACAGCAACCTAGGAAAGCTGGGTGACCACCCCTGTGATAGCTGTAACAGTACACCATCATCTCCACTATTTCCAATATCCCTCATATTAGTTAGCTGTGCCTTGCTGTTCAGGGACCTGGGGAAGCTGGATGAACAATACACTACTTTCCCTGGAACAGATATAACTATGGGATAATTGAATTTTCGTTTAATGAAAGAAAACCCCACAATGGTCACAGAAATAACTTGAATCTGACAAAAGTAATAATATATAAAAATTCTATGAAAATGAACAAATGAAAGTCAGACATTGCTTTCCAACCAGGCTTCAACATGAACCAGGCCTGGACAGAAATGACGGTTCCCTTAACGTAATATTTAGTTGCACAACCTTTTGAGGCAATCCCTGCAATCAGACGATTCCTGTAACTGTCAATGAGACTTCTGCACCTCTCAGCTGGTATTTTGGCCGCTCCTCATGAGCAAACTGCTCCAGTTGTCTCGGGTGTGAAGGGTGCCTTTTCCAGACGGCATGTTTCAGCTCCTTCCAAAGATGCTCAATAGGATTTAGGTCAGGGCTCATAGAAGGCCACTTCAGAATAGTCCAATGTTTTCCTCTTAGCCATTCTTGGGGGGTTTTTAGCTGTGTTTCGGGTCATTATCCTGTTACAAGACCCATGACCTGTGACTGAGACCAAGCTTTCTGACACTGGGCAGCACATTTCTCTCTAGAATCCCTTGATAGTCTTGAGATTTCATTGTACCCTGCACAGATTCAAGACACCCTGTGCCAGATGCAGCAAAGCAGCCCCAGAACATAACAGAGCCTCCTCCATGTGTCACAGTAGGGACAGTGTTCTTTTCAAGATAGGCTTCATTTTTCCGTCTGTGAACATAGAGCTGATGTGCCTTGCTAAAAATTATGATTTTTGTCTCATCTGTGCATAGGACATTCTCCCAGAAGCTTTGTGACTTGTCAACATGTAGTTTGGTAAATTACTTTTGTCAGATTCAACTTATTTCTGTGACCATTGTGGGTTTTTCTTTCATTAAACGAGGGGGACCAACAATTTTGTCCACGTGTGTATATGGGTTCTCTGATAGCAAAAGAAAGTAGGTATTTTTTGGAGACAAGTGCTCCATTAAGGGGATGTTCAGTTTAGAAAACCCATTTCCATACACCATATGAGAGACCTTAATAAATGGGGGATCAGAATCCTCATCTCTTGGTTACAAAGAGGGTCTTTGACTCTGGAGGACCTGTCCTGTCTTGTTACACTCTGGAGGACCTGTCCTGTCCTGTTACACTCTGGAGGACCTGTCCTGTCCTGTATTACACAGACAACCCATTGATATGAATGAATACTGTGTAATGCATCACTTCCCCTGTGAGGGCGCTCTTGGGAATCCGATCACTTATTGTGAGGTTTCCTCACAGATTACAGCTGATCACTTTGTGATCTCCTCATTGTTAAGGGATCCTTCCAACAAGTAGAGATTGTCCAGAGCGGAGGACCCCTTTAATCATGTATAAACCCCTCAGTAGTTGCCGGGGGGAGGGGGATTTGATCCTGTGCAGTGATTTCCACTTTAGTCTATATATAGCAGGCTGTCCCTGAGCGGCTTAATCCTTGAAGTCTGGAGGATGATCGCTCCGAGCCCCCGGCAAATAATTACATGTCAAAGTAGAAAATCCCTGCAAGTTCCTACACGATGTCTGCACCGAGCATAGAACTAGCAGAGACGGCCGGATCTCTGCGCCAAATTCCTGGAATGTATAGAGCACAATGGAAACGCGCCCTGATGTGCGATCAGTGTCTGGAAACGGCCATGTTATTTCAGGAGGGGATGGAGGTATAAAGGTTATCTCCGCCAAACACGGAAATGATCCTGGGCCGAGGCTGGAGGGGGAGAAGGACAGAATGTTTGTGGGAAAATGCAGGAAAATGTTTTGGTTGGAGCTTACAGTCATGTAACATGTCAGTGTGTAATGGGTGGTGCTCTCTATAGACACATCCTAAAGCAGACTCCTCCCTCAGACCCTGCCCTCCTGCTTCCTGACGCTCTCCTTCCTCCTTG